>CM069859.1:158286167-159486167 GCA_036172795.1 Pelodytes ibericus | reverse complement strand
ACTGTCCCAATATTATAGGCATCTGACTGGCATGATATTACAGGCATCTGAATGGCACAATATTACTGCCATCTGATTGGCATAATATTACAGGCATCTGAATGGCACAATATTACTGCCATCTGACTGGCATAATATTACAGGCATCTGAATGGCACAATATTACTGCCATCTGAATGGCAAAACAATTATGGCATCTTAATGGCACAATAATACTGGCATATTAATTACGATGGATGGTGTGATTGCATGCAGAGGAGGGGGCAGGGTCCAGGGGGCCCAAGCAAATGCTTGCCCAGGGTCCAATCACTATTAAAGACGGCCCTGGTCTGGTGCGGTGTTAAGTCCTTAACTAAATGAACAATTTTTCAATAACATTTTTATTACATATGAAAATAGTTGAATATGATATTAAAAAGTTCATATAAGTATAAATGCAACTAGTTATCTACATATATTTGGGGTCCACCTATATTAAATATTTAATATGTAATTTTTTTTGTGGTCAGAAATGTAATATTACTTTGCTGAGAGGATGGTGGGTTCATGGAATAGTCTTCCAGCATAAGTGGCAGAGATTAATACTGTAAAGGAGTTTAAGCATTAATAGGATAGGCATAAGGCTATCCTAGATATAAGATAAGGCCAGGCACTAATTAAAGTATTCCTTTACTGAGAGGGTGGTGGATGAATGGAATAGTCTTCCTGAAGAAATGGTAGAGGTTAATACAGTGAAGGATAAGCATTATCCCTTATTATACTAAGGATTAAGATATCTATGTTCTTTCTTGTTTAAAATGTTAGTTAGAAGGCCCTTGTCTAAAAATGTCGTCAATTTTATTGTTATCCCTAAGGTCGGATTGGACTTAAGAAGACAATATGTTTTTTTATCACTTAACTGTCTTTCTATTTCCCTACAGTATTGGGCTTTATCCAGAAGGACAATTCCCCCCCCCCCCCCTTTTATCCGCTGGTTTAATTATCAGGTTGTCATTACTTTCTAAAGTTTTTTGGGCTAATAATTCCCCCTTAGGTAGATTATATTGGAACTTATTAAGATTTTTAATACCTTTAATATCGTGCACAACCATTTTTCATGAAAAACTTTTTTAAACATAAATTAAGAATTTTGAACATCTATATATATATTAAATTTATTAATTCCTATTGTAGGATCTTTGTTGACTGGGTTTTAAAATCTTCTTCACTAGTACAATTTCGTTTCATCCTTAGGAATTCTCCCCTAGGTACCCCCTTAAGCCAACGTGGATGATGGCAACTGGCTTGGTCTATGAAGCCGTTGCTATCTGTAGGTTTGAAAAAGGTTTTTGTTTCTAAATGCTTGTTTTTATGAAATAAAGTCAGATCCAAAAAATGTATGGAATCTTTACTACTGTCTGGGGTAAATACTAAATTATATTGGTTAGAATTTATAAAATTTGAAAATTGGTCTAAAGAATTCTGATCACCATCCCAAATAACCAGAATATCATCTATATATCTTCGCCATAGGACCAGATCCGCACCAAACGGATTGTTAGTCCAAACCTGGTTTTCTTCCCAATCGTTCATATACAGGTTGGCGTAGCTTGGAGTGAATTTGGTACCCATGGCGGTCCCTTTTAATTGTAGGTAGAAATCATCCAAAAACGTAAAATAATTATGATGTAAAATAAAATGAATTGAATCTAATAAAAAATGACTGAATAGTGGATTTGTAGAACTATCCTTCAGTAAAACTTTAGAAATAGCTTGAATACCTAACTGATGGTCTATCACTGTATATAGTGAGGTTACGTCGTAGGTGGCCCATCTGAGTAGTATCCTTCCACTCTATACTCTCCAATTCCTGTAGAACCGCCTTCGTAATATTTAAGATAAGATAAGGTTCTTTTGACAAATGGCTGTAAATGATAATCTACAAATTCTGATAGACCTGCATTGAGGGAGCCAATGCCACTAATGATGGGTCTCCCTGGTGGTTTTTCTGAATTTTTTTGTATTTTGGGGAGATAGTAGAAAATTGGAATGGTAGGGTATTTTTTCACCAGAAAATCTGTATTCTTTTTGGTGATAATTGCATTATCCAATGCATTCTTGATTAGTTTTTCTAACCGTAATTTGAATTTTCTTGTGGGATCTGTTCTTAGTTTTTCATATGTAATGCTGTCTCCCAAAATACGATTAGCTTCCTGAAGATAATCTACTCTATCAAGAATGACAATACCCCCTCCCCAGCCTTTATCAGCCCCTTTGATCACAATTGAAATATCTAATTCTAGTTCTTTCAATGCCTTTGATTCATCTTTAATATGATTCAAATTAAACTTTTTTTTGGTCGTTAAATTTTTAAAGTCTTTTTCTACTAAATGGATGAATGTTTCAACAAAGTTGCCATTTTCCCATGAGGGAAAGAAAGTTGATGGTAATCTAAACTCTTTTTTATTGGGACTATAGTCTCCTCTTGCAATGTCTGTCTTAGTAATGTCTTTCTTAGTAAAGAATCTCTTTAAAGTCAATTTCCTCAAGAATTTTTGTGCATCTAAAAAAAGTTCGAAATTATTACATGGTCTTTGTGGAGCAAATTTTAGACCTTTTTTCAAAATGGATGCTTGTGTTAAAGAAATGGCTCTAGAGGATAGATTAAAAATACCACTTTGTCTTAGTTCTTGTTTATTCAAAGTTCTTAATTTTCTGGGTCTTCCCATCTTTTCCCCGGAGAATCTATTTCTCTCAGGGGGGCAAACTGGTTTGGTTGCTCCCATCCTCTGGTTCTCGGGATGAAATATTGTGTAATTCTCCCGTCTTTCTTTTGGTCTGTCTCCTTCTCTAAAAAGGACCGCTGTGATGATCTAGTGATAGGTGAAATTCTATTTTCTAATCTTTGTTGATGATATGTCCCACTCTCATTTTCTTCTTGCTGATGTAACTGTGCATTTCTATTATGTGATCTATTCTGAGCGGTGTTTTGAGATGGGGGTTTGGGAGAGATTCTATTTCTGTTGAGGTTTAGACTTCCCTCATCTGAATTTAGAGAATCTCTTCTACCTCTTAAATGTGAGATGTCTGAAGGATTTTCCCCCAATCCTTCCATATTCTGATTGGTCACTAGACTTCTACTATCGTTCCCCTTTGGGAGCAGTGTTTCTTGATTATTTTCTATTCTCTTTCTTTCCCCCATCCGTATTCTATTAGGGGAGGAGAGCTGGTTTCTCTGGTCATATCTTTATTTTCTTACATATTGATTTGACTTTCTTTGGAAGTCTAAGTTCATGTTTCTTGAGTTATGGGAATTCCCTTTTCTCAGAGAACGATTCTTAGTTAAGAAGAAACCTGTCATCTTGTCATTTAAATCACTATTATACTTTTCTGCTTTTGTATTTGCAATTTTTTCATCTAATTTTATTATCCTTTCATTTATTATATCCTCTTTTGTGTTCCTCTCTCTACATACTTCTCCTCCTGGTTTAGTTTGCTCTAATTTGTCAATGTCTTTAATTATTATCTCTAAATTTTCTTTCTCGAACGCTACACTTAATTTCATTAAATCCCTTGCACATCTGTCAAGGATATTGTCCCATTCTTCCATAAATGTACTGTTCTCTAGACCGAAAGCTGGCAACTTTTCCACTCTCAAACCTCTAGGGATAAGTTCTTCTTTCAAATATCTTTCCAGAAAGGCGATTTCCCACCATTTTCTAGTTTCCTTATCTTTTAATTTCTCTATATTAACCCCTTAACGACAGATGACGTGCCAGGCACGTCACGGCAAATCGAGGACTTTCCGACAGCTGACGTGCCTGGCACGTCATGCACTAAACTGAGTAAAGAAAGCGACCAGCGGTCGCTTTCTTTACTCTAACGGTGTTGCTACAATGCCTCTAGGTAGAGGCATTGTTCAACACCCCCCAAATGTGCAGGGGCGCGCAATGGAGTGATCGTAGCAGCCATTTAAAAATGGCTGCGCCGGCTGCACACATGTGCTTAGAAAGCGAACGATCGTTCGCTTTCTAAGCATCTCCGGTGTTGTTAAAGTGCCTCGCCAGCGAGGCACTTAACAACACCGTTCTGCTCCCCAGAGCCGATGGTGGTCGCTCTCCTGAGCGACCCCATCGGCTCAGTAGAAGGGAACGCTGCCTATACAGGCAGCGCTTCCCTTCTAATGGCAAGAGCATCGGAAGTGAAAGTATTTCACTTCCGATGCTCTAGGGGGAGCCAATCGATGCCTGCACAACAGATCTATGTGATCTGTGTGCAGGCATGTATGGTAAGTGCTCTGATGAGCACTTATCATACTGTCAAAGGCAATATTAGCAAATATTGCCTTTGACAAGTATTGATCTGCCTCCCTCACCTTACTAGTTTTAGTAAGGGAGAGAGACAGATCAGATAAAGTAAAAAAATAAAATAAAATAATAAAACAAATATTTAATAAAATTTTAAACACCAAGGGCTTTTATAAAAGCCATTTAACCCCTTCCCTGCCATTGATCGCTGTGTACGCAGTGATCATACACAGCAGCACATTTTTTGCTGTCTGTGCATTTTTTAGGGGTTAATTTTTTTTACTGTAATTCATTACAGTATAAAAAAAAGCTCTTTTAAGAGAGATTAACCCCTTTCTTGCTGTAGATCACTGCCTAAGCAGAGATCTGACGCAAATGCAGCAATCTTGCTGCAGAAGCATTTTTAATTTTTTTAAAACTTTTTTATTACACCCGTCACGTGTTAATTATACCCGCTAGGGGACTACGTTTAACGTAATTTTTTTTTAAAATAAGCGCTATTAACCCCTTCCTTGCCGTATATCACTTCCTAAGCAGCACATATGGTCACTGCCTAAGCAGTGCATATGGTCACTGCCTAAGCAGCGCATATGGAGCAATCTAGTCGCAGAAGGATTTTTTTTTTGCTATCAGCATTTTTTTTGTCAGACTCGCTAGGGGTTAATTATACCCACTAGGGGATTACGTGTATTCCTTTTGAAGCTGTCTGAACACGTGTATAGCGATCAGTAACAGCCGATCAGTGGCAAAGGTGGTTTGGTGATTTCTCAGATGAGCATCACCATTCGTCTGGTTCGATCAATATTGGTAAATATTGTTCTGACCCATATGGATCTGCCTCCCTCTCCTCACTTGAGTTTTAGTGAGGGAAAGAGACAGATCTGTATAACATAATTTTTTAATTGTAATAAATTAAATAAAATGTTAAAAAAATTGTGAGTCCCAAGGGCTTTTATAAAAGCCATACCCTTTGTATAGTGTAGTGTATTAACCCCTTCCCTGCCACTGATCACTGCACAGCAGAAATTTTTTTCTTGTCTGTGCATTTTTAGGGGTTAATTTTTTTGTACAGTACTACAAAGGCTCTTATAAGAGCTATTAACGCCTTCCTTGCTCTACATGTTCAAATTCCAAGTTTGAAAATCAAAAAGCGCACCTCTCAAATGTAGCCTTTCAACACCCAACAAAGCTGACAAAGCTATGCATGGGTGGTATCCCTGTGCTCGGGAGATGTTGCTGAACATATATTGTGGTATTGTTTGTCAGTGACACATACCGAAATATGTGAATTTGTGTCTAAAGTACAATGTATGTGGGAAAAAATACACAATAAAATGACTACCACAAACTTTGACAAAGGCTGGTGGTAGAATTGGTGCATGGAAAGTGTTAAAATAACACCATTTAAAATAGCCTAGGGTGTCTACTTTTACAAAATATATACTTTTTGGGGTAAAATACACTGTCCGACTTTAAAAAAAAGTCCCAAATGAAAGATGGTCTCAGGCTGGCTACACGTCAATATTCCAAGTTGAAAATGCGCACCTTCACAATGTGGCCCTTTTAGCCCCCAAACAACCCAACAAACCTATGCATGGGTGGTATCCCTGTACTCAAGAGATGTTGCTGAACACTTATTGGGGTGTTATTTGGCAGTGACACATACCAAAATCTGTAAATTCATGTCTGAAGTACAAGGTTTGTGAAAAAAAAAACACAAAAAAATTACTACCACAAACTTTGACAAAGGCTGGTGGTAGAATTAGTGCATGGAAAGTGTAAAAATACCACCATTTGAGATAGCCTAGGGTGTCTACTTTAAAAAAATATATGGGTTGATGTGGTAAAATACACTGGCTGGTTTCAAATATGTCCCAAATGGGACATGGGTGCAGGCTGTCTGCATGTCAAAATTTCAAATTGGAAAACCAAAAACTTCACCTCCCAAATTTGGCCTTTTACCCCCCAAACAATCCAACAAACCTATGCATGGGGGGTATCCCTGTACTCAAGAGATGTTGCTGAACACTTATTGGGGTGTTATTTGGCAGTGACACATACCAAAATCTGTAAATTCATGTCTGAAGTACAAGGTTTGTGAAAAAAAAACACAAAAAAATTACTACCACAAACTTTGACAAAGGCTGGTGGTAGAATTAGTGCATGGAAAGTGTTAAAATACCACCATTTGAGATAGCCTAGGGTGTCTACTTTTAAAAAATATATGGGTTGATGGGGTAAAATACACTGGCTGGTTTCAAATATGTCCCAAATGGGACATGGGTGCAGGCTGTCTGCATGTAAAAATTTCAAGTTGGAAAACAAAAAACTGCACCTCACAAATTTGGCATTTTAGTCCCCAAACAACCCAACAAACCTATGCATGGGTGGTATCCCTGTACTCAGGAGAAATAGTAGAATCTATTTAGCATGTTTTTTCGTTCGCTATTGTCGATGAGGAGAAGTTGTTTCAAATAAAAACAAAGAAATGTGTGTATTTTTTTTTTTTTACCATATTTTTTTTTTTTTTTTTAATAATATGATAAGATATGATCAAAAATATGGCATCCATAGAAAGCCCTTTTTGTCCCGATAAAAACAATATATAATATGTGTGGGTACAGCAAATGACGAAGAAGAAAATTACTGCTAAACACAAACAGCACAGAAATGTTAAAATAGCCATTGTCCAGAAAGGACAAAAATGTTTCAAAGGCTCTGTCCTTAAGGGGTTAAGATCCGCACAAGATATTACTATATTTCATGTAAAACTGTTAAAATGCACCTGCCTGATGTAGATGTTGTGCTATGAATGTGTCTGTTGTATACCAAGGATGCATGGTAATGTTGGTGGGAACTTGGTGATATAATCTACACTATGACAAGAATGTGGAGTTACATTATGCTAATTATGTGAAACCATGGGTGTGGTACATTTTCAAGTTAATAATTGGAAGCTGAGCTGCAAAGTGTCCCTGGAATATTTTTCAAATGTTGGCAACTATGGAGTGTGATCTCCTCTTTTGGATACTGGACAAGCCAGTGCCTGGACAAAGTGAATATGATGGTGACATCTTTAATAGTTGCGTGCTGATACATTGGACTTTTTGTATATACCGTATTTGCTCGATTATAAGACGAGGTTTTTTTCAGAGCAAATGCTCTGAAAAATCCCCCTCGTCTTATAATCGAGGTCTCTTATAATCTGACCTCAAATTGAGGTCAGATTATAAAACATGGATCCAGGTCCCCAGCAGAGCTGCAGGGGACCTGGATCCCCCTCTCTAGCAGCAGGGGATGTCTGCGCAACGAGCGCAGACTCCCCTGCTTCCGCCCGGCACGACCGCCGGGGCTTCTGTGAAGAAGCCGGGTACTTCCGCTTTCGTCACAGAAGTCCCGGCGAGCGTGCCGGGCGGCAGCAGGGGAGGTCTGCGCTCATCGCGCAGACTTCCTCTGCTGCCCCACTAGGCACCAGGGACAATCGGGCAGCTGGGGGATGTCTGCACTATACGTGCAGATATCCTCCATGCTGCCCGACACGGCAGACTATTATGACGGACAGCTGTCCGTCATAATAGACTGCCGTGTCGGGCAGCATGGAGGATGTCTGCAAGTATCGTGCAGACATCCCCCGGCTGCCCCCACTAGCCACCAGGGATTGAAGTACAGGTAAGGGGGGGGGGGGGGGACAGAGAGACAGGGGGAGGGAGGGGGGCAGAGAGACAGGGGGAGGGGGGCAGAGAGACAGGGGGGACAGAGCAGGAAGGGGGGGAGAGACAGAGGAAAGGGGGCAGAGAGAAACATGTGGGGGGAAGAGACAGGTGAGTGGGGAGTGAGACAAAGCTGGGGGCAAGGGAAAGAGAGAGGCAGCATTGGCACATAAAAAGAAATAAACACAAGAAATGCATTTTTTTTAATATAATATTTTATTAAAAAAGCAATTTACATGTGAATATATACAAGTTTAACTTTTTTCCTATAGGGTAGTCTTATATTCAGGCTTTTAGTATTTTTCCTAAAGGAATATCCAAAGTTTGGGGGGTCGTCTTATAATCAGGGTCGTCTTATAATCGAGCAAATACGGTATATACATACACACATGCCTCCCTGAATTAACCCCTTCGCAACCTTATGATGAGTTAACACGTCATGCTGGCAAAACGGCAGTGCAACCCATGCGCACTGCCAACTGGTGTGTAACGTGTCCCGGACTCTGTCTCGCAACCGAGGCAATATTCCTGGACCGATCAGTCAATCACCACAACCATATGCAAATTAGATGAGTGTCAATGTTTTCATACATTGACTTTGCCTCCAATTCACTCCCGGTGCGTCACATGCCGATGTGAAGTTTGGAGAGTGACAGGCAAGTGAAAAAACCCCACCAAACTATTTCTTGTAAAAAAAAAAAAAAAAGTTAACCCTTACCATCCCTTGCTGATTGTTTCTGTAATCTGTTTCCTTCCTAATTTTTGGCACTCTTTTCTCATATTTTTTGCTGTTTTATTTTCTTATATATTAATTATATTATTTTAATATATTTATTTAATTGCAGTTAACCCCTACATGCCCGTTCTGTGGTTCTGATTGCTCATGTTGTACTGTTAAAGTTTTTGTTGGGGTCTGGGAAACTATATTTTTCTTTTTATGAGCTAGTTAGTTGGGATAAGTGGATTAGTGTTAGATAGTGAGAGAAGAAACATTTTTTTTCAAAATTGTCGCCCTTATATATGTATTTTTAAACACTAAATTGTAGATTATTTATATGTATTTGTTATCCAAAGAAAGCTCTAACTGTCCTTTAAAACAACAACATATAACTTGTATGGATGAGTTAAATGACAGAAAGGAAAACCATGTTTAAACAACCACATATCAAAATGGAAAAATCATCCATGGTCATTGGCACAGAAAAATACATGATCCTTAACCCCTTCCTGACCCATTGTGCTTGTGTCCCAGATGACGCAAGCACCAAAAGGCCACTTTTTGTTCCTGGCCACCAATCACAAGGTGAACAGTAGCCAGGGACACAATTGCAGAGACCCAAACAGGGTCTTAATTGAAAAATCGTGATACCTCCCGACGTCAGCCAGTGCAAGTCCCGCAGCGGGATCTGAGCACAACTCATCGTTGGAAGCCTTACTACATTGAAATGTGAATAAGAGGCGCTCTGGTTAATATAAAAGGTGCAGCTACCACTCAGATGGTGCACCCCCCATATATACCACCAAAAATAAAATACCCTGTGAGGGGGAAAAACGTGAGGGTGCATGTAAAATTATCGAAAAATTGCTTAGCATGATTAAACTTGTGTGGAATTCGGTACATAAGAGACAACACAAAGAAAAGGGAATATACCATAGTTTAGATGGTTGAACTGAATATCTGTATATTCACTCCCTGTTTGTATAACACTCATTTGGGTCTGAGCCACACTGCCTGGCTCTTGGGATGAAAGCGTCAGGTATATTATAGAAACATAGAAACATAGATTATATAACTTTTGTGGAGATGATGTTGGACCCGTACAAAATACAAGACTGTGCAGGACGACAGGAGATAGAAGAAGGAGGATACAAAGTGTTAGACGTCTATTAAAAGTTTAATACATATAAATTAACATCTGCTTACATTTAAAATAAAAACAATGTGTCCCCTTGTAGATACTATAGTCCCCAATTCAGCTTGGTTTTACAGAAAAGTGATCCACGTGTGTATTCTCACTCGCGTCTCAGATTAGGCTCCTCCCACTTCAGCTGAACTCACCCACGTTGCTGCTTAGGCTCCTCCCACTTCTGCTCAGCCTGGACAAAATGTGATATTTGGCCTATGCTCCTTAATGAAAGGAGATTATGACATCAGCAGAGAGAGCTCTCTAATTAGGCAAGTTAGGCGGTCGCCTAAGGCCTCGCACTAACGGGGGCCCCGCACACTCAGGAAGAGCCAATGGGCAGTGCAGAAGTGCCATCACAACGTGGTCTGTAAGACCATTTTTTAACTTTGAGACCTTCTCCTTCTGGAGTGAGTCATGCATCCCTGAGGATACAATAAGTATGCTTTGGTAAGTCCTGTGGGTGTATTGGTGGACTATTGCAATAATACCGTATTTGCTCGATTATAAGACGACCCTGATTATAAGATGACCCCCCAAACTTTGGATATTCCATTAGGAAAAAAACTAAAAGCCTGAATATAATAATACCCTATAGGAAAAAAGTTCAACTTGTATATATTCACATGTAAATTACTTTTTTAATAAAAACAATTATGATATCAAAACATGTATTTCTTGTTTTTATTTATTTTTATGTGCCAATGCTGCCTCTCTCTTTCCCTGCTGGTCCGTCATAATAGACTGCCGTGTCGGGCAGCATGGAGGATGTCTGCATGTATCGTGCAGACATCCCCCAGCCGCCCGATTCTCCGTGGCGCCTAGCGGGGCAGCAGAGGATGTCTGCGCGATGAGCGCAGACCCCTCCTGCTGCCACCCGGCACGACCGCCGGGACTTTTATAACGAAGCCGGAAGTACCCGGCTTCATCATAGAAGCCCCGGCGGACGTGCCGGGCGGCAGCAGGGGAGTCTGCGCTCATCGCGCAGACATCCCCTGCTGTTAGAGAGGGGGATCCAGGTTCCCTGCAGCTCTGCTGGGGACCTGGATCGCTGTCTTATAGTCTGACCTCAACTTGAGGTCAGATTATAAGACGACCTCGATTATAAGACACTGTGAGCGTGCTAATGTGTGTATTTGATCAGCATATGAGTGTGTGTGTGCGCACGATCAGCTTATGAATGTATATATATACATATATACAGGGAGTGCAGAATTATTAGGCAAGTTGTATTTTTGAGGATTAATTTTATTATTGAACAACAACCATGTTCTCAATGAACCCAAAAAACTCATTAATATCAAAGCTGAATATTTTTGGAAGTAGTTTTTAGTTTGTTTTTAGTTTTAGCTATTTTAGGGGGATATCTGTGTGTGCTGGTGACTATTACTGTGCATAATTATTAGGCAACTTAACAAAAAACAAATATATACCCATTTCAATTATTTATTTTTACCAGTGAAACCAATATAACATCTCAACATTCACAAATATACATTTCTGACATTCAAAAACAAAACAAAAACAAATCAGTGACCAATATAGCCACCTTTCTTTGCAAGGACACTCAAAAGCCTGCCATCCATGGATTCTGTCAGTGTTTTGATCTGTTCACCATCAACATTGCGTGCAGCAGCAACCACAGCCTCCCAGACACTGTTCAGAGAGGTGTACTGTTTTCCCTCCTTGTAAATCTCACATTTGATGATGGACCACAGGTTCTCAATGGGGTTCAGATCAGGTGAACAAGGAGGCCATGTCATTAGATTTTCTTCTTTTATACCCTTTCTTGCCAGCCACGCTGTGGAGTACTTGGACGCGTGTGATGGAGCATTGTCCTGCATGAAAATCATGTTTTTCTTGAAGGATGCAGACTTCTTCCTGTACCACTGCATGAAGAAGGTGTCTTCCAGGAACTGGCAGTAGGACTGGGAGTTGAGCTTGACTCCATCCTCAACCCGAAAAGGCCCCACAAGCTCATCTTTGATGATACCAGCCCAAACCAGTACTCCACCTCCACCTTGCTGGCGTCTGAGTCGGACTGGAGCTCTCTGCCCTTTACCAATCCAGCCACGGGCCCATCAAGACTCACTCTCATTTCATCAGCTCGTGTGTCTTGTTCAGTGGTGGTCGTCTTTCAGCCTTTCTTACCTTGGCCATGTCTCTGAGTATTGCACACCTTGTGCTTTTGGGCACTCCAGTGATGTTGCAGCTCTGAAATATGGCCAAACTGGTGGCAAGTGGCATCGTGGCAGCTGCACGCTTGACTTTTCTCAGTTCATGGGCAGTTATTTTGCGCCTTGGTTTTTCCACACACTTCTTGCGACCCTGTTGACTATTTTGAATGAAACGCTTGATTGTTCGATGATCACGCTTCAGAAGCTTTGCAATTTTAAGAGTGCTGCATCCCTCTGCAAGATATCTCACTATTTTTTACTTTTCTGAGCCTGTCAAGTCCTTCTTTTGACCCATTTTGCCAAAGGAAAGGAAGTTGCCTAATAATTATGCACACCTGATATAGGGTGTTGATGTCATTAGACCACACCCCTTCTCATTACAGAGATGCACATCACCTAATATGCTTAATTGGTAGTAGGCTTTCGAGCCTATACAGCTTGGAGTAAGACAACATGCATAAAGAGGATGATGTGGTCAAAATACTAATTTGCCTAATAATTCTGCACTCCCTGTATACATACATATGTTAGTGTTTACATTTAGGAGACAGTAATAAGAATAGTGAGTTAGTCAGCCACATACTTTTTATCTATAACAAGTGTTTTTGTTTATAGATATTTGTAGAATAATTATGAGAAAAATAAAATTCTAGGAATTACTGTGGATTTAAGACTGGTCTTCATATATAACATGTATACAGTTCATTTTTATTATCTATATCACATGACCTCCCTGCTTCAATCATAGAAGTCCCGACGGACGTGCCGGGCAGCAGTAGAGGATATCTGCACGCATTGCGCAGACATCAACCGCTGCTTGCGAGGGGGATCCAGGTCCCCTGCAGCTCTGTGGGGGACCTGGATCAAAGTCTCGATTTGAGGTCAGACTATAAGACGACCTCGATTATAAGACAAGGTCGGTTTTTCAGAACTTTTGTTCTGAAAAGAAACCTTGTCCTATAATCGAGCAAATACGGTATATATGGCAGCACATGTATAGACTAAATTATATATTTAACCGACTTTGGCTTGGATTTCCAAGATGTTGTGGCAATTGTGCATTTTCACTATTCCAAAAACAACGTGGTTACACTATAGTTTATCTGTAATCGTAAATGTAATATAACTTTTATATCTTATCTACACAATCGCTAGTAATTTGGATAACTATAGCTTGTGCTATCTTTTTTTTTAGATTTATAACATGTCATTTTCCATGGCAAATACACTTTAAGGGCAGGATTATGTTATGTGGAAAAATGCTATAAAGTAAAGAGATAATCTAGAGGCCATTTCATTTCCTGTGGAATAAAAAACAGAAAACTGGTTTGTTGGGGGGGAAAAAGCACTCTTGAAGTGTTGTGGGAAACTTTATTCTAGTGCCACCTACTGTTGGACTGCTAAACATATCAAGACCATAATAAGAACGCACAATGATAACAAATATTGTAACGATATTCAGAAATTAAATTTTACATACTTTTCATTTTATTATAGCTTTTTCTACACCTTTACCTCCAGAAAGTAATTGTTGGTAAGCTATTCTCAAAACTAAGAATCTCAGCCATGATTATTTTTTTGGCAGGACTTCAAGAGAATTGATGCCAACAGTAATTTGCATGAACTACCCATGATGCCTTTGTAAAACGTTTGCCAAAACGAATATTTCTGAATATGTATTAAAGGGGGCAAACTATTCAAAAACCAACCATCTATCTTACTTTCTGGGGTAGTAAATCAATTTGATAATAACTAATAATAAAAATCACCATACTGTAGAAAGAAGTGAATATATGAGGTTTAAATACCAGCAGGGCTCATACTGTGAATGGCTGGTCCGAAAGCTGTGGGTTATCCAAATCATTACAGTTAGTATCACTAACCCTCTACAAACCCCCACTGCTAACTTTGACTAGCCATTTTTTTTACACCCTTCTGTACTACAAGGTACTACAAGATCCAGTGCTGTATTTACCGCGAGGCATCCTAGGCGGATGCCTATGGCGGCAAATTTTGGGGGGCGGCAGCGCCCCCCAGCACTGGGAAAAAAAAAATAATAAAAAAAAAAAAAAATTAAAAAGAAAAAAAAATCCGGCCCTTTAAAAAAAAAAAAAAAAAAAACCCCACCGCGCTTGCAGGCAGAGACGGAGGTGAGAGGGGATCGGAAGATCCCCCCTCACCATCGCTCTGCCTGCCGGGCTGCACGGGGAGCCGAACAGGCAGCACAGAGAAACCTCCGTGCTGCCTGTTCGGCTCCCCGTGCAGTCTGACACGGAAGTGCCGACAGGTCACGTGACCGGCGCGCTGACGTCATACGCGCGCCCGGTCACGTGACCTGTCGGCACAATCGCCGGGAAGCCGAACAGGCAGCATGGAGGGACCATGCTGCCTGCCTGCCAGGGAAAGGTAAGTGCTGATGGGAGACTGTGTGTGTGTGTGTGTGTGTGTGTGTGTGTGTGTGTGTGTGTGTGTGTGTGTGTGTGTGTGTGTGTGTGTGTGTGACTGAGTGTGATGGGAGTCAGAGTGTGTGTGATGGGAGACAGTGTGTGTGACTGAGTGTGATGGGAGTCAGAGTGTGTGTGATGGGAGACAGTGTGTGTGACTGAGTGTGATGGGAGTCAGAGTGTGTGTGATGGGAGACAGTGTGTGTGACTGAGTGTGATGGGAGTCAGAGTGTGTGTGATGGGAGACAGTGTGTGTGACTGAGTGTGATGGGAGTCAGAGTGTGTGTGATGGGAGACAGTGTGTGTGACTGAGTGTGATGGGAGACTGTGTGTGTGTGTGTGTGTGTGTGTGTGTGTGTGTGTGTGTGTGACTGAGTGTGATGGGAGTCAGAGTGTGTGTGATGGGAGACAGTGTGTGTGACTGAGTGTGATGGGAGACAGTGTGTGTGTCTGAGTGTGATGGGAGTCAGAGTGTGTGTGAAGGGAGACAGTGTGTGTGACTGAGTGTGATGGGAGTCAGAGTGTGTGTGATGGGAGACAGTGTGTGTGACTGAGTGTGATGGGAGTCAGAGTGTGTGTGATAGGAGACAGTGTGTGTGACTGGGTGTGATGGGAGTCAGAGTGTGTGTGATGGGAGACAGTGTGTGTGACTGAGTGTGATGGGAGTCAGAGTGTGCGTGATGGGAGTAGGAGTGTGTGACTGAGTGTGATGGGAGTAGGAGTGTGTGACTGAGTGTGATGGGAGTGTGAGCTTGATGTGAGTCTGAATGATGGGGCATGTCTTAGGTGTGTAACGTGGGTGTGCAGCTTGGGTAGGGGGGTGCCCGGATTTTGTCTGCCTAGGGCAGCACAAAATCAAGATACACCACTGACAAGATCATTAGGGTTTATTCTGTATAATTATTAAAGGGGAAGTAGACCCTATTTTTCTTCTTCAATGATGATCTCCGTCTCAACATTTCAGTGACCGTTAGAGGATAAAAGGTAGATAAGTGCAATGTAGAGTAATGGTTAGTGTGCACACATTAGACACATGCATGGGCTGTGCACATTCCCATGCATTGTCTATGATGGCACTAAACTCTTGTTCTGACTTATATAAGCATCTTAAGCAGGTTGGAATGTTTGTCTTTAATTACACCAAGGTGCTAGACAAACTTTGTCTGGGGAACTATTTTATTCAAAATATTACACTATATGGACAAAAGTGTTGTTAATTATTGAATTCAGGTGTTTCAATCAGACCCATTGCCACAGGTGTTTAAAATCAAGCACCTAGTCATGCAGTCAGCATTTACAAGCATTTGTGGGGGAAAAACAGGATGCCACCATTGTAACAAGTCAGTTCATGAACTTTCATCCCTGCTAGATATTCCACAGCACTAGTAGTGGCGAACCCCACCCTCTTTCCCTGGCCCTTGGGAAGTGCATGAATGCCTGACCGGTCAGTCCACCCCTGGTGGGTGGAGTGGAGCTTTATGATCATATTTAGCGCTTCTGGTGGTTACACCATAAGCCCTGCAAACGATCATGGAGCTCCTTTCCATCGACTATACAGCTTAGTTACATCACTTCATGCAGAGTACCATTCACAGCCTTCTGATGCATTAAGTAAGCAGATATGATCTCCTGCTACAGGCTGAGTATCCCTTATCCAAAATCCCTGGGACCAGAAGTATTTTGGATAACAGATCATTTTGGATAATGGATAATTTTCACCAGTAAGATATATTAAAGCTTCTCAGCACTGAAATATAGTAGAATCAATAAAAATACAGTATAGAGCAAATAAATCCCTTTTACTGTGATGTAGCTGTGATGTGAGGCATCGTTGGGAACCTGCCATTGGCACGTCAGGCCTGCACACATGCCATTATATTACTCTTTGTTGGTGTGGTACAAGCTGAGCATGCATGAAAATGGCTATATTGTAGCTTAAGAGGGCTGCACACTGAATAAACTGTTGTTTGCTAGCATTCTGACAGGTGTGTGTGAAATTTTCAACTTGTGACAAAATCCCAAAAAATGTTTGAATCATTTTGGAAAATGGATACTCAACCTGTATTAAAATATACATTATCTGACACCGTTCTTAAAGCTACAGTTTGACAAGATCTGTCTGAAGATATTTGATCAGCAAGGTATTCATGAACCTGGTTAAAAATAGACTCAATTATATGTTAGTTAAACTTCATTGGGGGTTTTCTGTCACTAGTGTTACTCAAATACTACACCATATTATGGTCTTTGTGTTTTATGTTCCCTTTCCATATTCAAAATGGTGGGATACCACAAAATATTATTAACTTAAGTAATTATTTAATGCGCACCCATGATTTTTATCTTCAATTAAATTGTGTGGCCTACACGGTTCTTGCTCAGCACTGGATCACACAGTTTAATTATATGATCCCTGTGGCTAGGGTTGCCACCTGGCCGGTATTTTACCAGCAGGCTGGTAAAAAACTGGCATCAGGCAAATGTTAAGTCTACGGAGACAGTAGCAAGGCAGGTATTTTTCTGATGAAAAGGCAACCCTACCTGTGGCACATTTGTGATTCATCCAGCACAATAGGTGTTAAAAGTTCCCAACCAATGCCAAATCTGTGTGTAATGATTTAAATTATGACATGGCTCCCTTTCATTATACAGGAGACAAGAGCTGCCTAGCACCTAATTACTATATTATGATATTATGAGTCCTGATGACATTGGGATGTACAGGCAAACCACACCTAAACAAGTTTTCTAATATACGACCTCTTGTTTTTACTTGTTACAAAACACCCCCATTTTTTTTTTTTTTTTTTTTTACTTTTACTTTATCATATTTTTAAAACTGTCATTATTCTAAAACTATTATATTTACATTTCTCTTCTAAACTAGGTCTTATTTTTTTTACTGAATCCCTGTATAGTAATGGGACATTAATAAAGATTAATTATTGTATGCATGGTCCATACAGCTGTGAGTAAGTGTTGATGTTGTACAGGTAGATATCTAGACTTTTCTGAATGTTTAATGTTTATGCGCTCAGAGTAGAACAGGAAACTCTTTAAATAAATGCTTATAATTGTAACATTTATTCATTGGTGTTACCCTTGCAATAATACATTGATAAACAAGCACATCCTGAGGTAAAGAATTTTACCATGGAAACTAACGGCAAATCCCTACCAATTATCCCCCTTTTAGAACTTTTTCCCAGAACTGTGATTTGAAATGGCGCCCATTTTCTTCATAGCCTCTTGTTTTAGTGTTTTGTTTAATTTAAGAAGATAGAGGAACATAATTATATAGCCCAATGAGAGGATGAGACAGTAGAATGCAACATAATTTTAAAATTCTTCTTATACTCTTGTCAAAAAAAGCAAAGAGATATATTTAACCCAATAAATGTCTAACTGCAAAATGTGATGTTTGTGAAAAAGGCTTTATGCAGTTCTCCTTTGTAAAGCTGAATGGGGTTAATCCTGTCGGCTTTTCCTCTCACACACACAAGGATGCCTTGAGGATTATTGGCTGGAGTTTAGCACAATGTTGTTTTTATAGGCTGAAGGAGACAGTCCTCCCTTGTCCGCCTACCCTGTTCAAAGAGTAAATTAACTGTTTCCTAAGTATATTTACACATCCTTAGCCCCCGGACGATGCATTGTACTGCTACTTGTTTCTGTCCTCTTTGTTTGCAAAAGAGTTAATTTCCATCTCGATCATGTCAGAGGACCAGAAGAAGAATACATCACTAGCTTGTTTTGCATGTGATTCTCCCATAATGCCTTGCTCTATGGAAGTGTTTCTTCAAAAATAAAAAAAAGAACCAGTACAAATAAATGTGTTTGTTACATTTAAATAAAAACAAACATTCAGAATATTTATTTAAAATAAAGCTTTTCACATGATGAAATTGCATAATACTCCCCATAATTTATAAAAAAACAAATTTGGAGGGTCATATATAAAAATGAGGTACTCTTCATATTCTGACTGGTCCGAAGGCAGTGGTTGTTACAATTAATTGATTACAGACAGTTACAGATTTCTTTGTTCTTTCTCCCCCTCCACTGCTGCTCTTGACTAGTCTTTTGCTTACTACATTGTTGAGCTTTAAAGTTAGCTCTTTCATTTTGGATCTTACTTCCATGAATTTGGACATCATTTTTAGGTGAGAGAGACATAACCACAGTGAATCTTAATTTAACGATGTAATTAAACAAATTATACAAACTGTACTTCATCTATAAAACTTGTTTCTACCTACCCCAGCTTAAAGGGATAACTGCCCACCATGTGCAGGAGTATGTAGAACACTCTTTTATTACATTATTACATTTTAACAGCCATTTAAGACATAGAGACAAATGTTAACTGATATTTATATTGATGTGCTGGAGATGTTACCTTGTCAATTTGAATTCTCTCAGCCGGAAAAGAATGCAAGCTCCAATCACAAAGTTATTCTGTGAATTGGAAAATGAGCTTTGTGTGAAATATGAATACTCAGCAGCTTGAAATCTCAGTATTAGGTGACATTCTGAGGCAAAGTGGTGGTATCACCATGGAAAACTGGTGGGATGCTAGTACTAATGACTCATTGTTTATAACTTTGCCTCAGAATTGCTCTTTAAACATAAAGCATTGTTTAGAGATATAATTTGTCAAATATTTTTTTGTTAGTCAGGTTCTGGTGCGTATGACTTGTGTGTAAATGTGTGTGTGTGACTCTCTGTGTGTTTGTGTAAGGGTGACTGTGTGTGTGTGTAAGTAAGTGTGACCCTGTGGTATAAGTGTGACAGCGTTACAGTATGACTCTGTGTGTTTGTAAGTGTGAGTCTGTGTGTGTGTAAGTAAGTGAGTCTCTGTGCATAAGTAAGTGTGACTGTGTTACAGTAAGAATCTGTGTGTGTAAGTGTGAATCTGTGTGTGTAAGTAAGTGTGACTGTGTTACAGTATGAATCTGTGTGTCTGTGTGTGTAAGTAAGTGAGTCTCTGTGCATAAGTAAGTGTGACTGTGTTACAGTAAGAATCTGTGTGTGTAAGTGTGAATCTGTGTGTGTAAGTAAGTGTGACTGTGTTACAGTATGAATCTGTGTGTCTGTGTGTGTAAGTAAGTGTGACTCTCTACATAAGGGATAAAAAACATGGTGGGCAGAACCTACCTAATATTTATAATTACTACATAGCCTGTCAAGCAGAAAACCTATTGCATTTGTATCATATAGATAATGATATACTAACTCCCAAATGGGCAGAACATGAATATAGTTTTTGTAATGGTAACAGTTTTAGTTATCTAATGTGCAGAGGCGTTGCTAGGTTTCCAAAAGATCTGGGGCTATAGCCCATGAGACTTTTTTTAGTTTTTTAAATGGAACCATACAGGCACTTACCAATATATGCTCATCGCTCTGAGCTTCATGCCAGTTTTGTAATTTAGGAGCCATCACAGGGCCGGTCCTTCAATGGGGCAGCTGCCGCAGGCGGCACCCTGGCAGGGGCGGCACTTTGCTGCTCTATGCACCAGTCTTTTTTTTTTTCTTGTGTCCAGGGGAGCTTGATTGAAGGAGGTCTCAGCCAATCAGGTAAGACTTCTCAACTCTCCTGATCGGCTGAGAGTTCCAAAGCCTCCCATGATTGGCTGAGACCTCCTTCACACTGAGCTCAAAGCAAAGAGATGCCTGCAGCAGGTAAGTTAAAAACCTGACAGTGTGTGAATGAGTGTGTGTATGTCAGTGTGAGTATGTGCATGTCAGTGTGAGTGTGTGGATGTCAGTGAAAGTGAGAGTGTGTGCATGTCAGTGTGAGTGAGTGTGTGCATGTCAGTGTGAGTATGTGCATGTCAGTGTCAGTGTGTGCATGTCAGTGAGAGTGTGTGCATGTCAGTGAGAGTGTGTGCATGTCAGTGTGAGTGAGAGTGTGTGCATGTCAGTGTGAGTGAGACTGTGTGCATGTCAGTGTGAGTGAGAGTGTGTGCATGTCAGTGTGAGTGTGTGCATGTCAGTGTGAGTGTGTGCATGTCAGTGTGAGAGTGTGTGCATGTCAGTGTGAGCGAGAGTGTGTGCATGTCAGTGTGAGCGAGAGTGTGTGCATGTCAGTGTGAGCGAGAGTGTGTGCATGTCAGTGTGAGCGAGAGTGTGTGCATGTCAGTGTGAGCGAGAGTGTGTGCATGTCAGTGTGAGCGAGAGTGTGTGTCAGTGTGAGCGAGAGTGTGTGTCAGTGTGAGCGAGAGTGTGTGTGTGTCAGTGTGAGCGAGAGTGTGTGTGTGTCAGTGTGAGCGAGAGTGTGTGTGTGTCAGTGTGAGCAAGAGTGTGTGTGTGTCAGTGTGAGCAAGAGTGTGTGTATGTCAGTGTGAGAAAGAGTGTGTGTATGAAAATGTGAGCAAGAGTGTGTGTATGACAGTGTGAGCAAGAGTGTGTGTATGACAGTGTGAGCAAGAGTGTGTGTATGACAGTGTGAGCAAGAGTGTGTGTATGACAGTGTGAGCAAGAGTGTGTGTATGTCAGTGTGAGCAAGAGTGTGTGTATGTCAGTGTGAGCGAGAGTGTGTGTATGTCAGTGTGAACAAGAGTGTGTGCATGTCAGAGTGAGAGAGAGTGTGTGCATGTCAGAGTGAGCGAGAGTGTGTGTATGTCAGTGTGAGCGAGAGTGTGTGTATGTCAGTGTGAGTGTGTTGTGTGTGTATGTATGTAACTGGCTGTGTGTGTGTGTGTATATGTATGTAACTGGCTGTGTATGTGTTGTGTGTGTGTGTATCTTTGTAACTGTCTGTGTGTGTATGTAACTGGCTGTGTATGTGTTGTGTGTGTATGTATGTAACTGGCTGTGTATGTGTTGTGTGTGTATGTAACTGGCTGTGTATGTGTTGTCTGTGTATGTAACTGGCTGTGTATGTGTTGTGTGTGTATGCATGTAACTGGCTGTGTATGTGTTGTATGTGAATATGTATGTAACTGGCTGTGCATGTGACGTGTGGGACACATTAAGGGATTATTTTTTTATTTAAAAAAAAAATAAAACTTGCTGACTGATGTGTGTGTGTGTGTGTGTAACTGGCTGTGTATGTGACTGACTGGATGTCTGTGAGGTGTGTGCATGTGATGTCTGTGTATGTATGCTTTTCTGATGTGCCATTGTCTGGCTCCTAAATTTTTTTGCTGGCTCCTAAAACGAAATAAAATTTGTCAAGCCCTGATATAAACATAAATCCTTCCTATGCTGTATGGCAGTCCTGTAATAAAACATGTCACACATACACATAACACACATGTGTGACATTATTTATTACAGGACTGCTAAACAGGATAGGAATGATTTATGATTTTATATATATATATATATATATATATATATATATATATATATATATATATATATATATATATAGTATAAATCATTATGCATATATAGCATAAATGACTTATTTACATCCACCTTTGTGTATTTAAGCTATATATTGTTGGTTTGAGATTCCTTATTACAGGACTGCCAAACATCATAGGAAGGATTTATGTTATATATATATATACACACATATGTAACATGTATCATTCCTATGCTGTTTAGCAGTCCTGTAATAAGGAACCTCATATAGCTAAAATACACAAAGGTGGATGTGACCCCCAACCCTCCCCTCTCTCCACCATACCCAGAGCTTACCTGAGTGGGAATAGACCTGTTCTGCATCTCCCACAAGGTGACAGCCAGTAAGGATATCTTCAGAGCTGCTTCACTGTCCCACGTGGAGCTTCCTTCACATCCCTGTCATGATGCTGTGTAAAAGCCCTGCACTGATAGGATGCTCAGTGATGTGTCAGCCAATCAGTGCAGGGCTTTCACACACAGTAATGATGCTGTGTAAAAGCCCTGCACTGATTGGCTGACACATCACTCAGCCTCCTATCAGTGTAGGGCTTTCACACACTGTCTGTGTGATGTCAGGGGGCGGAGCTACACGGAGCTGCAGAAACTCGGGGCTTTGCTCATTACATTCGGGGCTTCAGCCCCCTTAGCCCACCCCTAGCGACGCCTCTGCTAATGTGGCTTCCAAGAGTTACTCTCTTGAAGAAACGAATTCTACTACAGAGCACATTCCACAGTTTAAATGGTTTAAAATCAGATATTCTAAAAAATGAATTTCTCTAAGAAGTAAATTGTCACCCATTTTAGCATTTATACCTGAAAATAGTAAAATATTGTTTGACACAAGTAAAGTTCTGACTGATAAAGGCTTTTATAAAATTGAAGATTTTATTGCAAACAATACCATCTTAACATACCACGAATTTATAACAAAACTAAAATGATAGAAATGATATTACAAAGACAGCAAAATGTGTCAGTCACCTTCAACAAACAAGCATATAAATTGTTACGCAGGACATATCTAGTGTCAACATTATTAACCCCTTAGTGACATTACTTTTTTGGCTTGTCCGACGCTTGGTGACATGGGCTGTTTTAACATTTCTGAGGTGTTTGTGTTTTGCTGTAATTTATTTCTGTCTCATTTAGTGTACCCACACAAACTATGTATCGTTTTTATCGTCATAAGAAGGGCTTTCTTTTGATACCATTAATTTGGTAACAGCATATAATTTGATGTAAAAAAAATAATAAAAGATGGCAAAAAAATAAAAAATAAATTTTTTTATGACTTTTATTTGAAAAATCGTATACTCATGGACAAGAGACAACAAAAAAAACACTGCTAAATAGTTTCTAATATATGTCCTGAGTTCAGAAATAGCCCATGTTTTATGTTTTTGTGCTTTTTTATTCATGTTACAGGGCCAGAACTAAAAGTAGTGCAAAGCTATTTTAAAATCCTTTTTTTTCAAAATTAGCGATAGTGACATTGTAACACTGATATCTGTACTAAATCCATGAATGACCCCCAACATGTACATATTTTTGAAAACTAGACCACTCAGGGCATTTAACTTGGGGTATTTTGACACATTTCATGTAGCCATTTTACCACCAATCTTTGCCAAAGTTTGCAGCAAATAAGTTTTTTTTTTTTTTTCATTTTTCACATAGATTGCAATTTAGGTAAACATTACCTTAAAATGTGAAGGGGTATTTCCAAATAACACCTCAATATGTGTTCAGCAACTTCTCCTGAGTACAGGGATACCACCATGCATAGGTTTGTTGGTTTGTTTTGGGGCTAAAAGGCCACATTTAGGGGGTGCGCATTTTGGTTTTCCAACTTGGAATTCTGACGTTCAGAAAACCTGCGCCCATGTCCCATTTGGGACATTTCTGAAGCCACAAAAGTGTATTCTACCCCACAAAGCCATATATTTTTTAAAACTAGACACCCTAGGGTATTTCAAATGGTAGTATTTTAACACTTTCCATGCACTAATTATACCACCAGCCTATGTCAATGTTTTAGGTAGTAATTTGTTTTCACATACATTGTACTTTGGGCATGAATTCACAGATCCTGTTATATGTCAGTGCCAAACAACACCTCAATATGTGTTCAGCAACATCTCCTGAGTACAGGGATACCACCCATGTATAGGTTGGTTAGGTTATTTGGGGGTTAAAAGGCCACATTTGAGAGGTGCGCTTTTTGGTTTTTCAACTTGGAATTCTGACATGGAGAAAACCTGCTCCCATGTTCCATTTGGGACATTTTTGAAGCCAGAATGCGCATTTTACCCCACAAAACCATACATTTTTGCAATCTAGACACCCTAGGGTATTTCAAATGGTAGTATTTTAACACTTTCCATACACTAATTCTGCCACCAGTCAAATTTTAGGTTAGTAATTTTTTAACGTTTTGTTTCCACATACATTGTACTTCGAGCATGAATTCACAGATCCTGTTATGTGTCAGTGCAAAACAACACCCCAATATGTGTTCAGCAACATCTCCTGAGTACAGGGATACCACCCATGCATAGGTTTGTTGGGTTGTTTGGGGGCTAAAAGTCCACGTTTAGGGTGGGGGGTGCATTTCCAACTTGGAATTTTGACATGTAGTCAGCCTGCACCCATGTTCCATTTGGGACACTTTTGAAGCCTGTCAAAGTATTTTACCCCATCAAACCATATATTTTGGAAAACTAGACATCGTAGGGTATTTAAAATTGTGGTATTTTAACACTTTCCAAGTACTAATTCTACCACCAACCTATGTCAAAGGGTTGGGATGTCATTTTTTCCCCACACACATTGTAGTTCAGGCAGGAATTTTCAGATTCTGGTATTTGCCACTGCCAACCAACACCTCAATATGTGTTCAGCAACTAAAAAAAATGTGAGGAGAGGGAGGCAGATCCTAACTGGTCAGATCAATATAGGATTAATATTGATCTGACCAGGGAGTGGGGGTGCTCATCAGAGCATCCCCACTGCTTGTCAGTGTGCCTGGCTGTCACTGATTGCCTCTGTGAAGAGGCAATCGTGTGGCAGCCAGAGAGCACAGGAAGCAGGTACTTCCTGGCTCCTGTGCTCTTGCCCTTAGAAGGGCAGCGCCATCTTGGTCACACAGTGCAAGGCAATCAGCAGCACTTACAGAGCATAGGAAGCGAAAAAATTTGCTTCCTATGCTCGTTTTTGAAAGCCCACGTTTTAAAGGCACTGTGCCTTTAAAAACGGTTTTCAATAGCTCTCTGGAGCGATCGAAATGCCGACGGGCATTTTTTTCAGTATTGTACGATGCTTCCATACGAAAGCATCGTTACAATACCATTAGAGCACTGAAAGCGGAAAAACTCCACTTTCAGTGCTCGTTTAGACACAGGACGGACTAATGCCTAGTCCGTCCTGTGTCGCCAAGGGGTTAAACATGATGTATGTTGATGCCAATGAAAATTGCTTTAGAGGCTGTGTAGAAAGAGGAGACAACATCCATATATGGTGGAAATGCCCCCAAGTAAAAAGAATATGGACCCTATTAAATAACATCATTAATGTGATCATACCCATCCCAGTGACATTAACACCTTGGAATGCGTTACTCAATCTAAAAATTAATAACCTAACAATATATGAAAATATATTACTTAGATCATTATATATGGGTGGAAGAATATATACAACTATTAGATGGAGTACATTAGAACAATGCTGGTATGATGTGATTACAAGAAAAAATAGAATCTGTGTAAATGAAAAGCTATTGAGTATTGTGAACACCAAATATAAGAAATGTCTAAAAATATGGACACCATGGCTTTCTAGCCCTTATGGTAGATCTGTTAATTACAAACCTCTATTTTATTTATTTGAGGTTTTATTTTTTATTCTCGTTATTAATATTGAGTTGGATATCTGAAACATATACTAAATAATTCTGATAAATTCTACAATCTGTTAAACAATTTTATAAATGACACATTAACACAATGTAATGTTTAGGTGATCAGTTTATAACCGAATAAATCCAAAATAAAGATATATAGTATAAAAAAAAGTAAGTGTGACTGTGTTACAGTATGAATTTGTGTGTCTGTGTGTGTGGCTGTGTATGTATTTGTGTCTGTGTGTATGTGTGTGGCTGTGTGTGAATGTGTGTGTATTTAATGTGAATTCATTTTTTTACTGTGATTTTTATTGATGTGATACACTTACACACTGCACATTGCTTTGAGATTTGTTTAGTGCTGTGGAGTCTGTGATACACTCGCAAGCTATACATTACTATGAATTATATATAATTTTCTCTGAATGAAAAATGAATGTGGCCCACACACACACACATTTCTAGTGAAGTGGTCCTCTGCAGAAAAACGTGGACACCCTTGCTATAGCCTATAAAATTGCAGTCCTGTATTTATTGCAAAAATATACTAATATATCCCTATATTTATTATCCGTCTTTCATGTACAGAGCTGTGAAAACATCGGAAGTAAATTAATAATTATAACTGGTATTTAGATTAATGTGGAATTCCTTTTGTTATAGCAATTTATTAATGTATTATTTTTTAATACACTAATTGTTGGTTACTAATACTATATGTTTACTCTGTGTCGGAAAGCAACAATATTGTTACCTTTCTAGTAGTTGTTGTTTGTTTGTTTCTCCTCTACAGATTAGTGTACATCGCTTCCCGTGAGGTGCAACCTCTGACCTTTTTGTCTTTTTTTCTTAGAGCAGCTACTGAAAAATGATGCGTCACTAACACTAACTTCCGGTAACCTTTCCCATGATATCTATTTTTTGTTTTCATACTCTGCAGCTAATACTTTTCCTTTTTAGAACGTTTTGCTTTCGACAATGAAAACCTATATTTTCATTTGCTAAATATACAAACTTCTACATATACTGGATGGGAATAATCTTACACGCAAGCGTACAAATCATAACAATTTTAAAAACTGTCAACTAAATTACAGAACTTCAGGGCTTTAGTTGGGTGTTTATAATCATTCTTTTCATCATTTTATACTTAACTTATAAACTCTGAAATGAAAATCTTATTATTTTTTTTTTTTTAAGTGGGCAGGTGGGCGCCCTCTGGGGTGTTGCGCCCTGTGCCCTCGCACAGGTCGCACACCCCTGAGGCCGGCCCTGCATGGAATAGCCTTCCAGCAGAAGTGGTAAATGTTAACACAGTGAAGGAGTTTAAGCATGCATGGGATAAGCATAAAGCTATCCTAGATATAAGATAAGACCAGGCACTAATGAAAGTATTACTTTACTGAGAGGGTAATTGATGCATTGAATAGCCTGACACAGAAGTGGTAGATGTTAATTTGGTGAATGAGTTTAAGCAAGCATAGGATAGGCATAACGTTATCCTAGATATAAGATAAGGCCAGGCACTAATGAAAAGTATTACTTTACTGATAGGGTAGTGGATACATGGAATGGCCTTCCAGCAGAAGTGGTAGGTTCATACTAATGTATGTTTTATGGTGTACACACAGCTCTCTGACTGAAGCACATCTGCACCAGGTCTTACTATATTTCATGTAAAAGTGATAAAATGCACCTACCTTATATAGATGTTGTGCTGTGAATATATCTGTTGTATTCCAAGGATGCATGGTAATGTTGGTGGGAACTTGGTGATATAATCTACACTCTGACAAGAAGGTGGACTTATATTAAGCTAATTATGTGGCTTTTGACAGAAGGTGTGGTCAATTTTAAAGTAATTAATTGGAAGCTGAGCTCCAAAGTGTCCCTGGAATTTTTTTTTTAAATGTTGCCAACTATGCAAGTGGGTGCAATGTGAATAGAGAAGCAAGTCTTGTGAGTGCAATCTGTGTGCTGGGACAACTCCTGTGAGTGGAATGGGTGCAGTCAGGTGCTGTGGGTGCAATGCCAGGGATGCAGGTGTGTGTCCTCTTTTCTAATCACCACAATATGGTAACCCTAATAGATTGTATGTAAGAAATCTGGTCAGCCGATTCTTTTCAAATGTAATTATTATTTTACAGTGCAAGGCAGACAACGCAAGTGTCTATGGCAGCACTTGCCTGAAAGGGGCAGCTAAAAGAGTTATCCCTTTAAAAAAAAAAGAGAAGAAACATGCAGGCAGAGGCGCTAGCTAGGGAGATTAAAAGACCTCTCCTTACCAGCCCCCTGCCTCTCACGCTGCCCCCATGCAGTACTCTGAGGTCAGTCATGTGACATACCAGCGCTCAGCCTTCAGACTGTGGGTAGACTGAGATGCAGCATGGTAGGATGTCTGTGTGGCTGGGCAGCACGCAGAGACCATGCTGCCTGCCACTAAACACGAGGGAGCTGTGGGTGCTGGCAGGGGTATGTCCTAGGTATGCTATGTTGGTGCTGGGGAATGTCCTGGTTGTGCAATTGTGGTGATGGTGCATGTCTTGGGTGTGCAATTTTGGTGATGCTGTATGAACTGGGTCTGAAATGTGAGTAATGGGGCATGTCTTGGGGTGCAGTGTGCAATATGGGTGATGGGGCATATCCTGGGTGTGCAATGTAGGTGATGGGGCATGTCTGGGTTGTGCAATTTTGGCGATGCTGTATGTCCTTGGTCTGTAATGTGAGTAATGGGGCATATCCTGAGGTACTGTGGTAAGTCCTGGGTGTGCAGTGTAGGTGATGGGGCACATCCTTGGTGTGCAATGTGGCTGCAAATTTAGTCATGCAAAAAAAAAAATACATCACTGTGTATATGCTTCATGCGAAGTTTGTGATTTTCTATTTTTTGTGTAGGTAGCATTATTATCTCTCCCCAAGTCTTAATAGTATTGTTGTTACATTAAATTGGAGGAAATAATTGAAGCCAGTAGTGCTTTTGAGGTTTTGTTCAACTTTGCCAAGAAATAATTATCTGCTTGTTATCTATGTGCATATTATCCCCAGTGCATTAAAGATACCCAGCTGTCATCATAGTGTTCCATATATTCCAAATTACTACTGGTGATTATATTTCTGTTATTATCTGTTCTACTTTAAGTTCCCCAGGGTAAAAAGCCAGATGCTCCCTACACGCTCTTCAGATGCAGCTGGAGATACTGAAGACAAGGTGTGGTAGCAGCCTGCCAATGCATATACTGAAATGGACATAGTGATTGAAGAATCACATTAAACTGGCATATAGGATATGTGCTACCTTAATAGCAATTGGAAAGTGTCAGGAAACATTGTGAAAGCTGTTAATGTAACATAGATTTTCATTTGTGCTCCTGTCACAATAGTGAGTTCTTTAAGAATAAGTGTTAAAACCAATATTCCAGTTCATTTGTTGGGGTTTTCTATAAAAAATATTTACTCCCTATAAACCCCCAAATATGTTTAATCAGGAAGTTAATTCAGCTTCAGCCTGATTCATATGATTGTTGTGAATGGTGCTCCTAGCTGTACCCCTCAGTAGATATTTAAGTTGAATCCGAATTCAAAGCAAAACTTCTCAAGTGCCTGAAGCTCAAGTGACATGATCACAGATATTGGTATGTCAGTCATGTAGGACATGCTGAATATATCACCTAGTACCCAGGAGGATATAGAAATATGAGATGTGGCCCCACTCTACAGAACACAAGACGGCCAGTTACCAGAGATGCTGGGAGAAGTGTCTGTCACTTTGAGTATTGATATTGTTTGGGCTGGAATTAAACTATTACTCTATGATTATGGTGTTTTATGTTTTGAGAGGACCTTTTCCAGTGGGAATGTTACTACTTATCACCTAGCCAATTTAGCAGTTTGAATTATCTCTGATGTAACAATGGGTACGTTTTTAAGCTGCCTTGAATAAATAACTTGAAATTTAACATGACATTTATTTCAAATCCCAATCAGGGTCAGCAATTGATCATAGTTCTCTGAACAATTTTGAATTCACTGGTCATAATAGGACTTCATTCACTCATGTAATACAACTCTCTACAAACTGTGATGGGAATCGGAAGACCAACTGACCCTTATTAAGTTTACTTTTATAATCGTGACATATGGATGTCTCCATAAGCAGCAAGGAATTCAGCCCCGGCTATGATCGGCTATGATAAATTTGACCAGATTATTTTAAGCAGTTTCATATCAGACCACCTGAAGCACCTGAAATAATCTGCAACTGGATGTTTAGATTTATCTTTGTTTGTAATGTATAATTGCGATTGCCTGGTTACTTTATACATTGGCTATGCCGGTGCAATGAATGGTGGCACAACCAAAAAATAAGTATCCAACGGTGGATGCAGAAATTTGTCAAGAGCTTGCTTTATACATTGGCACACACGTCGATAGGGCCATTATTTGGTGCTACATGTGTGCCACGTTTATACATGACCCCCTACAGTGGATATAAAAAGTCTACACACCCCGGTTAAAATGTCAGGTTTCTGAGCTGTAAAAAAAATGTGATAAAGATAAATCATTTCAGAACTTTTTCCACCTTTAATGTGACCTATAAACTGTACAACTCAATTGAAAAACAAACTGAAAACTTTTAGGTAGATGGAAGAAAAAATATAAAAATAAAATAATGTAGTTGCATAAGTGTGCACACCCTTAAACTAATACTTTGTTGAAGTACCTTTTGATTTTGTTACAGCACTCAGTCTTTTTGGGTATGAGTCTATCAGCATGGCACGTTTTGACTTGGCAAGATTTGCCCACTCTTCTTTGCAAAAACACTCCAAATCTGTCAGATTGCGAGGTCATCTCCTGTGCACAGCCCTCTTCAGATCACCCCACAGATTTTCAATCTGATTCAGGTCTGGGCTCTGGCTGGGCCATTCCAAAACTTTAATCTTCTTCTGGTGAAGCCATTCCTTTGTTGATTTGGATGTATGCTTTGGGTCGTTGTCATGCTGAAAGATGAAGTTCCTCTTCATGTCAGCTTTCTAGCAGAAGCCTGTTTATAATTCCCTCTATCTTAACTAAGGCCCCAGTTCCAGCTGAAGAAAAACAGCCCCAAAGAATGATGCTGCCACCACCATGCTTCACTGTGGGTATGGTGTTCTTTTGGTGATGTGCAGTGTTGTTTTTGCGCCAAACATATCTTTTGGAATTATGGCCAAAAAGTTCAACCTTGGTTTCATCAGACCATGCAAAAGATAAAAGTAGTGTAAAAGAATACAAAGTGCAAAAATAGGTGCAAATGATACTTGCGGTACCACACTAAGCGCAGCCCTCTGAAGCACTCTCCAGAATGCTCATAAAGTATACAGGTAAAAAACAGAATGGCGCAGGATAGTGGGTTCCTTTTAGAAAAAAAGGGATCTGGTGATTGAGGTACTATATGCACTCACAAGTGTAGGCAAATAATATTCATATCGGCTGTGTTGTCTTCAAAGTGATATTTAATAACATTAGTAAGATATATAAGTTAAAAGCGCATAAAAATTCCAATGAAGTACAGCTACGAAGAAAAATATGCAAGCCAGGCTACATTTTGCAAAAACACATCTGAAGTCTCCCAAAAGCTTGTGGGAAAAGGTGTTATGGTCTGATGAAACAGGTAAAAAACAGAATGTTATGTTTTTTACCTGTTTCATCAGACCATAACACCTTTTCCCACATGCTTTTGGGAGACTTCAGATGTGTTTTTGCAAAATGTAGCCTGGCTTGGATATTTTTCTTCGTAAGAAAAGGCTTTCGTCTTGCCACTCTACCCCATAGCCCAGACATATGAAGAATACGGGAGATTGTTGTCACATGTACCACACAGCGAGTACTTGCCAGATATTCCTGCAGCTCCTTTAATGTTGCTGTAGGCCTCTTGGTAGCCTCCCAGACCAGTTTTCTTCTCGTCTTTTCATCAATTTTAGAGGGAGCTCCAGTTCTTGGTAATGTCACTGTTGTGCCATATTTTCTCCACTTGATGATGACTGTCTTCACTGTGTTCCATGATATATCTAATGCCTTGGAAATTATTGATGCTTTGGAAGCTCTCTGTGGACCATGGCTTTTGCTGTGGGATGCGACTAAGAAAATTTCAGGAAAGACCAACTAGAGCAGCTGAACTTTTTTGGGGGTTAATCAGAGGCACTTTAAATGATGGCAGGTGTATGCTGATTCCTATTTAACATGATTTGGAATGTGATTGCTTAATTCTGAACACAGCTACATCCCCAGTTATAAGAGGGTGTGTACACTTATGCAACCACATTATTTTATTTTTATATTTTTTCTTCCTTCTATCTAAAAGATTTCAGTTTGGTTTTCATTTGAGTTGTACAGTTTATAGGTCACCATACCAATATTTGTTTTTGCCCTTTTAAATACAGAACATCGAATAATATATATACAATAGCTCAATCAATTTTAGGATTTTGCTAAGTCATGACGTAAAGTCATGATTTATAAATGCACGTCGAGTATTATGCATAACTCTTTCTTTAATTCCCTCAGCAGCAAATTACAATAACATGTAATGAATGTGAAAATTTGAACCAAACAACATAACAATATTAACCCCTCCCTCCCTACTATAAAAGCCCAAAGTCCAACATAGCTCCTCCTCTTTCTTTGATGCAATGTTCAGCCGATCCAACTGTAGTTCATCAAACCATCGTCCGTCCCCAGAACTTAAACCAAAACGATGAAAACCAGAGCAACCTCCAAACGATAAAGTATACTGATGATATCTGACGAACAATCTTCAAACTGTGAAGGAAAAGAGAGAAAAAACTGGTAATATTCCATGTACGAGTTAGTCAAACATAATCAAAACCCTCTTGAACACGACATATGGGAAAAAATGCATTCACATGAAAAACCTTATATAGGCAGGGTAAATGTAAACATACCGGGTGGGTATAATACTCGCCTCCGTGTATTTATAAATCATGACTTTACGTCAAAATCCTAAAATTTATAAATACAGGGAGGCTCCTATTATGCAGGTTTAAAGCTGACCCATCACAACAGAAGAAAAATGAATGCAAGGTTTGAAATAAAATTCTTTAAATGTAGATTCCCTGGACCAGTCCGCTGCCTTCATGATATCTTCCAATCTACATCCTAGTCTAAAAGCCTTTGAGGCCATAGCCCGTCTGACTGAGTGGGGTCTGAACATAGCAATATCTATGCCAGATTCTTTAAGTAACCATTTGACCCATCTGGCCAAAGACCCTGTTGAAACTGGGGTATGGGGTTTACGTAAAGCCAGAAACAGGTCTGAATATGCTGGTTGACACCACTGGGCGGTACGATGCTCGTACTCTTTAAGGCACAAAACTGGGCATAATTGCGGATGTGACGGAAAAGCGGGATAAGACACTGACTTAATAGTTCTTTTGGAAATGTCAAATGAGACCCCATCTGGAGAGAAAAAACGTGAACTTATATCTATAGCCCTAACGTCTGCTACCCGTTTACACGAGATCAGACAGAAAAGAAAAAACAGTTTTGCAGACAATTGTTTTAGTGAAAGGTCTTTATTTTTTGGCCAATGTTCCAATAACTGCAGGGGTTATACAACATCCCAGAGATTAGAGTATCTTGGTAACGGAGGTCTCGACAATCTTATACTTTTCAGCAGTTGGCATACCAGCATATGCTTGCCTGCCGGGCCTGAGTCAAAGCCTACATGCCCTGCAGAAATAGCTGAGCGCAAAACATTAATAGACCTATATGCTAAGCCACAATAAAACTAGGAGGTCAGGAAATTTAAAATGCCTTCTATAGGAGCTGATACAGGATCCCAGTCTCGTTCCAAGCACCAATGACCCCATGACTTACAGGCATTACCATACAACTTTCGAGTGCCTGGTGCCCAAGCTCCTGCGTGCTTCAGTTGATTGTGCTTCAGTTGATTGTGAAACATTTGGTATGCACCAGGGTCCCCTGAAAGCAACCAAGCTATTAGTCTCAGACTTCCCGCTTGAATCAACGTATGATTCCCTTCCGGGTCCTTCAACAAATCCGGCACTACCGGTAAAATGCGTGGACAGTCTATAGACATTTCCAGAAGCGTCGGGAACCACGGTTGAGAATCCCACCAAGGTGTGATTAAAACCACCAACGTCTTGGATTTTCGCAGATGGACTAATGTTCTGAATAATGTCTGTTCTTTGACCACACCTGAAGGAACGCGTCCATGGCTAGAGCCTCGGGGTCCGGTCTCCAACTGTAGAACTTCGGGCAATGTGCGTTCAGCCTGGAGGCAAACAAATTGACATCCAGTGGACCCCACAGACTTTGCAAGCTTTGGAAGATCGACGGAAGGAGTTGCCAATCACTCGTATCTCTGAGGTGTCGAGAACCCCAATCTGCATCTGTGTTCTCTAGCCCTGGAATATGTATGGCTTGGACCGATATGTTGTGTTCTAGGAAAAAGAGCCAAAACTCCATCGCTAAGTCCGCGAGGACCAGGGACCTTGTGCCACCCAGGTGATTGTTGTAGCACACTTCTGACACATTGTCCATACAACGTCACACTGAACAATTCGCTAAATTGCGTGTAAAACTTCGGACTGCGAATGTACCTGCTAAGAGCTCCAAGCAATTTATATGTAACCCTTGTTCTGGGAGAGACCACCGTCCCCCAGTAAAAGAGGTGGCTCCCCATCCGAGTAGACTGGCATCCGAAGCGATCACCAGATCCGGTGAGGAACTGAAAATTGCTCTGCCGTTCCAGGCCTCCATGTGCCGTAACCTCCACTTTAGTTCCTCCGTTGCCTCGCAATCTAGAGGTACTGTCCGACCTTACGCCCAACCTTGATGTAATGAGCGGGTTTTGAGTCATTGGAGTGCCCGGTAGTGAAGTGGGCCAGGAAAAATTGCCTGTATGGACGCCGATAGAAAGCCTATGATCCGGGCCAAGTGACGAATCGTCAAAGTGGATTTTGATAGGGCTCCTTTTATCTCTTTCTTGATAGTTTTGATTTTCTCTTTTGGCAGTTGTAGAGAACCATGTATAGAATCGATCACAAAACCTAGAAACTCTATCCGTTGCGTGGGGTATAACATAGATTTGTCCCAATTGATGAGAAAACCCAGACTTTGCAGGAGATCGATTGTCCATGTCATATGAAGATGTAATGATTCTACATCCTGTGACATGATGAGCATGTCGTCTAAGTAGATAATGAGTCTGAAGCCCTTTCTGCGTAACTGTCCCACCACCGGCCATAGCAGCTTGGTGAAGCACCAAGGAGCGGAGGAGAGACCAAATGGGAGGCATACAAACTTCCAGATCCTGTCGCGCCATAGAAATTGAAGATACTTTTGATGATCTTCCGACACTGGGACTGTTAGATATGCATCTTGAAGATCGAACTTCACCATCCAGTCCCCTAGGAATAAAAGATATCGAAGGCTTTGGATTCCTTCCATCTTGAAATGCTGGTACCGCACAAACTGGTACAATGGGTGAAGGTTGATGACCAGTCGGGAACCTCCGTCCTTCTTGGGTACCAAGAAGATGTTGCTGAGAAAAACAGGACTGTTCTTTTCGGCTGGCACAACCGCCCTCTTTGCAATCAAAGTCTTGATATCCAGATCTATGAGTTGACAATCTACGTGTGACAATAACAGCATTCTGGGAGGTAGTTCTTGGTAAGGGCATGCTACAAAATCTATCCAAAAACCCTTTACTGTCTGCAAGACCCAAGGATCTGACGTGATCCTGTACCAGTTGTCTATGAAATAAGCCAGCCTTCCCCCTGCCATAGTGTGACGGGTTTGGGGAAGGGACACATGACTTACCATATGTTTGTCTGTGTTGCAAGGAACAGTGGACGCCTCTGCTCTGCCATGGTCGCCCTCTCTGCTGGAAGAAAGGAGGGGCAGGTGCCCTGACTTCTTGGTAGACCACCGGTCTTTGTTGCATGAGGCCCCTGGGGTTCCTTGGGAGACCCCTGTTACCCCGGCCGGCCAGATGGCCTCTAGATCTGCCGGCCTTTGTAAAAACTCTAGGTTGAAAAACTCATAGTACTTTGGGCCTTATCCAGCGCAGCAAAAGTTTGCACAAAAGAACCTAAGTCCTTGACGAATGAGTCGCCAAAGAGCATCCCATTGGCTTTAGGACCGGGTTCTGAAGATGCCATACTGATCAATTCTGGATCAATTTTAAGCAAGATCGCCTTCCTGCGCTCACTTGCCAAAGCCGTGTTGACATTTACCACAAAACATATGGCCCTTTGGACCCAACCTCTTAATGTTTCCGGGTCTATAGTGGTACCTTGTGCTGAAGCTGATTCGGCCAATTCTAAAATTTTTGTTAGGGGTCCCATCGCGTCTAAGACTCTGTCTTAGCAATTGCGTAGGGAGTGATCCAGCCCTTTACGGGCTTTCCAGCCTGTTTTCGCAAAAAATTGGGCCACTCTCGGATCAACCACGGGGGTTTTACAGGCCGAATTAGGGACCGTGGGTCTGGGGCATTTGGCCCTCAGTTTGTCCCTAGTGGACCTATCCAAGGGTTTGCGCACTCTCATGGCGACATATTCTGCTACATGATCAGAGGGCACCCACTCTGAATATCTGTTGTGGTGGAGTTGTTCAGGATCGAAGACTGGGTTGCCCTTAGGGTCTAATATACAATCATCGGCCTGTACCTGGCCTGTCATAATTGGGGTAACCCCATCAGAGTCATTGGGTGAAAAAAGGTCCACTCCCATCTCATCGTGGTCAGAGTAAAATTACCCATCTGATGCCCCCTCTGAAATGGCCTCGGAGTCCTCGTCTTGCAGGGCTCTAGTCCTTTTCCAATTACGCATCAATTTCGCCTGATGCAGGGCTCTTTTGCGCGGTAATGTGCCATCTGTGTCATGGCGTGACTTGTCCGGTGATAAGGGTCTGAGGGCATGTTTCACCTTGGCAGTAGCCTTACGACCCAGTCCCTGTTTTTTGGGTTCCAACCCAGTTTGAGGAAGATCCCCTTTATGTATGGGTTCGTGTGCAGGTTTTAAGGCTGAGGAAATATAGGATGCCAGGTTGACGACATCAGCCCCATAGCTGAATGCACAGCTTGGGAAACCGATTTCGCCACTGTGGCGTTCAATAAGTCCTGCAACTCCTGGGACCCCAGAAAATCAACTGAGGAACCCTGGGATTGTGGTCCCACTGAGGCAAATGAAATCTCAGCCTTGTCAGATTCTTTGCTGGGTTGCATAATAAAAGTGCAAGCTAACAAGATCCCAGCAGTACAAAGGATAATGCACAATATATGGACTGGGTAAAAGTATATATGTACACTGCTCAAGGTGTAATAAGTACCAAAACAGATCAGTACACTGATTAATAAATGTATACAAAATACAGAAAATCACTCCCAATTGTAGAAAAGGGTAAAATACTTCCCTGACGTCCCCAGCGCTGTTTGCCCGAAAATGAGGTGCCTGGACCGTTGTAGAGGCGGGAACAGCAGGGGGAGTGGCTTGAGTGGCGCCAGAGTGAAGCTCCGTGTATTAGAATACACAGACTCCAAGAAAATGGCCGCCGTGAGCGCCGCGCATGCGCAGAAGCCTGCAAACGCGAGTGAAAGGCTTCACAAAAATTGCCGCCACGCTGCTGAAGAAGCGAGACGGCCAGGGAAAAACTGAAAACGGGCAGACGGAGAGCTTATACTTAAGCTCTCCCACCCAACATCTAGCTGCTTAACAATTGTCAGAAGGAGGGGAGGGAGGGGGTATAGTCACCTCAGGGGAGGGAAACAAACGGACACCTAAATAAATAAATAAATAATTACATAATAAAAAAAATCACCATGTACAAATACAATTGCAAACCTTAGGAGACAAAATCTCCCACAGTATAAACACATATACACTAAAACAAAATGCACAAAAAACAGTAAGACAATACAGATTCAAGTAAAATTCTACTTAGCTGAGGGAGCAGCAAAGAAAGAGGGGGAGCTATGTTGGACTTTGGGCTTTTATAGTAGGGAGGGAGGGGTTAATAATGTTATGTTGTTTTCACATTCATTACATGTTATTGTAATTTGCTGCTGAGGGAATTAAAGAAAGAGTTATGCATAATAGGAGCCTCCATGTATTTATGACCCCTTATGTGATCAAATCAGGGACAAAGAGGCAAAAGGGGAATTCAAGCAATTACAACATTGTAAATCTAAACAATAGAGAATTTAAAACAGGTAATTTATTTATAATTTAACCCCTTAAGGACAGAGCCTTTGAAACATTTTTGTCCTTTCTGGACAATGGCTATTTTAACATTTCTGTGCTGTTTGTGTTTAGCAGTAATTTTCTTCTTCGTCATTTGCTGTACCCACACATATTATATATTGTTTTTATCGGGACAAAAAGGGCTTTCTATGGATGCCATATTTTTGATCATATCTTATCATATTATTAAAAAAAAATAATAAAATATGGTAAAAAAAAAAAAAATACACAAATTTCTTTGTTTTTATTTGAAACAACTTCTCCTCATCGACAATAGCGAACGAAAAAACATGCTAAATAGATTCTACTATTTCTCCTGAGTACAGGGATACCACCCATGCATAGGTTTGTTGGGTTGTTTGGGGGCTAAATGCCAAATTTGTGAGGTGCAGTTTTTTGTTTTCCAACTTGAAATTTTTACATGCAGACAGCCTGCACCCATGTCCCATTTGGGACATATTTGAAACCAGCCAGTGTATTTTACCCCATCAACCCATATATTTTTTAAAAGTAGACACCCTAGGCTATCTCAAATGGTGGTATTTTAACACTTTCCATGCACTATTTCTACCACCAGCCTTTGTCAAAGTTTGTGGTAGTAATTTTTTTGTGTTTTTTTTTCACAAACCTTGTACTTCAGACATAAATTTACAGATTTTGGTATGTGTCACTGCCAAATAACACCCCAATAAGTGTTCAGAAACATCTCTTGAGTACAGGGATACCCCCCATGCATAGGTTTGTTGGATTGTTTGGGGGGTAAAAGGCCAAATTTGGGAGGTGAAGTTTTTGGTTTTCCAATTTGAAATTTTGACATGCAGACAGCCTGCACCCATGTCCCATTTGGGACATATTTGAAACCAGCCAGTGTATTTTACCACATCAACCCATATATTTTTTTAAAGTAGACACCCTAGGCTATCTCAAATGGTGGTATTTTTACACTTTCCATGCACTAATTCTACCACCAGCCTTTGTCAAAGTTTGTGGTAGTCATTTTTTTGTGTTTTTTTTTCACAAACCTTGTACTTCAGACATGAATTTACAGATTTTGGTATGTGTCACTGCCAAATAACACCCCAATAAGTGTTCAGCAACATCTCTTGAGTACAGGGATACCACCCATGCATAGGTTTGTTGGGTTGTTTGGGGGCTAAAAGGGCCACATTGTGAAGGTGCGCATTTTCAACTTGGAATATTGACGTGTAGCCAGCCTGAGCCCATCTTTCATTTGGGACTTTTTTTTAAAGTAGGACAGTGTATTTTACCCCAAAAAGTATATATTTTGTAAAAGTAGACACCCTAGGCTATTTTAAATGGTGTTATTTTAATACTTTCCATGCACCAATTCTACCACCAGCCTTTGTCAAAGTTTGTGGTAGTCATTTTATTGTGTATTTTTTCCCACATACATTGTACTTTAGACACAAATTCACATATTTCGGTATGTGTCACTGACAAACAATACCACAATATATGTTCAGCAACATCTCCCGAGCACAGGGATACCACCCATGCATAGCTTTGTCAGCTTTGTTGGGTGTTGAAAGGCTACATTTGAGAGGTGCGCTTTTTGATTTTCAAACTTGGAATTTGAACATGTAGAGCAAGGAAGGGGTTAATAGCTCTTATAAGAGCCTTTGTAGTACTGTACAAAAAAATTAACCCCTAAAAATGCACAGACAAGAAAAAAATTTCTGCTGTGCAGTGATCAGTGGCAGGGAAGGGGTTAATACACTACACTATACAAAGGGTATGGCTTTTATAAAAGCCCTTGGGACTCACAATTTTTTTAACATTTTATTTAATTTATTACAATTAAAAAATTATGTTATACAGATCTGTCTCTTTCCCTCACTAAAACTCAAGTGAGGAGAGGGAGGCAGATCCATATGGGTCAGAACAATATTTACCAATATTGATCGAACCAGACGAATGGTGATGCTCATCTGAGAAATCACCAAACCACCTTTGCCACTGATCGGCTGTTACTGATCGCTATACACGTGTTCAGACAGCTTCAAAAGGAATACACGTAATCCCCTAGTGGGTATAATTGAAGATTATGCTAGCTTTAGTGTACTTATAATCTTAATTTTAGTAATGACAGGAGGCGACTATTTTGCATAATCTCTCTTTACTAACTCCATAGCAGCAAAGAAAAAACGTTTGTAACAAGAACCAATCAAAATGCAATAATAGGTATAGTGTCCCATGTGATCAGGCTCCTCCCCCTCTTTCAGCTAGCGACATCCCAGACGGAACAGTTCCAAAACGATGAACAGTAATCCACATTGATGCCAACAGGCAATATCCACCAAACGAATATCGAAGAACCTCAGGAAACGCGAGGCAATTCAGACATGTCATCCTTGAAGGAAAAGGAGTCCCATCTGGAATTAAACTGAAACGAGAGTGTGGGAGAGTTAGGAACACATCTTGAAACTAAACAAAGCAAGGAATAAACCTTGTTGACGTAAAAAAGATAAAGCAATCATGGCAATCTAAATTGATAACTACATACTTAATAGAGTAAGCAAAACTATCAACATAGAAATGTAAAATCTAAACGTTATGACAATATATAGAATCTCCATATATAGAAAACACCATCTGATTAAGTGAGAAAGTAAATGAAAGGCAAATGAAAGACAGAAAGCAAAAGTTAAAGCAAGAGGTTAGCGAAACCAAAGTTTCAGAGACCCATATAGAAATAACACAAACCCATGGGAGGGAAGGGTGGGAAAATAGTCGCCTCCTGTCATTACTAAAATTAAGATTATAAGTACACTAAAGCTAGCATAATCTTCAATTTTACCACATGACAGGAGGCTTCCTATTTTGCATTTTTAACGCTGATGAATAAAAGAAAAAGCCGCGTTAGAGACCGGTTTAAAGTAGAAGGTTCGAAACGTGGATTCACGAGACCAATCTGCCGAACGGAGGATATCTGACAACGATGCCCCGGCCGTGAAAGCCGACGAGGCAGCTGCACCGCGAACAGAATGAGCTCCAAACGAAGCTTCCACTCCTGCCAGGGACAAGAGCCAACGAACCCATCTGGCGAGGGTAGTAACCGAAACTGGGCTATGGGGTTTCACATAAGAGACTAGGAGCTGTCCCGAGTGAGAAATTCTGAGAGGGGCTGTAGCCTCCACATAACTCCGAAGGGTAGAGACCACGCATAGCTGAGGGTCCGCAGGAAAGAAAGGGTAGAATATGGATGCAGAATTAGACTTCGTGCGACGAGATATCTGAAAAGTGACCCCGTCCGGGGAGACCGAAAAGGCTCCGACGTCGAAAGCCCGTACGTCCGAAACACGACGAAAGGAGACCAGACAAAGCAGAATAGTGAATTTTGCTGAAAGTTGACGGAGAGATAGCCTGTCGTTGGGAGGCCAGTCTCTTAAAAAACGAAGTACAACTTCCACGTCCCATAAATGTGAGTATTTGGGTCCCGGGGGGCGACGCAAACGGATGCCTCTGAGGAGTCGACATATCAGAGGATCCTTACCCGCAGGAATACCCTGGAGTGGCACGTGTGCTGCCGAAATCGCCGAGCGGACTACATTAATGGCCCGATAAGAACGGCCAGAGGAGAACAGGGATGATAAGAAGTTCAAAATAGATGCCCTAGGGGCTGTAAAGGGATCGAGATCCCGTTCCATGCACCAAGTGGACCAGGAAGCCCATGCAGAGAGGTAACAACGTCTCGTCCCTGGAGCCCAGGAGTCCCATAGAAGGTCCCTAGCAGTCTGCGATAGTCCGCTGACCTGCCAGGCACCCCGGAAAGAGTCCAGGCCACCAGGGTTAATCGATCGTCCAGAAGCAGAGGGTGAGGGTTCCCTTTCGGATCCGTGAGGAGAGTTGGATATGATGGAAGCAGGAGTGGATCCGCCTGGGACCATGCTAGGAGGTCCGGGAACCACGGTTGACTCCTCCATAGGGGAGTGATAAGCAGTAGAGATATCTGATGAGTTTTTAGATAATGGAGTGTCCTTGCTATCATAGCAAAGGGGGGAAATGCATATGCCCCGGTATGTGGCCATGTTTGCAGGAAGGCATCTACTGCTCTGCATTCCGGATCTGGGAGCCAGCTGAAAAAATCCGGCGTCTGTCTGTTGCTGCGAGAGGCAAATAGGTCCAAAAGAAAGGGGCCTCTCTGGTCTGAGAGGGTTTTGAATATCCGAGGATCCAGCATCCAGTCGCTGCCATCTCGCCAGTGTCGGGAGAACCAGTCCGCTGTGAGATTCGTTTCTCCCGGTAGGTACTCCGCCTTGAGGGAGATGTTGCGAGGTAAGCAAAATTCGAAGATTTCCTTCGTGATTTCTGACAGAAGCCTGGATCGAGCTCCGCCTAAGCGGTTGATATAACGGACTGCTGAGATGTTGTCCATCCTGAGAAGGATGCAACAATCGGTCCTGTCTCTCGCTAGACTGCGTATGGCGAAGGAGCCCGCCAGGAGTTCCAGGCAGTTGATGTGAAGGTTGAGTTCCCGAGACGTCCAAGCGCCTCCTGTTGAGTTGTTCTCGCTCGTTGCTCCCCAGCCCCATAAGCTGGCGTCCGATTCTAAGATGAAATCCGGGTTGGCACCGAAAATGGCCCGGCCGTTCCATGCTTGCATACTGTCCAACCACCATTGCAATTCCTCTCTGACCTCCTCCGTCACCGGAACCGGTTGGTCGTAGGTCGGGTTTTGGCGAAGGAATGATGCTTTGAGGCGTTGCATCGCCCGGTAGTGGAGAGGCCCTGGGAAGATGGCTTGGATGGATGCGGAGAGGAGTCCCACTATTCGAGCGAGTCTTCGGAGTGGAATGGTGTGGCAGCGTATGCTTCTGCGCAATTCCTTGCGTATGGCTGAGATCTTTGATGCCGGTAGGCGTAGTGTGCTTGTCCTGGAATCTATCTCGAAACCCAGAAATTGTATTGTTCGCGATGGGATTAATGCTGACTTCTGGCGGTTGACTACGAATCCCAGAGATTCCAAGAAAACCACTGTGTATTGAGTGTGTTGTATCAGTCTGAGCTCTTCGGAGCAGAACAGTAGGAGATCGTCCAGGTAAATAATGCATCGAAAACCTCTTTCTCGAAGATGAGAAACCACTGGTTTGAGTAGCTTGGTGAAGCACCAAGGGGCCGAACTGAGGCCGAAAGGAAGGCACGTGAACTGCCATGGAGAGTCTAGCCACATGAAGCTGAGGAAACGTCGACAAGAGAGGTGAACAGGTACTGAAAGGTAAGCGTCCTTGAGATCCAGTCTGGTGAACCAGTCCCCCTCTTGTAAAAGGTCCCTCAAAAGGTGGATTCCTTCCATCTTGAAGTGGCGGTAAACCACGTGGGCATTGAGTTTTCGTAGATTTATAACCGGACGAAAATCCCCAGTCTTCTTCTTCACCAGGAAGATGTTGCTGAAAAATCCCTTTGGGAACTCTGGAGCGGGTTCGATCGCGCCTTTTATGCGGAGTTCCCGTAGTTCGTTGTCGATGAGAAGAGCATCGTCTGCGGAGCAACTGATGGGTCTGGGGGGTTCCGATTGGAAAGGAGCTCCGGTGAGGTCTATGATGTAGCCCCGTACGGTTTGTAGAATCCACGCATCCGTGGAAATGTTTGTCCAAGCCTGAAAGAAATGGGAAATACGACCTGCAATACCGAAATGAGTTTGAATTAAATGGTAGCTTACCTGCCGAGAAGCGTGCTCTGCCACGACTTCGAGTTCCGCGACCTCTATCGGATCCCCTGGAATAGGAGAAAGACTGTCTGTGGCCTGATTCTGGATAGAATGGTTGGAGTCTGGAGGAATGGGCACCTGATGGCCAGAAACGGCTGGCCGCACGACCCCTGAAGCGACCAGCCCGTCCAAAAACTCCTCTCGTAGGGTTACCTCTAAAGACCTTCCTTAATGAGGTTTGAGCCTTGTTTAAAGAAGTGAAGACATTCACATGTCTGTTTAGTTCTTTTAGAAATGCATCGCCAAATAATTTGCCCTGTGCCATAGGTCCAAGCTCTTTGGTGCCCAAATCCACCAACTTTCCGTCAATACGGAGTAAAGCTGCTTTACGCCTCTCCGAAGAGAGAGCCACATTCGTGTTTCCGACCAAACAGAAACATCGTTGCGCCCATTCACGGATGTCGTGAGCCCATTCTCTAATAGTGCTAGTATCAAACTCTTCAGCTCTCATAAAGGCGTCGTCCGCCAAATACAAAATACGAGATAGGGGGCCAATCGAGTCCAAAAGTTTATCCTGGACCCCTCTAAATCCTTTTTCCACCCCTCTGCGGGGGTCACGCCCGCCCCTTGTCATAAAGGTGGACATGACTTGGTCGAACTCCGGGGTCTGGGCAACATTGTCAGGTAGAGAAGGGCGAGGGCATTCTGACCTCAGTCTGTTACGCACTGCCTTATCAAGGGGTTTGCGTAACCAAAGATGCATGAATTTAGCCAAATGCTCTGGGGGTGTCCAGTCCCCAGATCTAGGGTGACGAATGTTCCTTGGATCGAAAAGCTTCTGACCCGTCGGGTCTAGGATGGCGTCCTCTTCCTCTAAAGGGGCAGCTAAGTCCCCAGTGATCTGAGTTTCCCCCAGAAAGGTTTCTATACCATCAGGGGGGTGAGATTTTGAATCTGATCCCCATGCATCGTCATCAGAACTTGCGTTCCATTCATCTAAAGTGGCCATAGTATAGTGTGGCCCCTCATCCTCCTCTGAGGAATAGTCCTGCTGTGGGATAGGTCTAGCAGCTGGAGCAGGCTTATGTCTTTTAGCCGGTGTCTTACCCTTGCTTGTAGAGGGTTGCATTTTCTCACCCTTCCAATGACGTTTGTCATGGTGGATTTCACCTTTAGTATGGTATTCTGATTTATCAGAATCTGAGTCATGACGTATAGATTTTGAGGGTAGGGTCTGATCGGTTGAGACCGTCATAATTTTAGCCAGAGCCTTTTCCATGGAGGCCGATACGGCCGCATTAATCATAGCCTGGAAGTCCACAGGGGAATTCTGGGAATCTTCCATGATAAAATATTATAGAGCGTATGGCACAGGGTATAACAGTGTAAAAGACAGAGCTGTAGGTTTATAAACAGTACCAGCAGTACCAGTAAAAATAAATAACCCCAGCAGGGTATGATAGCCTGGATAAAATATCTCAGCAAAGTACCAACAGTACTTTATAATCTATAAAAAATAACCCCAGCAGGGTATCAGTACTTTATGACATATAATATTAAATATGACATATAATAATAACCCCAGCAGGGTAAAACAACTGTATTTGGGATTTTTAACCTGGGTTACAACCAGGGATAGAGGTTGTGAAGAAATCCTCTAGTCAGCAGCGATATCAGGTGCTTCACACCAACAATGCATAGGGTGATGAGCCCTAATGCAGACTACAGCTTGTCAGAAAATATAGTAAAATAGAAAAATATCACCTGAGAGACCAACAGGACTGATAGCAGTGGGAATAGCCGAGCAAACACTGAACACTAGCGTGTGGAAAACGCGGGTGCTCTAAAATGGCGGCCGCGAATCTCGCGATAGACGAGATCCAAGATGGCGGCCGCCATGATAGAATCGCGAGGAGACGCGAAAATGGCTTTAAAAACGGGTATTTCTGTGGAGAAGTTCCCCAGAGAGGTTGGCCAGCTGGAGAGAGTCCAAAAGGACCTTCAGGTACAATTAAAGATAAAATAAACAGTGCCTAACTGCATAAAGAAGTTAGGTGTAGCGCACATATGACAGAGATAAACTCTGAAGGAAAAAACCAGCAAATATCAATGCAATAAAAGCAAAACATGAACAGTCACATAAAATTAATGATAATCAATAGTCATAAATACAAATAATCGTCATACATAAATAAGAAATAAGAAGAGCCAAAAAATCTGACCTGTCTGCTGATGGAGCAGCAAAGAAAGAGGGGGAGGAGCCTGATCACATGGGACACTATACCTATTATTGCATTTTGATTGGTTCTTGTTACAAACGTTTTTTCTTTGCTGCTATGGAGTTAGTAAAGAGAGATTATGCAAAATAGGAAGCCTCCTGTCATGTGGTAAAATTAACCCCTAGCGAGTCTGACAAAAAAAATGCTGATAGCAAAAAAAAAATCCTTCTGCGACTAGATTGCTCCATATGCACTGCTTAGGCAGTGACCATATGAACTGCTTAGGCAGTGACCATATGTGCTGCTTAGGAAGTGATATACGGCAAGGAAGGGGTTAATAGCTCTTATTTAAAAAAAAAATTACGTTAAACGTAGTCCCCTAGCGGGTATAATTAACACGTGACGGGTGTAATAAAAAAGTTTTAAAAAAATTAAAAATGCTTCTGCAGCAAGATTGCTGCATTTGCGTCAGATCTCTGCTTAGGCAGTGATCTACAGCAAGAAAGGGGTTAATCTCTCTTAAAAGAGCTTTTTTTTATACTGTAATGAATTACAGTAAAAAAAATTAACCCCTAAAAAATGCACAGACAGCAAAAAATGTGCTGCTGTGTATGATCACTGCGTACACAGCGATCAATGGCAGGGAAGGGGTTAAATGGCTTTTATAAAAGCCCTTGGTGTTTAAAATTTTATTAAATATTTGTTTTATTATTTTATTTTATTTTTTTACTTTATCTGATCTGTCTCTCTCCCTTACTATAACTAGTAAGGTGAGGGAGGCAGATCAATACTTGTCAAAGGCAATATTTGCTAATATTGCCTTTGACAGTATGATAAGTGCTCATCAGAGCACTTACCATACATGCCTGCACACAGATCACATAGATCTGTTGTGCCGGCATCGATTGGCTCCCCCTAGAGGATCGGAAGTGAAATACTTTCACTTCCGATGCTCTTGCCATTAGAAGGGAAGCGCTGCCTGTATAGGCAGCGTTCCCTTCTACTGAGCCGATGGGGTCGCTCAGGAGAGCGACCACCATCGGCTCTGGGGAGCAGAACGGTGTTGTTAAGTGCCTCGCTGGCGAGGCACTTTAACAACACCGGAGATGCTTAGAAAGCGAACGATCGTTCGCTTTCTAAGCACATGTGTGCAGCCGGCGCAGCCATTTTTAAATGGCTGCTACGATCACTCCGTGGAGTGATCGTAGCGCGCCCCTGCACATTTGGGGGGTGTTGCACAATGCCTCTACCTAGAGGCATTGTAGCAACACCGTTAGAGTAAAGAAAGCGACCGCTGGTCGCTTTCTTTACTCAGTTTAGTGCATGACGTGCCAGGCACGTCACCTGTCGGCAAGTCCTCGATTTGCCGTGACGTGCCTGGCACGTCATCTGTCGTTAAGGGGTTAAATACAGCAGACAACAGGATACATTCTTAAAAAATATCAAACTTTAATTAGCAGAAGACATCTGGTAAGATAATTACAATCAGAGGGGGAAACAATTTTTCCAAATAACAGGCCCCATGGTCTTCCCAGTATCAACCTACTAATTCCCTAATTGTGTACAGGACATGTCTGCACTGCAGGGGGTAAACAGCCAACCATTGTATCTGTGTAAATCTCCTGCTATGGCACCTTGCTAGTTTAATGCAACAGAATGTCACCCTGACTTACATTTCAGAATTATAATTTCTATATAGTGCATGGTTAGGGCACAAGGCATCTTTTGCAAAACAGTTGACAACATATAATAACTGTAGCAGGGCATAGGCACCAGGGCTAGGGGGAAAACACAGGGGGATGGTGGAACAATGCAAAGTTTAATAACACAGCATTACATGAGCAGAACATCACAGGCCTGATATGATGACAGACCAGTAAAAGAACAGTGGTTCTGTTACAACAATGTTACAAAAGAAAAGCTTCAGGAAATTGGAATGTTCTAGACACGGCCGTTGAAAGCTTGATTGCATTATGAAAACATTGATTTTCCCAATCATTGTTTTTGACAGATCTATTTTATTTTGAACAAATGTAACTGACAAAATTTTCTGTAGATATGCAAAATAATTACAATGGTTACTTCAATTTCAAACAGGAATGTGCAGCCTCTGTGTGTTGCTGTATTACTCAATTGACCTAGGCCTCAGATTTCTTGCAACTGAATCTATTCTATAATGTCTAAAATACTTCCATACCTACATGTGAATGTCTACGTACCTAACAAATACAGTGGCCCATACAGCCATCTCTAAAGTGTCTAATTTGGTATTGCTTCTGTGTAGCAGACAGTTCTGAGTAACCTGGTGGCAGAGAGCAAATATGTGTCTATCCTGTGTATTTTTTGACACTTACATACACTGACACAAAGCAGTCCAAGCCATCAGACTTACAACACATCCCGGCAACTGAAATCCCTGAAGATTCAGGCGCAACAGACTTATATTCATGCAAGATGCATCCCTGAGTGAGTCGGGCCCACTGATATCCGTGCATATATCCTGAATTTGCTCACTCTCTTCTGACCAGACATTGTAGTACCTTCAATTATGGATCAATTTCGGGTTAGGAAGGCAGTCAAGGCTCCACAGGAGGCACCCAGGGAATTGTCTAAATTGTCAATTGTCAAATTCAGCTCTAAAAGAGAGAAAATCATCTACTTATGCCTGCCTGTAGGACATAGCATGGCTGTTGACAACATACCTCTCCTGCAGTGATCATCTGGAGAAAATGAATGGCTCCCGTAATGATTTAGCCCTATACGGGCCTTGTATTTCATATTCTATGGTGTGTGTTCTGGAGTCCTATGGTCTAAGTTCCTTTTCTAGACCAATTGCTAATTAACAACTTCTAGGACACAGCAAACGGGCCTATGACAATCCATCCCAGACAAACTCACACTAAGGTGTGATCTGTTTGTTGGTAATTGTAGCATCATGTACCTCAGTCCCAAAATCCGACATTGTGGTATCAACCAACCCTGGGGGGTCCCAGGATACATTTGGCTCTCGGTGTGTGCAGCCTCCCTTCCCATTCCTCTCTAACTAGATCTAAGGGTCCCCTCACCCTGCGCCCATACAGTAGCTCAAAAGGTGAGAATCCTGTGGACTATTGCGATACCTCCCTGTAGGCAAACAATAAATGGGGCAGATACTTCTCCCAGTCCTTACCCTGGGACTCTACAAATTTCTTGAGCATCTGTTTCAAGGTTCCATTAAACCTTTCACAGAGGCCGCTAGTTTGGGGATGATAAGGGCTAACAATGGTAGGTGAATAACCTCCAGCCTTCCGCGCAATACTAAATGGTTTTTGAGAGAAAGAGGCGCAACCTAACACTATGCAGCTAAAAAAACAAACAAATGGTATTGATAACTAGTGTCCCAGCATGGGATGTTTCCATGTGGACAGAAATAAATAGAAGTAAAAGTTCTTGGCGTGACCGTTACGGGTGCTGCTTTGAGATGAAATTGCTGTAGCTGGATACATGTTGGGATGGGTTTCATAATAAGTATACAGGGAGTGCAGAATTATTAGGCAAGTTGTATTTTTGAGGATTAATTTTAATTTTGAACAACAACCATGTTCTCAATGAACCCAAAAAACTCATTAATATCAAAGCTGAATATTTTTGGAAGTAGTTTTTAGTTTGTTTTTAGTTTTAGCTATTTTAGGGGGATATCTGTGTGTGCAGGTGACTATTACTGTGCATAATTATTAGGCAACTTAACAAAAAACAAATATATACCCATTTCAATTATTTATTTTTACCAGTGACACCAATATAACATCTCAACATTCACAAATATAAATTTCTGACATTCAAAAACAAAACAAAAACAAATCAGTGACCAATATAGCCACCTTTCTTTGCAAGGACACTCAAAAGCCTGCCATCCATGGATTCTGTCAGTGTTTTGATCTGTTCACCATCAACATTGCGTGCAGCCGCAACCACAGCCTCCCAGACACTGTTCAGAGAGGTGTACTGTTTTCAAGGAGGCCATTTCATTAGATTTTCTTCTTTTATACCCTTTCTTGCCAGCCACGCTGTGGAGTACTTGGACGCGTGTGATGGAGATTTGTCCTGCATGAAAATCATGTTTTTCTTGAAGGATGCAGACTTCTTCCTGTACCACTGCTTGAAGAAGGTGTCTTCCAGGAACTGGCAGTAGGACTGGGAGTTGAGCTTGACTCCATCCTCAACACGAAAAGGCCCCACAAGCTCATCTTTGATGATACCAGCCCAAACCAGTACTCCACCTCCACCTTGCTGGCGTCTGAGTCGGACTGGAGCTCTCTGCCCTTTACCAATCCAGCCACGGGCCCATCCATCTGGCCCATCAAGACTCACTCTCATTTCATCAGTCCATAAAACCTTAGAAAAATCAGTCTTGAGATATTTCTTGGCCCAGTCTTGACGTTTCAGCTTGTGTGTCTTGTTCAGTGGTGGTCGTCTTTCAGCCTTTCTTACCTTGGCCATGTCTCTGAGTATTGCACACCTTGTGCTTTTGGGCACTCCAGTGATGTTGCAGCTCTGAAATATGGCCAAACTGGTGGCAAGTGGCATCGTGGCAGCTGCACGCTTGACTTTTCTCAGTTCATGGGCAGTTATTTTGCGCCTTGGTTTTTCCACACGCTTCTTGCGACCCTGTTGACTATTTTGAATGAAACACTTGATTGTTCGATGATCACGCTTCAGAAGCTTTGCAATTTTAAGAGTGCTGCATCCCTCTGCAAGATATCTCACTATTTTTGACTTTTCTGAGCCTGTCAAGTCCTTCTTTTGACCCATTTTGCCAAAGGTAAGGAAGTTGCCTAATAATGCCATAATTATGCACACCTGATATAGGGTGTTGATGTCATTAGACCACACCCCTTCTCATTACAGAGATGCACATCACCTAATATGCTTAATTGGTAGTAGGCTTTCGAGCCTATACAGCTTGGAGTAAGACAACATGCATAAAGAGGATGATGTGGTCAAAATACTCATTTGCCTAATAATTCTGCACTCCCTGTATATTTGAAATCAGCATGGTGCTTTTGAGGGACTCCAAACAGTACTAGGAGGTGGCGGATGGCACGAGAGATATGAAAATATGACATTTGGGCTAGGTGCATACATGTCATGTGTGATCTTAAACTGACCGGCTGGAACAGGGTATAAAGATGAGCCTGGTGTCATAATTAGGCCAAGCGCAGGGAACCTTATATTCCATATTTTGTGTTCTAAAGCAAAAGTTGAGCAGTTTTGACCCGCCTTCAGGATGTCATAATCTGCTGATCCACTTATGCCCATTCTCTTTTCGGGTGACAAAGTTGGGCTGTCTTAGCTAGGGAGAGAGGGGGATAAAGTGGTGGGCAAGGGGTAATGAGAGAGAATAATTTTTTTACCATCAAAAGCCACAACAACGCTAGACTCCAGTAACCACCTATGGTATGATCATTTCTGTTTTGTCCTTTTTATTTTAAACTGTTCATGTATGTTTTATCTTTTTATATACTTTTTTTGTGTAACAGCACTGTGATTTATTTTAACTCAGATTAAATATTTTTAATCAGTTCTGTCTCTTGTTCTCCAATTGAATTCAGCCTAGAGATAGCCTTTTTATATCACGTTACTAAGGGGTTAATTTGCTAGATATTTGGTCAGTAAGTGTTTGTGTGTATATCCATGAGCCGGAGATGCTCAGGCTAAGAGGAGATCCTGCATCTGCACGCAGTGATACACCTGATCAAAATGATCACAGACCTTGCTTGGAGCATTTTTCCATTTTGGAGAAAGATGGAGATTTGGATATATTTCTGCTGGGGTTTGAGAAAGGTTGCCGGCAGTACCAGCTGCCTTAGGAACATTGGGGAAAGTATTTAACCCCACGATTGCGTGGAAAGGCCCTGGATATTATCCCGGGGGAAACTATGGCAAGTAAAGGAATTGGAGGGGTGTGCCCTGATTGGGTTGCGGGGAAAGGTTTGTGGGAGGTGGGCGTATCGGAGGATATCCCTGTGAATGTTTTGCTGTGGAATGATTTGGGCAGGTTGCTTTGTCAGTATGCCCCAGAAAAAAACACCTGTGCCCTGGATTGGCTAGGAGAGAGCCCTGCTCCACCTGGGGTACTGTGTGAAAATTTTTGGGAGGATGGGTGCCTGGGATGGAGGGTGGAGAAATTCTTGTCTGTGCCAGAACCAGGAGTTTGCAACCAAGAGGAGATTGGGGGTATGGGGAAATGTGATTTCTGTGTCAGCCAAATGCCAAAGTCTAATTCTGAGGGGGCTAGGGGAAGGGTTTGGTGTACCCCTGCAAGTGTCAAAGGACGAAGCAGCAGGGGTGAACCCCACTTGGCCCGAGACACGGTGTGAACATTTTGGGGAGATGACGGTCTGGGAGGGCGGGCAGAGGGTGGATAAAGGGCTGTTTCTACCTGAACCAGGGGTTTCCAACCAAAAGGGCACTATGGGTATTGTGACATGTAATATATGTGCCAAACGCTAGTTCTGAGGGGTAAGGGAAGGGTTTGGGGTACTCATGGAAATGTTAGAATGTGATAAACAGGGCTGTATACCCATGGTGGCTATAGTGACACGCAAGCAGGCTGCCAGTGAAAAAGCACTGGGGAGTATTGTGGGGCAGGACATGTCGGATGACTTTTGGTTTGTGCCGAAAACCGTGGAGTAAAATCGCCTGTGTGGTCAGAATTCAGATGTGCAATTCTCCACAATTCTCCTATTTTTACTATTCCTATTTTATCCAATCAAAAATTCTTCCATGTACTGTAAACTTTGATGTATATAAATACGTCCTCAATGAGAGACTCCCTGACAAAGTTAGCTGGCTATCACAGAACGTGTAGGAGAATTGTGGAGAACTGCACATCCGAATTCTGACCACACAGGCACTCATACTCCGTGGCTTTTGGCACATACGTGCAGGTTTAGTTTTCGGCACAAACCGAAAGTCATCCAACGCGTGCTTTCACTAAAAACTTCGCAGAGATACCACCAACGACGGCCAGGCAGATAACGGATTACACTGCAGTTCTTAACGCTCGTATTTTTACTACCTCCTGTAAGTAGTCATCTGGCATGTCTATCTATTTGTTACCAACTTTCAATAAATACTGCACCAGTATCCTTGGTGTGCGCTTTTTCTCGTTCTAGCTGCTAAGTATCCCCTTCCACCATTAAGAGGACTTGGGCCTTTTCATTTCAAAGCAGCACTCGGATAGGTGACGCCAGGGGCGTACCTAGAGCATTTGGCACCAAGGGCGGACCCCGAGTGTGGCACCCCCCCCCACAATAAAAATGCAAGAAAACACCCACAATTTTTTCAATGTTTGAAAATTGTACAATTATAGTTACCAGGAATAGTGTGCCAGTCAGATACCAGTAATATTGTGCCAGTCAGATACCAGTAATATTGTGCTAGTCAGAGCCCAGTAATAGTGTGCCACTCAGAGCCCAGTAATAGTGTGCCACTCAGAGCCCAGTAAGTGTGCCAGTCAGAGCCCAGTAATAGTGTGCCACTCCGAGCCCAGTAATATAGTGCCACTCAGAACCCAGTAATATAGTGCCAGTCAGAGCCCAGTAATAGTGTGCCACTCAGAGCCCAGTAATAGTGTGCCAGTCAGAGCCCAGTTATATAGTGCCACTCAGAACCCAGTAATGTGCCAGTCAGAGCCCAGTAATAGGGTGCCACTCAGAACCCAGTAATATTGTGCCAGTCAGATACCAGGAATATTGTGCCAGTCAGAGCCAGTATTATTGTTTGTGCTAGTCAGAGCCCAGTAATATAGTGCCAGTCAGAGCCCAGTAAAAGTGTGCCAGTCAGTGCCCAGTAATAGTGTGCCAGTCAGTGCCCAGTAATAGTGTGCCACTCAGAGCCCAGGAATATTGTGCCAGTCAGATGCCCAGTAATATTGTGCCAGTCAGTGCCCATGAATATTATGCCAGTCAGATGCCAAGTAATTTTGTGCCAGTCAGTGCCCAGGAATATTGTGCCAGTCAGATGCCCAGTAATATTGTGCCAGTCAGTGCCCATGAATATTATGCCAGTCAGATGCCAAGTAATTTTGTGCCAGTCAGTTAATATTGCGGGGCAGGCTGGAGGTGAATCACTTACCGTTGGTAGCCCTAACGGACTCCGTGAAAGGTTTATTGGAACCATAAAGCAGATGCTCGAAGACATTTGTGGAGTCCCAGGGTAAGGACTGGGAGAAGTATCTGCCCCATTTATTGTTTGCCTACAAAGAGGTATCGCAGTAGTCCATGAGCTTCTCACCTTTTGAGCTACTGTATGGGCGCAGAGTGGGGGGACCCCTAGATCTAGTTAGAGGAATGGGAAGGGAGGCTGCACACACCGAGAGCCAAATGTATCCTGAGAACCCCCAGGGTTGGTTGATGCCACAATGTCTGGTAATGGGACTGGAGTACATGATGCTACAATTACCAACAAACAGATCTCACCATAGTGTGAGTTTGCCTGGGATGGATTTGCATAGGCCCATTTGCTGTTCACTAGAAGATTAGCAATTAGTCTACAAAGGAACTTAGACAATAGGACTCCAGGAAACATACCACAGATTATGAAATACATGGCCTGTATAGGCCCTTAACGTGGTGTGGGATAACAGAGAGCTACAAATTAAAAATGCAGCAACTTTTCTGCAAATGCCAGCGAATAGCAGCATAACACCAGGAGACCGACTGCCCCCCTTATCCATTGTGCACCATTACAGAGGAAACCTCTCCATTAGCATATCAGACTGGTCCCACCCATAAAGACAGTCCAGATCTAAATAGCCTGGCTGGTCTCCTCTGCATGAAGAACACAGAAACCACAGATGTATGTTTTGGCCTTCATTGCCTCGTCAGTGTGGTACGGCTGGTATCCCTCTAGGTGCAGCGAGCCATGGACCCACGTCTGGGCATAACCCAATAACTCATGGAGACAAAAAAAAGAGGGGATGTGGGATCCCTCTCAGTGAGAACAAACAAAAGCTAAAATCGCCACCCCTATAGGATGTAACCTACTCAGGAGTGGTAGTATTACTGGAAAGAACTACTCCAATTTTGTTGCATTTATAACCCAGGCGATTTTGTGGGATACCCCGTTTTTACTCAGTTTCTTTTATGGACCACACATTTTCTGATTATGCACATTATTAGATTTGTCTTTCCTTCCCCAGGCATCTACCTTACTCTGCACTATGAGTGTGGAGAATTTTCCCCAACCACTATTCATAGACTGGTGGCACATTTTCTTTTCCACAGAGCTCACTTGCTGCTGCCGGTGGTTTACACTCTCTTGGGACACCTTTTCCCCCAGTTTATCTTTTTCACATAAATTGGCTGCTCTCCCATCTACTGTTGGCCCCTATTTCCTTTACTTTACTCTACTTGCTGATTAATGGTAGTATGAGAGGTTGTTCCAATTATATACACTGGAGGGCAATACTCTGTTACTTTTTAGGTGAGTTTGTTTATGAGACATACTGGGACCTCTAACATTTATATGGTTATACACAATGCATATTTAAATTTTAAAGTTGTGCAAGATCCCATACTACTAAGATGTCAGGGTTTCAAATTCCAAGTTCCGGAAGGTGTACCTGTGCAGAGTTAACATAAGATTGGTGAATACAAGTGCCATTCCTATTATACATGTAACAGATGTCTCACTTGAAATTTAATTAATCTTTCTACATATCATATTTTATTTACTCGTATTATATTTTATATTGTACAGTTTCTGCAAATTTTACATCCAAAAATTTCAATAAAAATATATTGAATAAAAAAAGTGGAGCAATCCGCAGAAATATACCATTGTTTTCCATTATGATAGATCCATATTTAGAACTGCCCCAGAAATGCTCTTGAGACAAAATTGGAGTTTAACTATATACATTACCTAATCTGAACAAAAAAACACAGCCATTTGGTTGTTGCTCCCTCAATCACCCGGGTAATTTTCTTGCTGATCCTATTTACCAGATTTTCCTTTTTTGATGTCTATTTCCACAAACAGGGTACGCATCTTTCATATAACCTCCAGGTAATCTTGTATCAGTTCAGTGTTCCTGCTAAGTGCTCTTACATGGAGAACAGAAAATAAAAATATCGAGGGTAACAGGTTGTTTTTAGAGAAAACATATATATTGCACTTTACAGTTTACATAAATAAATACAATAAATGTACGGGCGACTACATAACACTGAGCTCTATAATATCCAATTGTACCAGGAACATTTTGTATAGCTCCCTTCTCCCCTGGGTGGCAGGGAACAACACCCGATGGTACCGTTGCAGCTACAAACATTTATCTCACAATATACATAGAAGCGAATTACATCTATCTTGTATCATGTAATATTATTAAAACAGATATGTTCGTCTTGGAGTCATAATCCCTATGACCTATGTTTTCTAATCTCTTGTTCCTGAGAGGTTGCAGGGTCTCATTTCTAGTAAGAAGTAACTGAGAATGTATAAAAACAGTATCTTTGATTTGAAGATCAGTTAAAAGGCATCAAAGACAAATCTTACCAGCAAAGGAGCAGACAAAGGCTCAGCAGCCTTTCTAGCAGAAGTCGGTTACAATATGGCTGTATAAACAGAATTAAGACATTCCTTAAATACCTTAACAGGTGCATTCCTCTGCCTAATCAATCTCTCCCTCTTACACATTGTTCCACTAATGCAAAAAAGCACCATCCTGTTGTAATTAATATTTAGCAATCTGTGTACATTCCACTAGTGTTCCAAATCAATCAATTCTAAACGTGTTCTATAGCCATTTTCAGATGGTCTACAAGCAAATATGTGTTTTAACACTATGCATGCTATGATGATTTTCAGCCAAACCCTTTTATAGAAAGGGCTATGAACAGCTGGATGATCCTGTTTTCTTTTTTGATAGGGAATCCAGGACAGTTAGTTACTGTGGTTTAACCATTTGAGGCACCAGATACCAACATTGGTCCTTATGAATACAAAAACCCTGCAGAGCAGAGGAGCTAGGACAGTGAAACTATGTCATAACTTACCCCGCAGCAGGTCTCCAGAATACCCCCTTGCAGACACTCATTGGGTGGTGACTGACTACACGCGCACTATTCCATTGCCAGCAATATCAGAACTCGGGTGCGCCCCAGGTGGTCACGTCCGACATCATTCCACGAGTAGCCGTTACATTTAAAAATGGTTCTCAGTACCAGTGCTTGGTGATTCTCGTGTTTTATGAGCTCCTAGCGTTATTCGATTGTGGATTGTTCTCTGGCTCATCTCCGTCTTCTGGTTCCCTACTACCCTGTCTGTTTATCGTTTTGCTTATTCTCTGTGTATGATCATGGACTGTTTTCTCGTTTTTGTAGTTTGCGGATTCCTCTTGACTGTTTGCTGACCGTTCTATTGTCTGTGCCCCTGTCTGTACCGCTACCATTTATGCTCATTTAACCATTACTGTACTGGATCACAAGTATACTACTGTGTCTGCTGGTTTAACCACGATATTGCTGGATTACAAATACAGTATTATTCCTGCCTATACCTCCATCAAAATAATACTAAATCAGGACTGTATTTTATCCATACATTGTGTGAGGTATTCGTGGAATCACAAGATACAGACCCCACAACATCGGCAAGACACCTGTTACAGGTTTGTACCTCTTCCTGTTTCTAGCATTGTGTATGTGATTATCAGTATTTGGAACAAATCCTGCTTAGAAGTCTTCTCATCTCCCATCATATCACAAACTATTGGATCCCTGCAACTTCATCTACAGACCAATCCCAGTAGTGTTATCAAATTGGCAATAGAACATAGCCAGCCCCTAAAAGATGCACACTAGACCCCATCACCTCTCCTCTGTCCAACCTAACCCACCACATCCACCTCTCTCTGTCCTCTGGAATTACATCATCCTGCATCAAGTAGGCTCATATCATACCTATACTAATCTATCATAATTTCTCATTCCTCAGCTACTTATTGTAAAAATTCTTATAAAAACCATTAAAGTGATTACCAATTGCTTGAGGAGACAATTTATTTTTTTCTTTAGAAGCTAATTTTGTGATACGACTGGTAGCTGTGTTTTCAACTTATTTGGTAATAATTTGTCAGGTCTTGTTCCCTCTACAGTAGAATGTTCCTTTTTATTTGCCTAAACTTTGCAATCTTCTCTGTTAAGGTTTATTAATGCTTGGACATCTAACAATTTTTTTACGTATACAATTTCCTGTATTGGATCTTTTTTTATTCTCGATCAATGGTCTATTACATAACATATATAGGTCTGAGCCACTTTTAAAAGTGCATCCATTATTAAGACTGGAGGTGTCCTCAGGGGGGTTCTCTTAAAAAACAACCGATCATTTCCCCTAAGAATTCCTCATTTTCGCTATTATATAATAAGCTATTCTTCTTGTTTTCTGAGGACAGTTATTTTTGATTTGTACATTATTAAACTGTGATCTATGTGTTTTCAAAATTTTTTAATAGAATCCATATTATTAACTGCACTCAGATTTCCCCATATCAGATCTTTCCTGGAATATATAAAATAAACCCTAGACAGATGAGTATAATCATGCTTGTTCTGATTAATAATTCTCCACAGATCATAAATGTCATTTTGTTGATCAAAATCGTCTTTAGCTCGTGTGTCTGTTTAATAGTTTTCCAGTTTATCAAGTCGCTCTCATGAAGTTGTTTTTCATAAGTTCCAATCCAAGTAGCACCCAGAGCACTGCACTTCTCCCCAAAAATTGAAAATGCTTTGGATTCAAGTTGAAATAAAACAGAGCACATATTTCCTCTCAGTGAATAATCATTACATACAGCAATAAAAAAAAAACATTTAAAAAAGAGAGGAATCTTAAGTACACTACCAAAGGGCTTTGAGTATCAGTTATTTTTGCACATATTGCTCACACGCCAGGAGGAAGCCTTTGACTTAAGGCACGCCAGGAGGAAGCCTTTGACTTAGATGAAACGCATTCGTGTGCTGTACTCATCAGGACTAGCCACCTCTGGCTGACTTTGGACTTTTATTTGCTTTACTCATTTTATGTGCTAATTTATTTTACACCCTGGAAGACATCGTGGAGCTGTTGTTCCAGTATAGTACATGTAAGGTACTATTGTTTCTTTTATATTAAAATTGTTTACATTTATAATTCATACCTCCCGTCTGTATCTTTTTCCGACTGATCAACGTCATACACTGGAGGAAGAGGGAGAAGGTGTGACTACCTACAACAGATGAGCCTGTCTATCTGAAAGTTTTGTGAGTGTAAAGACATATCCTGTACACATCACTATTTTTATTTGTAAAGTATTGTGCTATGTTTTTTGTTCTTTTTCTCTCTTACATATGTAAACTGATGAATACCATGACATAAATATCTACTTAAGAACATCCTTTCAGGCAATTATTGATATTCCCTTTTTTATTGCTTTTTCTTTTGGTGAGGTTTACAGAGCGCACCTACCACCCCCTTTTTCTGTATTCTGTCTTGTTTGTTTTTTGTGTGCATGCAGAGATTCACACAGGCGGTGCAGCTCTGTTATAGATTCAAGCGCTAGAATTTATCCCCTTTTCTAAACAGAGCATGTATTTTCACTATGTGAAAAAACATCATAGCAAAAATAAAAAAAAATCTTAATATCTTAAACACCTCACAAAGCTCAATGATCATTCCAACAATTGGAAATGCTTTACATCCGGATTGATTTTACCCAGATCACTAATATCCTCTAAGTGAACTATCATTATAGCAGATTAAAAAATATATTTTTTTTCTATTCTCAAGCAACCCCACACCGAAAATGGTAACACTAATCCCATGATTTATTAATCAGTTTAAATGACATAGCATTAACCATTTATAAACACTTTACCATATGTGTATCTCCCTGCTCAACAGCTCTTAATAGGTTGCCTAAGGTTAAGATCTGTTCAGCAGGGAGAAACGTGTAACACAATTATCATTTGAGACACTTTGATTGCTGACTCATCTCAATCTCAAAATTGTTATGTTTTTAAGTTAACCTATTAACCAAAATAATACTTACCTTAACTCTACTGCTGTGTGTAAAGGATTCTGGTTTTACAGATGTACATCTGGTGCATAAAACTGCCAATGTGCTCTGTACAGGGTCTTGTGTGATGTACATTGCAAAATAAAAAGCTCAGTAGAAGCTGAAATTCAATTTTTTAAGTCTCTCTTCATAACTAAGATCCTCCAAACCCCTTATTAATTTTGTAGCTCTCCTTTGCACTTTTTCTAGTTCCTTAATATCCTTTTTAAGGACTTTTTAAAATTAAACAATTTTTTTTATTTTTTATAATATGTGGATTCTAATCAATGCACTTTAAAAAATATTCAACCTTACCTTGCATTAAAAAGATAGGTAATATTTGAAATCAGACTGGTCCAAGTATAAATAATGAGAGGGAATGCAGGTTTTGTAAAATAAATGTATTTTGCAGAAATAATGTATACATTTGGCATACATTTTTGTTGGAAACATCAAAATCACCAGCCAAAGAAAAATAAAGCTATTTGTTTCTTCTCATCAGTGATGGCCCTGCAGTTATGTCTTGAACAAAATGTACCATCAACATATTACGCCATTATGTTTCTGCTAATTAACATATCTAAATGTACAATAATATTTCATTTATATTCATTACACTAATGAATGAAATATGCATTGTGGGACACAAGCTATCAGTCAAGCTCCACATTATCTCTTATGACAAACAATACCAGGCTCCTATATCAAATGAAGAATTACACTTATTCCATATTATTGGCCTGAGACGTAAAAGTGGAGGGAAAGAAATTATGTTATAAGCATGATTTTATAATATAGAAAAATGTTTAGAAAAACAAAAGGAAATAATGGATAAACACTTGCATTGAGAAAAAGGTTGTTCTTTTCTTCTTGTGTCTTGCAATGATGACATCACATCGGTCGGCACTGTAATGTATCTTATTTGCAATGTTTCCATTTATATTCTTCGATTTATCATAACAGAAGAAACCATGCAGAAAAGCCGAAAACCTCGACCCAATCTAAATGCTAGTTTACATTAACATTGTCTGCATTTTCTCCTGGCAGACGGATTTCTGCAAACACCTGGAACCATTCACAGTGATTTTTTTTTTCTTCCAAGTAGATGTGTTAACATTTCCCAGCAGCAATGAATATCTTAGGATCATCCAGTTATGTGTGAAAATGACACTATAAAACACATTTGCCTTGTCTGTACTTCCATGCATTTCATTAGCTGGCCAGAAGCAAAAGGATTTTCCGGTACTAAACGACTCCAGATTGCATTGCTCCTTCAAAATATTCTATTGTTTCTTTTTTGGTCGACCGCAAAGAGCTTTAAGCATCCCAGAGCGCTGTTTATTTGTGTGTGCCAGTGTATAATGACAAGATTGCCACTTCAGCATTGAGCTAAATGTGGGTAATCATAGGAATTGTTCCTTTTTCATTTCAGAAGCATTACTCTTCTACAAGAAAATTAATGAGAGCAGTTCTTGGAGAGAGAAAGACTTTTTTGATATTGCGCCCATGAAGGTGTGCGGTTCCCAGGGTGCTCTGAATCACCAGGTCCTGTACCCTTTGCAAATCCCGGGAATCACTGTAAGGCACACCAACTTTGCCACAGGGTTTATTGTTGACCTGTAGAATAAGTCACATGACTTTCGTTAGTGAGTCCAGTAATCATAACCTTTAAAAACCTATTATCTTAAAATCGATGCTGATTGATTTAAACGTCTGGAACGTGGTCTGTTACCACGGTTTCCAAATTACCATTATCCAGCTGGGCTAAGAAACACAGGCTTGCAGATACAAACTGCTCCGAAAGGATTCAATGTTGTGCCACATATATTATACACTATTATTTTAATGTATAATACTTATGTATACAGTGATGTACAACTGAAACATTGGTCCTTTTGAACAGCATTTTTCTTACATAGCATTAGTACAGCCGTCTACTTTATTATTATCAATCACATTTAAACATTAACTACAATGTGAGTGCTGTTTCTATACTGCAAATGTTTTACCTATAATCGCAAATTTACATTTCTTTACCCTGGAGTTGGCCCTGATATCTTTATGTATGCCGATATAGATTTGATAAGCACTTTAGGGAGGAGTTTTCCGGAGTCTAAAATTTAGCTTGCATATAAGTAACATACTTCATGTTTGGGTATCATGGAAAGGAGGCAAGCTACATTATTTTATAGTGAAATGAGAGAACAATCTTACTAATCTTCAAATAATCTCATGTCTCCAAATATCCTTTCACCCGTCCGTATAATTTTTACAACGACCCTATTGCATAATATGCATTTTAAAAGGAACCTGATGGAAAAACAGGGGAACCCAATGCCTTCATTTAATGCTATAAAAAAGACCACCTACTGTAAAAAACGAATACTAAATAACTTTATATAGCAAAATACATAGCCAACAGGGAGAAGACAGACAAAGTAAAAATAAAAAAATTATATATAAAAAAAAAAAGTATTTTAATTAAAAGGAAGTAACAAAAGTGAAATGAATAATAAAATATGATTCATATTTTGCTATGGCTGTTCTACAACATCACATGGGGGGTGGTCAATGTTGCAGCTAAAAACTAGGAAATATGGGGTCAGAAAATCGAACTCTTACCATTACGGATACTTCCACAGTGTCTGGTTGGCGAAGGTAGTCTGGGTCAATTGTTGGCCAAGGTTGTAAAAGAACATCTGCATCCCAGTTATACTGAGTACATAGTTTATGCTGCACATGAGCCATACCTGGAGATATAGAGAACATTTACTTAAGAGCAACTTTAACATGTTAAATGTAAACTACAGCAAAAATACAAGTTTCCCAAAGTACTTTTTTATCTCAAGTATGAAAGCATTCCAAGACAAAAAACTTTAACAGATCTTAAAAAAACCATTTTCAGCATATCATACTGTACATAATACTTAAGATAGTGGGGCTTATTCCATCAACTACATAACAAAATATAGAAATGTATTGAATAAACTTAGGTAAATATTGTGAAGTAATAAAAAGTGCTATGAAAATACAAACACTCTAGCAAAAAGATACTTAAACTTTTTCATAGTTCCAATTCAGTGTACTATGGCCGATTGTTCTCTGTATTTTAAGGCTTACACTAAATTGTAAGCTTGTGAGCTGGGCTCTCTCTACCTCATGTATCAGTACGTGGGTTCGTTGAGTGTAACCTGTAACCCCTTCAATTTCTACCAGCACCGCAGGGTGCTCTGGAGTGTGGCTTGGCAGGGGGGACTGTGTATTTAGGGTGGCTTTAAGTGGGACAGTTGGGGGTATTATATATATTATGTAGTAAGTGCTGTCTATATAAACATAATTAAAACGGTTAAAGATATATGGGTGGTTAGAAGAATGAAACCAATTAAACAACATCTTATTAACACTAGTGTAATGAATTCATGTTAATAATATACTCTTGTATACCTGTATTTGTATAAAAAAATATATATAAATATACCTTTCCATAACTCCGAAGCTAGGTGAGGAGCCATGGGAGCCATCATAATACACAAGCTTGCCAAAGCATCTTCAAACTGTGAGCTGTGCAGAATAACCCTGGAACTTGATTGCTTTAAAAAAGAAAAAGAAAATGCTTAGTTACTAGGATATAAGTTACTTTGATGCCTTTTCTGGTTTGATCTGCTACACAGTAGTCAGCTAAATATTATGTGCTTTCGTATACATATTTCCCAATCATTTTCTGACATGATACCATCTTGTTTCAAGCTTGGCCAGGCAATTATTTTTTTGACTCTTTGCCCTAAGAACACAGAGTGCCATCAGAAGGTTTAATCAACACTGATGTTACATGGGCCTGCCCAAATACATGAGACAGATGCTACTTGGGCAGGTGCGACAAGATCAGGCAATCCAGTTTTTGACAGCTTTGGCTACCAAGTTAACAAGCAAACAAGATTAAATTGGTTTTATTTAATCTCTATAATTCAAATTCTGTGCACACATGACTTTAAATCAACTCGATTGATCAATAAGGCTTGCAAATGTTAACAGTACATATTTAAACAGATTTTAATATTTTATGCTTCCCTTGATATAGTAAACTTAGAAATGTGGCGCCTCTCTTACAATGCTGGAAACTTTTAAATGATGATTTTTTTAGACAAATTAATATAATTATATTTTACTAACGGGGATACGGACTGGAGATATTTTCCCTCTACATCAGGGGTCCTCAAACTACGGCCCGCGGGCCACATACGGCCCGCCGAGGACATTTATGTGGCCCGCAGGGGGTGCTGCCGGCACAGCCCCCCCCCCCCCCCCCCCCACGCACTGTTTACTTTTTTTTTTCTTTCGGGCAGCCGCAAAGGATGCGGCTGCATGAAGAAAAAAAAAGAAAAAAAAAAAAGAAATTACCGCGACCGGATGTGACGTTACGTCACATCCGGATCCGGTAACTGTTTCCCTCCTCCACAGGAGGACACCGCGCGAGACGTCCGGGGACACAGCAGCTGGAGGTAAGTGATGTGGAAGCGGGGGAGGAGGGAGGTATAACGAGCACTATTCCTGGGCTCTGACTGGCACAATATTCCTGGGCATCTGAATGGCAAAATATTCCTGGGCATCTGACTGGCATAATATTCCTGGGCTCTGACTGGCAAAATATTCCTGGGCTCTGACTGGCAAAATATTCCTGGGCATCTGACTGGCATCATATTCCTGGGCATCTGACTGGCATCATATTCCTGGGCTCTGACTGGCAAAATATTCCTGGGCTCTGACTGGCAAAATATTCCTGGGCATCTGACTGGCAAAATATTCCTGGGCATCTGACTGGCATCATATTCCTGGGCATCTGACTGGCATAATATTCCTGGGCATCTGACTGGCATAATATTCCTGGGCATCTGACTGGCATCATATTCCTGGGCATCTGACTGGCAAAATATTCCTGGGCATCTGACTGGCATCACATTCCTGGGCATCTGACTGGCATCATATTCCTGGGCATCTGACTGGCATCATATTCCTGGGCATCTGACTGGCATCATATTCCTGGGCATCTGAATGGCAAAATATTCCTGGGCATCTGAATGGCAAAATATTCCTGGGCATCTGACCGGCACAATATTCCTGGGCATCTGACTGGCATCATATTCCTGGGCATCTGACTGGCATCATATTCCTGGGCATCTGACTGGCATCATATTCCTGGGCATCTGACTGGCATCATATTCCAGGGCATCTGACTGGCATCATATTCCTAGGCATCTGACTGGCATCATATTCCTAGGCATCTGACTGGCATCATATTCCTGGGCATCTGACTGGAATCATATTCCTGGGCATCTGACTGGCATCATATTCCTGGGCATCTGACTGGCATCATATTCCTAGGCATCTGACTGGCATCATATTCCTGGGCATCTGACTGGCATAATATTCCTAGGCATCTGACTGGCATAATATTCCTGGGCATCTGACTGGCATAATATTCCTGGGCTCTGACTGGCACACTATTCCCATTGAAATACTGGTAAGTTTGTTGATTTAACTTTACTTTAAATATTGTATTTGTTCTCGTTTTGTTCAAAATAAGATATATGCAGTGTGCATAGGAATTTCTTCATAGTTTTTATTTTTACTATAGTCCGGCCCTTCAACGGTCTGAGGGACAGTGAACTGGCCCCCCTGTTTAAAAAGTTTGAGGACCCCTGCACTACATATTTTGAACTCTTTAAAAGGGAAGTATTGTTTTAAATTAACTGCCTGAAAAATACATTGTCTCCATCTCCTCATGGAATATGCTAAATTAAGTTTTTCCTAAACAGCGTGTCATTTAGTGCTGCAGAAGGGAAATGATTTCTGTGGGGCTGCAATAGTTCCCTTTATTGATTTATACTGTTAAAATACATTTAAAAAAATTATATATATATATATATAATTTTTTAAAATGTATTTTAACTGTATAAATCAATAAAGGGAACCTTTTATCCCAAACTGCAGATTTTTAAATTAGTAATAGTGACTGCAATTAAAAGAAGTTTAGGATTTACCTCTAAAAGCATAGTGGTGCAACTGTGACTCTGTAACTGCTCCCTGACAACCCTCTATGATGCAGGGAATAGGTGAAATGGGATTCTGCCATGATACTGTAGTTAGCAAATATGCTTTGAAAGTGATATGTCATTTTAGTTGAAAAGCTGAATAAATACAGTTTTCTTGTCACATTTACTTTAGACATTTATGCACAGGAGGGTGTACATATTTGGTATAAGATGGTATAAGATGGATGTTTTATCAATGGTGCTTGGCTACCAATTGATTTACGGGATGAGAATACATAAATGTTTAATTTGTTGAAATAAATGCTAGTCTGTAAATTGCAAGTCCAGGTTTTTATAATAAACACCTAACTGATGTGTAACTATATATGCTGTTGTTCACAAATAAATGTGGGGAAAATAAAAAGAAGCTGTAGAAAATGATTGTACGTAAAATTGTCCAAAATGGTGATTATGATAAAGGAGTTGGGGTGAACAGCATGGTGGATGGGCAGTAATTAACATATGAACAGTTATGTACACAAAAAATCTGTGATAGGGGGACCATGTTTTATAACATATATAGTTCCTGAATAAAACAGCGTTGTGGTCAACCTTATCTTGGCAAGCATTACCAGGAACATTCCAGACATTTTACTCCAGTGATGTGGGAATTTCATCCAGTTTTTTATCTGATTTTATGGGAACTGAACCTCTGACATCATTACAAGGATCGATCAGGACTAGGTATTTTAGCGATCAGCCTATAGAACTATAAAATATGTGCAAATACATAAAAGCATAAAAAAGATGGATACGTGCAAAGAGGCCCAAAACCCCCACACTACCGTTGGACGAATCCGCCTTACTCCCTAGTGTAGGTTTCATTTTCTCTATTGTATTTTCCAGAATATGAACTCTGTAAGGCATGGCCACTCTGAATCCTTTTAATGACTGATGCTAAATGAACATTGTCATTTGTGGTTCTATATATCTACTGTTCCCCACATTGCTCAGTTGTCAATAATTTGAATTATAGTTATATTCTGATTACATAAATTCATTAAAAAAATCGACTGTATTTTAGCCATCATTTGAAATGTTGTGTTTTACATTTCCCGTGATGCTCAGCCAGCAAAAACAATACTAAGTCATATCCTGTAGCATGGCATTGGTAGAATGTCTTGATTGATGACAAAATAACAGAAGTAATGCATTACTAACACAACAGTTTGCATAAACTCACCATGTTATACTGGGAGGAAGACTATGTAGACTACCTTTTCAATGCCCTCAAGCTGGGAGGTTATGCTTTGTTGCTTAATGACCAACCAACACATTATTAGATTATTATTATTGCTTTTTTAGCTAAAAAAATAAATAAAAACATTTTACAAAATAAAATATATAATTTGTTTAACCAGAAATTGATTTGTTTTTCATAAGAGGAAAAAATAAATATATATAACTATCCACAAGGGGGCGCCATTACCGAAGTGGAGAGTATGATAAAATTTATCATATAAGTGAAGCACAGCAAAAATTTAAAATCGTTTTGAATTTAAAATTAATAATTGTCAGTGTCAACTGCAATAATGAAAAAAAAAAAAACTACAATTAAAAGAGTTTGTGCTTTTAATAGGCACAGAAGAGAAAATTTCTATGGAAACTGGAATAAAAGTGTCACGTAAAATGTGGGGTAAGATTACATCACGTCCGAATACTTGTCACAAAGCACTGAAACACATAACAGAGCACATGGAAATAAATTATATGGACTGTTATCTAATATTAGGGGCAGTAAAAGAATGACATTTTGTAACAGGTAGACAAATAGGTTTTGATAATTACAGGACTGACAAAACCTTTCACAATAGTAAGGTTATACTAATAAGGAAAATTAATTAGCATAATCTTCTCTGCTTGCGGCAGTAACATTAGTACATTTATTATGTTTGACCTAGGCCTTCACCTTGTACCTCAACCAAGCAATATAGCAAACAATGCACTCCACATCATCTACTGTATCTATGGATTCTGGGTAATGGCACACAGCCACTTAAATGAGGAAGTATTAATATATTAACATGAAATAAAACTGCTTAATTTACAGCGATATGACTGCAATATATATCCATGTTAAAACCAGAGAACTATAAATATCTTTCAAGAGCCATTCTTGGCACGCACTGCCTAAAAAACAAAATCTCCTCACTCCAAGAACATAATTGTGTTCTGGATAACAATCTATTAAATTCATCTACTTGGGACATAGATTTTACATATTCGGTTCCTCTACAGCAGACTTCTAATGCTGCTCTTAATCTCTAAAGCCCATTTAGACAGACTAGAAGTTAAGTCCTTTCGTGGTTGAATGGGGTGGACGTGGCTCATAGTGCTCATTCTTACTCACAGGGCGATACAATTTAGGGTAACACTGATTGTCACTTTTTTATGTTGTATTATAAATACAATCTGCATTTCATAGGAATTATTTAACCCGTGTTTTACAGTTTCTGATTCTATTGGGGGAACTAAAAGGCACAGAACTAATTTTAAATTGAAAGAAAGTAGTACCCATTTTTTACTGAAGTGTATTACTATTTTGTTATTAAGAATGTTATGGTGTGCTCCTGTTGTTTAAAAGATTATGTTGTGAGCACAGCTTTGAACATTTGTGCTAAAAATGCACAAAAATTAAACTGCCTTTTTACACTGGGAATGCTGGCATACCCCAGCTTTAAACACCTTCACTTTAAGGACACTTGAGAGTAAGGACGTTCTCATTTATTGACTCTCGAGTTTCTATTTTAAGGTTGCAGTGACTAGTCTACTGAGACTGTACAGTGCTTCTCCTTGTGTGAACACTACAGACTCGATGAGGTCTATTAAGACATTTGTACTGTACACTGTAAAAGTTCCATGAAAAGTGTATGAAAAAGGTACTGCTTCTCTTTAAGTATATTTTTGTATTACATACATACATGCTCTGGACCCATTGTGTAAGTTAATGTAGGGCATGCCTGTAATGCTTGGGTCAATTACAATCTCTAAATTCCAAGTCTACTAATTCTACATTTTTTAATGTCTAACTATATAAAATCAGGACTACAAACTCTCAAGATTCAAGATCTGTGGTTATATGTTCATGATTTTAAAATCCCTGCTTTTTTACTTATTTATTAAATTGAATCTATCATTCACAAAGCATTTGGATTTGGAGTTCAGATTCAGATAAGTTTATACACTTAATCTACATATTTGCTGATGAAATTGCCAGCAAATACATAGATCAACAGATATATTTCCAAGAAAGGGACTGCTACCTTCCTCCGAACTTCTAATTCTGCCAAGATGAAGTGAGAAATGAATGCACAAGCATTCTTTCACCTCCTGGCGCATATGTCGACATTCCACAGCGCATTGAGAGGAGTGGGCCACACTAAGCACATGCAGTCAGAAAAAAAACCCCCAAAAAAAACCGAAACAGTGTACAAGTAGTCAAATTATAAGAAAGTTTGATACAAGGAGTATCCCATTTAAGTGCACCTACACCTGGCAAAAACTCTGAACTTAATTCCTAGTAAGTTTACTTCATGGCAACCAAGTTAAGCTTAGCACTTATTTCAAAAAAACCCATGTCATACCTAGCACCCTGTTCCCTGACATATGTATATGTTAATAGCCTTCTTGAACCTCTTGTTTATATATTTGGGTAGTTAACAATTACTAACACTATTTTGCTTTGTTCTTCCATCAGTGTTGTGTGTTCCTGTTTATGTTGCATAATATTTGTGGGCCTTTTATGATTAGCGATATGCATAGATTTGACTGTGAGTAACATGTAGTCTTATTATACGTATTTATCATGTATAACCCTGTTTTTTGTTTGGCCCACTGATATCTTATCGATTCTCACGTGTATCTCTTTGAACTGGTAAAGAATGTATGGTATTCTCCTTTCTATTTAATCATCACTGATATATTGTATTTATAAGTTGACAGCTATAGAGCGTCACTTTAGTTCATGTCAATTTAGAACTTAGACAATTTGGGAGCAGCTTTTAAAATCCCATACAGAATCTAAGTAACTGTAATCGTGCTTCTTGACATAGTTTTTTTTGGCTGCTTATTATTAAGCATGCATAGTGCGAAAAGTGTGAGGTCTAGCCGTGCTTTGGTTTTGTGATCCACTCCAATTACAAGTTTTTATTTTTAGTAATGCTTCACATTGAGACATGTGAAGCACACACACATATACGTATTATTGCATTAGTTAATTTACTTTGATGACACAGTTATTTGAAAACATATTTAAAAAGCTAGGAGCAATGCAGCTTTAATCTGAAATATTGCCTATGCTTCTGGTATTATTCTAAAAATGATAGAGAAAACGAGAGGCGCAACAACTTCACATAATACAGTATATTTAAAAATATATAATAAAATGCACAAAGTGCCTATGCACATTAAAAAAAAAAGAGAATTGAGGATGCACAGAAGAAAATATTCTAACTGTGGCTCCTAATCACAACTTGCATTGCTTAAAATATAAAATATTTACAGCTAGATGAATTTGTGAAATTACAGCAGTTTGCAAGAAACCAACACTGCCCACACTAGCTGAGTAAAAGTCATTAGCTTTTTTTTTTTCTTCTGTAGGAACCAATTATAATGTTGCCATTCAAATAAATGGAATTTCAAGTCTCTCTAGTGATGTCATCAGACAATGTGTTGCATTGTGAAGAGATCCTATTGTGTACAAGAGCAAGTTTATCACCGTCCACACAATGTATTAAATTCCAAGAGCACAGGAAGTGACTAAATGAAACAAAACTTTATATCATCAGTGTCTATATAATCAGTGCTGCCGCACCTGCAGTAAACATGCAGAGTAATCACTGGGGAGGGCTTGAATCAAATATTAAAAATGCAGAATGCCTGCATCAAATCACAGTGGAAAAAATAGCCTGTGCACTATACAAGCAGTAATCTTCATCTTGCACCAAAGCGAGTTTGGGTTCTAGACTGTTCCTTTAAGTTATAGCAAGCCCAGTAAATCATATATAACCTTTTTTGGAGTTATTGGTGCATATTATTGCTACACATCTGGTACTCCTATTGTCCCTACTGCACACAGTATTCGACTATTCATGTTTAAATATTATATAGGTTTATGAGTGCACCAGTCTTCAATAGAAGAAAACCTGTAAATACAATGATGTGTTTTTCCCTGGATGCTAGCTTGCTTTCACACCCACCTTACTCTCATCCCTGTAACTACATCACTGTTCCTGGCCTCCATGGTACCATCATTCTCAGTGGTTATTAAGGTTCTAGTAATTTGCGCAACACACACGAGCACACAAATAACTCTCCCCCCTCCCTGTTAAGGAAACCTTTATAATTATCAGGGGAATATCTTGGCTCAATTAGCAGAGGATTTCCTCAGACCTCACTTTGTGTTTCAGCATTAACCCTAAATGTCACAGTGCAGCATATATTTGCAGTAACAAACAAGTCTTTTGTTTTTCTTTTTTATTGGAACCATGGAAATTTTACATTATGCAGTACAGTATGGCTTAGTTTAATAATTTCAGCCCAAAAAAACATTACTTGCATTTTTGGCCTCTCACAACTTCCTTTTATACTGAAAACGTTTTTTTTTTTTGTACAAGGCCTTATCTTTTGTTCCTATACGTTTAATTTATTAAGCTAGCTTTGTGCATGTTTTCTCTACCCACTGTACAGTGCTGTGTAATTTATGAATAAAGAGTAAACATGTTGACATAACATATTATTTTCCTCATAACTAAGATTCCCCAATGTGGAAATACGGTGGATTTTAATTAGAATTAATTAGAATAGAAGCCAGATTTGTGTCAGTTGAGCATTCAAATTAGGGAGCTCATTTTAAAAGGCCACTCCAAGCATTTATTTATTATCCATTTGTTGGTATGTGCTGTTGGTAATACACAGTACAAACTACAATAAGCAGTCCAATAAACCAAGGCAGGCAGCAAACAATAAAGTTCAGTAACTAGGGTTGCCACCTTTTCTTCAAAAAAATACCGGCCTTGGTACTGTCTCCATAGACTTAACATTGGCCTGATGCCAATGTTTTACCGGCCTGCCGGTAAAATACCGGCCAGGTGGCAACCCTATCAGTAACTAAGTAGAAGGTTAGATATGCAGGAATGACAAGAATCTGGAATGGCGGTACTTGCAAATTTCAGGACCACCACATTCAGTACCATTGAAAAGGCAACATTAATGGGAAAGCAGTAGTAGGGTATTAAGAGAAAGCTTTCATCACTGACACTGTATGCACCGGCCTCAGTTAATTAGGTTATTTTAGGGTTCAGTCCATAGGGTTCAGTCCAGGAGGTTTATATAGCTATTCTAATAGGCCTCAGGTGCTGGTGCTTATTAATTATTGTGACCAGGTGTGTCTTCAGGAAAAGCAATCAAGACCAGCAGATTAATAGCTATACAGTCCAGACTTAATGCAGTAACAACCGTTCCTGGGGCACCTCAGCAAGGAACATGCAAGCACGGCTAAATAACACTGGTTAAAATTACCTTACGTGGTTTCGGAATATGTCAGCGTCCATATAAATCATACTTCGCCTAATTTTACTAATCTGATTATACAATTGTATGCTTTCCTTGTGTAAGACCTAACAACAACAATGGTGCTATGATAGAAACATAGAAACATAGAATGTGTCGGCAGATAAGAACCATTCGGTCCATCTAGTCTGCCCAATTTTTTTTTTTTTTTAGTATTTTTATTAGTCCCCCGTTCCCGGTCTTATAGCTAGGATAGCCTTGTGTCTATCCCACGCATGCTTAAAATCCTTGACTGTGTTTACCTCTACCACTTCTGCTGGCAGGCTATTCCATACATCCACTACCCTCTCAGTAAAGTAATACTTCCTGATATTACTTTTAAATCGTTGCCCCTCTAATTTAAGACTATGTCCTCTAGTTGTGGTAGTTTTTCTTCTTTTAAATATACTCTCTTCCTTTACTGTGTTGATTCCCTTTATGTATTTAAATGTTTCTATCATATCCCACCTGTTACGTCTTTCCTCCAAGCTATACTTTTATGATTTTAAGATATAATTATATAACTATGATTTTAAGATATAATAGCTCTGAATTGAAAGGGACTGTAATTCTGTCCTGAAACCCCATGAGGATAAACATAGTTTGTTACCTGATGTACCCAGCATCCTATTTACCCCTTAAAATAATCATCCAAATTTTTTTAGAAAATAACATGTAACTTTAAAAGTGTAATCTCAGGTCATGTTTGCAATTCTGTTATTTAAGTGTGGTCATTAGGCCTCAGCCCCATTATATCACACGCTGAAGTCATCTGTAATGGAGGTGCATCACTCAAAGGAATCCAAGCATCCACAATGATATAGTATCACACTCCAATAAAGGTAAAATTGATCCCTGATCTTGTGTGTATACTAATTTTTCCATTTTATGCTTCTTTATTTCGTACTTAGAGATATTTTGACTAGTCATTTATAAATATATATATATATATATATATATATATATATATATATATATATATACATTTATCAATAGCCCTATTCAAAGTCAGGCATTTTTTCTATTAGTTTACATACAATATTCTAAGACAAAGTCACATCGGTTCCTATTGATGGTGTTGCGGTTTTAAAGTCAGCTACAGAAGGCAATGGCTAAAAGCCCACACCCCTCTTTCATCCTAGTTACTTTCAATGCGCGGAGAATAATTTAAATTTCGAAAACTATGGAAGAAAATGATAAAATAAGAGGTTCCGTGTTTGTTTGTGGAGCATTGTACAATATTACTGAATCCGCTCTTTATTTGAACATCAAACAAAAGCAAAATAATCTGTTCCTCCTGTGCTAGCTCGGGCAAGAAAAAAAGAGGAATCCTCACAGTCACATTATCAGCATTTGCAGGTCACAATCACACATTTCAAAAAAGGAGGGAGAGCTGGCGGCACAGATATGCACTTACCGAGAGTACGTTGCTAAGACTCATTAGCTGGGAAATAGCTGCGTTGAATAAGTAATCCTCAGAGAAGTGGCTGGTTACCTAGGCAACACAAACAAAAAAATTGTCTTTTTTTAGACTTACTCATTATTTACTGAAGTTAAATGCAGAGGACTAATTCCTTAACACAGGTAAATAAATGCATTGTATTGAGGGTTGCATCTCTCATAAAACCATGGGGGCGCATTGAAGACAATCCACTATAAAGAAAAGTATCAAGGTTCCGCTGGAACAAGGTGTATTTAATGCTATACTCAATGTTCTTTGTATGTTATACAAAAGTTGAATAATATATAAAAGAAGCAATGTGTGTTTTCCAACACAGAAAATAATACATGTACCAAAGAATAAAGGGTTAGCAGCAGCGGCAGATTTATCTGTCAAAAGCAATGCATTCAACATATCAGATCAGAACTGTTAGAACCATAAGATGAGACAATGGAGTGAATTTTGAATGTGCTTTAAAGACGTACCAGTTGTAAAATAAAAGACTGTCTTGCAAGGAAGAATTTTATGTAATGTAATGCAATGTTTTACTATCTTAATACAGATTTTTTTTTTAAACTAAGTGCATTACGGATTAAAGCCTCTATTTTTGTAGAAGCCAACCACAGAGTACAAAAGGTGAAAGCCTTAAATCACTAATAAATCAGTAATAGGAAGAAATCTTAAGAGCTGGTTTATGAATAAAAACAGATGACATGAATAGTGACCCCTCCTAAATTAACATTAAATCAGAGTATTAGTAACAAGGAAGATCAACACTCATTGTATCATCTACACATGGTTACCTCTGACACGGTACGGTTACGGTTCTCACATATTTTCCTGGCCTCTGTTTCTTCCTTCTGATTTAGAAGCGTAGGACTTGGTATAATTAGGGAATTTCTGGCATCAATAAACTTACTGGTTATAGACCAAAGTCGAGTCTGCCACCTTCTCACTCCAGGTATTGCATCGGCTATGAGAAATAAAAAGGCCCGGTTTAATATGTAATGCTATGTGTTAGATGGTAATAGCTTTGTTCATATAAACAAGATGTAATTAAAGATTCATACACTTTCCTACTAAGTAATGATATGAAAATCTTATCTGTTTGGGGCTCACAAAGGATCCATGACAAGTGTATTCATTATATGAAAAGATTCCTTTTTTAATTATTATCAAATGTATACAATTATATCAAAAGCAAAAAGGCAATATTAATTACAATGGACACTTATAAAATAGCTTTAAATATATAAAAACATAAAAAGACAGACATACAGTTATTTATTTATCAATGTAGTGTTAACCCTAGAAAAGAGTTGGGCTATCTCACAAATTTATCGTAACTTAATATTAGATTAGAACCACTTTTTTAACACCCCTAGGGACTCCCATTTTCATTTGTATACCCACTTTTCCCAATTGATCCACCTTTTATTTTATCCTCCATATTGTCTCAAAACATCTGCTTCTAGAGACTATCTATAATACCGTATTTAATTCCCACTCGCTTCTTGAATCTTAACCAATGCTGTAATTTCACACCTGTACATTTCTTTTAACTTTTTTGTAGACCAATTTGATTACCGTATTTGCTCGATTATAAGACGAGGTTTTTTTCAGAATTTTTTTTCAAAAAATCAAATTGAGGTCAGATTATAAAACATGGATCCAGGTCCCCAGCAGAGCTGCAGGGGACCTGGATCCCCCTCTCTAACAGCAGGGGAAGTCTGCGCGATGAGCGCAGACTCCCCTGCTTCCGCCCGGCACGACCGCCGGGGCTTCTGTGAAGAAGCCGGGTACTTCCGCTTTCGTCACAGAAGTCCCGGCGAGCGTGCCGGGTGGCAGCAGGGGAGGTCTGCGCTCATTGCGCAGACATCCTCTGCTGCCCCACTAGCCACCAGGGTAAATCGGGCAGCTGGGGGATGTCTGCACGATACGTGCAGAAATCCTCCATGCTGCCCGACACGGCAGACTATTATGACGGACCAGTCCGTCATAATAGAGTGCCGTGTCGGGCAGCATGGAGGATGTCTGCACGTATCGTGAAGACATCCCCCGGCTGCCCCCACTAGCCACCAGGGATCAACTTCCAGGTGGGGGGAAGAGAGACAGGGGAAGGGGGGGCAGAGACAGAGACAGGGAGGGGGGCAGAAACAGAGACAAGGGGAGGGAGGGGGGCAGAAACAGAGACAAGGGGAGGGAGGGGGGCAGAAACATAGACAGGGGGAGGGAGGGGGGAGACGGAGCAACAAGGGAAGGGAGGGGGAAGAGAGCTACAAGGGGGGGAAGAGACAGAGGGAGGGGGGGGGGCAGAAAAAACAAGGGGGGGGAAGAGACAGAGGAGAGGGGGGATTTAAAGGGAGGGGGAGAGAGACAAAGCTGGGGGCAAGGGAAAGAGGCAGAATTGGCACATAAAAGGAAATAAAAACAAATGCATTTTTTTTTACATAATTTTTTATTAAAAAAGAAATTTACATGTGAATATATACAAGTTTAACTTTTTTCCTATAGGGTAGTCTTATATTCAGGCTTTTAGTTTTTTTTCCTAAAGGAATATCCAAAGTTTGGGGGGTCGTCTTATAATCAGGGTCGTCTTATAATCGAGCAAATACGGTATTATGTTTTGTTACAAGTTAATACCATCCCTCCTCTATATTCTCCTCTCTCATGGAATATATGATTTGAAACAACATATTGGGTTCATACTACTCTTTAATATTGGGTAGGGCCAAAGTCTCCTGGACAATAAATTTGTACTTAATCAGGGCCTTTTATCCTGCCAAATAAAACTAGTAAATGCATGTCGAACAAAGACATTTCTAGATGTTTATAATTTTCCAAAGCTCCATTCAATTGTCTATGCATTGGAAGAAAATGATATTCATTATTCTATAATGCCATGTTGCCATATAAACCTAAATCTGGTTTTCAAATCTTGACATTCATTTTCTGATAGCCCCACAGGCAGTGCTACTGTTTTAGATTAAACTTATAGTAATAGAATCTACCAAATTGTTCCTACAGCTTCTAAAAAACACCATTAGGCTCACGTGGATCTGCAATTGTTATGCATACATATTTATTATGTGGTTCAGATTAAATCTACATATTTGCAGCTGATATTGCTGGTAAATATATCAACATGTATAAGTACCTTAAACTTTCTTCTGCCTCCCCCCATAATTACAACAACACAATGCACAAGTGTCCAAAAGTTGACATTTGCTTCCCACAATGCCTAGTGTGTGGCTAGCACAAAAACGATTATCATGGTCCTAGTAATTAATAAGTGCGTGCGTGTTAATGTATGAAGAAGAGTCGCGACAAATTCCGTGAATCTGCGTTATCTACGAAGAATGCCTAGACACTTCTGTCAATGTGGAGGTCCTGCCTGCACTGCAAAGTGTCGGAAGTTATAAAAAAGTGCAATGACCGTTTTATATATATAAAATGGCAATTGCGTCTTTATTTTAATAAATCTCTTGACAATTTGCAGTTTTTATACATAACCCCCATAGCGTTCTTGGTTTTTATTTCCTACTGTTAGTTGAAGTACTTTTTGTATTTGCTCTTTTTGGCATTTGTGCCATTTTTTTTACACTTTTAGGACTTGCATGCCTGTTTTTTTTTTACTTCTTATTAGATTTTCAAGAAAATATTTTTTGTTTCTGCTTGGTTTTTGCCTTCTCCAGGTTTCTAATTGTGAGTGGTGAGATTTGCTATTCAAATTATATGTAGAGTGCTATTTTTTCTCCATTCAGATTAATTCAATTTCTTATAATTCACATATTAGGTGTCTGTATTGTCAATACTGGACTATGTTAGCTGTTCCTTGTTTAAATCCTACATGATCCAAATGATTTGGAAATGGAATGAAGATCCAGGTAAAGACTGAGACTGAGTAAGACTTTGAAAAGACAAGGTTCTGACGCAATGAATGTGATAGTTATCTGTAGATCTTATGGTTGCCACCCAGACGGTATTTAATAGGCAGGCAAGGAAAAAATTGTACTGAGGCAAATCAGGGGGCAATAGCGCAGCAGGTATTTTTTGGAAGGAAAGGTGAAAACCTAGTAGCACTATTTATATATACATTTTCTCAATATTACACATTTGTTGTTCTCTTATTTTCCTTTACATGTATATGAATTAATGAGGAACATCCCAAGTATTGATATAAGTATATCTAGTGGACTTAATAATTTTACATAGTAACATAGTAATTTAGGTTGAAAAAAGACACAAGTCCATCAAGTTCAACCCTTCTACCTATCATTACAGCTTTTGATCCAAAAGAAGGCAAAAAAACCCCTAAGGAAGCTATTTCGAATTTTGCCTCCTGGGGGAAAAAAATCCTTCTTGACTCCAAGAGGCAATCAGATTTCTCCTTGGATCAATAAGCTCTTTTATTAATGCTTAGTCTATTATTAACAGCGCTGTATGTTCTGCTTTCCTAAAAAAACATCCAAACCATTTTTAAATGCATCTATTGTGGTTGATAGCACTACCTCTCTTGGTAGGGAGTTCCATAACTTTATTGTCCTAACCATAAAGAATCCCTTCCTTTACTGTCTATGAAATCTTTGCTCTTCCAGTCTGAGGGGGTGACCTCTTGTTCTTTGTACCTTTCTGTTAATGAACAGGTCACTGGAGAGCTCTTTATATTGGCCCTGCACAAATTTATATAATGTTATATAAATGCAATTTTTCAAGTCTCTCTTCATAACTAAGATCCTCAAATCCCCTTATTAATTTTGTAGCTCTCCTTTGCACTTTTTCTAGTTCCTTTTTAAGGACTGGTGCCCAGAACTGTACTACATATTCATGATGAGGTCTTACCATTGATTTGTAAAAAGGCAAGATGATATCCTCCTCCCGTGAATCTATACCTTGTTTTATACATGCCAATATCTTATTGGCCCTTGCAGCTGCTGACTGGCATTGGGCACTGTTGCCAAGTTTGTTATCTACAATTATTCCTAAATCCTTTTCATTAGTAGTTTTTCCCAGGGAAAAAACATTTAAAGTATATGTTGCTTTGTTATTATTTTTCCCATAATGCATAACTTTACATTTGTCTACATTGAACCTCATTTGCCACTTTACTGCCCAGTCCCCCACTCTGTCCAAATCTTCCTGCAAATAAAAAACATCAAGATTAGTCTTTATTGCCTTACCTAATTTAGTGTCGTCCGCAAACACGGAGACATGGCTCTCAGCACAATGTGGCAGATCATTAATAAACAAATTAAAAAGAAGAGGGCCCATTTACGCTTTTGTTTTGGGAGCAGGTTGAGAGGCATTGTTTCTCTACATATATACTAATATATAATGTATCACGGCTAAGATGGATTTCCATACTACTGCACACTGGACAATTTGGGATGCTGACATCGACATTTGGTGGGGGGTAGGAGGACATCTAATCACCTTGCTGGCCATCTTGAAGACATCTATATCGAGCCTCAAGTATGTACATCTTTTAATCTTTAGATTTGCTGACGAAATCCCCAGCAGTCGATTTTACACCTACCTTGATGGTTTCTCATACATTCTTTTTAAGGATAACCAACTCAGTTAAATTCTGAACTCTACTGTGCAGCAACAGAGCCCCTGGATTGTAAAGTCAGATAGATGGTCATCCACTCATACACCCCGGTTCTGCAAGAATCATGACCAAAGTACACATTTTACAGCACTATGCTGACCTTGCCCATCTTGGATGTATGCTCAAGGTCAAGTGTTCCAAACAGTATTAAAGTCATGTATATTTCAATGCACGGGGACACAGAGCTTAAAAATCTAATGTGAAGCACACACTACCTTTAGCCTTGTCCATCTGACATGGATTTATTGCAATATCCTTGAGGTTTAGAAAGGATTTTTATTTAATGCTAGAACTGTGTAGGCAGAAATGAACTTATTCCAAGGGAACAGCTAGCGAGCCACAATAAATCAGCAATGTGTGTTTTAACAAAAAATAGATTTATCTAATCATCTGATTCAGCAGTAAGAATTGCTAAACAGTTAAGCATTGTACACTACACTTGGATTATGACAACAGGTAGTTAACCTTCAGGCTATAAATACAATTTTGTAACAATGTACCAGCTATTTTCTACAAAGAAGTAAAAGTGGAAGCTTACTCTTCACATCCCACAAAAGGTCTTGCTCAGGTGGGGCAGCAAAGAGCAGATATAGTCTAGTAGTGTCAATGCCGTATTGGTCAACCATTTCCTCTGGATCCACACCATTGTGCTTGGATTTACTCATCTTCTCCCATGTTATCTGAAGCTTCTCCCCTGTCTCTCGGTGAGTTGGATCAGGACCTTCCAGAAAAATGTGGAAGGAAATAAAGAAAAAAAAGAGGAATGAAAAAATATATTCTATTCAAAGACATTTCTAATGTAGGGAGAAAAAGTGAGTGTAAGACACAATATCAGTTGAGATCAGACAAAGCTATAATGGTGTGGAAGTCCCTTGGGAGCAACTGACAAGTTAATTTTGTGCTTGACTCTGCCATTACAGAGGAGGTCTTTTATAGTATATCAGAATATCAAAATCCCGGGTATGTGCCATAGCCTCTATATATTTAAATTCATCTACATGTTTTTTTTTTAAATATGACATTGTGTATGAGCTGGAAACTGCCCAAAGACCAGCCCTTCAAAGCAGGTTAATTGAAACACCTTTGAGTAGTGTGACCATATGCCCCTTGTTTTAGGGGACAGTGCCCAGAGCATACTAGACCATTTGACAAAAAGCTAGGTTATCAATGTAAGAAATTTCCTGGGCTTTCAGAAAGGATTGTGATTAGTAATGTAATCTTTTGCACAAAAAACACTTCATAAATAAAAAAACAAATACAGTGAGTACATAACCTGTGGAAAACATGAAATAGATTTCTCGCTGTCTGCAAGTAAAGCAGGATTTACATTTAAAAATATCTCATCACCTTACCTTTGGGCAAATTAAAACAAGATTTTTTTTCTTTTATAATAGAATTTTCATTCAATACAAAACCACATCATTGAAAAGTTTAAAGAAATTCTAAGTATTAGATAATGAACTATGGAATACATTTTTTTGAATAAAAAGAGGATTTAAATCCCAGATTTTGTCTGACTTTTAACATGTAAATTTCAAACATTTTCCAAACATCAGGTGTGATATATAAAACGAACTCTGCTCATGAATTTATTAAAAATTGTGAATAACTATAACTGAAAAAAGTAAGAAAAAAAATTATTAAATATATGCAAAATAATTCACTTTCTTATCTCTGGTTATTTGGTGCGCGACAGAACCTTTCAATTATTAGTACCATCAGTGGTGTATCTTGGCCAAGGACAACAAAGCTTTTAAAATGCTCTTGTTTTTAAGCACACCCACTCTGGTTTTATCCAGGTAAGTTGGCAAGCATTTTGGGGGGGCAGAGAGAAAGGTTTTGATGGCTCTAGGAAGCTGTTTTGGGCAAATAATTGGCACTGGAATGCACTTGGGCACAATGCTGGCACTGGGATGGCATTTGAGCACAAAGATGGCACTAGCAATGTGTTTGAGCACAAATATGGCACTGGCAATGTGTTTAGGAACAAAAGTGGCACTGGCTATGTGTTTGGGCACAAAGGTGGCGGTGTTAAGGCACAACAGTGGCACTGGTAAGGTGTTAAGGCACAACAGTGGCACTGGTAAGGTGTTAAGGCACAACAGTGGCACTGGTAAGGTGTTGGGGTCAAAGATGGCGTTGGCAAGATGTCAGGGGACAACTCTGGCACTAGCAAGGTGTTGGAGGACAAAGATGGTACTAGCAAGATTGTAGATCCTAAACAGGAAGAGATGTATCCTGGAAGAGTTGGGGCAAATGAAGATTAGGGTGTCCATGAGTTTAAATCAGGACTAGTGTGGCATAAAACCTAAGAAGGCCACTGAATACCACAATTCAGTGGTGTACTTATTTCCTTTTTTTCTTGTTTTAATTATTTGACAATAAACGTTACATTTTATATTTATGCTATTCATGCCACTTTAGAAGATGGCAATAGCCCAACTGCTATATCTCTAGAAATCTTAGAGGATTAATGCACATGTTTTGAAATGTTAATTTAGCATAGGGAGCTAAAATCTAAATTTAAAAACAGACCATATTGTAGTTAATTGTGAAGCATCAACATTCCAGCTCACTTAACAACTAGGTATAAATATAAAAATGTGACTACATCACTTTTTTGTTCACATGTATAACACCCATTAAGGTATTTGAAGTCTACCAGGAAAATGAAATAAGTAAAAAAACTGATTAAGAAGATCACACATAATTTACCAAATATTTATGTGTTCTTTATCAACTCATATTACAAAATGGAGAACATCTAACTCAGATAATTGCTATGGTATCATGCTTGTCAGATTATCAATAATATAAATGAGGTCAAATGTGCAAGTATGCATTAATTCTCAAATAAGTTGTCAGATAAATATCTCCAGAGCCATTACTTCCAAACACAGTTTGGAGAGAATGTGACGTTGGTTATTACTACATTCTGTTTAAAAGCTTGTTGTTATTACACTGCAATGTCCCTATAAACACTGCAATATAATCCATTATATTCAGCAATTCCACTCTATCCACAGATGGAGCCCAAATGCATGTTCTGTCAGGACAGATTCACAGTGCCACTAATTTTTACAGCCGCTTGTGCTTCTAATAGGCATCCAAGTGAAATATGTATGGCACTAGTATGAGGATGAAATGGCATATACTTTTTAATGTACATGCCAGTTCATCCTGACTAGCAGCCATGGTACTTCCATATGAATCATCAGTGCTGCAGCTGTCACAGACAGTCTTTCTCTGCTAGTGCAGACAGAAACCTTTGTTTATGAATTCCCCCAAGAGAGGGGATCTTACTAGCAGAGAAAGACTGAGATTCCCGACAGACCCAGATCAGACGGCACAGGGCAAGCACCTGCACTGTATGGCTGAGCGCAAACTGACTATGTAGGAATGGGCCAGCATACAGCTGAACATTGCTCAGATTAAACCCATGTTTGTCTGTAGAGATACACCTCAGGGTTAATTCACAAAGGAAGACACGTTTAAAAAAAAAAAAAAAAAAAAAAAAGTTTAGCTGTCATTCGACCATATATCAAATAGGTTTTTCAGACACACATGAAAACTTACCGCTAACATCAACTTCTTGTTTCTTCAAATATTTTCCAGTTGATGCAAGTCTATATGTCTGTCCTTTGATGAGACCCTGGACCAGAAGCTTTTGAAATGGTTCCCTACAATGCAGGAAAGCAAACAAAATTAAAAAACCTCACTCACAATAATCCACAAAATGGGATTACTATGAAAATCGGGGCTACATGCATGAATTATTTTACATGGTAACATATCAAAAAGAAGGCTTGGATTTGCGGTGCAGTTGTCTGTGTACCAATCCTATAAACCATAGCAAGAGGATAAACCTGATCAGTCGCCTAAAAAACAAACTTTATAATAACTAAAAGAGCACAACATTATTTCAAAACAATGCTGCAGCAACATTTTTTCTTGACATTTCCCAGCATGCCGAAGTCCTCCAAATAATTGCTATTTATTTATGGTAGCTGGAATGTTTTAGATTAAGACAGTGAGTGTAGTTAAGAAAATATCTATTTAGGTTAAGAACAACAATACAGTATCAAACTAGAAAGTGCGTTTGAGACAAAATGACTATAATATCGCTATACTTAGCAGTGTACGATTTCTTGAGAAGCAGTGCAAACTAATGACTGAGGTGATTTCAATACTGAAAGAGGTTATTCACTAAACGTGAACTGACAAGTGAATTGCAAAAACATTGGTATAAAAAGTGAGGATGGAAAAAGTCTCCAACTATTAATGCCTGATTGTGACACTTAACTTGCAGTTTTTGTCAGTTCCCTTTTGTACAAAGCCCCCTAGAATAATCAAATCACAATGAAACAGAATGTAGCTAGCAAAAACTCAAGGAAGTATATAGATCAAAGGAAATTGGCTTAGACGGTGGTTTAGCACGGATTTTAATGAAGCCCTGCAGTATCGAATCCTTTATTGTATAAAACTGAATATTACATGTGGTCAGAATAAATGGTTAATATAAAGTAATATTGTCTCTGGAAGTAAAACACATTTTTGTCAAGGTGTTAGTTGTAGCTTTTTGAGGCTAGGGTTAATTTACATGTCCACTACCACTCTGAATTTAGTATTTTAAGCCATGTCTGACGCTTGATTTCCAGGCTACAAAAGAAAGCCCATAATTGTATGGAGTAGGAGCAGATCTGGGTGACCTCATCATTTGTTTCACATGTAGCCTCTGTTGTGATGAGCAGAATCAGCATTCTCCACTCTCACAGCACGAAAACAAAACAACATTGTTTACACGTTTTCAAAAACATGATTAATATTACATTTAAAATACAGGAAGCTCTTAAATGAACTTAATTAATCTTGCCTGGTGAGGTCCCGTAGGGTTTAAGTTCTATCGAGAATAACAATGTATACCTCATGTAGGTGTCAAGCAAGATGTAATTACATAAAAAATACATAAATGTCATTGTCATAAATAGAAACAAACAAGAAGGTATGAGGCAATGGCCCAGCAGGACGCATGTTTGGTATTGAACTCGAGAGTTTTCCAAAAAAATCAATTTCTAAAGCCGAGCTGAAAATGCTACTTGTGTTGAGTCCACAAGTGATATGACATAAATTAAGAGCTGTAACTAGATCTTTTTGCACCGGAGGAAAATCTAGGAAACTGTGCCCTTCATTATACTGTCCCACAGATCCCTTCTATTTTTCCCCAAAACACCACTGACTTCTTGAGTGTCCTTTCTACTGCTTAAAATGGCCTTTACTATCCATTATCCCCTTGTAGGATGTCATCTTGCTGCTCACAATAGGCTTTTAAAGAATAAAATATTATACATTTATTTATTAAACCCACCAACTGTTTGCCCTTAGTTTATTGCACAGCTATTTTCCATTAGCTTATTGGCCTCTAGCATCTTGAACCTAACGATGTAGTATTATGTGGTGTTTATCATGTTGGTAAGGTGATCTGTGCTACCAGTGCTACCAGTTTATTGCAGCGCAAAACCTAGCTGTGCCCCCAGAGTTCTAATCTGACAACATCCTGTTCAGGCTCAGCAATATAAAATTTTCAGATGTTCATTAAGCAGACTAACAAACAAGTATATCCTTACATATAAGAAGGTGAAATATAAATAAAGCAGTCTCTTATTTAAAAGACATCCATGTTAAAACCATGCAAATTCTGCTAGCCACAAATCAAAAATGTTATTTGCTCTATTGGACACAAAGTATTTCAATGAATAAATTGTTGTTTATAGACTTTGATGATAAAATATAGGCAGATGGAAACTGTTCCCTGATCTTTTATACTACATGACTGATTAAACAAACGATGTATACAGAAAAAAAAAGGAATTTAGCTTGGGGAGTAGAAACAGCATTAGTGGAGTTTTCCTATTTTATTGCATTACTGCATGGTGTGACATGAAAAGTTCAGACTGCAGACATCTGTATTCTTTGACCTATAGTAAGAACGCCAAAAAGAAGAGCATAGAAATAATGGCAGCAGTGTAAAGTGAATACTGAATGGGCATTAACAGATTTTCAGATAACAAGACATGAAAGCAAGGCCGTCTCTTTATTCTCATTTCGGAGAAGAGTGCCTTAGTTAAGACTTGGTGTTTGATCTTGGGTATTTTTAGAAGCCATTTCTATACTTATTAATTCAATTCGCAAGTATAATTTACATTCTTTCAAGTTATTCATTTTCTAAACCTATTTTTATTTTAAGAATTAAATGTAATGTGCATAATAGCCAGCGTGCATTCAGTAGGGTGCAAGTCCAGTAGAGCCTGTGTTGTGAATTGGTATTTTGATGACATAGTACCAATATTTAAAGTTTGGCTTTACAGACATAGAGCTAAGGTAACAGGAATACAGGTCTGGTGCAACAATATTTTCTTCCCTCAGCAAATATTAAATTTTACCACCTTGTATACCCTCCTTTATTTCTCCTTACCAGTTCCATCACTATCTTCCCATGACTGTATATTTGGCTCCTTTTGAAAATTTTAAAGTCTTTGCCCACATCTCTCTTTCATAATTTCCTTTTCTGACATCATTCCTGACCATAAATTGTGTCATCCAGCACACCCAATATAATACATTATAACATATAATGCAAAGATGAAATATGGAAAAAAAATTGAATTACAATAATTCCTAAATATACCTATCCATAGTAAATTTGAAAGTTCTTAGATGGTACCTTTATGGGAAAGAATATTCACCAGGGCTTTCAAATGTTGGTAAAGATTTTTGAATTTAGTTTATCCAATTTAACAACCTCATTCATCAAACAACCTTATTAATGGAAGGAATACATGGCTGGTTCCACATCTGTGCCAAAGATATTTTGGCTGCTAAAGCAATCTTTGAAATGAGCTTGTTCTTTGCTTTAATAAATGAGCTATGTGGCATGGACAAAAGAAACAATTCTGGTTCAGGTGTAAGGGCCTTTCCAGACTACTTTATTAATTTGTTTCGCAACGTCTTGCCAGAACTTAACTCTGCTGGAGCAAGACCACCAAACCTGCGGACCCCACATTTTCTGATGCGTATTGTTCAGATGTGGATGAATATGTGCTAGTCTGCATTGGGTATAGTACAATGTGAACATTTGTTTATATTCTTGTGGGTAACAAGAATTAACAGGATAACAGGATTGATAGTTTGGACGTGGTCTCCCATATCTCCTTCCAGTCTTCTCGATCTAGGGTTTTGCCCAAGTGTTTTATATAGTTTAAGCTTCCTGATTATGGTACCATTTCATGTCCACGGTGGACAAGGGTATATTGCCAAACAATCTGGCCAAGCACACTGTGGGCATTAAAAATCAACCTTATAGAAAATGAGAATATAAAATTATTGGCTATAAGCTGGTCCTTGATCATTTTTGGCTTAGTTGTACCCTAGTGCACAAAGCATTCAAAGAGACACCCCATGTTATAATTAGGTAGAACATTTTAGGATACAACATAGAGAGGTGTTCAATAGATATTATATGAGCTGTAATATAGGACACTTTGTGTTTTGTATTTTTGTTGTAAAACATGTCTATTTCTATATATTTTTTTATATACATATTTTGTGATGTTTCCAAAAAAATCTGGAAATAAAGGTTTAAATAAATAAGTAAAACTGATTCATAAAAAAACATTTCAGGTTACTTTTTTTCTGGCACAGGGGGCATATTAAATCATCTCCTCCATATTTAAAGTGGAATGCTGGAGGAATTGAGGTCAGCTGATCAAAGGCTGGAAGTTATGACAAACAAGACACAGATTACTGTCTCCGGCATGATGCAGTGTCAGTGTGCCCTCCTCCATAAACAAAGCAGTCATATCTTCAAATGGTAGAGTATAAAGAGAGGATAAGGCCTTCTTGTACCCACCGCATGTAACCTCAAAGAAAAGTAGCGTGAACATAATAATTCGGGCCATCATCCATAACATGGATAAAAGGCTTTAATAAAAGTCCTTAAGTATGTATCCAAATCACAGAAGATGGTCTGCCTTATGATTTTCTCCCTGTTCTTCTTTGAGGTTCCTGGCTACTGTACTCTGGCTGCTCTTCTCTTTTTGCTATAATTTTATTGAGTATAAGAGGTCCTTGAGTGAGCAGAAGATCTAGTTTATAGCTTTTCCTATACGTTTGATCTTCACATTGTAATTACATGTAACTGTAAACTGGCTAGGTAAGACCACTTTACCAAATAGCACTTCATTAACGTTAATTATCCTTGTATTACATTAAGAATAAATTGTCACAATTCCGATAATCCTGCTCTATGTCAAGACTTAAAAACCCTGTACATTGTAAAAAGAATAATTCAGAAATGTGACAAATGCAGTTTTCCATTGATTGATGGATGAGGTAGCTAGCATTTTTCGTGTTATATGTATAAACAGATATTTTGAGATGACAAGTGAAAGGGAGTAAATTAACTGAAGTTTAGAGGGAATATATTGGAGAAAATGTGAATTTCGTGAGCAGTAGATTTGCAAGTAAAGGTTTGTTATAATGAACAGACTGTTGAATTATTCAGATGGAGCAGAAATTGACGTTATCATTTGTGCTTTGTGAAAGCCTGTGGAAAATGACCTCTGTATTGATATTAACCTGTATTTCACCATATCCTCAGCTTTGCAGAAATGGCTAAAGAAACGGGCATAGTACAAGTGCATCACAGCGTGCTCCTTTCCGCCAATGTACAAATCAACTGGCATCCAGAAATCAGCCAAAGACTTGTCAAAAGGTCTGAAGAAGAAAACAAAAAAAAAACAACCTTAATGCATGGAAAAAGACAAATTGAACTACATTAATATAATAAAATGGACATATTTTGTCATCACACATGTAAAATAATATTTTTACTTATTTATTATTTATGTAAAGACAGTAATGCTTGTTTTGGTTGCATACATAAATGGGAAATATACACACACAATTTAATATTTCAATTTATTTTTTTAAATTGGGCATTTACACTTATTCTACACTAAATTAATATTTGCCTAACACATATTATAATAAAAAATAATATATATTTATATAAACACACAAAAACATTTTTATATAAAAAATTTAGCTATATTTTGTACAAATGAAATGCCAAAATGTAAGCTATCAGAATTTTGCATTATGTTTTCATAATGCAATCATGGATCAAAGAACAAGTCTACTTTTATCTCTCAGCCCTTACTCAATCTATTTAATCAGCTGGTGTCTGGAGGCAGCACAGAGAAATTATTTGTTTTACGCTCACTCCAACCTTAAGAGAACATGCTTTTCCTTAAAAAAAAAAAAAAAACACACATACATAATAAATATTAAAAAAATCAAAGACAAAGACCATTATGACACATCATAAAATATATCATGAAATATAGTTAAAATGCAGTAATCCATTGCCAAATACATGCAGAATGGCAAGTAAAAAGTTGGTAATTCAACCACAACAAAGAATACAACCTTAATCACGATTTATCAGTCAGAACTTAGTTTTCATATTAGACCTAAGAATCCTAAAAAAGGTCCTACAGTCTACTTTGTGTTATGGAGTAGAAGGGTTTTTACAAATTGCTTCAGTTGTGAATAAACTTTGAAATAGTGATAATACATTGTACTATTTAATAGGCACAAAGATAAATCATACTAACTGTAAAGATTAGTAACCAGAAGAGAATCACTGTGTAAAATAGTCTTGCCCATTTGCTGGAACAGCTGCTGTATAGCAATGTTTTTAGCGTTGTATCAGAAATGAATGGCTATATATATATATATATATATATATATATATATATATATATATATATATAATGGAGTGCCATATTGACTTTTGAGTGTTCTTCTTACACACACACCTCCTTTTTCTTAATATAAAAATGGAGAATCAGAAAGAGTATAAAAAAGGTATTGACCCACTGACCTCTGAACATTTTGGAAATTAAGAAATAATCTTTAGCTCAAACATTTGATACCAAGAAAAATTATGAATGGACAAGGGAAATAGTATCCAGAACAATATTATATAAACTAAGTGAATAGCATTTAGCGTTTTGAAATGTTAACAGATGAACAATATTTCCTGAAAATATCCTACATAAAACTCTCTCACCTAGATAAAATAATCTCTTACCTTTCAGAGTTCTTGGGATCTGTATATCTCAAGTAGTACCAAGCAGAATCAACAAATGTATCCATTGTGTCAGTCTCTCTCACAGCTTTTCCCATACACCTACCAACACCAAAAATATATTCATTTTAAATCCCCTTGTCAGTTGAATGAAGCCTAATTACATCATGATCTTCCTGTTTTACAAAACATTACTTAAGTAGAAAAGACAGCTATACAAACGGAAGAGCTGAAGATGGACTTGCCATTGTCTGAGGAACTACTAGCCATTGAATAATGGTATGGGCGTTGGAATCATTAGGTCTCAACATTGCTCTGTGTGGTTGCAGAACGGCCAAGTAACACAAGGCCATTTTAAAGGATCAAGTGCAGCAGACATTACATGTGATAGTGATCACATATGAGTATGATAAAGCCCACATCAAAACTTTTAAACAATTTCAAGAGTGGCTTCATGAATACCAGGACAAATTTAAATGCCTTCCCATGGCCTCCTTATTCACCAGATCCGATCAGCACTGAATCTTTGAGTTCCACCACCTTAAAGCCTCAAAGAACTGGAGGCTTTTTTGTTCTTGAAGAATGGCACAATGTAACACTACACATAGCAGTTCGGGGCTTGTATGATAGCATTTCAATAAGTATTTAAACTATTCTGAAGGAAAAAGGATGACACTATTACTTACCAGGTTGTTGATATTAATATACTGTTAGGTATTTGTTATTTTGTTGACCTCCCATATAAGCACACCATAATAAGAACTTTTTTTCTGATCTTGAACAACTACGTAACTGCCATTTTACATTTTTGTTCACACATTTTCTGTTGTACAACAGTTTTTGTATTTACTTAAGGAATAATTACTGACAAGTGTAATTATAATAACCCTTAAAAATGTGCAGATCCCTTAATAGGCCAATTAGAGCACAGGTATGTTGATTTTATTGCCAATTCATTACTGTTTTTTATGGTATGGTAAATGTTGAATGTAATTTGCATATGGCAGATGTTATCTTAATAATTTCCCTGCCTATTCCTTCTCAAGCATACAAGACCATAGTGTGAACAAAAGACCCAAGTCCTATTTATAGTGCCATCACGCAGGACTGTTCTTGAAATTACCTGGGACACTTGCAGTGTATCCATTCTGATGCACTATTTAAAGGTGAAGTTCCCTTCCCTGTGAACGAAGAAACTATGGGCAAGACCACAGGTAAGTCATCACAAGGCACAGGTACAGTTCCGCAGGATGAGCAGTGAATAATGGGAATTGGTGTGCCCCAGTAACGCTGCCTTGATATCAGCCAATCCCTTAATTTGTCACTGGTTAGGTGTCCACCCACTCCTTTGCATTGTGCCTCCTTGGTAATGGCAAGAAATGCTTCTTCTCTGGTCAAACCTGTGAACTGGAAAAGAACCAGAGGAAAATTAAGCACTGGTATAGCAGCAAGTGCATAATACTAGTCTATCGCTTGAGTATAACAAACCCCGGAATGTACCCTATAAATCCTGAAGGGTCATCATAGTAAATTATACAAAGTGTTGACTTTATGAAGATTGGTTTGTGGTGCAGATGGATATACAATATCCCCGTCGTCAACCTCTGGGATTAGCACGATCCGTTTTCTTACAGTGGGATTTAGGAAAGATTTAGTCTGGATAGTAGTTTTTCAATTTCAAGACCAAAGGAGAGATTGGGTTCTAGACATATCCTAAGAGATTTATGAGAACTGACATGTTACAGTCTTATCAGTTGGAGACTGTTCAGTGTATTTAGATTGCTTGTATTAAGTAATCGGGTCAGCTGGATGTAATTGCACTGCTGTGTTTCTGTTTGTCTAATTGAGTTGGTAAGATAACAAAGCATATGTTTTTTGTCTGCAGGTAAGTGAACTAGTTCCCAATAATCCACATTGATAATTGCCCAAAAAGTTTTTAAAACTTACGTTTCCCGAGTTTTTTATCTTCTCTGTCTTATCGTCAGTCGTTTCAGTTACTCTGACATAGGAGAGTCCCAGTTTATCAGCTATGGTTGCATCTTCCAGGCTGGTGCTGGGGATGCCTGAAAAGGAAATTGAAATGGGGATTATTAATTGTAATATTCTATAGCGTGTTTGTTATCATCAATTTATTTACCATTATATATTACAAAAAAATATATATAAATACGTAAGATCCGGAAGTCTAACTATATTACCCAGAAAGTGGCATACTGGGTCCAAAAAGTACACAGTTGGTCACTCACAAAGAAACAAAAACATTAGCCAAGTTATTCTTAGCTGGCGAATGTTCTGTTTCTCTGATTGCCTCAATTTCTTACCAATTTTTGTGTCAAGATAGCCTTCAAACTCAGTTTGTGCAGATATGACGACAGGAAGCTCTTGCCTAGTGAATAGATTTACTGCTGACACACGTGTGAGGCAGTCTGTAAAAACACATTAAAACACATTATTATGAACATACTTTCACATGCACAATTCTCGCACCTGGATGGGGTTTCCACTTAAAATGCATATCGTATTGTGAGTGCTTCATTATTCTCCTCTCTTCTCTAAGAAGCTAATTATTCTTCTGTGCTGAAATCAAAGTGTATAATGATCTCTATCCACAGGGACACTTATCACTCCCCGTACGCTTTAAAAAAAATCCTTAACATAAGTTTTGCACGCACATTAGAGAGTCATTTTTAAGTTTCGGCTACTAAATTAGAAAAAGGGAACGAGGATTATGATAGTTAAGGTAAGTGTTATTTAAGCCGCTTTAAAGAATAATGAATTTCAAGAAAGACTGCCATTTCTTCACTTTCCTTATTATTTCACCTGAATACTGGCCATGGGATTGTAATCAAGTTAGGGCATACCTGGGGCCATTAGTTGGGGTTGCAAATGTACAGAGCAAAATTCATCATCCAGCAATAAAAAAAAACATTAACATAATCTGTTAGTAAATAATGTTATTAATGAATAAAATATGAAGAAACTTGTTATTATTAACAAAAAACATTGAAACATCCTAAATAAATTAATACTTGAGATTGTTATAAAGGGACGGAGTTGGAAGTCTGGTGGGCAGGACCTAGGCAGATCGTAAAGAAGGGGTAAGGGGTAAGGAAGAGCGGATAAACTAATAGCAGTGGACAAAACATTTGCAATATAGCAAATGCGTGACAGCAACTCTGTATGTGTTAAATGCAATGCAAACAAATGTTAGTTGACAATGTATGGTTGCATAAATAAAAAGCAACACGTGATAGAACAATAATATTACTGAAACAGTCAGTTTTTGCTAATCATATCTACATAGATATATGCTGAGAAATGCAAGAATGTTTGAATAGGATAATTTGTTTTACATGATAATACATTTATTATGTGTTATTTGTTTTAGAACACGTATACATATATGTAGATAGAGCCTTAGTTTGAAAGGGGCTCAACAGAGGTTACCTCTTCTAGCAGAGAGAGAGACGGTCGCCGACCATACTGGGCTTCTGGCCAGAGGATAAACTGGCATGTACTATCAAAATTACACTAGGGGCACAAAACATTACACTTTTTCTAGAAGACAAATGTTTGTCACACCAAATATTTATATGATTTAGATTTCTCTTCTGTTCACTCCCTTTTCATCTTGTCAATTGAAATAAAATAAACTAAAGTCTATTTTTTAAATAATTCTTACTTAACCGCATTTTTTTCCACAGTAATATATATACACACACACACACATATATATATATATATATATATATATAATTCTACACATGCATTTCACGCATATGTATCGGGGTCACTTGTTTTCCATGAAAGCATACATCAAATGAGCTGCAAAATTAATATGAAAAACAGTCAATACATCGAAAAGGTTAGAAATAATGATTTCAGTTTAAACAATAAAGGTGTCCTTTAAACTTTGCCTTTGTCGAGCAGTCCTCCACTTGCAGCAATTACAGCCTTGCAGAGCTTTGGCATTGTAGTTGCCAATTTGTTGACGAAGTCTGAATGGATTTTAACCACAAGCACCTGAAGCTCCTCCCACAAGCTAGACTGGCTTCTAACGTGCCATATGGTCAAACTGCTTCCACAATAGACCGGTGTGGTGCAGGTACTATTTAATGAAGTTGCCAGTTCTTTTCTATTCTGGTTAGAGTCAGTTTGCGCTAGTCTGTGAAGGGGAAGTACTCTTGCATGAAATAGCTTTCCTTATTCAGAACCAGTGCAGAAGAAAGCTCTTTGGTTCTGGGGTCTGCAATAGAACCCACAAACGCTTATATCACGTTTGCTGATCAAATACTAACATAATTGAAAAATGGATTTTCTAATGACTAATTAGCCGTTTAAAATGATAAACTTGGTTATTTAACACAATGTGCCATTGGAACACAGGAGCCTATATAACTATTTCATTAAAAAAATCTGCCATTTCCAGCTACAATAGCCATTTACAACATTAACCATGTCTACGTTGTAGTTCTGATCCATTTGATGTTATTTTAATGGACAAAATGTGATTTTCTTTCTAACACAAGCACATTTCTAAGTGACCCCAAACTTTTCAATGGTAGTGTTAACAGACATAACATGTACAAGAGCATAAAACATGTTAAAAAGTCAGCCGAACCAGTGAGTACTATGCAGTTGCTTTGTCCGTGTACGACTTCTCACCCCTGTCATTTAAGAATGCTTCATGCAGGGCTCCTTTTAGGCTGCTGTTTCCATGCAGCAGCCTGTGGCTTGGTAAAATGGCTATGTGCGATGCTCCATAAACAGCCTCGGGGTTAAAAGCATACGCTAAAATTTTCTCTACAGTTTCCACTCCATCTACCTGTTAAAATGAAATGTAAATGTATTTAAGGACCTGGAAACACCCTGGCTATGCGTAATACTATGCTATATTAAAGGCTGCTGAATACCATGGCACTTAGCCAAAACGCAAAGGATAATAATAGAAGTATATAGTTCAATAGTAACTGTAAAATTTGTTATTTATATATATATATATATATATATATATATATATATATATATATATATATAGTATAGCTAAAATTTTCTTATAGTTATATACACATTTGTTCTGTCTGCAGTGATCATGCTTTCTTCAAATGGCCTAGTTTAAGTTATGTTTGTTTTCATAGCATTCATTTGCTTAAGAATGCATAAATTCTTATTCTTTATTATTAAGTATATCTCCAGTCATTAACAAGCCAGATTATACTCTGAGGATGCACTGTGTTAAAGGATTAAATAGTGCTTTTAAAACAAATTTAACGAAGACTTAAGATTAGGTTATTTGCTATAGAATTAGAAAATAATATTTGTTAACTTTTGGAACGAAGCAGACCAGTCAAGGAACCAGCACAGTTATTTTAGGAGCCAGGGTACTGGTACTTCCATAGACGTTTATGGAAAGCAATACAATATGTTAAAAGCCAGCAATAGAGATCATAGGAGTCATTTCTACCTGGCTCCTGGGGTTTGTCAAGACTTGGTCTAGCGGCACTAATCCGGTCTAAGATTTAACATTTTTGGCAATTAACATGCAACAGACTGTGCATCCCCAAACAAAGTGATATAAAGAAAAAGAGGGGGCAAAGTTGAACCAAAAGTTAGGCACAACGTAGATGTAGAACTATAAGATTAACAACACACATATTTAGTCTAATACAAAAAGGTAACACACTGCATTTAGACATCATTGTTTCCAAGAAAGAACCAAACCATGAAACTATCCCTCCTGCAGTTCTGAATAACAAATACTGGAAAAAAAATAAAAACACAGTGAAAAGCCCAGCTTGGAAGCTGAACTTTCTAATTTCTAGGGAGCAGGAATGAGGATAGGTAAACACGGTTCAATATGTAAGCAAATATCTGCACTGCATGTACAAATTGATATACCGTATTTGCTCGATTATAAGACAAGGTTTTTTTCAGAAAAAGTCTTATGATCGAGGTCATCAAATTGAGGTCAGATTATAAGACAGCGATCCAGGTCCCCAGCAGAGCTGCAGGGGACCTGGATCCCCCTCTCGAACAGCAGGGGGATGTCTGCGCGATGAGTCGAGGAAGTCTCCGCGGCTTCGTCACAGAAGTCCCGGCGGTCGTGCCGGGCGGCAGCAGGGGAGGTCTGCACTCATCGCGCAGACATCCTCTGCTGCCCCGCTAGCCACCAGGGAGAATCGGGCAGCTGGGGATGTCTTCACGATACGTGCAGACATCCTCCATGCTGCCCGACACGGCAGTCTATTATGACGGACCAGCTGTCCGTCATAATAGACTGCCGTGTTGGGCAGCACGGAGGATGTCTGCACGTTTCGTCCAGACATCCCCCGTCTGCCCCCACTAGCCACCAGGGATCGAGTTACAGGTAAGGGGGAGGGAGGGAGCAGAGAGACAGGGGGAGGGAGGGGGGCAGAGAGACAGGGGGAGGGAGGGGGGCAGAGAGACAGGGGGAGGGAGGGGGGCAGAGAGACAGGGGGAGGGAGGGGGGCAGAGAGACAGGGGGAGGGAGGGGGGCAGAGAGACAGGGGGAGGGAGGGGGCAGAGAGTCAGGGAGAGGGAGGGGGGCAGAGAGTCAGGGGGAGGGAGGGGGGCAGAGAGACAGGGGAGTGAGGGGGCAGAGAGTCAGGGGGAGGGGGGGACAGAGCGACAAGGGGAGGGAGGGGGGAAGAGACAAGGGGAGGGAGGGGGGAAGAGACAGAGCAACAAGGGGAGGGAGGGGGCAAGAGACAGAGACAAGGGGAGGGAGGGGGCAGAGAGATAGGGCGCGGGGGCAGAGAGACAGGGGGAGGGAAAGGGGGAAGAGACAGAGCAACAAGGGGAGGAAGGGGGGAAGAGACAGAGGGAGGGGGGTCAGAGCAACAAGGGGAGGGAGGGGGAGAGAGACAAAGCTGGGGGCAAGGGAAAGAGAGAGGCAGCATTGGCACATAAAAGGAAATAAAAACAAGAAATGCATTTTTTTTATACAATTTTTTATTAAAAAAGCAATTTACATGTGAATATATACAAGTTTAACTTTTTTTCTATAGGGTAGTCTTATATTCAGGCTTTCAGTTTTTTTCCTAAAGGAATATCCAAAGTTTGGGGGGTCGTCTTAAAATCAGGGTCGTCTTATAAATCGAGCAAATACGGTAGTTACAATCAGAAATAGATTATAATCATAAAATAATCAGATTTTATTTTTACATTTCTTATAGCATCATACATAAAGAATAAGGAATCAAATCAAAATTATGTTGAAATTCACTTGTTTATCTTCTGAAAAAAATGACCACTGGTGCGCTACACAGTTAGCAATGATTACTTCTTTAAATTTGCATCCTGCAGTGAAATAATAATAATGCATAACAGATAATGAAATGTCAAATTTAACCCACTAGAGTAGCAAGATCAATAAGGTAATGGCACAAAAGCATTCACACAAATAAACAGTAAAGAAATCCTTGAACAGTAAGGTCATAGAGAAAGTAAAAAAAAAAAAAGCAAAGAGAAAATGAACAAGATACTTTACCTTTAAAGTGCAGTCGAAAAAACAGCCTGTGCATTCACCAATCCAGTTAGCCTGCATGCTTTTCACACCATACCACTCTGGAAGGTCAGCTAGAGCATCACGCATAGCCTGAAATGATAGAGAGAGCTTACATTAGATCAGTGATGGCGGACCTATGGCACAGGTGGTACTCGGGAGCCTCTAAGGTGGCACTTATCATCTGGGTTCATTGTCACCATTATCATACATGGAGGTAAGTGAAGCACACAAGGGAAATTAAAAGGAGCAGACTCGGCAATGGAAATGGAAGAGGGAACATAATCTTAGACACTTTGAGATCTTTAACTTGGTATCCTGTAGAAAAATGGGCACGTGGGCTTAAAAATATTTATTATCACTGCATTACATGTATGGAATGATCTCAAATAAAAAGTTAGGAAGCATCAAGCAAACTATATATCTATCTATATATATCTATATATATATATATATATATATATATATATATATATAGATATATAGATATATACATACATAACACACATAATGGACAACAATGGTGAGTAAGAAATATGGTAAAGGCCTGATTAATAACAAATCTAGAATTTTATCATCATTTATTTTGGGAAAGCACCAGCAAATTACATTGTGTTGTATAAGAGAACATGGTTAAAAGAGAGTGAAATACACAGTAACATTATCTGACATATGCATAGGTACACACAAGGAATAGAGAGCCCTGTGAGAGATTACAAGTTTGCTTAACAAATATTTGTAGATTTTAGGAGCCAATCCAGGCACCAGCCTAGCAATTTTTTTAGGAGCCAGAGAAATAATCCTTCCATATATTTTTATGTAAAACAGTCAACAAAGTTAAATCCAGCAATAGGAATATTTATGGGATTTATCATTCCCTGGCTTACAGTTTAGTACAGCAAGATTAGGGCACTAGAACCCAGCATCTGTCTACATTTTGGCTATAATGAACACAGTATAAAGAATTAAGTGAACTAATACAAAGGGTGAGGTGGAACAAGGTGAATTACATAAGGGAAGTGGATACAGAGTGTGAGAAATGTCAATCAGGCAAAAGAAGATTTGGTTATGCCATGGATGTGAAAAGAAAAGGCGAGAAAAATAAATTAGGGAGAACGGGACTTTACTATAAGAGCGGCTTGTCTACCAAAAGGGTAATTAGAGCACAAAAAAGGGATAAAGCTCATCTTTATCTTGGTTTCTACAGAAGACTACCGTAATCACTTTTTGTGATCTAATAAGACATTGGGGATGATAAATTGACAAAATGGTAACCAACTGGTTTCTTTCTAATCCAGGGCAGCTTATGTGCAAATTGCAATGCATCACATTAGTTTATCTCTGATGTATGACAATTTGACTCATTTTGTACCCGGTTTTGAACAAACTGCTTGTGGCTGAGCAGTTGGTCAATTTTGCTTCATCACTCAACAGGACAGTTGGAATGAATGTGGTTAGTGACCTATGCTATGCATCTCAAGCATGATAGTACATGACCTACCATGGTGATAAGAATAGAAATTACATTGTGATGGCATGTAAAAACCACATGGCCAATTTAATCTTCCCAAAATGAAACATTATTACTTACTTCTTCCTAATGGACACCTTAGACGTTCTTGAATTCCTTTAATGTTTTATCATTTCCTATTTGCACTGGCAGGTTATTCCAAATAGCTACTGCTCATAGTAAATAATATTGTTTAATATTTTCCAACAATTAATTGTTCACTGTTAAGCTTACTTAATTCCTTATATTGTTTTACTATTTCTATCATGTTTTCTCCCAGTGGATATAATGCATGCACATGAGTTACATGAACGCAGATGCTCATTTCTGCTTGCAAAATGTCCTGCATATTAGAGATATTAGGCACAGTGAGTAGCAGATAAAAGCTAATGGAAAGAAAACAGAATATAGCTTGACACACATGAAGTGAAGATTTAATTCCGGGTGGCTTCTTGGTATTCTGAGAAAGGATACAGGTAGAATTCAAACCATGGCCAATTACTAGAAAATGCATGCGTGAGAATAAACACGTTACCTGGATATTTTCTAAAGTATTTTGTGTTTAATACTTGGATAGAAGTTGTTGAGTGACCTTTATATGCTGGAATTGCTGCCATTTTCATGTTTCATATAGGAAGTAATGGCAAAATATGACAAGCATTTTAAAGTTTTCACTCTAGAAAGACTCCTGAGTGCAGACCAATTTATAAAGCATCTAAAAGGCAGCTTGTTGGGGAGTGCAGCAAACAAAAAGAATGAGGGCATGGGGGGGGCCTTAGAATAGATTGGGCATCCTTCAACAACTGGAGGTGGTTCCATACCCAACAGAAGACAAAAAGACAATGTCTTGGCACTTAAAATTTGCAAACACATTAAGATAAATATTGAATTCAAGGCAGGAACTTTTTCATATATAAACACTTAATAGATATCTTTGATAAACATAAAATCACCAAAAGGTTTTGTACTGTTCCAAGCAGCTCTAAGTCACAGATTACCCATATATAAACACATTTAAAAAATATCGTTTCTATACAAATCTGTGACACATTTAGGGCAATACATAAAAAGACCCGCATTGAAAAGTGTAGGAAAGTGGGGGGGGGAAAATCCATTCATTACATATAGTTTACAATGCAAAAAGAAAAACCTCCTCCACACAGTGTTTTGCAATGTGGACAATTGTTGGTACTAGTATACGAAGTGTAATGTCTCTATTTCTCCATCCTCGACCCTCCTCCTCCCACTTCTTTTCCTATGGCCTATGCCCTATGACATCACTGGTAAGGGAGAACTTTACTTTCAGCAGGTGGGTGGATTCTTTTAAGGCGTTTTCTCTGCACTGAAATTTGATTAGATACTAAATTTTAGTGCTACTATTTAAAATGTGACTTTGGGAAGGCGCCATTTACAGACATACTCTGTCCCTGAGTAAGTAGCTTAGCTAAGAAATGCATTGGACTTATATATATTATAGATATTTTTTTCTGTATAGTCCTTTGCGCAAATACTTATTTTCTTTTTTGTGTATGGTATCCTTCACCTGCTGCCGCTATTTATAGGCTTTATCTGAAAATGTACTAGAAGGTTTAGCACTTGTTTGTAAATGGAGACCTGTCTGTTTACCAAGGAGCTTATTTGATTTTTATTGATGTTCTGAGTCCTTGTGATAATCTGTTACCTCGGAGTGTTTGTAAGTAGTTTTCAGCTTTTTTTTTATTTATATATTCATAATTGCATTACATTTTATTTCACTTGAAGCTGTGCCTCTCTCTATATTTTTGTTTTACATATATATCATTGATTGGGAGAAGAGACGATCTTCCAGGGGAGAGGCATGCGCAGGGAGTGGAAACATGTTTTTTATATTTTGAATTGGCTGCGTTTTGTTTTTTTTAAATTTAAATTATTATTTTTTAATAAGGCCTTTTTTGGATAGTGTTATTTTTATTGGACACTGCATTAACTATTACGCTAATAGTGGCAACTAATTTATCTATATACATTTATTTTTTTATGGGCCCACTCTTTCCCATTGAGTGCAGGATATTATCTGTTTCCATTTACATGGTGAATAGTTTGCTTCTGTTTGCAGTATTTCATAATAGAGCAGTGCACCCCTAGCAATGATAATATTAAATCGTGCCATGCTGCTGGTTATGCTAACTGCTACTGGAAGGGATTTCACTGTATTCCTCAGGGTCCAACAATTGATGACAATCACAAAGACTTCTCAAAACACAGAATTAGCATCAAAACCCAACATATGCAGACCAGTCACCATGGCAACCAGTGATGTCTGCTGTAAAATCTAAAACATGCAAAGACGCTGATTTGAATCACAATGCAACAAGTTGCTATCGCATACATATTTTAATTTATTTTGAGTGACAATTATTAAAAATAGATGTTGCTGATAATTAAATATATGCATTAGCTTTGAAACAAAATATGGACTAGAACAGGGCTTTACAAACTGAATTTAGTTTTAGAGGCCAGCAAAAAAAACTTACGAGCCAGACAAAGCAAACATACTCACATACACACAGACCTCACAGACACAGTCACATACACACAGACCTCACAGACATGAGGTAACATGTAACATGTACATACACAGTAAGACAGTCACATGCATGCACAGACGGTCACATACACACACACCTCACATTCACAAACAAGTCAGCTGTTTTTATAAAGAAAAAGTTAATTTCTCAATGTGTCCCCCTGCTGCTTTACCTCATTGCAGGGGAGGGGGACATTTCTGCTACAGTTGGATCTTTATTTGCTTCCACCTGACACTCGGAGCTCAGACACGAGAGCACATTGCGCGAGGGGGCAGAGATAGCAGTTTGGGCAAACAAAAACTGATGGCAGTGGCAAGGGGCTCCATGTGAAAAACAGCACCATGTAAACTCTTTGGCACTTCAAATTTTAGTATGTGGTTAAGAACAAGGAATGAAATACCTCAATATGAATTTTGACTGCATGCAACATGGTATAATGAATTTAAACTGATGTTAGAGAGAAAATGAGAATAAAACAAGTTCTTTCCCTCAGAATGAAGGATAGCATCAGGCCTCAACACACAGAAATACACCTATACAAATAAATATAAATCCAGACTCTGAAGATCAATTTAAAAGTGTTGAAAAAAATTCTCACTTTTATACTTTTCATTACCGCATAACAATAATAAAAATCAATTGTGGCATGTTTTTATAATGTTGCTTCAACTTTGATAAAAGCTCAAATATATCTTCTTGTTGCAACATGTTGGAAACAGTAGAAATAGATAGTGTGTGTGTGTATATATATATATATATATATATATATATATATATATATATATATATATACATACACACACACACACACAAACACATACATGCGTGCGTGATTGTTCCAATATGGTACAGTCAGTTTTTCATACCTTTGCAAACACTGTTGTTTTGAGGAACCACTGCTTCAGATATTTTTCCTCCACTTTTGCACCAGAGCGCCATGAACATCCATTTTCATCCACCTGCTCATTTGCAAGCACAGTGTGATCTACTGGGTCCCAGTTAACCTTGGCCTGAAATCAACGGTTACAAAGGTTACATCCTTACTATGTACCCTGCTTTAAGAAAATGTACTTTAACGACATTATTACAATGCAACCACTCCCGACTGACAGACTGTATGTGTGTGTGTGTGTATGTGTGATTATACGTGTATGTGTGACTGGCTGTATGTATGAGTGTGTGTGTGTGTGTGTGTGTATGTGCCGTTGTCTGGCTCCTCGGTTTTTTTGCTGGCTCCTACAAGTCAGTTACGTTTGTTAAGCCCTAGGCTAGGGTGAGGTCAGTCCAGTCTTTTAGATATTTGTACTGTAGACTAAATTTGTAGACTGCATGAGAGAAGTGAAAGATGATAGTGCGTCACTTTCAGTGCATCTTGGTTTTACATACATGCTGTTGGACCCATTGTGTATGTTAACGTGGGTTATGCCTGTAGTGCCCTAAAGGGGTGGTGGACTCAGAGCCCCAAATCGACCAGTGTTCAAAAATAAGGGAGAATAAACATAATAACTGTCAAACTATTACAATATATATCATGTTAAAAAAAATATGGATCTTCTAGAAAGGTAACCAAAATTGAGACTTTCATTCACTATGGACTTTATTTATGAAGGAGGGAAGTGAGAAGGGAATTAAAAACGTAAGTCCAAAGTAGCAGAGTTAGGAAAAAATCTCTAATCCGCCTATACTTCAAACTCTGGTGTTTTAGCCTGAATTTTGCAATTCCCTTGTCACTTACATGCAATTCCCTCTTTCAAAGCCCATAGTGAGTGAAAATGGTAGTGAAAATATAAAATTTTAGTAAATTTATATCATGCTTGCTGTGTATACACAGTTATTCATAAAACCTTAAATAAAGGAATGAAAACTAAATTTAGTTTCTAAAACAGCCACCATGGATAAAACTATGCAATCAAACTGGCAAAAATAACTCCTTTAATTAACTGCAAAGGAACACGATGCCCCAATGAGCATCCATCCACTGAAAACAAATATTCTCCTGGGTTCACTCAATCATAATACCAACTTAGAAACGGATCTGTTCAGCAATATTCCTTTGGAAGATCAGACATGCCATTTTCACAGATACTAAATGATTGTGTTGACAATATTGTCACAATGTTTGCAGTAAAACCAGTTAGAACACTTCAAAATATTATGTTTTACAGTTCAGATACAGGGTTAGAATATGATGGATTCAGACCAGAGTTGATGTCTTTTTTTTACTTGCCGACACTTTATAGTGGGGAACATTTACCCTCATAGTATTTAAATACGAAGAATGCAGTCTCTCGTTTTTAAGTATGTTCTGGGGATATTATGAATGCCCAACTACTAGGGGATGTTTCTACTAACAAATTACATATCCCATTAAGTGATATAATGGCATTTTTACATTACAGATACCCTTTAACATTTTTATAGGGCCACTAAGTTACATAATTGTGTTGAACTATTACTAAAAACAGTAAAGTTAGCTAATCTTGCTGATTGAGTGATTAGGTATAATCTAAAATTTAGCTGCTGCTTTTAAACATCTTATAGGCCAGTTCGCAATTATATAAGTATAAAAGAAAATTATGTGCAGGCTTGATCACTGGTTAGTCTTTCCCCACTGGAGTTACCCTCGATGGAAATAGTGTTAATTGTGTGGGTGCTAATCTAAAAACACTTTGACAAATACAACAATCATCTGAATGAACAAAAACACTGTATTAGCACTTCATTTAAAATGTCCTCAATTTAAAGGGAAAAAAAATGTGAAAATGTATTGTATAAATCATTTTGTAAATGATGTCTGAATATAGATGTGTGCTTGGCTCACAATAGGCCTCTGATGTATGCCAAATCATTTGTTCGTCAACAAAAAAGGGTTGGAAAGAATAATTCAGTGCATAGGCAAAAACTCCTTTTGTTTCTTAACATAACCTGTAATTTTAAACAACTAAATATATGTTCAATGGAAACAAAATCCAGATGGATTTTTTTCTTCTCCAAATAAATAAAGTAGTTTAATAGGTAAAAAATACAATTATAGATTAAAATGCTTACAAGCCATGGTGACATTGGCTTACCCTCTCATAAACCGAACATGGACAATTAAGACAGGATGGGGCATACAGAACAGATTTCCTATCAAGTCTGCATTTACATAGATTGTGTGAATAAAAGACTGAATTCAATGAATATAAATTACCTTTATTCAACTTCAACTTATATACATACTACCTCCCAATTTCTACTGGAGTTATAAGTAGGGGAGTATATCTTTTGTTTGAGTAATTTTAAAAGGGATATAAAACTTGTGCATGAAGCTGTATAATATTTACTACAAACAAATGTAAGTTTTTGTGACAAATACTCAGGTGAGAGAGTTAAATATATTTTAACTGTATACGAAACAAAGTACAGTTTACATCAAGATTTCGGAAATAAAATATGGTTGATTTGTACTATAATTTATACCTAAATACTAATTGCCAATTTGTATTTTTATACCACACATCGCAAACATTATATTTCCATTCAATAATAAATGGAAACACAACAAAGTGCCGATAAAATATATTTCTAATGTCATTTATACAGAGGGCTAGCAAAATAATTATGAGCTATATTAAAACAAATATTAACACACTGTCTAGTGCAGGGACCAACTGCATTGCATAAAAAAATGTGTGGGGGGGGGGGCACTGTAACAAGTTTGTAGAGATCATATAATTATTGGAGCTCTAAAAATTATATGTATTTAGTGACAAAATGTATGGGAAAGTTGTGGAGGTGAGGTATTTAGAATGCAGAATCGTCCCTCTATACCTTCGCACATGCTCCCAGTTTGATTTTTCAAATTGGTTAACTCCTTTGTGACAGTGGCTGTTTTAACAGTTTTGCGGTGTTTGTATTTAGCTTTCTCATTTAATGTACTCACACAAATTGAGGGGGGGGGGGGGGGGGGATAAGAAGGGCATTCATTTGCTAACATTATTTTCATCAAATCAAATAATGGACGGAAAAAAAACAAATTAGATGGAAATTTTGAAGAGAGTCAACCCATGGCGTCTGGTGTCAGTTTTCAGTGTTGTTGAATGCCTCAATATCGAAGAATTACATGAAAACAGTCTGAGTGGAGGAAGCAATGGTTGATTGCTTATGAAGCTAATTTGGACACAGACGTACATGTCGTTAAGGGATTAAAATTTAAAAAGAGAAGGGAAAAAGAAAGGGAAAAAAAAAAGGGAAAAGAAAAAAAAATCCCAGGTTGCAAGGGTTGTTGGTCAGTATGCAATCTAGGGCAGAGCAGCACAGCTGAGAAAGTGCTGAAGGTTGGTGAAACCTATGCTTATTTTTCTGAGTTTTGTTAGATTACTAGACTGAATTACAAAGGGACATTTGATTTTAGTAAATGCTCAAATTGAGCTAGGCTTTTGTTTGTATATTTTATTTTCTGTATTGCTTTGTTTATAAAGAAACAGATTGTTGTTTGGAACCTGCACACAATTCGAATAAACCCGCAGCTTTTTATTTTAAGAGACGGTTGAACTCTACACAATACCCTAGGTCACAGTGCTTTCTACCCCATGGAAGGAGCAGCCCACGGACATGTAAGATCACAATATATATATATTTGTATGTATATTAATGTTCAAAAGATTTTTGGCCATTGAAATAACATCAAAACGGATCAGAAATACAGGGTACACATTGTTAATGTTATAAATTACTATTGTAGCTAGAAATGGTAGATTTGTAATGATATGACCCAAAAAACTGTCCTGCTTCAGACATTTTCTGTTTTATAGTTAGGATACATACACACACACACACACACACACACACACACACACACACAAGTATATATTACCAAAAGCGAAGAATAATGCACACAATATACCTACCTCCTTCTGATAAACAAGTCCTGCTTCATACATCTTAACAAAGAGGTACTGAGTCCACTTATAATAATCTTCTGAGCAGGTGGTGATTTCCTGGAAAATATTAAAAAGCAAGCAGAAGGAAATAAAATTAATTGCTTTTGAATATTAACAGTGTTTAGCTGTGGAAATAATAATGTTCAATATCTCCATACATCCTTGTAGTATTAACATCATCAAACCACCAAAATTTGAAGGCAAGTTCTACATCTACACAGTGAAGAAAAACAAAGGATCCCTTACTGTACTATGGCTCAATGTGATGAAAAGTTACAGATCAGAGGTCTGGTAACGACTCTGGTCTGTATCGCACACGTGCAATGTGGGGTTAAATGTCTACCCAGTAGACAAGTACATATATTGCCATGAGAAGATGGGCGTGTTTTCCAACTGATCTATACTTTCCTTAAAAATACCAATTTTAGATTCATCACTGTCAAAAATGGTTCTGATGGCAAGTTAATTTTAACTTGTGTAATATTGTTAAGCTGCCTTGAAAACATTTACATTTTATGATTTAATATTTTTGAACTGAACACTGGCCGACTTCTGTATGTACTGGTAAAAAAAAAAAAGGGTTGTGTACTCCACTCTCCAGACGTCGTGAAAAAAGGTACAAAGGTGCTTTATTGGGTGCATAAAAAACAGAGAAACAATCCAAGGACACTGGGGTAAGGGAAGAGCACCCTACCTCCCATTATTACAAGGAATAACGTCAAACTTTTGGAGACTTGAATCTGTAAAACATACTTGCATTCTTCGTCTTGCGCCTAATCAGTTTATTTTTTTTTAGAAGCTACAAAAGGAAGACTTATAAAGCACTCTTTAAGATATACTGTGACAAAATGCTAGCCCCGGGGCTTCCAAAGCAGGACTACACGTTATCTCTAAGAATATGTAATTTTGTTTGAATTTTTTTTAATTTAAAGTCTTTTTGGACTGCTTTTGTATTAATCTTAAATAATACAGATTCTCCAGTATATATGGACAAAAATCACAGACAAATATTGCCGAAACTCCTCATAAAGTTGGGACTGGAATTACCCAGCGAAACGCATTAAGAAAGGCTGTTTTTCGACTTTTCGTATTCCCATACCAGGATTTACATGGACTATGCTATGGACTCCTTTTATTGTTGGGCTTGTTATTCCTGTGAAGACTAAGTATATATCTACATGCAGTCAACTATATTAGACTGCTATAATTTTTCTTCTCTGTCTGGTCATTTATTGAATAAAGAATTTCATAGTGGAACTCCATATTGTTCTCCATCTTTTTTTTTTTTTCATCATATTTAATCTTTTTATTTTTAAATATGTTAAATATCAATACATTATACAAATCATACAGAAAAAAAAGAAAATTTCAACATTAGTTAGAAATACATAACATCCAGGTCGAGGCTAAATATTTACATACAATTGTTAATTTAACCCCTTAAGGACAGAGCCTTTGAAACATTTTTGTCCTTTCTGGACAATGCCAATTTAAACATTTCTGTGCTGTTTGTGTTTAGCAGTAATTTTCTTCTTTGTCATTTGCTGTACCCACACATATTATATATTGTTTTTATCGGGACAAGAAGGGCTTTCTATGGATGCCATCTTTTTGATCATATCTTATCATATTATTAAAAAAAATAATAAAATATGGTAAAAAAAAAAAAATACACAAATGTCTTTGTTTTTATTTGAAACAACTTCTCCTCATCGACAATAGCGAACGAAAAAACATGCTAAATAGATTCTACTTTTTCTCCTGAGTACAGGGATACCACCCATGCATAGGTTTGTTGGGTTGTTTGGGGGCTAAAATGCCAAATTTGTGAGGTGCAGTTTTTTGTTTTCCAACTTGAAATTTTTACATGCAGACAGCCTGCACCAATGTCCCATTTGGGACATATTTGAAGCCAGCTAGTGTATTTTACCCCATCAACCCATATATTTTTTAAAAGAAGACACCTTAGGCTATCTCAAATGGTGGTATTTTTACACTTTCCATGCACTAATTCTACCACCAGCCTTTGTCAAACTTTGTGGTAGTAATTTTTTTGTGTTTTTTTTCCACAAACCTTGTACTTCAGACATGAATTCACAGATTTTGGTATGTGTCACTGCCAAATAACACCCTAATAAGTGTTCAGCAACATCTCTTGAGTACAGGGATACCACCCATGCATAGGTTTGTTGGGTTGTTTGGGGGGTAAAAGGCCAAATTTGGTAGGTGCAGTTTTTGGTTTTCCAAATTAAAATTTTGACATGCAGACCGCCTGCACTCATGTCCCATTTGGGACATATTTGAAACCAGCCAGTGTATTTTACCCCATCAACCCATATATTTTTTAAAAGAAGACACCTTGGGCTATCTCAAATGGTGGTATTTTTACACTTTCCATGCACTAATTCTACCACTAGCCTTTGTCAAACTTTGTGGTAGTAATTTTTTTGTGGTTTTTTTTCACAAACCTTGTACTTCAGACATGAATTCACAGATTTTGGTATGTGTCACTGCCAAATAACACCCCAATAAGTGTTTCAGCAACATCTCTTGAGTACAGGGATACCACCCATGCATAGGTTTGTTGGGTTGTTTGGGGAGTAAAAGGCCAAATTTGGTAGGTGCAGTTTTTGGTTTTCCAAATTAAAATTTTGACATGCAGACCGCCTGCACCCATGTCCCATTTGGGACATATTTGAAACCAGCCAGTGTATTTTACCCCATCAACCCATATATTTTTTAAAAGTAGACACCCTACGCTATTTCAAATGGTGGTATTTTAACACTTTCCATGCACTAATTCTACCACCAGCCTTTGTCAAAGTTTGTGGTAGTAATTTTTGTGTGGTTTTTTTTCACAAATATTGTATTTTAGACATAAATTCACAGATTTTGGTATGTGTCACTGACAAACAATAACCCAATATGTGTTCAACAACATATCCTGAGTACAGGGATACCACCCATGCATAGGTTTGTTGGGTTGTTTGGGGGCTAAAGGGCCACATTGTGAAGGTGCGCATTTTCAACTTGGAATATTGACGTGTAGTCAGCCTGAGCCCATCTTTCATTTGGGACTTTTTTTTAAGTAGGACAGTGTATTTTACCCCAAAAAGTATATATTTTGTAAAAGTAGACACCCTAGGCTATTTTAAATGGTGTTATTTTAACACTTTCCATGCACCAATTCTGCCACCAGCCTTTGTCAAAGTTTGTGGTAGTCATTTTATTGTGTATTTTTTCCCACATACATTGCACTTTAGACACAAATTCACATATTTCGGTATGTGTCACTGACAAACAATACCACAATATATGTTCAGCAACATCTCCCGAGCACAGGGATACCACCCATGCATAGCTTTGTCAGCTTTGTTAGGGGTTGAAAGGCTACATTTGAGAGGTGCGCTTTTTGATTTTCAAACTTGGAATTTGAACATGTAGAGCAAGGAAGGGGTTAATAGCTCTTATAAGAGCCTTTGTAGTACTGTACAAAAAAATTAACCCCTAAAAATGCACAGACAAGAAAAAAAATTCTGCTGTGCAGTGATCAGTGGCAGGGAAGGAGTTAATACACTACACTATACAAAAGGTATGGCTTTTATAAAAGCCCTTGGGACTCACAATTTATTAACATTTTATTTCATTTATTACAATTTAAAAATTATGTTATACAGATCTGTCTCTTTCCCTCACTAAAACTCAAGTGAGGAGAGGGAGGCAGATCCATATGGGTCAGAACAATATTTACGAACCAGACGAATGGTGATGCTCATCTGAGAAATCACCAAACCACCTTTGCCACCGATCGGCTGTTACTGATCGCTATACACGCGTTCAGACAGCTTCAAAAGGAATACACGTAATCCCCTAGTGGGTATAATTAACCCCTAGTGAGTCTGACAAAAAAAATGCTGATAGCAAAAAAAAATCCTTCGGCGACTAGATTGCTCCATATGCGCTGCTTAGGCAGTGACCATATGCACTGCTTAGGCAGTGACCATATGTGCTGCTTAGGAAGTGATATACGGCAAGGAAGGGGTTAATAGCTCTTAAAAGAGCCTTTGATATACTGTAATAAATCAAAGTAAAAATAAATAACCCCTAAAAAAATGCACAGACAGCAAAAAATGTGCTGTTGTGTAAGATCACTGCGTACACAGCGATCAATTGCAGGGAAGGGGTTAAATACTGGAAACGGCTTTTATAAAAGCCTTTGGGTCTCAATTCTATTAAATATATTATAATTAAAAACTTACATTATACAGCTCTGTCTCCCTCACTAAAACTCAAGTGAGAGGGAGGCAGATCTACACGGGTCAGATCAAATATTTACACATATTGATCTAACCAGACGAATGGTGATGCTCATCTGAGCAAACGCCAACCCGCCATTGTCACTTATCAGCTGTTACTGATCGCTATACATGCGCTCAGACAGCTAAAAAAATTTTTTTACGTTAAACGTAGTCCCGTAGCGAGTATAATTAACACGTGACGGGTGTAATAAAAAAGTTTTAAAAAAATTAAAAATGCTTCTGCAGCAAGATTGCTGCATTTGCGTCAGATCGCTGATTAGGCAGTGATCTACGGCAAGAAAGGGGTTAATCTCTCTTAAAAGAGCCTTTTTTTATACTGTAATGAATTACAGTAAAAAAAAATAACCCCTAAAAAATGCACAGACAGCAAAAAATGTGCTGCTGTGTATGATCACTGCGTACACAGCGATCAATGGCAGGGAAGGGGTTAAATGGCTTTTATAAAAGCCCTTGGTGTTTAAAATTTTATTAAATATTTTTTTTATTATTTTATTTTATTTTTTTACTTGATCTGATCTGTCTCTCTCCCTTACTAAAAGTAGTAAGGTGAGGGAGGCAGATCAATACTTGTCAAAGGCAATATTTACTAATATTGCCTTTGACAGTATGATAAGTGCTCATCAGAGCACTTACCATACATGCCTGCACACAGATCACATAGATCTGCTGTGCCGGCATCGATTGGCTCCCCCTAGAGCATCGGAAGTGAAATACTTTCACTTCCGATGCTCTTGCCATTAGAAGGGAAACGCTGCCTGTACAGGCAGCGTTCCCTTCTACTGAGCCGATGGGGTCGCTCAGGAGAGCGACCACCATCGGCTCTGGGGAGCAGCACGGTGTTGTAAAGTGCCTCGCTGGCGAGGCACTTTAACAACACCGGAGATGCTTAGAAAGCGAACGATCGTTCGCTTTCTAAGCACATGTGTGCAGCGGGCGCAGCCATTTTTAAATGGCTGCTACGATCACTCCGTGGAGTGATCGTAGCGCGCCCCTGCACATTTGGGGGGTGTTGCACAATGCCTCTACCTAGAGGCATTGTAGCAACACCGTTAGAGTAAAGAAAGCGACCGCTGGTCGCTTTCTTTACTCCATTTAGTGCATGACGTGCCAGGCACGTCAGCTGTCGGCAAGTCCTCGATTTGCCGTGACGTGCCTGGCACGTCACCTGTCGTTAAGGGGTTAAGCTATATGGAATGATTTTCCCATACCTAATAGACTATTTAAAATATTATTCTGTTTCGTCTAGAAAAAGATAAGACTAAACAGCTAAATTGGGAGAGCCAGTCACATTAGCAATTATTATACAATTTCCAAGGAGCCCGTATTTGTTGGTATTTATCAATTTGATCTAATCTACAATAGAATTTATGGGCAACGGTAACCAGAAGAAAAAAAATCACACGCCAAAATACGCACATCCAGTAATTTACAGCCTAGTCAGTAAACTGCTCGAGCCAGAGCAGTCTTTAATGCAGGGCTCGACAAACCCCAGGCGCCAGGTCGCCATGGCGACCAGGAAATTAGACCTGGCGCCTGGGTGCTGTCAGCCTCCTGGTCCCCTTGCCGCTGCCATCCGATTTTTCCGCAGCGCGAGGGGGTAAAGTCTGTGCCGATGGCCGATGGCACAGACTGCAAGCTCCTCCCCCTCGCGCAACGCGTGTCTGAGTGCCGGGTGTCGTCACGTGACATCCTGGCACTCAGCACGCCGACCAACGGAGTTAAGCTGCAGCATGAATGTCCCCTCCCCTGCAGTGAGGTAAAGCAGCAGGGAGGGGGACACATCAAGAAGAAACCCCCAAGAAAAGACTGTGTTAGGTGGGTGTGTGTTTGTATGTATTGTAAAGTAGGTGTGTGTGAGGGGTTTGTATATATGGGTGTGTGAGGTGTTTATATATAAGGGTGTGTGAGGTGTTTGTATATATTTGTGTGTGAGGTGTTTGTATATATATGTGTGTGAGGTGTTTGTATATATATGTGTGTGAGGTGTTTGTATATATATGTGTGTGAGGTGTTTGTATATATATGTGTGTGAGGTGTTTGTATATATATGTGTGTGAGGTGTTTGTATATATGTGTATATGTAAAGTATGTGTGTTTGTATATATGTGTGTGTGAGGTGTTTGTATATATGTGTGTGTGAGGTGTTTGTATATATGTGTGTGTGAGGTGTTTGTATATATGTGTGTGTGAGGTGTTTGTATATATGTGTATATGTAAAATATGTGTGTTTGTATATATGTGTATATGTAAAGTATGTCTGTTTGTATATATGTGTATATGTAAAGTATGTGTGTTTGTATATATGTGTATATGTAAAGTATGTGTGTTTGTATATATGTGTATATGTAAAGTATGTGTGTTTGTATATATGTGTGTGTGAGGTGTTTGTATATATGTGTATATGTAAAGTATGTGTGTTTGTATATATGTGTATATGTAAAGTATGTGTGTTTGTATATATGTGTGTGTGAGGTGTTTGTGTATATATGTGTGTGTGAGGTGTTTGTGTATATATGTGTGTGTGAGGTGTTTGTGTATATATGTGTGTGTGAGGTGTTTGTGTATATGTGTATATGTAAAGTATGTGTGTTTGTATATATGTGAAGTAGGCGTGTGTGTTTATGAATTGTGTTTATGTTTGCGTGATTGTCTGGCTCCTAAAAAAAATGTCTGGCTCCTAAAATCAAAATAAATTTGTCAAGCCCTGCTTTAATGTTAATGGGACCAAAGGACTTCCTAAGTAGGGTTGCCACCTTTTCTACAAAACATTACCGGCCTTGCTATTGCCTCCATAGACTTAACATTGGCAACAGGTATTTTTGTAACCGGCCTGCCCGTAAAATACCAGGAAACTGAAAGAAGCATTAGGTGGGTAGCCAAGCTTGATCCAATTTAAACATGGCACATTGAGACTCAACTGGGTATATCACACAATTCACAACTGGTGGGATACTAACAAGGATACATAAATGAACAGCTACATTCGCTTTGCAGGGAAATAATGCAAACAAAATACATATGTATTTGTTATCAGACAAAACAATCATTTTACAAAAAACAATTGTCAAGATGTCAGTCTCAGCTGGTCTACAACTCCATTTCTTATTATAAACCTTGTAACCGTAACAAGACTTTATTTAGGTTGAAAGCATTGTAGGCATATTAGAGGTCATGCAGATGTCTGTGGGAGCTCACTCTTCACACTACTCAAAATGGTCGAAACATAACGTTGTTATTTGCAAATTGGGTATATACTGTAATGTCACTTCGACATTGTGCTATAGTTGTGAGAAGTGTTGGGTTACTTTTTTGTCTGCACCCCCAATGCCCACTTCTAATGAGTAAAGTTATAATATTAATGTTACATGTTTGTATGCATGATCAGATGCACACTTATCACTACTTTATCACTCAATACATATGTATGTGTGTGCAGCCTACAGCATTTTGCCAAGTGTCCATCAAGGATACTATCCAAGCAGAAAACTATTAAAATGTGGACCAGCCACAGAAACTATAATACAGTGTTTTGCCCTCTCCTACATGTTCATGTGCATGATTTCATTACAAAGAATACATTAGTATTTTTTCCTTGGAATAAGTGTGCCATTTTGTGCCTAAGCATGTATGGGATAACCAGAAGGCTATCCTAGATATAAGATAAGGCCAGGGACTAATTGGCCAAATGGTTCTTTTATGTGCCGACACATTCTATGTTTCTAATTTGCACTACTTCTGTTCTTTTCCTCTGTATGTATAAAATACTTAGTCCCTTGTTCAAAGTGTCAAACCGGACAATCACAGGGGCGTTGTATTTTAAGATAATTGCAAAAAAATATATTTCTTTTTCTGCATATTGAAATTCGGGCCTCTGTGGGACTTGTTTACTAAAATACACTGGGACTATACCAACATCCTATGGTTGAGATTTATTTAAAAAAAAAATAATACAAATACTATGGTTATGATATTTTATAGTGCCTTTGTTTATAACTCAAAATATAACCGTTATACGGTAAAAAAAAAATATTCAGAAGGGAATAAATCGCATTATATTCTCTCTTTTTTTTCTCATTTTGGGCTCAGTTTTCTTTTCCCCCCAGTAAAACCGTGAAGTGAGCAAAAATGACAATTTATATATTATTTGTTGCAAACATTTTTCTTGATTATACTACAAAAGACCAATAGGTAACACTCCATCTGTTCACATGATCCTTAGCCGGTCTGCAACCAGCTCAATGTTGGCAGTGGATCACAATGTTGATGTTCAAAACATTTAGTAGCTGAAGCTGCCAGTTAATGTACAGAGACTGGTTCATAGGGTGCACCATGTCCTCAAGTCTTAAAGTTACTGTGTGATTCAAATTAATAGGTAAAGGGAAACCTGTCTTAAATGTGTGTGTGATGCCTATCGTTTAGTACATCATGTGTAAAATACGTTAGAGCCACAAGCTAATGTCATAAATTGGAGACGGCACATAAATATTCAAAACATATATATTTTTTATTAATCTGCATTTACCTGCAATTTTTTGAACGCAATGTATAGATCTTTTTTACATTCCAACTTTTAGGTGATTTCATGTGTGCTCATGGACTATTTTAATATATTTGTCAGAATAAAGCTAAAAATGTTGTTTTCTTAAATGAATGGCTGCATTTTGTTTCTATGACTTGCCACTGCAAATGTACTGAAGTTGTACAGGAACATTATCTTCTACTAGGATGGTTTCATTTGACAGATCTTACAGCTGTGCTCTCTGTATAGAGAATATATTGATCAAGAGTGTTCGCTCTCTCAGTGAGCTCAGAATATGTCAGAATTCACATCTTCAGCTTTTGTTCAGCTGGAGGTTTATTTTCATCTCTAAGAAAGATTGCTTTCATTTTCAGCAAGGTAACAAATAATGAAACATTTAAAGGTCACGGGAGTTTGGAAAATTCTCTAAGCAAGATCGCTTTCATTTTCAGCAAGGTAACAAATAATGAAACATTTAAAGGTCACGGGGGTTTGGAAAATTCTTTAAGCTAGCAAAACGTTCTAAATGATAGCTCTGATTACAAACAAGCATTTAAATAAAAAAGTAAATATCTCATGAATAGTTACTGATAGAAATTATATTCAAAACATTTTACAGATGTTAATATTGCCAATTATTTGAGGAAAAAAATATTTTTTCACTTTTACTTTAAATTCTGGATGCTGTGTACCCTAACATTTCCATTGACTAATTCTATAAGTTAATGAAATAAGAAAACTAACGTATAACTCACGTTCTTATGCACACAATATCCAACATTTCAATGTAAAAACATATACAGAAGAAGTACTGATGTTATCAAACACATCAGATGTTCCACATTGTATATTTTACAGGGAATATGTTATTTGATACAATACTGTTGGGACATTGGTTGTGAATTGTCAGATATACCAAATACTTTTTACTGATGCATCACATCCATAAACTCTATAGTTATGCCTTAAATTAACTCAAAATGCATACAAGCAATGTAATTAAACAGTCGACAAAAATAGTCAGATTTTCTTTTAGGTGGAGATAGAAATGTCACTTAACACATCACCAGTTAGGCCTCCTGTTGATAATGGTTTCTCAAGAACCACTTAAAGGTCAAGTACTAAAGTGATCAGTGCTTGAGTACTGGTAGGTTAATTACGGGTTTAGTTTCCTATCAAATACAGAAAACTGCCCATATTACGAACGTTTATAATGAACAGACACTGTTTCTCAAAAGGATCCCATTAATCCATGGTGTAAAATGTAGAAAACAACAAGTATCACCATTTAAATTAGAATTAGTCATGCTTTTATAAGATGAAACATCACAACTAATATCTAATCAATTTTTACAGTGTTATGGTAAAATATAAAACAAAAACAAATTGCATTTGCAGAATTACAAACATGAATAAATATAGAATAAGAAAAAACAAGATTTTTACATTCGGTTATTCTCCCTGTGACATTAACATGCAGCAAATTGTGAGAAAAAGAAATGTGCATATAGAGCCCCATATATAAAGCAATTATTGAACCAATGGGTGGAGATGTTTTATGGTATGACCTATCAAAACAACCTTTATATAACTAACTGCTATTTCTAAAAAAAAAATGTGGACATACACTTACCCTATCCCAGCTAAAGGAGAGTCCTATTCGTTCAAGCTGCTCCCTCATATGCTGAATATTACTGAAGAATAAAAGAAAAAACGTGTCATAAAATTGTATACAGTTACACCGCAGACACATTATCATATGCCCTCACGACACAAAAAATTGTCACACTTGTTTTAAATTTACTTTAGGGCTAAGATTCTCATATACAGTAGGTGCTAGGCAATAAAACTGAACTGCAAAGATCAGTAGTGGAGTTGGATAGATTGGCATGTTGGATAACTCAGCTACCAATGACTGATTTTTGCAGTTCACTTATCAGTTCGGTTTTAGTGAGCTGCCCCCCATGTGTCCTATCAAATTAAACAATTTATACAGTTGCTTTCTATCCCTTTATAGCAACTAGAAAATTCGGAGATAAATGTACGCAGGACAACGCCCTAAAAATATTTTTACCAAGGCAGAAGCATTATTCAAAAGTCCTTCACTCATTTGATGCAACCCGTTTTCTTCATTAGTGTGAGTGTTACAGCCTAGAGGTTTTTACTGAGACTTCCTAAAAGAACAGAATTCCTTTTAAATGGTGCTGTATGAAAGCATCTCTCCGGGTTCTACCATGACCTCCTGACACATGCATTTAAAAAGTCCTAATTTTTGTGCTTATATACCTCCTTCCTCCTCTAGAGGCCACCCTACATTTTTTGTTTGCTTGTATTTCTTCTCCTTTGTTGGTGTCAGGTGGGCTGGTTAACTTGTGTAACACACCCATGTTTACATACCTGTAGTTTATGGCAAACAAGAGTTTTGCATCGAAGTTGGATGCCGACTTCTGACAGTTTCTGTTCCTGATTCTCTACTAAAGCGGATTTGAACTTCTACCCTGTCCAGGAACTGAGACCCCTAACCTGGATAGCTCAACTAGCCAGGGGGAGGGTTTCAGCATCTCCTGAGACCATATGGCTACTGCATAATTACTACAGCTAAGTTGCCCTCTTTAACCCCTTCGCGACCTTATGACGAGTTAACTCATCATGTAGTCTAGCTGGCAGTGCGCTCCGTGTGCACCGCCATCTGGTCTGAAACAGGTCGAGGACTCTGCCTCACACACGAGGCAAAGTTCCTGGAACTGATCGGCGGGTTTGCGGGCATGATCGAGTGATCAGCGTTATAACATGCAAATTAGATGGCATGTTCACACACTGACTTTGCCTCTAATTCACTCCCTGTGCTTCACATACTTATAGTGAAGCATAGAGAGTGACCTGCAAGTGAAAAATAAATAAAAAAAACAAAAAACATATTATATTAATTAAATTACAGTTAACCCCTGCATGCCTGTTCTGTGATTCTTATGGCTCCGACATTGCACTGGTCAGAGTTTTTTTTTATGGGGGTGTTTGTGTGTGTGGGGTGGGGAGGGGGTTTGACAACCTAGATTTTGATTAGTTAGTTAACCCCTTAAGGACAGATGACGTGCCAGGCACGTCACAGCAAATCGTGGACTTGCCGACAGGTGACGTGCCTGGCACGTCATGCACTAAATTGAGTAAAGAAAGCGACCAGCCTAGGTAGAGGCATTGTGCAACACCCCCCAAATGTGCAGGGGCGCGCTACGATCACTCCACGGAGTGATCGTAGCAGCCATTTAAAAATGGCTGCTCCCCTGCACACATGTGCTTAGAAAGCGAACGATCGTTCGCTTTCTAAGCATCTCCGGTGTTGTTAAAGTGCCTCGCTAGCACGGCACTTAACAACACCATGCTGCTCCCCAGAGCCAATGGTGGTCGCTCTCCTGAGCGAACCCCATCGGCTCAGTAGAAGGGAACGCTGCCTGTACAGGCAGCGCTTCCCTTCTAATGGCAAGAGCATCGGAAATTAAAGTATTTCACTTCCGATGCTCTAGGGGGAGCCAATCGATGCCGGCACAACAGATCTATGTGAAATATTGCTTTTGACAAGTATTGATCTGCCTCCCTCACCTTACTAGTTATAGTAAGGGAGAGAGACAGATCAGATAAAGTAAAAAAAATAAAATAAAATAATAAAAAAAATATTTAATAAAATTTTAAACACCAAGGGCTTTTATAAAAGCCATTTAACCCCTTCCCTGCCATTGATCGCTGTGTACGCAGTGATCATACACAGCAGCACATTTTTTGCTGTCTGTGCATTTTTTAGGGGTTCATTTTTTTTACTGTAATTCATTACAGTATAAAAAAGCTCTTATAAGAGAGATTAACCCCTTTCTTGCTGTAGATCACTGCCTAAGCAGCGATCTGACGCAAATGCAGCAATCTTGCTGCAGAAGCATTTTTACATTTTTGTTAACTTTTTTATTACACCCGTCACGTGTTAATTATACCCACTACGTTTAACGTAAAAAAATTTTTTTAGCTGTCTGACTGCATGTATAGCGATCAGTAACAGCTGATAAGTGACAAAGGCGGGTTTGCGTTTGCTCAGATGAGCATCACCATTCGTCTGGTTAGATCAATATTTGTAAATATTTGATCTGACCCGTGTAGATCTGCCTCCCTCTCACTTGAGTTTTAGTGAGGGAGGGAGACAGAGCTGTATAATGTAAGTTTTTAATTATAATATATTTAATAGAATTGAGACCCAAAGGCTTTTATAAAAGCCGTTTCCAGTATTTAACCCCTTCCCTGCAATTGATCGCTGTGTACGCAGTGATCTTACACAGCAGCACATTTTTTGCTGTCTGTGCATTTTTTTAGGGTTTTTTTTTTTACTTTGATTTATTACAGTATATAAAAGGCTCTTTTAAGAGCTATTAACCCCTTCCTTGCCGTATATCACTTCCTAAGCAGCACATATGGTCACTGCCTAAGCAGCGCATATGGAGCAATCTAGTCGCAGAAGGATTTTTTTTTTCTATCAGCATTTTTTTTGTCAGACTCGCTAGGGGTTAATTATACCCACTAGGGGATTACGTGTATTCCTTTTGAAGCTGTCTGAATGCGTGTATAGCGATCAGTAACAGCCGATCAGTTGCAAAGGTGGTTTGGTGATTTCTCAGATGAGCATCACCATTCGTCTGGTTCGTAAATATTGTTCTGACCCATATGGATCTGCCTCCCTCTCCTCACTTGAGTTTTAGTGAGGGAAAGAGACAGATCTGTATAACATAATAATTTTTTAATTGTAATAAATTAAATAAAATGTTAAAAAATTGTGAGTCCCAAGGGCTCCCAAGGTACCCTTTGTATAGTGTAGTGTGTTAACTCCTTCCCTGCCACTGATCACTGCACAGCAGAACATTTTTTCTTGTCTGTGCATTTTTTTTGTACAGTACTACAAAGGCTCTTATAAGAGCTATTAACCCCTTCCTTGCTCTACATGTTCAAATTCCAAGTTTGAAAATCAAAAAGCGCACCTCGCAAATGTAGCTTTTCAACACCCAACAAAGCTGACAAAGCTATGCTAGGTGGTATCCCTGTGCTCGGGAGATGTTGCTGAACATATATTGTGGTATTGTTTGTCAGTGACACATACCGAAATATGTGAATTTGTGTCTAAAGTACAATGTATGTGGGAAAAAATACACAATAAAATGACTACCACAAACTTTGACAAAGGCTGGTGGTAGAATTGGTGCATGGAAAGTGTTAAAATAACACCATTTAAAATAGCCTAGGGTGTCTACTTTTACAAAATATATACTTTTTTGGGTAAAATACACTGTCCTACTTTAAAAAAAAAGTCCCAAATGAAAGATGGGCTCAGGCTGACTACACGTCAATATTCCAAGTTGAAAATGCGCACCTTCACAATGTGGCCCTTTTAGCCCCCAAACAACACAACAAACCTATGCATGGGTGGTATCCCTGTACTCAGGAGATGTTGTTGAACACATATTGGGTTATTGTTTGGCAGTGACACATACCAAAATCTGTCAATTTATGTCTAAAATACAATATTTGTGAAAAAAAACCACACAAAAATTACTACCACAAACTTTGACAAAGGCTGGTGGTAGAATTAGTGCATGGAAAGTGTTCAAATACCACCATTTGAAATAGCGTAGGGTGTCTACTTTTAAAAAATATATAGGTTGAAGGGGTAAAATACACTGGCTGGTTTCAAATATGTCCCAAATGGGACATGGGTGCAGGCTGTCTGCATGTCAAAATTTCAAATTGGAAAACCAAAAACTTCACCTCCCAAATTTGGCCTTTTACGCCCCAAACAATCCAACAAACCTATGCATGGGGGGTATCCCTGTACTCAAGAGATGTTGCTGAACACTTATTGGGGTGTTATTTGGCAGTGACACATACCAAAATCTGTGAATTCATGTCTGAAGTACAAGGTTTGTGAAAAAAAAACACAAAAAAATTACTACCACAAACCTTGACAAAGGCTGGGGGTAGAATAAGTGCATGGAAAGTGTTAAAATACCACCATTTGGGATAGCCTAGGGTGTCTACTTTTAAAAAATATATGGGTTGATGGGGTGAAATACACTGGCTGGTTTCAAATATGTCTCAAATGGGACGTGGGTGCAGGCTGTCTGCATGTAAAAATTTCAAGTTGGAAAACAAAAAACTGCACCTCACAAATTTGGCATTTTAGCCCCCAAACAACCCAACAAACCTATGCATGGGTGGTATCCCTGTACTCAGGAGAAATAGTAGAATCTATTTAGCATGTTTTTTCGTTCGCTATTGTCGATGAGGAGAAGTTGTTTCATATAAAAGTCAGGAAATTTGTGTATTTTTTTTTTTTTGACCATATTTTTTTTTTTTTTTTTTTAATAATATAATATATGATCGAAAATATGGTATCCATAGAAAGCCCTTCTTGTCCCGATAAAAACAATATATAATATTTGTGGGTACAGCAAATGACGAAGAAGAAAATTACTGCTAAACACAAACAGCACAGAAATGTTAAAATAGCCATTGGACAAAAAGGACAAAAATGTTTCAAAGGCTCTGTCCTTAAGGGGTTAATTAGTTGGGATAAGTGGTTTATTTATTTTTTTATTATAAATATACAAGAATACATTAGCTGTACAAAATACATTAAGTGTGATAGGACATAAGGGGGGGAGGAAAGAAAAAAGAAGAGAAAACATACCGGCGGAGGAAGAAACCTCACGTTAGTGGAATTAGTTCATGAAGATAAAAAAGTGGGGATATACCCAATTTCTATCAAGCCTATGAGCTTCCTCTCTTCCCTCTCTCCTTAGTTTATTTAATAAATATTTCATTGGTGTCCCTTAATCAATATACTAGACAAATACACATATATACAATGATGCTGATGACAAGAGGCAGGGAACCCGGGGATGGGGGGAAAGAGCTTGTTTCTACTGGTTATGTAGCTGTCATTGTCAGTTTATCCAGTCTTCCCAGAGATTGATTTTGAGATTGTTATAGGAGTCTTGTCTAAGGATTCCCTGTTCCATCTTAATTTGGTGTATAGTTTGGTTTTTTATTTCCTGCCAAGAGGGGGTGTTTGCGGTTTTCCATCGGCGGGCCAGGGACAATTTCATACTCATCAGAATATGACTAATCAAGTCAGACTCTGAAGTGGACATATGTGGCCAGTCCAGGTGTAAAAGAAAGGTTTTCGGTGATTGTTCTAAATTTCTCCTTGTCAGCTTTTTAATACGTGTCGCTAGTTCTGCCCACAGTGCCCGGACTCCCACACACGACCACCAAATATGGATGTAATCTGCATTTGGTCTGCCACATCTCCAGCATTCTGATGAACAGTTTGGGTAGAATTTCGCTAGTCTACTAGGCACATAGTGCCATCTGTTTTGTAATGTGTTTCAGACAGGTTGAGACAATGTATGGCAGAGTTAACCCTAGAGAATGATTTTTGCCACTTGGTTTGATCTATTTTTATATTTAAGTCTATTTCCCATTTCCCTAGGGCCAGGGGTCTAAGAGCATTTCTCATCTCTTTCAAGAGTTGTAGACATTTTGTTAAGAGATTCTTCTCTGTTGCCGCTTCTAGGATTTGAATTAGCAATGTGCTTGTTTTTGTATTTTTTGCTACGTTTCCTTTTGACAGGAAGTTACAAGTTTTTATATAGGTGTAGATGTCTTTGTTTGTTAGGCCATATTTTTCTTGGAGATCTAGAAAGGGTTTTAAGGACCCTTGTTCCATTATGTCATTAATTTTGTTAGGCCTTTCTTTACCCAGGCATCATAGTTGATATTTTCTATATTATAAGCGACTGTTTCTAATGGGAGATTTTCCAGTAGTTTGTCTTTGATTCCTAGTTTCTTGCTCATGATTTCCCATGTGGACTTTATACTTTTCAGTATATGAGAATTTTCTTGACCATAAATTAGTTTCTTGTCCGGGCCTAATGTCCAAATCAGTTGTCTTAGGTTTTTGACACCTAATCTGTGGGATTCTATTTCTTCCCAAATCTCCCTTTCTTCTCTTTCTCTGATAGAGTTTATTAAGTGTAGAAACATTGCTGCTTCATGTGATTCCAGGATATCAGGAGCACCCAGCCCTCCCTCTTTATATTTTAGTTTTAATACCTCTCTATTCATCCTGGGTTTTTTTATTTCGCCATATAAACTTTGAAAAAGCCGCCTGTATCATCATTAACCATGGTTTCGGAATTCTTATAGGTATCATACGCATGAGGAAGTTGAGCTTCGGAAGAATGTAGGCTCTGAGTACGTTGATGCGTCCTAACCACGATATCTCTAAATTAGCAAGATCTTTTAGCTGTTTGTTAGTTTGTTGAATGAAGGGCAGGATGTTATATTCCCATATCTTATTAGGGTTTTTTGGGATATTAATTCCCAGGTAAGTACAGTGTCTATTTACCCATTCAAAATTATAGTTTTCCCTGATATGTTTTTTTTCTTTTTCAGGCATATTCTTTACTAACATCATTGATTTATTTGTGTTTAGTTTATAATTAGAGAATCTACTATAATTTTCTATTACTTTACTAACTTCATTCAGGGAGAAGGCTGGGTTCTCCAACAGGATTAGAATATCATCTGCGTAGAGAATTACTTTGAGTTCCGTCTGACCGATCTGGAACCCTTTTATTTTGTGGTTTTGTCTTATATCTTCCGCTAAAAACTCTATTGATATCACATAAAGCAGGGGGGATAGGGGGCATCCTTGGCGGGTTCCATTAGAGATGGGAAACCAGTCTGCGTCTAACCCTTTGCCTATTGATCTGGCCGTCGGGGACAGATATAGTGCCATTATGGCATTCAAAATCCAGCCCGTCAGACTGTAGGCCTCTAGTGCACGGCTCAGAAAAGTCCACCTCACCCTGTCGAAGGCTTTCTCTGCGTCCACCGACAGGGCGAGGAATGGAGTTCCCGAGCCGTGCATCACTTCTAATACATTTAATACTCTTCTCACACAGTTTGCCATCGACCTGCCCTTAATGAATCCTACTTGGTCCCGATGTATAATTGAGTGCAGAATTGCTTGTAGTCTTTTTGCTAGTACACTAGCATACAGTTTTATGTCTACATTCAATAAGGATATAGGCCTATAATTTGATACCAAGTCTGGAGATTTGCCAATTTTTAAAATTGGGATTATATTGGCCCGTAACATTTCACTAGGGATCAATCTTTGCCTCACCATTTCGTTGAAAACTGTTGTAATATGGGGTGTTAGGATCTCGCTGAATGTTTGATAAAATAGATTTGAGTAGCCATCTGGGCCTGGAGTTTTTTTTTTACTTAGACTATTTATGGCTGAACTAATTTCTTTTGGTGAGAAAGGTTTGCATAGCTGTGTGAGATGTTCTGATGATATTTTTTTAACTGCTCTGTTGTTAAAGTATGCGTCTAAATTTTCAACTTTTGTTGGGATATTATATAGCTGATGATAGTAATCATTAAAGGCTTTTGCTATTTTTGTTGGCACACGCTGTGCGCCTTCTTCTGTTATAATCCTATGTACCACTTGTTTCGCTCTTTTTCCCTTGACTTTATTAGATAACATTTTTTCTGCTCTGTTGCCCTGATAATACCACTTTGATTTCATAGTCTCTAGATTTCTTATGGCTTGTTCTTGAAGAAGTCTATTTATTTGTTGTTTTATTGTTCCTATCTCTTGGATTTTTTGTTCAGAGGGATTTTCCTTGTTATGTCTAGATTTCCCATATAGCTACATGTATAGGTCTGTCAAACAAACGCCCCTTTTTTTCCTTTTTATTGATTGAAAGGGTTAAATTGATGTTGAGAAGCCCCCCTTGCTTGACCAAGTTCAGATAAAGGTCACAGTCCCTGAGGAAGTCAGATAAGACATAATGGTTTATTTAAGAATGTCTTAGACTACAAAAAGAGGAACTAATGTTGTAGCAAGTTTCAACTGTCTTGTCTGCTGACTGACTATATTGAGTCTTATTTTAGCTTTTCTGCCTAGTGACAATATATGTATCCATTGTCCACCCCCTCTTGTGACATGTATATGCCGCCTATTATGTACTTGATGCTATGTTTGTGCAAAACCTATAACCAATCAATGCACAGGACAACGCCTAGATTTGTGTATAAATACCAATGTGGAATAAACTACACTCTGCTGAGGATAAAGAAACACGTGCCCTTTGTGTATTTGTTTTCCGCCTTCACAGCTCTCCAGATATCTGCTAACCTGCCACACATCAACGACCTTAGAAGTAACTGATCAAGGAGCAGAGACCGGCCGTTCCTTTCAATTTGGTGTCAGAAGTGGGATTCGGACATACAGGGTGAGTACAAGTTGTGCATGGTTGTATTTTATACTTCTATGCTGTGCTCCCTTGTCTCTCCGAATCCCGTACCTAAAAATTTAGTGGCTTAAGTAAAGCCGTGGGTTGTTGTTAAACACTTGTCACTGGGACGAGATAATATTGTGTTTCTGGTACACAATTTAAAATAATCTATTGATCTATGGTACTTGTCACTGGGACGAGAAAATATTGTGTTTCTGGTACACAAATAATAGATATAGATTTTAAGATTTCACTGGGAAATCGCTGAAGTGCGTGACACTGGGTCGCGGCACAGTTTAACAAAACCTACTAAGAGATATATATGTATATATGTAGATAAATATATACAAGCAATTTGTAATTAGGAAGTGTTACTTTCTAAACTGTCGTTGGTGTGTCAAAGTATAAGATAAGAATTGTATATTAAGTTGTGTGAACTGCATAAAATTATCTGTTCATAATGGGACAAAAGTTAAGTGATTTAGCCACTACAAGTTTTATATCAGGCAAAAGGAATGATGTCCCTTTGTATGGAACCCCCATTATTACACTCAAATTTATGTGACCACAGTATGTAGTTCAGGTATAATAATGTCATAATAATTAAACCCAAAGGGAGAGAAAATTAACAAGGGTAAATCTAAATACCCTAAGAGTCCTGTCCCACAGAAAGCTAAGACAGAGTCGCTGTATCCAGCACTTCCTGTTTGCTCAGAGCCCACACAGTAGAGCACACAATGCACATTGTCAGATAAGGAATTAACTGCTTTGTCTGTGGCCATAAGGTATGTTTGATTTGTCTCCCTGCAGTACACAGTGTTTTATGGGTATAGTAGATATTTTATGTATAAAGTATAAGAATATTATAACATTGCATTGTTAAACAGAATTATAAGTGTTAAGTATTTTTAGTCTGGCTGGGACACATGTATAAGTTAGAAGATAATAGTTCTGAACTGAAGTTATGTAACAGAGGATACAGATCCTTCTGTAAAACATATTGAAGATTAGAGTCTCATGTCTGTGACTCCCAAGTACACTGTATCTTGGTGTTTTGGATATGTTAGCTGTGCAAGTTGATAAGTCCATAGAAGCTGTGGCATAATTATGTTTAATGTTGTCATTAGGAGAATTGTCATTATTGTTTAAATATTTGCATAAGTAATTTTTGCAACTGCTATTTTTTTATAAGATATAATTGTATTTTTATAAGTGATGTCTGCACAAATGGGCAATAGTGTTAGAGTAAAAGTTTCTAATATTTTACCACAAGAGTAGAGACGTGTCCTAGTTTTGTGTCAACAGCCCCCAAGCAGCAGTCGTGTTATATAGAGATGTAACAAAAGGTAGTGTTTTATATTTAGTGGAGTACAGAGGATGGATCTCATGGATTATTCAAATGAGCGCTCAATAAAAAAAAAAATAGGCATGTTATGCCGCTAATATAATTTTGAATGATTCATGAGTGAAGGTCTTCTGGATTATATTCATCAGTGTGATAAGAAGTTTTATAATTAATTAGTTTTAGCAGGAAATTAACAATAGTCACTGTAGTTGTGTTATTTTGGGTAAGCAGAGTTGTTTTACTTTGGCATAGTCAGTAATTTTATTAGTGATATGCATAGTTTTAGAATTAATTTGCTACTGCGCTTGCGTAACTGTATCTTTAAGTAAGAAAAAGAAAAATATGTGTGTGTAAAACAGTAAGAGTCATATATTACTCAAGGTCTCTCTAGGACATCATGTTATATATACGTGATCAATCCAGTAGATAGTATAACAGCTGTAAAATTTTATAAATGCCATTATTTGATTTTTATTAAGGTTTATTTTGATTCAATCTACATATTCAGAGGCATCATGTAAAATTATGAGGGTAAAAAGAAATCTAATATTTGTTTAAAAACTCTAAACATTTAACAGGTTTTACATGTTACCTATTAGAAATGTTTATTTGTTTAGAGTATATTTTTTTTTTTTTGTATTTAGGTATCTTGACCAGTATATAATTTTTATGTAGGTTGGAAGGATTTTTGTATTTGAATTTTTAGTGTATGTTGAAGATGGGTTTTGGTTTTTCCCAACATAAGATATCACATTTTCCAACACTTTAAATAGAATAGATAAGGAAAGATATATTGATTATTTTTAAGGCATTTGTAGGTACTGATACATTTTAGATTTAAGTAAGATTTCAAAGTTGATACTACAGAAAGACTTGAGTAACGTTTATTTGTAAAATGTTGAGAAATGGAGGATTTTTGTGTTAAGCCGTTGAAGGCTTTGTGGGCCATGGAAATGGCAATTGATAAAGATAAAAGGTTTTTGTATGTTGTAGAAGGTGAGAGGTCATGTTGCAAATATGTACAAAGAGAAGATGTTATGGACTAAGAATATAACAGTTATGTCTTTCTTTTCAAATTAATATTCACTTTTAAATCCTAAGTAATAATGTGTATGGTATATAGTAATAAGAGGTCGAATTTTTGGATTATACTAAAAAGTATTGATCAGTGTTTTAAATAAACTCCCTGCCCATCTAATATAATCTTTGGTAAATTTACCGTAATTGTTTTTATTTTTGTGGTGTGACCAGAATTATTTTTACAGTGCTACAGCGCTACTTACATTGTTAGTGATATATGAATATAATTTTCAAACTATAGGGAACGTCAGATTACCAGCTGGAGAGCAATACATATTTAAATAAATAGAGAACTAGCATTATATACAGTAAATATATATACACACACACACATACGTAATGCTAAAAATATTTATTTGTTGAATTTTAGTGTTTGTTATAATTAAGGCAAAGTACCCCATGTGATACAGTGGGAGAGATTATTAAGCTGTTGTTTAAAATTTTAGATACAAGTTAAATTTTAATTTATGAGAATGTACATCTGTCAGTGATTAGTGGAAATAATTAGCATGTGTCATGTTCTTAAACATGCTGTGGTGTTGGAGGTGAAAGAGTTAATTATATCAATTCAGATAGTTTTTGTTGTATATGAAAGAGAGAAAAAGTTCCCCCAGAAACCCCCCCTTTATTTCCCCTTCTATCTGTTTATCTAATTACAAATAAGAAAGTTGTAGCAGTGGATGCAGAAGTTTTTTTTTTTTGTGAAGGGAGGGGCAATGGACCAAAGTTGTGTTCTGTGCTGTGGTCATGTTGATAGTATATTGATAATGGTCAAGAGATATATTTTGTTGTCAATAATTTTGATGAAGTATATGTAGCAATTGTGAATTTTTATAAAATATTTATTTTGACAGGTCACGTCTGTTATTTTTATTGAATTAGTTCCAGCCTATACTGATGTTGTTTCAGAGTTTACTGATAAGGACCAGCAAACCTAGATTATTACTAATGCAGTTCCAGTAAGAGGTCTTAATCACTAATGAAGAGATGGTGATTATTAACAGTGAGTGATTATTAATATCAGTTTTATATTACACTCATGCTCAGTCAGGAGATTTATAAAAAGAATAATAATATTTTTAAGAACAAAAGAGTGGTCTAGTTATTTTGAGACATGAGTTAAGAGTCTTAATATTAATAATAATATTTGAAAGTAAAGCAAATAATCCAAAATGTTTAATGAAATATTGCATGTTACTAATTGGAATATTTTGAGTTTTATTTCCATATAGATTAAAGCTGTACAGCCAACAAAAGACAAGTTCACAGTGCACCAACGAATCTATTGCTGATAAAAGATTATTTCTAAAGAAAGAAAAAGTTTATTTTAAAAGAAGAAATACTTACAATACAAGTAAAGAAAGGATCCTAACAAAGTCTACTGGAATAGTGTTATGAAAATTGTTCAAATTAACTCCTGGATCCATGTTATTTGCATAAATCACATTCCTGTACTGACAAACAGGCCAACAAAGGAGCAGCAATTTAATGTTTTGATGGGCATAATAATCCTTGACCACTAGTCAACATAAGCTGAGTCGTCAACCTAGGATAACTCGTAAAGAATACACCCAGGAGTCTGCAACAGATACAACAGTATACAAAAGATCATCATTGTTGGGAAGTATATTTTCATATGTACAAATGTATACAATTGTTATTAAAGGCTTGGAATTTTTGTAGTAGAGATTTGTTTAATTGTGATATTACAGGTATGTTTAGAGTATAGTGCATTTTTGCAGACTGACTCTACCAAACACAACGAGTCGACCCATAAGAAACTGTATTTTAATAATGTTTGTGGAATTTTATGTAGACAGTATATAAAATCTCAGGAAATGTATCTGATATTTTAAATAGGTTAGTTTGTTTTTGTAAGAGAGACTAATCAAGAAGGATTATGGATTTAAGGAATAGGTTAAAAAGTGTCCACAAGTAATCCGTGAGATCCCCTGGGTCTGGGAAATTGGCTAGGATCACTTGGAGCGAAACTTGTAAGTGGTTTAGCATGTGTGAGATCAGTGTTGCTAATTGTTTATGTTGTTTGTTTCAAGGGTCTCATCCTCAAGTGCATCCTGACCACTGACATCATGCCCCTACGTGAAGAATGGAAGACACTGCTCAGATATTCCCCATTATGGAAGCTTACAGTGCAACTAAGCTGGATGACCAACCAATGTGTGAAATCGAAGAAGTGTGCCTTATCATCTTGGATACAATGATTATGTTGACCAAGCAACTCCTGATGGTTATCCTTAAAAACAGACAATGTCAATTTCTAAGAATAAAAGGGGAGAACAGTATGAATATTATATGGACTGTAGGGGCCTCTGGAGTCACGTCGTGGATGGGAGACCATATTGTTTTGTCTGCTGCCATATCATCTGACTGTTTTTTGTGTTCTGAATGCATGCCATGTTGTGTGTTCTGAATGCATGATGTCAGTTTTGCTTCAAGTTATTTTAAAGTATTCTGCAAATGACTCAGTCCTTGGGAATTGCAAACTCCCGAATAATATGTTTGATTTTTACTTAGATCTATTGGTTGTAGAGAAGGGTTTTATTAGGCAGGGTAAGAGGAGCAATCAACAATAGATATTTAATTTAGTTTTGTGTCCATCGTGTGTTTTTGTTGGTCATGCCATTATGTAACATATTTAGATAGTTATGTTAGGCCTTCCATATTTAAGAGAGAGATACTGTGAATTTTCACAGGTCCAATATCTCTGCAGAGCGAAACCAAGGTCTGCTCAGTCGTCAGAGGTCTATACCTAATCTCAAAGGTTATTAAAGTTAAAGTTAATGTTAGATGTCAGTATTGTCCTGAGGCAGTCCGGTAAAACAGGAAAGCCATAGTCGGTTAGTAAAGCTTAAATATGGATGTGAAGATTTTTGATTCAATATGTTGTTTTAATTGATCAGACCACTCCAATTTTATCCAGTGGTATTTAAATAATATATGAGATGTGGACACAAATATCAGGTTTTGATCATATATTCGAAATATGCTTGTGGTTAGGAGATAATTAAGTGTTTTGTTTTAATAATAGCAATAATCGGTGCTTTTTATATAATTGTGAGGTGGGATAAATGCATTATTGCTTAAGCTGTTAAACCAGCTGCAAAACTCCAATACCACACGAAATATTACATTACTTATGCTAGAGCTTCTCAACAGCAATATTAAGATTGTTCAGCAAGTGAACAAAAGAGTGGAACTGAAAGGGTTAAATTGATGTTGAGAAGCCCCCCCTTGCTTGACCAAGTTCAGATAAAGGTCACAGTCCCTGAGGAAGTCAGATAAGACATAATGGTTTATTTAAGAATGTCTTAAGACTACAAAAAGAGGAACTAATGTTGTAGCAAGTTTCAACTGTCTTGTCTGCTGACTGACTATAGTTTTATTTTAGCTTTTCTGCCTAGTGACAATATATGTATCCATTGTCCACCCCCTCTTGTGACATGTATATGCCGCCTCTAATGTACTTGATGCTATGTTTGTGCAAAACCTATAACCAATCAATGCACTGGACAACGCCTAGATTTGTGTATAAATACCAATGTGTAATAAACTACACTCAGAGCTGAGGATAAAGAAACACGTGCCCTTTGTGTATTTGTTTTCCGCCTTCACAGCTCTCCAGATATCTGCTAACCTGCCACACATCAACGACCTTAGAAGTAACTGATCAAGGAGCAGAGACCGGCCGTTCCTTTCATTGATCCACTCTTAATAAAATGGCCTCTTAAAGTTGCTTTATAGGCGCACCAAACTATAGGTTCTGAGATTTTATTATTAGCATTTTCCTTAAAAAAGAGGTCGGTCATTTTGTTGACTTCTTCTATATCTTAAAGGTTCTTTTAATAAAAGATCATTTAATTTCCAGGTTGATCGGGAGCCTTTTAATTCGCTATCCTTTAAGTCCATAACTAGGGCACTGTGGTCAGACCATGTCACCTCTCTTATTAAGACTTTTTCTACTCCTTTCATTAATTGATGATTCCCAAAAAAGAAATCAATTCTTGAATATACTGCATGGGATTTGGAATAACAAGAGAATTCTCTTTCTTGTGGATGGAATGTGCGCCATATGTCTAGTAGCTCAGCATTATGTATAATTTTTGTGAACCTATTAGCTCTGCTTTTTGTTTTTTTGTCTGGCGGAGTTTTCTTTACGGATAATCTGTCCATATTACTATCCATTAAACAATTGAAATCTCCTCCCATGATTAATTTACCTTTTTTTATCTTAGTAATTTTTGTTATTCATTTTTGAATGAAATTTACTGTTGCTGTTTTCGGAGCGTAAACATTAATAATTGTGAATAGTTCTCCTAGAATCTGAAAAACTATGATAATAAATCTACCTTCCTCATCTACCTCCTGGTATTCTACCTGGAAGTCTAAGTCTTCTGAAATCAATACTGCTACTCCTCTTTTTTTTTTTTTTTATGAGAGCTGATGAGATAATTGTGCCATAATTATTCGGAATCCATTTTTTGTTGTCCTCTTTACGCCAATGTGTCTCTTGTAGGAGAACAATTTGGGCTTTTATTTTCCTAAACTCGCTAAATACTACTGATCTTTTGACTGGAATATTCAATCCCTGGGTGTTAATTGATATAACTCTAACCATATTCTTGGTCAGCCCCCCCCCTCGTTCCCAGCCCCACGCATCGCATCAATAACATATATCAAATTTTAAAGGGAAAGCCCATTATAATCTCCACTTCCGACGGCATTTCGGGTAGTGGGGATTTAATTACCATGTTCCCATGGCTCATTTCAAGCTCCAATTCTAGGTTGAAGCTAAGCCCGCTGAGTGCGTTCTTCCCCAGGGGAGGGAAATACAAAGTTCTCTTTTGGATCACTCTCTCTCGTCTATACTCTCTCAAATCTCCGATATGGGGGGCGGAGGTGGTAGAGAGAAGAGAGAGAAAAAAAAAATTGAGATTTCCCTTTCATTCTTCTTCCCTTTGGCACCGAAAAAGCAATAATATCGTGCTGTGGGGCAAAGCCCTGCGATACCGTGATTCTAGGTGTTTATTTATTTGGTTCCCCCTTATAGTGTTTTCCTCTGTCTTCATATTTCCTCTTTAAAGGTGTCCCCCCCAAATCCCTTCCACCCTCTCCCCTCCCTCTATCTCCCCCTCTAAGCTGTCCCTTCCCCGTCCTTCTCCCTCTTCATCTATACTATCCTTCAGTGGTATTATTATTTGAACGCTGTATTATGTAGTGAACTTAAGTGCTATAAAAATATTATGAGTGAGGGGACCACGTAATTCTCTAAGCATGTGATTAGTGCCAAAAGTACTAATAACCTTAAAAAGTGCGATGCCCTGAAGTGCGATCTATTTATTACCTATATTCTCTAATACTACTATTTGCTTGATTTTCTCCGCCAGGGAAGGCTAGAGAGAGAAAAAAAAAAATCGATTTGAATTTCTTTTTTTAAATAAAGTGCAGTAGTTGTGATAAGACATAAGTGTAATAGCTCTGAGTTCTTAAAATATTCCCTTTCTTAAATCTCTTTCGTGAGAAAATAAAAAAAATTCCTCTTTCCTCCTCCTCAATTCGGCAGTTATGAGTCTAGGTGTTGAAAGAGTTTCTTCCCTTTCTCCAATGGATCACTTTCTCCCTCCTTATATCTCCAGGTCTTTGATGTTCTTCTGCAAGTCCCCTTTCTACATTAGATTTTGCTGAGTTAGCCAATTGGCAGCTTCTTCCTCTGCATTGAAAGACACTATTTCCTTCTGAAAAAATTATAAGTCTTGTCAGAAAACCCCACATATACTTTATCTCATGTTTCCTCAGAATCAGTGTAGTTGAAGAGAAGGCTCTCCTCTTTTGTCTTGTTTCGAATGAGAGATCTGGGAAGATCTTTATGTTTGAATTCTCCCCTTTATTTGGTGTCTGCCTGGCTAGCTTCATGATATTTTCTCTCATTATATATGAGTGGCAACAGATTATTACATCTCTTGGTGCTTCTGCAGGGGCATTTTTTGCCTTATATAACCTGTGGATTCTTTCGATGTAATTTGTTTCCTGTGCCATCTTTATTCCCAAGTCCTCAAAAAAATATAATTATCCTTGTGGGACGGATTCTGGAATATTCCTTAATCGTAGGTTGTTGCGTCTCGCCCTATCCTCTAGTTCGGCGACTTTCCCTTCCAAAAAGGATATTCTGCTGTGCTGCCTTTTTAAAGACGCTTTCGAATTTGTTGATAGAATTTCCAAGTTGTTAAATCTTTCATCTAAATTTTGTATCTTTTGTCCGATTTCTCCTATTTCGTGCTTGAGGTCGGTGCTGTTTTTAATTATCTCTTGTTGTATTTGTTCCGCTTGGGACTGAAGGCATGATTTTAAATATTCTGGAGAAATACTTCCTCCTTCATCTCGTTTGCTCTCCACCTCTTCTGATGATTTTTTGTTTCGATCTTTATTCGAGGGGCTTTTCGACACAAAAATATCTGATACTCAAAAGGGAAATAAGAGTGTGGAGAAAAAAGAAGAGGAAGGTAAGGAAAAGGCATTCAAATAATCATGGCAAATAAAAAAGGAAATGAGCAGAAGCACCTGGAGAAAGAAAGAAAGAAAGAAAGAAAGACTACAAGAAAAGAGCAGAAGCAAGAAAAAGGTTTCTCTAATTTTTTTTCCTCCCAAGTAGACAGAAGCATGTCGGACGCAGGTTCCATCAACCTGCGTCCGACATGCTTCTGTCTACTTGGGAGGAAAAAAAATTAGAGAAACTTTTTTCTTGCTTCTGCTCTTTTCTTGTAGTCTTTCTTTCTTTCTTTCTTTCTTTCTCCAGGTGCTTCTGCTCATTTCCTTTTTTATTTGCCATGATTCTTTGAATGCCTTTTCCTTACCTTCCTCTTCTTTTTTCTCCACACTCTTATTTCCCTTTTGAGTATCAGATATTTTTGTGTCGAAAATCTTCAGTTTTTCTTATTTTCCCTCGATGTAGATTAGGGGCCACGGGGCGACTCCGTATATTCCTGGAACCGAGTTCCTTGATATTGTCCCGTTAGCCGTGGGTTTCTCTTTACCTCTTTCTTAACTCCTCGTTTCCTTTTATCCTTGTTCCCTATTCCGTACTCCTCCTATTGTTTTATCGGGAGGGTCGTAGGTACTGCTGTTACTGTTCGGGCCTTAGGACAAGGAGTATTGGGGTCGAAGATTTAAAATTACGCTTCTTTTGTTGTCCTCTTTTTTTTATATGGGATAGAGGAGGAGAGGAGGGCACTGGCAGAGCTAGCTTGTTCAGCTACAATATCTTAATTTAGAGTAGCTTATGCTCAATGGGAATTATTACAGAATGCTTATCTTTCTCACATTTGGTGTGTAGGAAGGTGCTGAGCTTTCTTTCTTTTTTTTTTTTTTTCCTTCTCTTTCCTTCTTTTCTTTCCCCTTTTATCCAACTTGCTTTTTTATTTCTTTGCTCTGCCTTTCCTCTTTCTCTCCCTCCTCTCTTTCTGTCTTTGTTCAGCGTTTAGGGACTTTTAATTCCCCCTTTTGCCCCTTTATGGGAAGATATGACCTTGTTATCTATAAGGTCTCCGTGTCTTATGGCTCTTCCTCAGCCTTTCTTGTTCTTTTTTCCTTCTTTACGTCCGAGGAAGGAGTCCCTCCCTTAATGTGTTGGGGGGTAAAAAAAGCTGGTCTCATTTGCTTAAACCCACCCTCCGCTATTTATTTTTAGGACTCCTTGCCAATATTTAGCTAAGGTAGTCTTTCCGTTGGAGTTATTTAATACTCTGGGGTAAACAATGATATATACAGAGAGGTAATTGAAGTTCCGTTTCACCCTTTTCTTTCCCACCTCCAATACAGTTAAAGTCAGTATTCAGTAATGTTTAGGAAAAGGTTTTTAAATCATCACGATAGGTTTAAGCAATGGGAAGCATGTTTGGTACACTCACGATTCCCCAGAGGCTCCCCGGGATTTGGCTCTCCACGTGGGCTCGAGGTGTAATGTCGTTGGTAGGTCAGGGGAACGACAGCAAGTTTTCTTCTCCTTCCTCCCTTTGCTTTGCGATTCTCCTTCTTTACTCAAAACTCTTCCTGCTTTCTATCCTTTGCCCCTTGCTTTTCTCTTTTTTTTTTTCTCCTTTCCTCTTGAAGCTGCGTATACTGGAGAGTAGGTTGTATACGAGATGTCCGTGTTTGCCTCGTGGCTCTGGAACACGCTTCTCCGCAAAAGGCACACTGCGGGCTACAGACGCCGAACGCTGCACGGGGGACTGCTCCTAGAGTTCGCCGGAGGAATCTCGAGACTCAGCAGGCACCACCTCCTGACGTCGTTACGTCAGGGCTCGACAAACCCCAGGCGCCAGGTCGCCATGGCGACCAGGAAATTAGACCTGGCGCCTCGGTGCTGTCAGCCTCATGGCCCCCTTGCCACTGCCATCCGATTTTTTCTGCAGCGCAAGGGGGTATGGCACAGACTGCAAGCTCCGCCCCCTCGCGCAACGCGCGTCTGAGTGCCGGGTGTCGTCACGTGACATCCTGGCACTCAGCACGCCGACCAACGATCATCAGCTGCAGCATGAATGTCCCCCTCTCCTGCAGTGAGGTAAAGCAGCAGGGAGGGGGGACACATCAAGAAGAAACCCCCAAGAAAAGACTATGTGAGGTGGGTGTGTGTTTGTATGTATATGTAAAGTAGGTGTGTGAGGTGTTTGTATATATGGGTATATGTAAAGTAGGTGTGTGTGAGGTGTTTGGATATATGGGTATATGTAAAGTAGGTGTGTGTGAGGTGTTTGGATATATGAGTATATGTAAAGTAGGTGTGTGTGAGGTGTTTGGATATATGGGTATATGTAAAGTAGGTGTCTGTGAGGTGTTTGGATATATGGGTATATGTAAAGTAGGTGTCTGTGAGGTGTTTGGATATATGGGTATATGTAAAGTAGGTGTGTGTGAGGTGTTTGGATATATGTGTATATGTAAAGTAGGTGTGTGTGAGGTGTTTGGATATATGTGTATATGTAAAGTAGGTGTGTGTGAGGTGTTTGGATATATGTGTATATGTAAAGTAGGTGTGTGTGAGGTGTTTGGATATACGGGTATATGTAAAGTAGGTGTGTGTGAGGTGTTTGGATATATGTGTATGTGTAAAGTAGGTGTGTGTGAGGTGTTTGGATATATGTGTATGTGTAAAGTAGGTGTGTGTGAGGTGTTTGGATATATGGGTATATGTAAAGTAGGTGTGTGTGAGGTGTTTGGATATATGGGTATATGTAAAGTAGGTGTGTGTGAGGTGTTTGGATATATGGGTATATGTAAAGTAGGTGTGTGTGTGTGAGGTGTTTGGATATATGTGTATATGTGAAGTAGGCGTGTGTGTTTATGAATTGTGTTTATGTTTGCGTGATTGTCTGGCTCCTAAAAAAAATTTCTGGCTCCTAAAATCAAATTAAATTTGTCAAGCCCTGCGTTACGTCATCACGTTCCTCCTCGTCCGGGATAAGTGGTTTAGTGTTGCACTAATGTTGATTATTTTGGCAAAATAATGGGGAAAAACATTTTTTTTCCTGGCAAGTTTAGCCTTTTATATGTATTTTTTAATACTAAATTGTAGATTATTTTGATGTATAGGGCAGGGCTTGACAAATCTAATTTGATTTTAGGAGCCAGCAAAAAAATTTAGGAGCCAGACAATCACGCAAACATACACGCAATACATAAACACACACGCCTACTTCACATATATATACACACACTCACACAAATACAAACACCTCACACACACACCTACTTTACATATACACATATATCCAAACACCTCACACACACCTACTTTATATATACACATATATACAAACACCTCACACACACCTACTTTACATATACAGATATATACAAACACCTCACACACACACATATATATCCAAACCCCTCACACACACCTACTTTACATATACACATATATACAAACACATCACACACACCTACTTTACAATATATACACACACCCCACACACCTACTTTACAATATATACACACACCCACCTCACACAGTCTTTTCTTGTTTTTTTTTAGTTTTTTAACGTGTCCCCCCTCCCTGCTGCTTTACCTCATTGCAGGGGAGGGGGGCATTCGTGCTGCAGCCGATCTTCCTGCTGAGTGCCAGGAAGTCACGTGACGACACCCGGCACTCAGACACGCGCTGCGGGGGGGAAAAAAAATAAATAAATCGGATGACAGCGGCAAGGAGACCATGAAGCTGACAGCACCCAGCCGCCAGGTCTAAATTCCTGGTCGCCATGGCGACCTGGGGTTTGTCGAGCCCCGGTATAGGGTATCAAAAAAAAACTTTAACTGTCCTTTCAAAAACAACATATAACTTGTATGGGTGCGTTAAATTACAGAGGGTAAATTTACGTTTCAACAACCACATATCAAAAATTTAAAAATCCCCCTGGTCCTTGGTGGGTTAAGGGCCCAGCACTGCTTAGTTACCCTCTCTTGGGTTTTCCTGCTTAGTTACCCTCTCTTGGGTTTTCCTGCTTAGTTACCCTCTCTAGAGATTTCCCGTTTAGATACCCTGTCTAGGGATTTCCTGCATTTGCCCTTCTCAGGCCTCACCCTTACCTAAGCCCTCACCCATTCTGTTTCGCCCTCTACCCCACCTCTGTTTTTTCTACAGTCCCTGATAAAGCTCTTTGTTTATACTGCAGTCCCTTGCTAACGTCCCCTTTTGCACATGCTACAGTTATTATTACAATCCTCATTTCTGTGTTTCAATATCTGTTCTCACCCTGAACAAGGAATAATAACATGCAACCAGACTCCTCATCAATGCCTGCACTTAAACTCCAACTTAACCTGGTAATTGCCCTGACAGCATCATTCAAAAGTCTTTTTAATGACGTAGGTTTCTACTTCATTAAAAATGAAGTTTTAAAGAAGGTTTAGTCCCTTTTTAAAGCACCACACTGAGGTGGGGTTTAATAAATTAATTTGAAATCTGACTCCCTGCATTTAATGGCTTTTCCCTGGGGATTAAGACACCTATTACTCTCAGAATAATCATCCCCATAGAGATAAGATAGAGAGCAATGCTTACTGTACAAGTGCACAACATTATTCTCCATAGTGGAAGAGTTTAAACATACATGGGGCATAAGGCTATCCCAAATATAAAAAATAGACCAGGAACAAATTAAAGTATTTTTAAAAAAGTATTTACCGTATATACTCGAGTATAAGCCGACCCGAATATAAGCCGAGGCACCTAATTTTACCACAAAGAACTGGGGAAAAAAATATTGACTCGAGTATAAGCCTAGGGTGGAAAATGCGGCAGCTACTGGTAAATATTGCCCCCAATATGCCATTTAATATGCCAGGATATTGCCCCCAATATGCCAGGATATTGCCCCCAATATGCCAGGATATTACCCCAATATGCCAGGATATTGCCCCCAATATGCCAGGATATTGCCCCCAATATGCCAGGATATTGCCCCCAATATGCCAGGATATTGCCCCCAATATGCCAGGATATTGCCCCCAATATGCCAGGATATTGCCCCCAATACGCCAGGTTATTGCCCCCAATACGCCATTATATTTCCCCCAATATGCCAGGATATTGCCCCCAATATGCCAGGATATTGCCCCTTAGTATGCTCGTTATGCCACCCTCCTCCCCCAGACCCCAGTACTTACCTCGTTCCTGCTCTGTCCCCCGGTGCTCTGAAGCTGCGTGGCTGTGAGGGAAGCGTTGTGAGCTTCCCTCCAGCCGTGCGGTCAATAATGTTTGTTTAAAAAAAAACACTTTATTGACCGCGCGGCTGGAGGGAAGCTCACAACGCTTCCCTCACAGCCACGCACCTTCAGAGCACCGGGGGACAGAGCAGGAACGAGGCAAGTTTTAGATTTTTTTTTTTTCCCCCACTGACTCGAGTATAAGCCGAGGGGGGCATTTTTCGAGTATATACGGTATTTTAAATTAGGAAGACATTTGGCAGACTAGATGGGTGAATGGTTCATATCTGCAGAGAAATGTTATGTTTCTATAGACAACTCATCTAGTCTAGCAAAGTTCTAAATGTTCATATGAATGGTCCGAATCGGCAAATCCCTGTATATAACATAAAAATGCTTGGACATGACCTTTAGAAGAACACACAACTGGTAGACCAGCTGAACAGTAATATTTGGCACGGAAAATAGCAATGTTTCTTTTTAATGAGACAGACTGTCACTTCAGAAAAATTGTGAATATATTAAAGATATTAAGCCCTAGTCTTTTTGCAAAAACAAACTATGGAGGCTTCCATCTCATGTAGAATTGCTCCACGGCACTAGTGAAAAATAGTCCAGAGGCACAGCCAATAGCGGGAGAGATGAAGATCTGCTTCACTGCTTGAGGTGTCTTCAGCATCACAGACACCGCACACCAACAAGCACTGCCAGGATGCAGAGAACCAGTGACTAGAAGTTTCACAGAGATTTCCCAATTAAACGGAATTGGTCTGTATGATGCTCAATAGGAGCAGCGTCCGGTTTAAACTCATCAAAAGGGTTTAACACTAGCATCCAGCATTTTAATATTGCCCTTTAACCCTTTTTGGAACTCTTAATTTCTATTTGTTTTATGGTTGGCTCTTTTCTACTATTTTTTTATTTATTAAAAAATTGGTTTTATATGAGCCACAATTAGTTTATATGGTGTTACAAAGACAGAAATGTAATGTATGACATGTATGTTAATATATTTGATAGGGTTGACTACATGCAAAACAAATAGAAAAGAACTGTGAGTTGCATATATGAAACGCTCATCTTTCTTTCTCTTTCAGCCCTAACAAAATGGGAAAATTCTTTATTCAACTTTTTTACAGGAAGACACAAAGCCTGGAATCGAAGAAGCCGCTTGCACAGTGCAGAGATCACTTGGTACTGGCATTGTGTAATCATCATGTCATGCAAGTCAACGCAGCCTTGTGATTCATTTAAATAGGAGCCACTGCTCATTGTTTCTATTGCTCTGAATTAAAAATGAGACTACAAAGAATTTACTTTATTGTCTAACCTTGAAAAAGAGAGTGGGTGATGAACATTCACAGACATTTTGCTTTACATCTAAAGTCAGAATGATGTGGGACGTGTGCCTTTGTCTTTATACGGAGGTGCATCTACACAGATCATATAAGTATAACGCCTGTGATGCCATTAACCCCTTCGCGACAATGGACATGTCAGGCATGTCCAGCCGACAACTCTGTTGCAGACAATGTATGTGCCCGACACGTCCTGCGGTAAAACGAGCGGTTTTCGCGATCAACAATTGCGAAAAACGCTCTGACAGGGCTGCTCTATTGTTTTGATGTCCTTGGAGCGATTGTGGGCGCCATATTGCAGTAGCAATATTCTCCTGCAATATGGCTATGCCCTCTTGTGGGTAGAGCTTCAGAAGTGAAAAAAAAAAAAAAAACTTCTGATGCTCTAAATCTGTTGCTTGACTGCCCCTAACATTGCAATACAAAAAAAAGGACTTAATTAGCTCAAATCTAGGGTTAGAATAGTTGTTTCGGTTACAATTAAATTAGGGTTAGCATAAGGGATAGGGTTAAAATTATATAAAAATTAAAAATATATTAAAGATTAGCATAAGGGTTAGAGTTGGGGATAAACTTAGGGTCAAAAGATCACTGTAGGAAAAAACAAAAAAAAAAAACACTGTTTTTTGCCCCATAACTCACAAACAAATTGAGAAAAAAATGGAAACAAGCCTATTTCTGAACTCGGGACATTTAGAAACTATTTAAATGGGGTCTTTTTTAATGATTTTATTTGTGTAAATTATTTTTAAAGTCAAAGTTAAAAAAAAGTGTTTGTTTTTTTTCATCATATTTTATGATTTTTTTGTAGTAAATTATAAGATATGATGAACATAATAGTATCTAATGAAAGCCCTTCTTATGATGATAAAACCAACATATAATTTGTGTGGGTACAGTATGTGAGAAAGAAGAAAATTACAGCTAAACACAAACACCCCAGAAATGTCAAAACAGCCCTTGTCACCAAGGGAAAGACAAGGTCAAAAGGTCTTGTTACTAAGGGGTTAGTTTGAGCAACAATAAAGTCACACTCAGTGTCATGTTGAATGGGCCTCTGGCCAAATAAAAAAACATGAATCATCTATACATTTTTACAGCAACAAATCGGTGTCTACTCAAACTTCCATTTTCAAAGGCATGTACAGCAAATACATCAAAATAAATTATTTTTGCAGAGTTTAGCGGTATATCTTTCTCATGCCTAAAAATGGTGTTCCTTGCATGTCTTGGGAGTCTAATAAGAAGGCTATCATCAGAATATATGGGGAAGCCCAGTGCCAACGTCAGTAATGTGCACATTGGTAGCCCCTACACATTTTAATGGCAAAGAGTAGGTGGATATAGCACATTTGTGTTATCTCATCATTGGGCATTTCCATAGGCCCCCCCAATTGTTCGCAATCAGGGAAGTATTGGCCATGTGTAATTCTGAGCATAGAGCTGTACAGTAAGATGTTTAAAAATAAGCAAGGAGTATGCCTATATGCTTACATTCTTAGTAATGTGAAAACTATAGGGTCTACTCACTAAAGAGAAAATAGCAGGGAATTGAAATGGGAATTTCAAACTTTAGGCCATCAGTGTTCTTCATATTTAAATGGGTGAAATTTATACCTCTGAGTCCAGGTGTCAGGTCTCAATCCATTTTCAATTGCTGCATTTTCAGCAGGAAGTCCAAAGGCATCCCATCCCATTGGATTAATGACCTGATTAACAAAGGGAAAAGAGCAAGTCAAGATAATGCGATTTTGTACACTGCTGGTCATACTAGTAATGGAGTTTCAAGGCTACACAATTAGGACAAGTACTAGTTCCTGGTACATGCCATCATTCTAGTGACTGTAAGTGATGGTCATTACTCTAATACTAACCAGTCTCCCACATTTCACACTAACCCAGTGACACTGTAGAATTCATATTCTCGCTAGTACCGGATGTTCAGGGCATTAACTGAACATCTCCCGTATTTATACTGTGATGCTGAACATTTCTGGTTCTGAGTATCCAATCAATCTTCCGACAAAATCCAAAGAAAAGGACTTCAAAGTGCCAATAAAGATCCAATCAGATAAGGGCAGAAAACACAGAAGTGTCCAAAAGGGTGTGTGTATTCAGCTACTTTGGCCACATGCAAAATTCAAGGTATTGATAAAGTGGTATTCCCTCCGAGAGGAGGTAGTGCTCCTGATATAGTTAGTCGAATGGAGGTGAAGTGGATATTTTATCTGCAAACCACAGGGTTTGAACGCCCGTTTTCTCATTATGTATGATTATTCCAATTTTTGTAATAGGAACTTTATATTTCTAGTTGCTTTAATTTTAAATTATTCATGAGAAAGAAGTTTTACATTTTCTGTCAGGCCTTTAAAACGGATCTATAGGGTTTCTTGTACTATGTTTTTGCTATGCAACTTTTTGATATGATCAGATTTTTTCTAGGGTGTATTTAAAATGTATTTGGTGTTTCCAGTAACTATTTGCAGAGTTTAAGAATTTACTTTATTTTAAATATATGTAGTGTTTTTACTATTGTATATATTCCCCTACCGAGATTTCTCATTACTGCTTACTAATTCATGTTCACTTGCCCATGCGGTGTGGATATCTGTCAGGAGGAGGTTCCCTCTCATAGCTATTTAGGCTGACCGGTCAGGTGTAACCACAGCTTATGATTACGTGCCATGCAGCACGAAACGCATCAAGCGTGTTGTGAGCAGTTTGTTTTTTCTATTTCTCTGCCTCACAAGGATCTTTTTTGTGCTGATCTTACATGTGCCAATAAATCTTTGAAGTTTTAGACTGATATTCCGTGGAGTCTTCAGTTGATGCACAGTTTAGTTTTCTCATTTGCAAACTCATGGAGATCCTGGAGCCACACAGCATCTGATAGCGGGGGAGTTATCTTAAACAAACACCGTAAGAGCACTGGTTATCAAGGTTTGAGTTGATAATGATCTTTTACATAAAATGTGTCGTACTTGAAGCTAGAGGTTTGCTCAGGGCAGTCTTTAACGCGGGGCAAACAGGGCAGCTGCCCTGGGCCCACTTAGTCCGGGGGGGTCCATGCAAATCTGTAACTGCTACCTGCACTATGCGATCAGCACTGATCGCATAGTACAGGTGCACCCAAAATGCAGACACAGAGGCGCACTCCGTGTGCATCTGCCTGTGCCGCGCGAGGGGGGAAATCTCTGCCCCCTCACAGAGCATGTTAGAGCACCGGATGTCCGAGACATACAGGTGCTCAGAATACATGGAGCCACGCACAGAAGAAACAGCCCCCTCCCTGCAAATGTAAGGTAAGCGAGCAGGGTGGGGGACAAACAAAACTAGTGTGTGTGTGTGTGTTTAAGTCTGACTGTGTGTGTAGGTGTGTCTATCTGACTGTGTAAGGTTGTCTGTGTGTGTGTAAGTGTATCTGTAAGATTGATGGGACCAAATATTAATACCTCCCCCCCCCCCCCCGTCTGACAGCTTATGAAACCCAGTCATACATATAAAGGAGGACTAAACGTTTTTTTCCCCACTTGTGGTTCTGATGTAGAGGGTAGAATGAAAGTTAAATTGTCCTTTCAGAAATCTAACATATGCATCCAAACAATGTAATTAGTGCTTACAAATCCCATGTTCGTGCTTGAAGAGAGCATGTGCCATGGCTTGTATCTCATGCAGCACACACATTTTTTCCCCTAAGGAAATACTTACATTAATTGTCACCATCTTCAGAAAAGCTGTAGCAGGGGATCAAATGGGATTTCTTTTTAAATTACTTATGCTTTTAACAACTCCAAAGGATATATCATGTAACATGGTAACATTAAATATGTGAAACATCTACCAGTCTGGATTCTTTATAAACCTGTTTCTTTAAAAAAAAATTTAGAAGACATTAATCAGGACATTGACTCATTTTAGATACTGGTGCTTCTTTTTCAATCACACTATAGAGGCGACTAGGAAATTAGACTTGGTGCCCAGCTAGAGTCATTCCCACATGGCACCCCTCTCACCCTAGAATCTGTTTTTTTTTTTTTCAAAATTGCAGCAAGAGGGTGCTGAGTGTGCGGTGCACAGTCTTCCTGCTCGGCCCCCTTGTGCTCTAATGTCAGAGAGGGAGATGTCACGTGTCACACTGCTGCTCACCAGGAAAATGAAGATGGTCTGTGCCTGTGTGACAGGCATAGACAATACTGGAGCAGACAGCAATGAGGTAAAGAAGCAGGTAGGGGGGGCGTGGCTGGACGAGGTTGAAGATGGTCGCATAAAGAAGGAGCTCCTCTCTCCACCCGCCTAAACTTTGCGAGCAAACAAGCAAAATCGACATGGGACGCAATAAAAAACCAGGACCTGATCCCCAAACACCCGGGGGACGGGGTAAGCCAATTTCTGCATCCTTGCGGGCTTATTTCAACACACCCGCGGCCCTCGCTTCCCAGACATCGGCGGATCAAGAGGCCTTCTCTCCCGCCAGTTCACTGGAACTCGAAGGGGATACACCGGACTCTTTGCCGGCTCCCCAACCTACCTCATCAGAACAAACGGCGATCAATAACTTATTTTCCTCGGCTCCATGGCGGGCCGATTTCAGCACACTACTTGTTGAACTTAAAGCAACGGTGAAAGACGCAATCGAGGATTTCAGAGTAGAACACAAGGCTCTGGCCCAGAAAGTGCTGCAACAAGAAGCCACCCTGGAACAACATACTCAAAGGCTGGATTCTACCTCGAATTTGGTGACACAACATACGCTCTATTTTGCTGAATACCGAAGGCGACTGGAGGACCTGGATAATAGAGGCCGCAGGCATAATATTCGGATCCGCGGCCTACCTGAAGCGCAAGGTGCAAGCCAGGAAGATGTGGTGCAGACCACCACTCGCCTATTTAATTTCCTGCTCGACAGGCCGGCGGAGACGGTTATACAAGTAGACAGGGCCCACAGAGCTCTAAGACCACGCGGCCCACCATCAGGCCCGCCAAGAGACATTATCTGTTGTCTCCCTGATTTTCAGCTGAAGGAAGCCATAATGAGGGCAGCAAGGGAGTCAGGCCCATGGGAATACGAAGGCCACCGTGTAGCCCTATTCCAAGATCTGTCAGACATTACTCTGCAAACGAGGAGGATTCTTAGGCCCCTGACAATGGAACTGCAGAGGCGTCAACTCCGCTATCGTTGGGGACATCCCTTTAGTCTTTCAGTCAGGGATGGAGACCGGACACTAATTCTACGATATTTTCAAGATTTACCTGATTTTTTGAACGGTTTGGGTCTCCCCACGATTGACATCCCGGATTGGAATTTGCCAGATTTGCAACAGGGCAACGCCAATCACATAAATGGCCGAGGACGTAGACCGTATGCCGGAGCTCCAAGGCCCCAACGCCAGATAAGACACAGATCCACAAGGCCTGTAAATACCGCGGATCGGATCCTTAACCGCCAAATAGACGTGGAAGAGTAACTGGCGGCTCATACAAGGACGGTGTGGCTTGCTACTGAACTCTGTGAATGTTTTCTCGTACGACCAAGACCCCAGCCATCACCATTTTTACCCCACGACCAAATGAGACCTGGGTACTTACTGAGAAGGGCCCCACCGGATAGAATCGGAGAAAAGGATGGGAGTATCGCGGTAGGGCTCATCTTGCCCCCCCCCCCCCTCTCCCACCAACACCACCACCCCAGCCACCAAGGGACCTGAGAGACTGGCAGTTCTACATAGATCAACATATCACTGTATTGTATGGAACTGCACAGGCTGAAAGCTGGACTGTTCCCAGGCTGGCCCGCAGGCCACAACATACCATGGACTACAGCCAGGATCTCACATATCTGACAACTATAATCAGCCCCAAAAGGACAGAGCAGCGAGAACCACATAAGTATCGCTATTAACCCCAATGGTTTTATATTGTAATGTGTTTGTGATCTATGGGTGGGAAAAGGGAAGCAAGTTGGGGTTGGGCCACCCCTGACCGAAGTTTCGAGGTGGTAACCCTCCGGGGTCCGAGAGTCAGACACAGCACATAGATACCGGTCCCTGCTCAGGTGCCCGGGAGGGAGTTTCCATCACTCCGCCTGGACATCAGGGGAGAGACCAAGGGGAGGTGTAGGGCGAAGAAGAAGCTAACATGGAGGTACCCAGGGTTCTATTGTGGGTGTATAAGATGTATGAGAGAGTATTTACGGGCCCCCTCTCACCCCCCAGTCTTGGGACTGAGGAGTGGAGGGAGGTCGTCCCGCATAGAGATGTGGCAGGGTGTATATCTGTGTTTTTCGAGTTATATGCCCACATGTTTCTTGGGCTGGAAAGCGTTTTGTATGTTACAAAGCAAGTTGGGTGGGTGGAGGAGCAGATCCTCCTCTTGTACGTTTTTTCTTGTTAGTTTGTCCCAAACGGCCGGTTTGGCCTATCCACCATTGTCCCCACACCGTAGGCGTCGATATATATTGTCCGGGTCACCTTTCCCCATTGTTCTGGGGGGGACCTTGAGTACAATAGTCGCCACTAGTGAAGTGTTGCGGAACCTCGCCTGGGTTTTGAGGTTTCCATTTTCTGTTCTGTCCATAGTTCTATAATTTTTCATTTCTCCTTATTTCCCCCATTTTTTAGTAACCCCTACAATACAACATCTGTGGCTTTTTAGATGAGTCACTCAAATACCACAATGCAGGATACACATACCAGAACCCAAGCTAGACGTAATCTTATTATGTTTTCTTACAATGTTAAAGGACTTAACATCCCTGAAAAGAGATCCCATTTACTGAGAGACCTCAAATTCCACAAAGTTGCTGTCGCTTTCCTACAAGAAACCCATTTTAGAGGAACGACACACCCTAAATTGACGAACTCTGCATACCCCAAAGGATTTTTCAGTAACAACCCTGAGACTAAATCTAAGGGAACGGCCATTCTTTTTGATAAATACACACCATTTAACGAGAGTGCACAGTTGTCTGATGAAGAAGGCAGATATATATTCGTGAAGGGGACAATCCTGGATGTACAATACACTTTCGCGAATATATATCTCCCAAACACTAGACAGCAGCGTTTTTTGACCAAATGTCTACGCAGACTTCAGTCTTTCCAAGAAGGCATACTGGTTGTGGGGGGGGATTTCAATATTGCTCTTGACCCTAAACTCGACACCTCTAGCGGACGCACTTACACCCCAATCCATGTTGGCCTTAGAATTAAAGAAGTACTTAACGAATACCAACTAGTTGACTGTTGGAGAGCCCTTCACCCCCAAGAGAGGGATTACAGTTTTTATTCTACGTCACGAGGGGTCTATACCCGTATAGATTATTTTTTTATGCCATACTATCAGCTTCCGAAGTTGGTGGACTCTCGGTATGAATCTATAACGTGGTCAGATCATGCACCTCTGTTACTGTCAATTACTTCTCAGTTGACTCGTCCTCTAGGAACATCATGGAGACTGAATGAGTCTTTCCTCTCCGACCCCGAGGCCTATATTGAGACCCAAACAGCCTTGACAAGGTATTTTCAGGAGAATTGCTCTCCCGAGATTTCTTCACTGACTACCTGGGAGGCACATAAATGCGTTATAAGGGGTCATTTCATACGCATGGGTGCGGAGAGGAAAAAAGCCAATGCACGACGACTTCAAAGTCTATACGCAGATATTACTGCCCTCGAAAAGGTTCATAAAGACCAGCTTAACCCAGCAGATTTCCAACGCCTCCTGGCCTTACGTAAGGAATTAGCCACTATTTTGAACGCCCTAGCACACAGATCTGTTATTAAATTAAAGGCAATGTTCTATGAACACGGGGACAAACCCGGGAAATATTTAGCACGGGCTCTCCGAAAAAAAAGACGGTTGCTCTACATCCCCAAGATACGCAGTGCTTCAGGCACACAACATAGACTCCCCCTTACAATAGGCAAGGAATTCAAAGATTATTACGCACAGTTATACAATCTTAAAAGGGAACCACAACCCTCTACGGGGACAAGTCACAAAACTGAGATATCAATTTATCTAGATAAGTTCATTAAGCGCCAGCTGTCACCGACAGACGCAGCTGCTCTAGAGACCCCAATCACCCTGGAAGAATTGAGTAATGCGATTAAGACTTCCAAAGCGGGTAAATGCCCTGGCCCAGATGGCCTTCCTCTCAGTTATTATAAAAAATTCCTAGACACGTTAGGGCAACACTTGGTTACATCTTTCAACACCCTGTTAGAGGGGAAAGAATTCCACCCTCACACACTGATGGCCAACATCACGCTAATTCCCAAGGAAGGGAAGGACCCTGAACTGTGCAGCAGTTTTCGTCCCATTTCACTTCTGAACGTCGACCTAAAGCTATTTTCGAAAATTTTAGCCTCTAGAATAAAACCTTTTCTCCCCGACTTAATTCACCCGGACCAGACTGGATTTGTACCAGGTAGAGAGGCCAGAGATGGTACTATTAGAGCCCTAGACCTCATACAGTTCGCAACGACGACAGACTCCAAAGCCCTTTTTTTATCAACGGACGCTGAAAAGGCCTTTGACAGACTGGACTGGACTTTTATGTCAGAGGCTTTACGACGGATGAGGTTCGGACCCAATATGCTCCGTTGGGTTATGTCTTTGTACTCAGCACCCTCAGCCAGACTGAGGATTAATGGTATGCTCACGGAACCGTTTGGTATTTCTAATGGGACCAGACAGGGTTGCCCGCTGTCCCCAATGTTATTTATCCTAGCACTGGAGCCCTTTATGGAAGCAATTAGATGCAACCCTGATATTACAGGTTTAACTATTGGGGATACGCACCACAAGATTTTAGGCTACGCAGACGATTTACTTTTCCCAGTCTCTAATCCAACGGTATCCATACCCAATGTTATGAAAGAGTTCCGGGTTTACGGTGAACTGTCCAATCTCAAAATTAATTACTCTAAGTCTGAGATTTTGAATATTAACCTTCCTGGGGAGACTGAACGGCGGCTTGAGCAGACATTTCCATTCAGATGGTGTAAAGGTAAAATGAAATATCTAGGGATTTGGCTGACCAAGGATCTTTCAAACTTATACTCTTACAATTTTGCCCCTTTTTTGGCCACATTGAGTACAGATTTAAATAGTTGGGCACCCCAGTATATATCTTGGTTCGGGCGAATTAATACTATAAAAATTGAATGTGATGCCTCGGCTATTATATTTATTTCAAACCCTTCCTATAACCATCCCATCAGCCTTTTTTGCTTCACTAAAATCCTTATTTTTGAGATTTGTATGGGCCAAAAAAAAACCCAGGATTAAATATCAGATCCTGACCAGACCAAAGATAGAAGGAGGCACAGGTCTGCCTGATCCGCGGAAATATTATCAGGCCTGCCATTTGGTAAGAATTATGGAATGGGCACATAAACCCCCACACAAGCTATGGGTTAATATTGAGTCCACTTATACCCAAACCCCACTTGCACAACTGATCTGGCTTCCCAAGAGACACGCCATTTCGACCCTTAAGCACCAACCACTTATGAAAGCCACCCTGTTTGTTTTTCATTCCTTATCGAGTAAACATTCACTTACTACCTATCCTTCCCCATTTTTGCCGATTCGAAATAATCCTGATTTCCCTCCAGGCCAATCCCCAGGTCCTTTTTTAAGGTCGGCCCCAACTGATCAGGCGCCGATCTCGCAATTTATGGATAGGACTAAACTAAAGTCTTTTGCGGAGATTTTCGAGAAGGTCCACCCAACCGGATTGGACCATTTCCATTACCTGCAGCTCCAAAGTTATTTCCACAAACTCCCCATGAAGCACAACTTGTCACGAGAACATACTTACTTTGAAATTCTTTGCACTAAAACCCAAATCCCCACCCACGGGGTTTCCTTAATGTATAAAATTTTGATATCAGAATTAGAACAACCCCCGTTGACTTTCATGGGAAATTGGGAAAGGGAACTACAGATAGACATCGACCAAGTGGGCTGGGATAAGATCTGCACTCTTATACATAAATGTTCTCTGCAGACCAAGGTACAGGAAACTTATTATAAACTGTTGACTCGGTGGTATCAGACTCCAGTGAGGCTGAATAAGGCATTCCCAGATCTCTCAGATCTATGCTGGAGATGTGGGAAAACTTCTGGGACTCTCCTACATATTTGGTGGGAGTGTCCGAAAATTGTCCCATTCTGGAAGCGGATACATGAGGTGTTACCCAAATTCACAGATTTCCCCCCTCCATTTCTCCCAGGCCCGTATTTACTACATCATACCACGCAATCGATTTCTAGCTATAAGAATTCAGTGGTCCGCCATTTGATTAATGCGGCCAATGTTCTGATCCCCCTTCACTGGAAGGACCCAAACGCCCCGTCTTTCCGAGAATGGATTATAAAAGTTGAACTGACGCGCAGACTGGAGGAAGTGGTTGCATTTTCTGAATTTAAACATACGAAATATGTAGATATGTGGTTTCACTGGATGGAGTATATCCAGGACCCTGGGATCAGGACCTGGATAGACTCCTAGCCAGACTAATGCGAATTTTTTCTTTTTTTTTTTTTTTTTTTTGTTGAAACAATCGCTGACTTTTATATATATATATTTTTTCTTTTTTGAAGGTTGACAATATAGGTAGTAATGTGATAGAGTTCAAGGGATCATGAAGAGACACGAGAACGATAAGCAGTAGTTGTAAGGTGCGATGGTATACTGTGTTCTGGTATGGGTATTTCTTTTACATTATAATTTGTTATATGGATATGATGCTGAACATTATTGGACCTGCTGCGTCAGGTTTCTCAAGATATCTTGGAACATCCCTCCCTCCCCCTCCCTAACCCCGCCCCTTCTTTATTTTCTGTAACCCCTCCACATGTCCTTCCCCATATTCTTTATTTTATATGTGTTGTTTTCAAAAATTAATAAACAGATATTTACAAAAAAAAAGAAGCAGGTAGGGGGAGATAGAAAAAAAAATAAAAAAGTAATTTTTAATGTGTGTGCGTGTATGACTGACTGTCTTTCTCTCCGTGTGTTGTGTGTATGTATCGGACTATTTCTGTGTGTGTGTAAGTATGTATGTGACTGAATCTCTTTGCACGTCTGTATGTGACTCACTGTCTGTTTGCGTCAATGTGCCGTTGTCTGGCTCCTAGATTAAATGTGTCAAACCCTGACATATTGTATAACTTGACATCAAATATTTCTTGAATTGATATAATAAAGTATTTTTGATATATTTTTGGTAAAATGAACACTGACCTAAATGTTAAAATAAAATATATGTATATATATTTGTATTATTGTTTTGGAACACTGCCTAATTGAATGTGAATATATAAATAAAAGAAATAAAAATCCTAATCCAAAAAGGTTTAAACTATAGAAACGTGCAAAAGATGTAGTAGAAATTAGTGCCAAAATAAATTATCAGAGTAATAGGATAGACATTTGGCTGGACTTGGTACTACAGCTTTTCCTCATAAATCAAAGATATGCTCATTTGTTTTATTAATTCCAAAATCAGCAAAAACCAATAATAAAAAATTTGTATCAATCAGTCACTATCTCAACCTGTTCAGATTTGTATCTAGTTCACCTCCTTTAAGATTTAATTTATAAAATATTTACACTTGGATTTCCTGTCTTCTGAACTAATATTTGGACTATGAAGGCTTGTGGATTCTTTTCTATTTCTTTTTTCTATAACCATAATTAATACTGAAAACAGCTGAGAATTTAACCATGCTTATAATAGAAGTAGAATTATCCTGTGAAGACAGAAATGATGGATTCATAAATCCATTTTTATCTCCTGTCAACTTCTGTTTGTAAAATGTCAAAACATAGTGGAAAGACAGCTGCACCTAAAGAAATTTAAATACACTATATAGACAAAAGTCAGGGACATCTGACCATTACATCAACAGGGACGTTTATGACATCACATTCTAAATACATACACCAACCAACTGTGCACTCCTTGAAGGCCAGTGCCCAAGTCAGGGCTCCACCTGCTCCCCAATAATAAACAAAAACAACATAATTGTCACAGCACATCAAATATCAGGAGAGTTTATTCCCCAAAAAAGTGGCAAAGTTTCGACCAGTGTGGTCTTTACCAAGCAATGACCCCCCCTCCCCGCGCCGATATTTCAAAGACATCCACTGGTTGCTTGTGATAAGGATCCAGGCCCCCTGCAGCTCTGTGGGGGACCTGGATCCCAGTCTTATTGTCAGACCTCTATTTGAGGTCTGATAAGACGACCTCAGATTTAAGACCAATAAACACAAAAAAATCTGTACACACTCCCCTTTGCAATATTAAATTGCACATCAGAAAATGTGTGAAATTTTTTTTAAAAATGTCCCTCATTCAAAAGGCATTATCTGACCACTCCATCAACAATATATTCTCTCCCTTATTTTAACTCATATCTCTCCCTCCTTGTTGCTTTTCCCCCTATACAATTTAAAAATGGGCAAAATTTTTGCATAGTTTCTGATGTAAATTCTCTATCTCCAATTTACTTAATAAAAAGTAATAAAAAAAAAAAAAACTGATCTCTACATTATGCTAGACAAGATGGTGGTTATTGCATGGACTTGCAAAACTAGTCTGTATATAAAGTAGCATCTTTAAATGTATATAAAGAAATAAGACGACATGGAATACATTATCACAGTTGGCTTGTTAGTTCAACGCTCTAACAAATGAACTGCAAATTTATCTAGTCACAGCACTGACCGTGCCAACAAAGATTATGTAAGGCAGCAATTGCTTTATTTTTTCTGGCTCTTATAAAGAATAACAAAATGAACCTATTTCGATTTTGAGTCCCACTTTGCCAAAGCGGCTTAAGAGGCTACAGTAAAGTCTCTGAGCTCCTTAATCCTGTCAAATATGATTGAAATTCAAGTATGAAAAGATAATATATTGGACAAGAGAAGCAAAGTTAATTTATTCTACATATTTCTCCATAAAAGCAAATATTGAGAGCAATGTCACAAAAATATAGATAAAAACCGAACAACTGTCAGGGGACTTGATGGTGCAAATGTAGAATTGGGAAAGCAAGGGTATTCTTGGAAATAAAAGGTATTTGTACATCATTTCTTGCACAGTAGGGGGTAAATAAATATCCATAGTAAGAATGAAGACAGTTCTGTAATTAAGAGCCAAAATGTAGACATGCCAAATAATCCAGCCTTTTCCAGTCAACTGGTATTGGTGCAGGCATAATTAGCAATAGCCCACAGATTAAGGTGTATTATGATTTCCCTTACAACTAAACAAATTAAGCTGTGGTCAATCACAGCACAGTTTATCCTTTGGGTGTGGTTTGTCTCAGGTTTACTGGTCCAGCCAAAGTTTATAAAGTCTGTGATGATACATAGAATTAAACATGCATTTTTCTCTCCAACCTGGACACGCACTTTTAATTGTGATCCTTAATGGTGGTGCCCAATGAATCCATATTCAGAAGTAAACAAGTGAACCATTTAGGAGAGGCTGAGGAGTGAATGTTAGTTGGTGTTTCCTGTACAATAGATTGACATTTTCCAAAACACTATAAATGTGCAACAGTGAAACACTCAGTGACCCAGTAAAGAGGTACTAAAGCATCTTAAAACAGCCTTTAATCCGATTTAAGCACGTTGGTCTAATAAAAAAGGCTTTGAACAATGCTCCTAAGGAATTGCTTCAAAATCAATTCTATTTCTTCTGGAAGTTTCAGTTAAATGTCCAGACTGCCATATAATGGAGCTCAAGCTCCGTGTCAAGTGTGGACAGACTGCAGACTGCAAACCACCAGCTATGGAGAGTAGTTATTGGCTGTGCAGGGTGTGACTGACCCACACACACACAGCGCCGGCCCAAGACATTGTGCTGCCTGGGGTGAAGAATTAAATGCTGCCCCCCCTCCCTACCCCCCCCCCCCCCCCCCCCATAAATCACATTTTAAATATTTTAAATAGTTTTATTAAATGGCAAAACAGTTTGTAACTGACAGACAACAATAATAACAAAAACATCAACTATAGACATCCTCCAGTATGAGCTGGGTCACAGCTTTATTTACAATATTTTAAATAAATGCTAGGATTTAACCCCCTCAAAATGCCAGAATTTTGCCATTCAATATGCCAGCATTTAACTCCTCAATATGCCAGTATGATTTTGCCAATTAATATGCCAGTATGATTTAGCCAATCAATATGCCAGTATAATTTTGCCACTCAATATGCCAGGATTTTGCCCCACAATATGCCAGATTTAGCCATTTAATATGCCAGATTTAGCCATTTAATATGCCAGATTTTGTCACTCAATATGCCAGGATTTAACCGCTCAATACGCCAGATTTAGCCATTTAATATGCTAGGATTTAGCCATTTAATATGCCAGATTTAGCCATTTAATATGCCAGGATTTAACCCCTCAATATGCCTGATTTAGCCATTTAATAGGCCAGATTTAGCCATTTAATAGGCCAGATTTAGCCATTTAATAGGCAAGGATTTAACCCCTCAATATGCCAGATTTAGCCATTTAATATGCCAGGATTTAAACCCTCAATATGCCAGATTTAGCCATTTAATATGCCAGGATTTAACCCCTCAATATGCCAGATTTAGCCATTTAATATGCCAGATTTAGCCATTTAATATGCCAGGATTTAACCCCTCAATATGCCTGATTTAGCCATTTAATAGGCCAGATTTAGCCATTTAATAGGCCAGATTTAGCCATTTAATAGGCCAGATTTAGCCATTTAATAGGCAAGGATTTAACCCCTCAATATGCCAGATTTAGCCATTTAATATGCCAGGATTTAACCCCTCAATATGCCAGATTTAGCCATTTAATATGCCAGATTTAGCCATTTAATATGCCAGGATTTAACCCCTCAATATGCCTGATTTAGCCATTTAATAGGCCAGATTTAGCCATTTAATAGGCCAGATTTAGCCATTTAATAGGCCAGATTTAGCCATTTAATAGGCAAGGATTTAACCCCTCAATATGCCAGATTTAGCCATTTAATATGCCAGGATTTAACCCCTCAATATGCCAGATTTAGCCATTTAATATGGCAGGATTTTGCTTGTTTTACACCCCCCTCCCCCCTTTCCCAGTACTTACCTCCTGGAGCAAGGTAGCAACACCTCTTGAATTCAGCATGAATAATGCATACTTCTGAGGTACCAATGTGTAATCTACATTGCATCTAAGGATAATTCAAAACTCTTCTTATACACCACTGGTCATACATTACCTGCATGCCTCTCATTCTCTGAAATCTTGCTACTGTATCACTTATGGTGTACACTCGAACATGACCCATATGGAGTTTTCCCGAAGGGTATGGAAACATTGACAAAACATAAAACTTTGGCTTTGATATCTATAAAACAAAAAGACAAAAACAAACAATTTGTAGTTTTGACAACTGTTAACATAAAACATATATTACATTTCTCATCCCCTATTGTTAAATGACAGTAAAAGAAAGTATTTCATTCAGCAAAGGTAAAGAAATGGAACATGACTGTATCCTTCTAAATTACTGTGCAGCAAATACCGTATTTGCTCGATTATAAGACGACCACCACAAACTTTATATATTCCTTTAGGAAAAAAACTAATAGCATGAATATAAGACTACCCTATAGTAAAAAAGTGTAACTTGTATATATGTAAATTGCTTTTTAATATTTAATAAAAAATTTATTTTATACAAATGCATTTCTTGTTTTTATTTCCTTTTATGTGCCAATGCGGGCTCTCTCCCCCTCCCCCAGCTGTCTCTCTCCCCCCCAGCGTTGTCTCTCTCTCCCCCTCACCACCTCCCTCATCTCTTCCCCCCTCCCCTTGTCTGTCTCTATCTATCCCCCCGCCCCTTTTCTCTCTCCCCCCTCCCTCCCCTTGTCTGTCTGTGTCTCCCCCCCCCCCCTCACCTGGTTTCTTTCCCTGGTGGCTAGTGGGGGCAGCCGGGGGATGTCTGCACGATACGTGCAGACATCCTCCATGCTGCCCGACACCTCCGTCTATTATGACAGACAGCCAGTCCATCATAATAGACGGAAGTGTCGGGCAGCATGGAGGATGTCTGCACGTATTGTGCAGACATCCCCCGGCTTCCCGATTCTCCCTGGTGGCTAAATTGAGGTCAGATAATAAGACTGGGATCCTGGATCCCCCTCTCTAACAGCCGGGGAATGTCTGCGCGATGAGCTTCCGCCCGGCACGACCGCCGGGACTTTTATGATGAAGCCGGAAAGGACGCGGCTTCATCATAGAAGTCCCGGCGGTCGTGCCAGGCGGCAGCAGGGGGAGTCTGCGCTCATCGCGCAGACATTCCCCGGCTGTTAGAGAGGGGGATCCAGGTCCCCTGCAGCTCTGCGGGGGAACTGGATCCCAGTCTTATTATCTGACCTCAATTTGAGGTCAGATTATAAAACGACCTCGAACGTAAGACAAGGGGTATTTTTCAGAGCATTTGCTCTGAAAAAAACCTTGTCTTATATTCGAGCAAATACGGTACATTAATTATGGGATTTATTTATAATAATACAGACTTATCAGAAATACAGATGAGAACTAAACAATATTGAAATATGAGCATTGATTTAAAGGGACTTGCTTAAATTGTGAATGTAGAGGGGGGAAAAAAATCAGCGAAAATGATCTGTACATTGGGGTAGGTACAATGCCGACCATTAAAGTTGGCATTCCGCCATGCCTACAGTCACTACAAATGGGGTGTTGCCCTTGTGCACAAGTGTTCCTTTTTAAGGGACAGTCTAGTCCCCAAACTCACTTTGGTGCAAGATGAAGATTACTGATTGTATAGGCTCTTTTCCAGTGTGATTTGATGCAGGCATTCTACATAAATAACATTTTTAATATTTTACTCAAGCCCTCCCCATTGATTACTCTGCAGGTGCGGCAGCGCTGATTATATAGACACTCAGCATATCAAGTTTTGTTTCATTTAGACACTCCCTGTACTCCTGGAAGAGAATACATTGTGTGCACAATAGGATCTCTTAACAGTGCAATATATTGTCTGATGATATCACTAGAGCAGGGGTCCTCAAACTACGCCCGCGGGCCAAATGCGGCCCGCCGAGCACATTTATCCGGCCCGCGGGTGGTGCTGCCGGCACCCCCTGCTGTTTACCTTTTTTTTTTTTTCAGGAAAACGGAAAAAAAAAATCACCGTGACCGGATGTGATGTTCCCTCACATCCGGATCTGGTAACTGTGTTTCCCTCCGTGCAGGAGGGGAACACTGCACAAGACGTCCGGCCGGGGACACAGCAGCTGGAGGTAAGTGATGGGGAAGCAGGGGAGGAGGGAGGTATAACGAGCATCTGACTGGCATAATATTCCTGGGCATCTGACTGGCATAATATTCCTGGGCATCTGACTGGCATAATATTCCTCGGCATCTGACTGGCATAATATTCCTGGGCATCTGACTGGAATAATATTCCTGGGCTCTGACTGGCATAATATTCCTGGGCATCTGAATGGCGCACTATTCCCATTGAAATACTGGTAAGTTTGTTGATTTAACTTTACTTCATTTTAAATATTGTATTTGTTCCCGTTTTGTTTCTTCACTGCAAAATAAGAAATATGCAGTGTGCATAGGAATTTGTTCATAGTTTTTGTTTTTACTATAGTCCGGCCCTCCAACGGTCTGAGGGACAGTGAACTGGCCCCCCTGTTTAAAAAGTTTGAGGACCCCTGCACTAGAGAGACAGGAAACTCCATTAAGTTGAATGTCATTATTCACATTGGTTCTTGCAGCAAAAACAAATAAAAAATTTAAAGCATATTAATATGCATTAACTTTTGTAAGATGCATTTTGGGCACCAGACAGTCCCTTCAAACATTTAAGTCTGTTTTTTTTAGGGCTAAAAATAACAGGCAAAAATGAAAGATTTTTTTTCTCGTTGATTTTTACTGACTGGTTTATGCGTTAATTACCATACAAAAAATTGTTTTGATGGAGTTTTTTTTTTTGTTTTAACTAGCACTGCTATACCTTTATATAAATTATGGAGGTTTTAAGCAGGTGCAGTAATTTATTTATTTTTAAATAATTGTGTGTGTGTCCCCTGGTTTGGGTCCATCGACATGCCCCAAACCCAAGATACATTTTATTTTTTATTTATGGATGGCCCTTTTACATGGGCTGGAAGTTGAGGATCCAGGGAACCTGGATATAGGAATGTTTTTTTCCTTACAGGATATTGTAGTAGTCAGTAGTGATTATATCTAATTCATGTATTTTATTTATTGTGAACGTAGCATTTGGCAGGACTTTTGGCACAGAGTGGATTTTACATTTAAAAGGGGAATATCGCGGCCCCAACCCCGGTGGGTCAATTATTTATATCAGGGCCACAGACACTGTATCAGCTAGTGGCCCCATGGGGTCAGTCATTTTATACTGTAATTACTGCTAATTTTAACCCTTTCGCGACAATCCTGATCGTGAAAACCACTTTAACGGCGCAGGTCTATTGCCTCGATGTCGGAGCGATCGTGGGCAGCATGCTCCGTCAATATGGCTATACCCTCTTGTAGTCTGAGCTACGGAAGTGAAAGTAAATTTCTTATTTATGATTATTTTGTAGTAAATTATAAGATATGATGAACATAATGGTATCTAATGAAAGCCCTTCTTATGACAATAAAAACAACATATAATTTGTGTGGGTACAGTATGTGAGAAAAAAGAAAATTACAGCTAAACACAAACACCCCAGAAATTTCAAAACAGCCATTGTCACCAAGGGAAAGTTATGGTAAAAATGTCTTGTCACTAAGGGGTTAATTACGCCTTTTTATATATTTTTTACAATAAACAATTGTTGTACGTGCACTTATTTTTTTACAGCACCCATTAATGGCGTTAGTGGCGGGCCTTTCATCAATGCCTGTTAATTTAACACTGACGCCATTTTGACAGTTAACAGGGGGACATTGAATCTAGGCCAATGATTTTAACCCCTTGGCGACACAGGACGGACTAGGTCCGTCCTGTGTGCCGAGGCGTTAGTGACACAGGACGGACCTAGTCCGTCCTGTGTCAAAACGAGCACTGAAAGCGGAGTTTTTCCGCTTTCAGTGCTCTAAGGGCATTGTAACGATGCTTCCGTGTGGAAGCATCGTACAATGCTTAAAAAAATGCCCGTCGGCATTTCGATCGCTCCGGAGAGCGATCGAAATGCCGGTTTTAAAGGCACAGTGCCTTTAAAACGCGGGCATTTAAAAAATGAGCATAGGAAGCGAATGTTTCGCTTCCTATGCTCAGAAAGTGTTCCTGATTGCCTCGCAAGTCGAGGCAATCAGAAACACAAAAAAAAAATGCACGATCTTGGTCACTAAGTGACCAAGATGGCGCTGCCCTTCTAAGGGCAAGAGCACAGGAGGCAGGAAGTACCTGCTTCCTGTGCTCTCTGGCTGTCACACGATTGCCTCTTCACAGAGGCAATCAGTGACTGCCAGGCACACTGACAGGCAGTGGGGATGCTCTCCTGAACATCCCCACTGACTGGTCAGATCAATATTAACTCTATATTGATCTGACCAGTTATGATCTGTCTCCCTCTCCTCACATTTTTTTTAGTGAGGGAGAGAGACAGATCAAAGTTCTAAAAGTAAGTAAAAGTTAAAAAAAACAATAAATACACAACACACAAATAATAAAACAATAAAAAAATTTTTATTAAAGCAATTCCCTGCGTTTAACCCCTTCCCTGCCACTGATCTTGCATAAGCAGTGATCGTGCACATCAGCGCATTTATTTTTGCTGTTTGTGCATTTTTTAGGGGTTAATTTTTTTGTACTGTAATTTATTACAGTATTAAAAAGGCTATTCTAAGAGTTATTAACCCCTTATTTGCCGTCGATCACTGCTTACGCAATGATATTGACGCCAAAGCAATTTTTATCTGTCTGCATATTTTTTTTTTTATTTTTTTTTTACACATACCCGCTAGGGGATTACATGTAAAGTAAAAATATTTGAGTTTTTTTTTTTAAGCTGCCTGAGCGCATAGCGATCAGTAACAGCGAATTAGTGGCAAAGGCGGTTTGGTGATTTCTCAATTAAGCTCACCATTCGCCCTGGTCAGATCAAAATTAATCGGATCAATATTCACAAATATTGATCTGCCTCCCTCTCCTCACTTACATTTTTGTGACGGAAAGAGACAGATCAGTATTAGTGATATAAAATAACATTTTATAAAATTAGCAGGTTTTATGAAAGTCTTTCACTGTGTATTAACCCCTTCCCTGCCATTCATCACTGTGTAAGCAGTAATCCTGCACAGCAACAGTATGTTTTGCTGTCTGCACTGTGTTATGGATTAATTTATTTGTACTGTAATGTATTACAGTACTAGATAGGCTCTTCTAAGAGCTATTAACCCCTTCTTTGCTCGAGATCACTGCTTACGCACTGATTCTGAGGCCGCGGACTCAGGGTTCGATTTTGACCCTATTCAGCTTTCTGATACATCATCTAGCGATGTATCGGTGGCTGCTGAGCCCTTGCCACAAGTAGTGATGGGGGTCTACCGATAAAAAAATATATGGTTTGGTGGGGGTAAATTACATTGGCTGGCTTCAAAGATATATCCCATAAAGGACACGGACGCAGGTTGACTACATGTCAAAATTCCAAGTTGGAATTTTGAGATGCGCATCTCACAAATGTTGCCTTCTAGCCAAAAACAAACCAACAAACCTATGCATGGGTGCTATCCCTGTACTCGGGAGATGTTGCTGAACACATATTGGGTTGTTGTTTGGCAGTGACAAATACCAGAATCTGTGAATTCATGCCTGAAGTACAATGCATGTGGGAAAAAAAACTCCCAAAAAAGTACTACCACAAACTTTTACAAAGGCTGGTGGTAGAATTAGTACCTATACAGTATTAAAATACCACCATTTGAAATACCTTAGGATGTCTATTTTCCAAAAATATATGGTTTGATGGGGTAAAATTCATTGGACGGCTTCAAAAATGTTCCAAATGGAACATGGGCGCAGGCTGACTACATGTCAAAATTCCAGGTTGGAATTGCGCACCCCCTAAATGTGGAATTTTAGACCCAATACAAACCAACAAACCTATGCATGGGGGGTATCCCTGTACTCAGGAGATGTTGCTGAACACATATTGAGGTGTTGGTTGGCAGTGGCAAATACCAGAATCTGAAAATTCCTGCCTGAACTACAATGTGTGTGGGGAAAAAATGACATCCCATCCCTTTGACATAGGTTGGTGGTAGAATTAGCACTTGGAAAGTGTTAAAATACCACAATTTTAAATACCCTAGGATGTCTAGTTTTCCAAAATATTTGGTTTTATGGGGTAAAATACTTTGACAGGCTTCAAAAGTGTCCCAAATGGAACATGGGCGCAGGCTGACTACATGTCAAAATTCCAAGTTGGAAATGCACCCCCCCCTAAACGTGGCCTTTTAGCCCCCAAATAATCTAACTAACCTACACATGGGTGGTATCCCTGTACTCAGGAGATGTTGCTAAACACATATTAAGGTGTTGTTTGGCACTGACACATAATAGGATCTGTGAATTCATGCCCGATGTACAATGAATGTGAAAAACAAATTACTATCCATAACATTGACATAGGCTGGTGGTAGAATTAGTGCATGAAAAGTGTTAAAATACTACCATTTGAAATACCCTAGGGTGTCTAGTTTTCAAAAATATATGGTTTTGTGGGGTAGAATACACTTTTTGGCTTCAAAAATGTCCCAAATGGGACATGGGCGCAGGTTTTCTGCACGTCAGAATTCCAAGTTGGAAAACCAAAAAGCGCACCTCTCAAATGTGGCCTTTTAACCCCCAAATAACCTAACCAACCTATACATGTGTGGTATCCCTGTACTCAGGAGATGTTGCTGAACACATATTGAGGTGTTGTTTGGCACTGACATATAACAGGATCTGTGAATTCATGCCCAAAGTACTATGTATGTGAAAAAAAATGACTATCCATAACATTGACATAGGCTGGTAGTATAATTAGTGCATGGAAAGTGTTAAAATACTACCATTTGAAATACCCTAGGGTGTCTAGTTTTCAAAAATATATGGTTTTGTGGGATAGAATACACTTTTTGGCTTCAAAAATGTCCCAAATGGGACATGGGCGCAGGTTTTCTGCACGTCAGAATTCCAAGTTGGAAAACCAAAAAGCGCACCTCTCAAATGTGGCCTTTTAACCCCCAAATAACCTAACCAACCTATACATGGGTGGTATCCCTGTACTCAGGAGATGTTGCTGAACACATATTGAGGTGTTGTTTGGCACTGACATATAACAGGATCTGTGAATTCATGCCCAAAGTTCAATGTATGTGAAAAAAAATTACTACCCAAAACATTGACATAGGCTGGTAGTATAATTAGTGCATGGAAAGTGTTAAAATACTACCATTTGAAATACCCTAGGGTGTCTAGTTTAAAAAAATATATGGTTTTGTGGGGTAGAATACACTTTCTGGCTTCAAAAATGTCCCAAATGGGACATGGGCACAAGTTTTCTGCATGTCAGAATTCCAAGTTGGAAAACCAAAATGCGCACCCCCTAAATGTGGCCTTTTAGCCCCAAAACAAACCAACAAACCTATGCATGGGTGGTATCCCTGTACTCAGGAGATGTTGCTGAACACATATTGAGGCGTTATTTGGAAATACCCCTTCACATTTTAAGGTAATGTTTACCTAAATTGCAATATATGTGAAAAATTAAAAAAAAAGATTTTTTGCTGCAAACTTTGGCATAGATTGGTGGTAAAATGGCTACATGAAATGTGTCAAAATACCCCAAGTTAAATGCCCTGAGTTGTCTAGTTTTCAAAAATATGTACATGTTGGGGGTCATTCATGGATTTAGTACAGAAATCAGTGTTACAATGTCACTATCGCTAATTTTGAAAGAAGGGATTTTAAAATAGCTTTGCACCACTTATAGTTCTGGCCCTGTAACATGAATAAAAAAGCACAAAAACATAAAAACATGGGCTATTTCTGAACTCAGGACATATATTAGAAACTTTTTAGCAGTGTTTTTTTGTTGTCTCTTGTACATGAGTATACGATTTTTCAAATAAAAGTCATAAAAAAATTATTTTTTCATTTTTTTTGCCATATTTTATTATTTTTTTTACATCAAATTATATGCTATTATCAAAATAATGGTATCAAAAGAAAGCCCTTCTTATGACGATAAAAACGATATATAGTTTGTGCGGGTACACTAAATGAGACAGAAATAAATTACAGCAAAACACAAACTGCTCAGAAATGTTAAAACAGCCCATGTCACCAAGCGTCGGACAAGCCAAAAAAGTCATGTCACTAAGGGGTTAAAGAAGGAGCAATCACTTGGACATTCATTGCCATAGTGACAGCTTAACTTGTAGAACTTTGCCCTTGAAAAGACCTTTCTAAATAAACCCTATTGTCACGGTTTCAGAATTCATGTGCAGGATAAAGATGTTCAAGTACCTTTCAAATACTCTCTATGCACCATGTCTGCCTCAGCTGTGAAGAAATAATAATACAATTACACTTTCAAAGAGATCTTATTTCTGTACCAACAAGAATTTTAGATAACCCGTATGCACATTAAAAAAATAAACTGATAAGAGAACATATGTGTGGTGCTTTTGCCCTGAACATTAATTGTTGGACTGCAACCCGAATTATCCGGAGGCAGATTTTGTAATAGTAATTGCCCAAGCTTGATCTTTACTGTAAATGACGTTTCCTTCACATCAAATGGTCCATAAATACTTACATCTAATTCATCGATTTGGGTAAAACGATCCTTTACTCTGAACCGCCACCAGTTTTCCACCTTTTTTCTGGTCTCGAGTCCATATTCCTTCTCCCATGTTCCTGTCTCACTATAAATAGTTCTTACACTTCCCAAGTCCCAAGTTCGCTGCCATTGTACAGATGCTGCTAAGTTCTTCATTCGTCCTCTTAAGCAAGAACTACAGAAACCAAGGCCCAGAATAGCAGGACCCATGCTTCAACAAATGACACTCCTAAACCGCTACAAATATTCACAAAGCATGAATGAAATACCTGAAAATAAAACCTTTCTGATAAATGACTTGTGTTTAGAGCTCAGAACATATTAGCCTTTTACAACAAATATGCATAATTCATTGTATGACAGGTGAGCAGCAGTGTTAACATTGCTTTTGAAAATCAAAAGTACGTAGCTGCCGGTACTGATGACGACTTCCGTGGGAGGAGCTGAACACCAAGTCACAATTAAGGAAGTGGGCACTATGGAGAGAAGAAGCTAGGGAATAACGAATGTGACACGCCGAGCGGTCTACCTGCGGTTAAGAACAGCGGTGCCGAGATAAGAGAGAGAGGAGTTACTGCAAGGGAGATGACGGAAAGCTGAAAACTTACGAAAAGCATTAAACATTTAGCCTGTAACAGGGATAACCGAAGATATTTCGAAACTACAAAGCCCATAATTCTCCGTCAGTTGTAAGGCTGAGTGGGAACCATGGGATATGTAGTTCCAACAAATTGCAATGCCACGGTAAGGCATCGCTGGCATATTGTATTTACACTAGGGGTGCAGTAGATGTTGTGTGCTGTAAACTTTAGAAACATGTTGATTCTATCCAGAGAGATATAAAAGATCAGACATACGAGGTCATATGCCTGGTTATGAGGAAGCAAATTATGAAGCAGTGATTATGCATACTGTGCCACAGGTGATGTAAGCAGGAGACTCCACAAACACATTTTAAAACACGTTTTCTCCTAATTTAGGCATTTTCATGCAGTTTTTCTAATACAATGTATACAATGTTTTTACTGTGCATGTAGAGCGTACAAAATTATCATCAGGTGATAACCCGTTAACTCTTTGTGTAGAGTATAAAAATGGCCCAAAAAAAGTGTTTCTGTGTTTGTTTTCTGGGACACAGTATATTTCAGTGTCAGTGAAGATTTCGTCAATCGATGTTCACACAACACTGATTGTCATTTACTGTATTTTATGCATTTATTGCATGTGATCAAACTAATAAATGCAAAAATAATGGTTGATACTGGTCTGCTTAACCCCTTAAGGACAGATGACGTGCCAGGCACGTCACGGCAAATTGTGGACTTGCCGACAGGTGACGTGCCTGGCACGTCATGCACTAAATTGAGTAAAGAAAGCTACCAGCGGTCGCTTTCTTTACTCTAACGGTGTTGCTACAATGCCTCTATGTAGAGGCATTGTGCAACACCCCCCAAATGTGCAGGGGCGCGCTACGATCACTCCACGGAGTGATCGTAGCAGCTATTCAAAAATGACTGCTCCCCTGCACACATGTGCTTAGAAAGCGAACGATCGTTCGCTTTCTAAGCATCTCCGGTGTTGTTAAAGTGCCTCGCCAGCGAGGCACTTAACAACACCTTGATGCTCCCCAGAACCGATGGTGGTCGCTCTCCTGAGCGACCCCATCGGCTCAGTAGAGTACAGGCAGCGCTTCCCTTCTAATGGCAAGAGCATCGGAAGTGAAAGTATTTCACTTCCGATGCTCTAGGGGTAGCCAATCGATGCCGGCACAACAGATCTATGTGATCTGTGTGCAGGCATGTATGGTAAGTGCTCTGATGAGCACTTACCATACAGTCAAAGGCAATATTAGCAAATATTGCCTTTGACAAGTATTGATTTGCCTCCCTCACCTTACTAGTTTTAGTAAGGGAGAGAGACAGATCAGATAAAGTAAAATAATAAAAAAAATATTTAATAAAATTTTAAATACCAAGGGCTTTTATAAAAGCCATTTAACCCCTTCCCTGCCATTGATCGCTGTGTACGCAGTGATCATACACAGCAGCACATTTTTTGCTGTCTGTGCATTTTTTAGGGGTTAATTTTTTTTACTGTAATTCATTACAGTATAAAAAAAGCTCTTTTAAGAGAGATTAACCCCTTTCTTGCTGTAGATCACTGCCTAAGCAGTGATCTGACGCAAATGCAGCAATCTTGCTGCAGAAGCATTTTTAATTTTTTTAAAACTTTTTTATTACACCCGTCACGTGTTAATTATACCCGCTAGGGGACTACGTTTAACGTAAACAAATTTAAAATAAGAGCTATTAACCCCTTCCTTGCCTTATATCACTTCCTAAGCAGCACATATGGTCACTGCCTAAGCAGTGCATATGGTCACTGCCTAAGCAGCGCATATGGAGCAATCTAGTCGCAGAAGGATTTTTTTTTGCTATCAGCATTTTTTTTTATCAGACTCGCTAGGGGTTAATTATACCCACTAGGGGATTACGTGTATTCCTTTTGAAGCTGTCTGAACGCGTGTATAGCGATCAGTAACAGCCGATCAGTGGCAAAGGGGGTTTGGTGATTTCTCAGATGAGCATCACCATTCGTCTGGTTCGATCAATATTGGTAAATATTGTTCTGACCCATATGGATCTGCCTCCCTCTCCTCACTTGAGTTTTAGTGAGGGAAAGAGACAGATCTGTATAACATAATTTTTTAATTGTAATAAATTAAATAAAATGTTAAAAAATTGTGAGTCCCAAGGGCTTTTATAAAAGCCATACCCTTTGTATAGTATAGTGCAGGGCTTGACAAATTTAATTTGATTTTAGGAGCCAGAAATTTTTTTTAGGAGCCAGACAATCACGCAAACATAAACGCAATTCATAAACACACACGACTACTTCACCTATATACAAACACACCTACTTTACATATACACATATATCCAAACACCTCACACACACCTACTTTACATATACACATATATCCAAACACCTCACACACACCTACTTTACATATACACATATAAACAAACCCCTCACACACACCTACTTTACATATACACATATAAACCCCTCGCACACACCTACTTTACATATACACATATAAACAAACCCCTCACACACACCTACTTTACATAAACCCATATATCCAAACACCTCACACACACCTACTGTACATATACCCATATATCCAAACACCTCACACACACCTGCTTTACATATACACATATATACAAACACCTCACACACACCTACTTTACATATACACATATATCCAAACACCTCTCACACACCTACTTTACAATACCTACAAACACACACCCACCTCACATAGTATTTCCTTGGGGGTTTCTTCTTGATGCTGCAGCTGATCTCCGTTGGTCGGCGTGCTGAGTGCCAGGATGTCACGTGACGACATCCGGCACTCAGACACGCGTTGCGCGAGGGGGCGGAGCTTGCAGTCTGTGCTATCGGCACAGACTTTACCCCCTCGCGCTGCGGAAAAATCGGATGGCAGCGGCAAGGGGACCATGAGGCTGACAGCACCCAGGCGCCAGGTCTAATTTCCTGGTCGCCATGGCGACCTGGCGCCTGGGGTTTGTCGAGCCCTGGTGTAGTGTATTAACCCCTTCCCTGCCACTGATCACTGCACAGCAGAACATTTTTTTCTTGTCTGTGCATTTTTAGGGGTTAATTTTTTTGTACAGTACTACCAAGGCTCTTATAAGAGCTATTAACCCCTTCCTTGCTCTACATGTTCAAATTCCAAGTTTGAAAATCAAAAAGCGCACCTCTCAAATGTAGCCTTTCAACACCCAACAAAGCTGACAAAGCTATGCATGGGTGGTATCCCTGTGCTCGGGAGATGTTGCTGAACATATATTGTGGTATTGTTTGTCAGTGACACATACCGAAATATGTGAATTTGTGTCTAAAGTACAATGTATGTGGGAAAAAATACACAATAAAATGACTACCACAAACTTTGACAAAGGCTGGTGGTATAATTGGTGCATGGAAAGTGTTAAAATACCACCATTTAAAATAGCCTAGGGTGTCTACTTTTACAAAATATATACTTTTTCGGGTAAAATACACTGTCCTACTTTAAAAAAAGTCCCAAATGAATGATGGGCTCAGGCTGACTACACGCCAATATTCCAAGTTGAAAACTGCGCACCTTCACAATGTGGCCCTTTAGCTCCCAAACAACCCAACAGACCTATGCATCGGTGGTATCCCTGTACTCAGGAGATGTTGTTGAACACATATTGGGTTATTGTTTGGCAGTGACACATACCAAAATCTGTGAATTTATGTCTAAAATACAATATTTGTGAAAATAAAACACACAAAAATTACTACCACAAACTTTGACAAAGGCTGGTGGTAGAATAAGTGCATGGAAAGTGTTAAAATACCACCATTTGAAATAGCGTAGGGTGTCTACTTTTAAAAAATATATGGGTTGATGGGGTAAAATACACTGGCTGGTTTCAAATATGTCCCAAATGGGACATGGGTGCAGGCGGTCTGCATGTCAAAACTTCAATTTGGAAAACCAAAAACTGCACCCACCAAATTTGGCCTTTTACCCCCCAAACAACCCAACAAACCTATGCATGGATGGTATCCCTGTACTCAAGAGATGTTGCTGAACACTTATTGGGGTGTTATTTGACAGTGACACATACCAAAATCTGTGAATTCATGTCTGAAGTACAAGGTTTGTGAAAAAAAAACACAAAAAAATTACTACCACAAACTTTGACAAAGGCTGGTGGTAGAATTAGTGCATGGAAAGTGTTAAAATACCACCATTTGAGATAGCCTAGGGTGTCTACTTTTAAAAAATATATGGGTTGATGGGGTAAAATACACTGGCTGGTTTCAAATATGTCCCAAATGGGACATGGGTGCAGACTGTCTGCATGTCAAAATTTCAAATTGGAAAACCAAAAACTTCACCTCCCACATTTGGCCTTTTACCCCCCAAACAATCCAACAAACCTATGCATGGGGGGTATCCCTGTACTCAAGAGATGTTGCTGAACACTTATTGGGGTGTTATTTGACAGTGACACATACCAAAATCTGTGAATTCATGTCTGAAGTACAAGGTTTGTGAAAAAAAAAAAAAAAAAATTACTACCACAAACTTTGACAAAGGCTGGTGGTAGAATTAGTGCATAGAAAGTGTTAAAATACCACCATTTGAGATAGCCTAAGGTGTCTACTTTTAAAAAATATATGGGTTGATGGGGTAAAATACACTTGCTGGTTTCAAATATGTCCCAAATGGGTGCAGGCTGTCTGCATGTAAAAATTTCAAGTTGGAAAACAAAAAACTGCACCTCGCAAATTTGGCATTTTAGCCCCCAAACAACCCAACAAACCTATGCATGGGTGGTATCCCTGTACTCAGGAGAAATAGTAGAATCTATTTAGCATGTTTTTTCGTTCGCTATTGTCGATGAGGAGAAGTTGTTTCAAATAAAAGTCTGGAAATTTGTGTATTTCTTTACCATATTTTTTTTTTTTTTTTTAATAATATGATAAGATATGATCAAAAAGATGACATCCATAGAAAGCCCTTCTTGTCCCGATAAAAACAATATATAATATGTGTGGGTACGGCAAATGATGAAGAAGAAAATTACTGCTAAACACAAACAGCACAGAAATGTTAAAATAGCCATTGTCCAGAAAGGACAAAAATGTTTCAAAGGCTCTGTCCTTAAGGGGTTAACTGTTAAGGCAACCAAGATTTTTTTTTTTCCTGGATAGCCTTCAATCGTTAACCCCTTAGTGACATGACTTTTTTGGCTTGTCCGACGCTTGGTGACATGGGCTGTTTTAACATTTCTGAGGTGTTTGTGTTTTGCTGTAATTTATTTCTGTCTCATTTAGTGTACCCGCACAAACTATATATCGTTTTTATCGTTATAAGAAGGGCTTTCTTTTGATACCATTATTTTGATAATAGCATATCATTTGATGTAAAAAAAAAAAAAAAATATGGCAAAAAAATGAATTTTTTTTTATTTTTATGACTTTGAAAAATCGTATACTCATGTACAAGAGACAACAAAAAAACACTGCTAAATAGTTTCTAATATATGTCCTGAGTTCAGAAATAGCCCATGTTTGATGTTTTTGTGCTTTTTTATTCATGTTACAGGGCCAGAACTATAAGTAGTGCAAAGCTATTTTAAAATCCTTTTTTTCAAAATTAGCGATAGTGACATTGTAACACTGATTTCTGTTCTAAATCCATGAATGGCCCCCAACATGTACATATTTTTGAGAACTAGACCACTTAGGGCATTTAACTTGGGGTATTTTGACACATTTCATGTAGCCATTTTACCACCAATATTTGCCAAAATTTGCAGCAAAAAATCTTTTTTTTTTATTTTTCACATAGATTGCAATTTAGGTAAACATTACCTTAAAATGTGAAGGGGTATTTCCAAATAACACCTCAATATGTGTTCAGCAACATCTCCTGAGTACAGGCATACCACCCATGCATAGGTTTGTTTTGGGGCTAAAAGGCCACATTTAGGGGGTGCGCATTTTGGTTTTCCATCTTGGAATTCTGACATGCAGAAAACTTGCACCCATGTCCCATTTGGGACATTTTTGAAGCCAGAAAGTGTATTCTACCCCACAAAGCCATATATTTTTTAAAACTAGACACCCTAGGGTATTTTAAATGGTAGTATTTTAACACTTTCCATGCACTAATTATACTACCAGCCTATGTCAATGTTTTGGGTAGTAATTTTTTTTCACATACATTGTATTTTGGGCATGAATTCACAGATCCTGTTATATGTCAGTGCCAAACAACACCTCAATATGTGTTCAGCAACATCTCCTGAGTACAGGGATACCACCCATGTATAAGTTGGTCACCGGGAACGGGGGACTAATAAAAGTACTCCAAAAAAAATTGGCCAGACTAGATGGACCGAATGGTTCTTATCTGCTGACACATTCTATGTTTCTATGTTAGGTTATTTGGGGGTTAAAAGGCCACATTTGAGAGGTGCGCTTTTTGGTTTTTCAACTTGGAATTCTGACATACAGAAAACCTGCACCCATGTTCCATTTGGGACATTTGTGAAGCCAGAATGTGTATTTTACCCCACAAAACCATACATTTTAGCAAACTAGACACCCTAGGGTATTTCAAATGATAGTATTTTAACACTTTCCATGCACTAATTCTATTACCAGCCTTTGTCAAATTTTAGGTTAGTAATTTTTTAATGTTTTGTTTCCACATACATTGTACTTTGAGCATGAATTCACAGATCCTGTTATGTGTCAGTGCAAAACAACACCCCAATATGTGTTCAGTAACATCTCCTGAGTACAGGGATACCACCCATGCATAGGTTTGTTGAGTTGTTTGGGGGCTAAAAGGCAATGTTTAGGGGGGTTGCATTTCCAACTTGGAATTTTGACATGTAGTCAGCCTGCGCCCATGTTCCATTTGGGACACTTTTGAAGCCTGTCAAAGTATTTTACCCCATCAAACCATATATTTTGGAAAACTAGACATCGTAGGGTATTTAAAATTGTGGTATTTTAACACTTTCCAAGTACTAATTCTACCACCAACCTATGTCAAAGGGTTGGGATGTCATTTTTTCCTCACACACATTGTAGTTCAGGCAGGAATTTTCAGATTCTGGTATTTGCCACTGCCAACCAACACCTCAATATGTGTTCAACAACATCTCCTGAGTACAGGGATACCCCCCATGCATAGGTTTGTTGTTTTGGGGTTAAAAGCCCACATTTAGGGGGGGGGGGCGCAATTCCAACCTGGAATTTTGACATGTAGTCAGCCTGCGCCCATGTTCCATTTAGAACATTTTTGAAGCCGTCCAATGAATTTGACCCCATCAAACCATATATTTTTGGAAAATAGACATCCTAAGGTATTTCAAATGGTGGTATTTTAATACTGTATATGTACTAATTCTACCAGCAGCCTTTTCTAAAAGTTTGTGGTAGTACTTTTTTGGGACTTTTTTTCCCACATGCATTGTACTTCAGGCATGAATTCACAGATTCTGGTATATGTCACTGCCAAAATGTGTTCAGCAACATCTCCCGAGTACAGGGATAGCACCCATGCATAGGTTTGTTGGTTTGTTTTTTGGCTAGAAGGCAACATTTGTGAGATGCGCATCTCAAAATTCAAACTTCACTAGATGATGTATCAGAAAGCTGACCAGGGTCAAAATCGAACCCTGAGTCCGCGGCCTCAGAATCAGTGCGTAAGCAGTGATCTCGAGCAAAGAAGGGGTTAATAGCTCTTAGAAGAGCCTATCTAGTACTGTAATACATTACAGTACAAAGTAATTAATCCATAAAACAGTGCAGACAGCAAAACATACTGTTGCTGTGCAAGATTACTGCTTATACAGTGATGAATGGCAGGGAAGGGGTTAATACACAGTGAAAGACTTTCATAAAACCTGCCAATTTTATAAAAATGTTATTTTATATCACTAATACTGATCTGTCTCTTTCCGTCACAAAAATGTAAGTGAGGAGCGGGAGGCAGATCAATATTTGTGAATATTGATCCGACCAATTTTGATCTGACCAGGGCGAATGTTGAACTTAATTTAGAAATCACCAAACCGCCTTTGCCACTAATTCGCTGTTACTGATCGCTATGCGGTCAGACAGCTTAAAAAAAAAAATCTCAAATACTTTTACTTTACATGTAATCCGCTAGCGGGTATGTGTAAAAATAAATAAATAAATAAAAATATGCAGACAGATAAAAATTGCTTTGGCGTCAATATCATTGCGTAAGCAGTGATCGACAGCAAAGAAGGGGTTAATAACTCTTAGAAGAGCCTTTGTAGTACTATAATAAATCACAGTACAAAAAAAATGAACCCCTAAAAAATGCACAAACAGCAAAAATAAATGCGCTGATGTGCACGATCGCTGCTTACGCAAGATCAGTGGCAGGGAAGGGGTTAAACGCAGGGAATTGCTTTAATAAATTTTTTTTATTGTTTTATTATTTGTGTGTTGTGTGTTTATTGTTTTTTTTTTACTTTTACTTACTTTGATCTGTCTCTCTCCCTCACTAAAAAAAATGTGAGGAGAGGGAGACAGATCATAACTGGTCAGATCAATATAGGGTTAATATTGATCTGACCAGTCAGTGGGGATGTTCAGCAGAAAGTCCTTCAGGGACTCTCTGCAAAACTCCCCCAATACCGCCAGAAGGTCCTACCAGGACTACAGATCAACTCAGTCTGGTTTCTTTCCTCAACAAAGACATCCAGCAATACAGGGGATCCCGAAGTTCCTACCAGTCTCGTTGTTCCTATGGTAAGTACCCAGTTAACTCACCTTTATTTCCAACCTGGTGTGGGGGCAGGTTACGGTTCTTTCAGGACGCATGGGAGGCCCTGGACTACAGACCCCTGGGAGCTTAGCGGGTAGTGGGCTACCACTTAGAGTTTACCTCTCTTCCACTTCAACCTGAATTCCCCACTTTTCTGATGCGGGCTGCCTTCTGGTCTCAAAAGAAATCTCAAATCTAGTAGAAAAGGGTACTGCCCAGGCTTTGTCAGCAATATTTTCTTGGTCCTCAAGAAAGGCGGCAGAGTCCGGCCTGTTATCAATCTAAGGCCCCTGAACGCATTCATTGCATACTACCATTTCAAGATGTAAGGTATTCATTGCCTCGGAGACTTACTTCTCATTGGGGTCTGGATGGTCAAATTGGACCTACAGGATGCATACCTAACTGTGCCTATTCTCCCAGAATAATTTACCTGGACGATCTGTTGATCCTCTTCTAGGACATTCATACCCTCAAAAGGCATTTAGACCAGTGTCTGTCCCTGCTTCAGGGCCTGGGTATTCTGATCAGTTGGGACAAGTCGATACTGGTTCTGTCTCAGTGTAATAAGTTCCTGGGATTTAACATCAATTCGGTTCATGGCTCCCTTCATTTGCCACGTACCAAGGTCAAATCTATCAAAAAATAAATTAAAAAAGTTTTACGTCGACCTCCAGATCACTATCTGGCATTTGGCCAGGATTATCGGTCTTCTCTCTGCATCAATCCAAGCGATTTTCCCTGGTCAGCTGCATTATAGGGAGCTTCAACTGCTGCGGAATCGATCCCTTCTTGATGGTCGATCGTTCGATCACACTGTTCCTCTCAATTGTGAAGGAGGCAAGGTGGCTGCTCCACATAAACACCTGGTACGGCAAAGCAATCTTTGGTGCAGCACCAGACTTAGTCATAGATCTGTATGCCTGTTTAACTTGTTGGGGCATGCAATGCGGTCCTACCTCTGCAGACAGACAAGGGGAAAAACAGCTCAACATAATTTATCTGGAACTCCTGGCAGAAAGTTTTGCGGTGTACAGTTTTGCTAGGGAGTTGGAGAATTGTGCCATCCTTCTCGGCCGTCAGATACATCAACCATCTAGGTGGTACGAAGTCCCAAAACCTTTCTTGCCTAGCAATAGAGTTTAGGCATTTTTGCCTCGTTCACAATATTTCTGTTCCAATTCCGACACAGATTTGAACTCACAATATCTAAAAGACTACAGCAATTGCCGTTTGGATCTGCGGATTTTTCATTGTCTGGTAACTCTGTGGGGTCCATTTGATATCGATCTATTGGCTTCATGGCTCAATGCCCAACTGCCGTGGTTTTTCAGCCGGAAACCGGATCCAAAAGGCATTGATGACGGATGCTTTCCTGCAACTCTGGTCTCTAAAAACACACTATGCATTCCCTCTGTTCTGCCTGATTTCTACTTTTGGTCCCCACTCAAGAAGGGGTACTATGGCTTCTAAGACTTTCTCTTCTGGGTGCAGATTAGAGGGTCACCTTCGGGCTGCCGATTGGTCTCGAGAGTCTACTTTCCGCAAGTTTTACTTTAGACCTGATTCTCACTTTACCTCTACTGTTATTGCTCCACTTAGAACGAGCATAGTAAGAGCCTTTGTGTCTTTATAAATTCTCAGATTTTACTATTAGATGATAAAAAGCCATGCACTATAAAGACACAGAGGTGAGTATTATTCCCACATGGGTTTATTCATTGAGACATGTATAGAATATTGGGTCAGATCTACCCCAAGATTCCATACAATATTTCTGCTATATGAAGCAAAGAGGGCTCAATAAAGTACATTATTTGTATTGTTTCATTAAAACATTTCTTTGTAAAATGCCTGCACTTGATATGATATTTCAATTAAATACAAGTTCATTTGTTGCTACAGTTGACCTTTAATACAAAAGGTTTTCTGCAAATTATATGGGTCAAGTGGTAAAACTGTGATGGAACCCTCCATCACTCGGGTTCATGGAATGGACTAATTGTCGGCCTCTTGCCAGTAGACTATGGTCCTGGCCTGAGAGGGGGTACAATATACTGCTGCCCCTGGGTTTAATAAAACATGTACCATGTGTGCAGAAGACACATTTCTGATGTGCAGTTTGATATGGCAAACAAAACTGTGTACAGACTTGTTGACCATGTTATTGTTGAGTTATTAACCCCTTAAGGACAGAGCCTTTGAAACATTTTTGTCCTTTCTGGACAATGGCTATTTTAACATTTCTGTGCTGTTTGTGTTTAGCTGTAATTTTCTTTTTTTTCATTTGCTGTACCCACACATATTATATATTGTTTTTATCGGGACAAGAAGGGCCTTCTTTGGATGCCATCTTTTTGATCATATCTTATAATATTATTTAAAAAAAAAAAAAAAATATGGTAAAAAAAAATAAAAATACACATATTTCCTGACTTTTATTTGAAATATCTTCTCCTCATCGACAAAAGCGAATGAAAAAACCTGCGAAATAGATTCTACTATTTCTCCTGAGTACAGGGATACCACCCATGCATAGGTTTGTTGGGGTGTTTGGGGGCTAAAATGCCAAATTTGTGAGGTGCAGTTTTTTGTTTTCCAACTTGAAATTTTTACATGCAGACAGCCTGCACCCATGTCCCATTTGGGACATATTTGAAGCCAGATAGTGTATTTTACCCCGTCAACCCATATATTTTTTAAAAGTAGACACCCTAGGCTATCTCAAATGGTGGTATTTTAACACTTTCCATGCACTAATTCTACCACCAGCCTTTGTCAAAGTTTGTGGTAGTAATTTTTTTGTGGTTTTTTTCCACAAACCTTGTACTTCAGACATGAATTCACAGATTTTGGAATGTGTCACTGCCAAATAACACCCCAATAAGTGTTCAGCAACATCTCTTGAGTACATGGATACCACCCATGCATAGGTTTGTTGGGTTTTTTAGGGGGTAAAAGGCCAAATTTGGGAGGTGCAGTTTTTGGTTTTCCAACTTGAAATTTTGACATTCAGACAGCCTGCACCCATGTCCTATTTGGGACATATTTGAAACCAGCCAGTGTATTTTACCCCATCAACCCATATAGTTTTTAAAAGTAGACACCCTAGGCTATCTCAAATGGTGGTATTTTAACACTTTCTATGCACTAATTCTACCACCAGCCTTTGTCAAAGTTTGTGGTAGTAATTTTTTTGTGTTTTTTTTTTTCACAAACCTTGTGCTTCAGACATGAATTCACAGATTTTGGTATGTGTCACTGCCAAATAACACCCCAATAAGTGTTCAGCAACATCTCTTGAGTACAGAGATACCACCCATGCATAGGTTTGTTGGGTTGTTTGTGGGGAAAAGGCCAAATTTGGGAGGTGCAGTTTTTGGTTTTCCAACTTGAAATTTTGACATGCAGACCGCCTGCAGCCATGTCCCATTTGGGACATATTTGAAACCAGCCAATGTATTTTACCCCATCAACCCATATATTTTTTAAAAGTAGACACCCATGACTCCTTGTGGCAAGCGCTCAGCAGCCACCGATACATCACTATAGATCTAGAGATATGGAAAAAAGGAGGGGTTAAAAAAATTCAGGACATTCTAATTCCACATAGTAACACCATTAAACCCTTGGCCCAGTTGGAGAAGGAAAGGGGACTGGGACAAAATCAAATCTATAATCATCTGAGAATGAATAGCTTTTTTTAAAAAAAACACCTAAGAAAGGATAAAGAGGATGCAGAACTGATGGAGACCATGACACGCCCGAAATTGAAAAAGGGGGTGGCTTTATTTATGGACCATATTAGAGACCAAGAAGTTTATAACAATAGCAAAACAAAGACCAAATGGGAGAGGGAGCTGGGGATTACCACCACTGAAAAAGACTGGATAGAAGCCTGGTCAAGGGTTAATACATACGTGCATGACCTTTCTTTGATGGAGACCTTTTTTTAAATTGTAAATCGGTGGTATCTAGTTCCTACCAGATTGTCCCATTTCCACGAGTCCCAATCCAGACTTTGCTGGCGATGTGGGCTGGCTGATGGAGATTTTACACACATCTGGTGGGGATGTGTAGGACTTAAGAGTTTGTGGGAGGCCGTATTTAAATTTTTATATAGCAAAGGCAAGATCAAACTCCTGAAAAACCCCAGAGCAGTCCTTTTACACCAGGGGTGGCCCAAAATCTCCAAACCCCAACTAGCTCTCACAACTCACTGTCTTCTGGCAACAAAAAGAGTTATAGCTAGGGATTGGAAACAAAGTAAATGTATCAGTTGGAAAACTGTTGAAGATCAATTACGATTCCAAATTAAAATGGAATGTGGTGTTTCTTGGATCTTGCCAACCTCAAGCAAGACTAAACAAATATGGGTAGACTGCTCTAATATGATCAAGGAGTAAGTAATAACAACATAAGTTCTTCGGTTATAGGGGCCTAGAATATATTCCCTCAAGAGGAGGTGGGAAGGAAGGGAGGAGGGGTAAGAGAGAAGAGAAAAAGGCCATAACTTGGCAGTCGGAAATTCCCTGGGTAGGAGAAGAGGACGGGGGGTACCATCCCGCGGGCAGCGGGGGGAGGGAGGAGACAGCAGTGTGTGAATCTGTTCGTTTTTATGTAACATTGCAATTTCTAAGTCTAATGGCAATGAAATTTCGCCCTCAGGCAGCTTTTTCTATTTATTGTCCTTTATTTTTCGGGCTGAGTAAGACTAAGAATATGTAATATATTGTAATGTACGTTTGTATGTATATGTTTTTCTTTTTATATACCAATAAAAGAGATATTTATAAATAAAAAAAAAAGTAGACACCCTACGCTTTTTCAAATGGTGGTATTTTAACACTTTCCATGCACTAATTCTACCACCAGCCTTTGTCAAAGTTTGTGGTAGTAATTTTTGTGTGTGTTTTTTCACAAATATTGTATTTCAGACATAAATTCACAGATTTTGGTATGTGTCACTGCCAAACAATAACCCAATATGTGTTCAACAACATCTCCTGAGTACAGGGATATTACCCATGCATAGGTTTGTTGGGTTGTTTGGGGGCTAAAGGGCCACATTTTGAAAGTGCGCATTTACAACTTGTAATTTTGACGTGTAGTCAGCCTGAGCTGCATCTTGCATTTGGGACTTTTTTTTTAAAGTAGGACAGTGTATTTTACCCAATAAAGTATATATTTTGTAAAAGTAGACACCCTAGGCCCAAGGTCCAAGTTTATTCTGCAAAGGGCCACTTCGCTAGAAATGTATGCGTCTGTGGGCCGCATTCATTTTTCATTCATTCAGAGAATAATATATATAATTATATACATGTGTGTGTATGCAAATATATATATATATATTTTACACTAATGTGTAGTGGTCACATTAACTACAAACACACACATGCATACACAGTCACACTTACCGCCCCCTTCCCACACACACAGTCACAATTACCCCACACACACATACACATTTATACACACATACTCACATACATACATACACTTACCCCACACCCACTTAACATGCACTCACATAGATACACATTTATACACATACTCGCATACAGGGCCGATCCTGGGCGGGTGCACGGGGTGCACCGCGCACGGGAGGAGAGGCGCTGAAGCAGGGAGCTCTCTCCTTGCCGTCCTCCTCCTTGTTAAAGCAACTGCGACGGGTGCAAGCTCCGCCCCCGTCGCGATCTGTGATTGGCTGCTGCCGGGAGGAGGACGTTTTCTAGAGCAGTGTTTCCCAACCCAGTCCTCAAGGCACACCTACCAGTCCAGGATTTAGGGATTACCCAGTTGTGTTTTTTTTTTCTTCTTTGTAAAAACACCTTAGAGACACCCAGGTAATCCCTAAATCCTGGACTGGTAGGTGTGCCTTGAGGACTGGGTTGGGAAACACTGCTCTAGAGTATCTGCCAAGACACCATAGAGAACATCCTCCTCCCTGCAGCCAATCACAGAATGTGACGGGGGCGGAGCTTTCCCCCGTTGCTCTGTGCTTGGATTAACAAGGAGGAGGAGGAGGTGATAACAGTTTGGTGGGGTTGTTAAAATGTAAAATAAAAAAAGAAAGAAAGTGTGGAAGTGTGTGTGAATGTGTATAAGTGTGTATGTATGTGTCAATGTGTATAACTATGTGTGTGTGTTACTGTCTGTGTAAGTGTGTGTGTATGTGTATAAGTGTGTATGTGTGTGACAATGTGTATAACTATGTGTGTGTTACTGTCTGTGTAAGTGTGTGTGTATGTGTATAAGTGTGTATGTGTGTGTCAATGTGTATAACTATGTGTGAGTACTGGGGAAGGCAGGAGAGGAGATTATGCTTTTATTGGGTAAACTAACTGTGGCAAATTGGCTGTAGCCTATTAATTGGCAAACTAGCATTGGTATATAAATGGGAAAACTGTCTGTGACATATCAGTGGGCAAATAGGCTGTTGTATATTAATGGACAAACTGGCTGTGGCATATTAATGGGCAAAATAATTGGCATATTACTTGGGAAACAGGTGTATTTTAATGGACGAACTGGCATTTTTATTGGGCAAACTGTAGAATTTTTAATAGGCAAACTGGCTGTTGCTTATCTTAATGGTAAAGTGTACCCTAAGTACACCTCTGCAAATGGGCTGCCCATGTGCTGCTTTGCTGCCTCTCAGAGCCAGCTCTGTAGATCGGCGCCATGTTTCCCCTTATACCTCAGTCTGCTCTTTCCGTGCACAGTGATGACTTAGAGCAGGAGTCCTCAAACTTTATAAACAGGGGGCCAGTTCACTGTCCCTCAGACCGTTGAAGGGCCGGACTATAGTAAAAATAAAAACTATGAAGAAATTCCTATGCACACTGCATATATCTTATTTTGAACAAAACGAGAACAAATACAATATTTAAAGTAAAGTTAAATCAACAAACTTACCAGTATTTCAATGGGAATAGTGTGCCAGTCAGAGCCCAGGAATATTATGCCAGTCAGATGCCCAGGAATATGATGCCAGTCAGATGCCCAGGAATATGATGCCAGTCAGATGCCCAGGAATATGATGCCAGTCAGATGCCCAGGAATATTTTGCCATTCAGATGCCCTGGAATATGATGCCAGTCAGATGCCCAGGAATATTGTGCCATTCAGAGCCCAGGAATAGTGCTCGTTATCCCTCCGTCCTCCCCCGCTTCCCCATCACTTACCTCCAGCAGCTGTGTCGCCGGACGTCTCGCGCGGTGTCCTCCTGTGGAGGAGGGAAACAGTTACCGGATCCGGATGTGACGTAACGTCACATCCGGTCGCGGTAATTTTTTTTTTTTTCTTCCTGCAGCCGCATCCTTTGCGGCTGCCCGAAAGAAAAAAAAAAGTAAACAGTGAGTGTGGGGGATGGGGGGGGGTTGCCGGCAGCACCCCTCGCGGGCCACATAAATGTCCTCAGCTGGCCGTATGTGGCCCGCGGGCCGTAGTTTGAGGACCCCTGACTTAGAGCGTCGGAACATAACAGTCAGAGTCATCACTATGTGCGGGGAGATCAAGGCAGCGCTAATTGAGTTCTGAGATGAGGTCAGTAGGGGCAGTGAAAAGGGACATGGGAAGAGACAAATACATGGTAGGTAGGAGGTATAGGAGAAAGATATGGGGTGTGACAGACAGACATGGGGTATGAGTGGAGAGAGACAAACATGGGGTATGAGTGGAGAGAGAGACAGACATGGGCAATGAGTAGAGAGTGAGAAAAGACATGGGGAATGAGTGCAGAGTGAGAGACAGACATGTGGAATGAGTGCAGAGTGAGAGACAGACATGTGGAATGAGTGCAGAGTGAGAGACAGACATGGGGAATGAGTGCAGAGTGAGAGACAGACAGACATGGAGTATGAGTGGAGAGAGAGAGAGACATGAGGGAATGGGGAGAGAGAGACAGACATGAGGGTACGGGGAGAGAGAGACAGACATGAGGGTATGGGGAGAGAGAGACAGACATGAGGGTACGGGGAGAGACAGACAGACATGAGGGTATGAGAGAGAGACACGTGAATGACTGACTTGGTGGAATATTATTTATCACTCCTTGTGTACTTCTTTTCCAATGATGCTCAGCCAGACTAATGAGAGACTTTGGCTGGTTGGGAATCATGGGTAGTACAGTAGTAAAACGGTAGTGAAAACTAATTCTGCTAGCCAGCAAAAAGTCTCTCATGTTGCTGGCTGAGCATCATAGAAATAAATAAAACCACTACACAGTATTATGGCAAAATATATCTCTTTACTTAAAATAAAAGTTGGTCCTTTACATTAAAATAACGTTTTCTCCTTCCCCTCTCCCCAATATTGAAATGGGCATGTCTGGAACAGAAATGTCTAAAGGGGAGGGGTTCATAATATAGCCACGCCCACCCTTGGGCGCCAAAGGAAAACCTGCACCCAGGCGCCTGTGACCCTAGGATCGGCCCTGCTCGCATACATACACTTACCCCACTCACACACACTCACATACATACATACATACAGTTACCCCACACACTCACATACATACACTTACCCCACACACTAATACACATTTATACACACACACTAGCAAGACTAGCAAGTATATCTGGAACAGGTTAAATCAATAGGAGTAGAAATATGGAGGTTTTTTTGGGAAGAAATGAATACTGAGTTAAGCATATACAATTTGTACGACATTTAGATAAAGCACTATCTAGACTTAATCACTTTTAGCATTTCTACTTTACCACTTAAAATTGAACATAATAGGTTTGACACTAGGTATTTTTTTATTTTAGGCATGGTTTCTTTTTCATTATTTTCTCTCTCTTACTATTTAAAGATATAGAGCTGGGGGAGAGGGAGAGGGAGGGGGGGAGAAAGGGAGATGTATAAATTGCCTTACAGGTAGAGGAAAGAAATCTCTCTCCTTCTAGGCAATTCACTGAAAAACATGTATGTATAAAATACATATGGGTAGATGGCAATTTAATGAAAGCATGGCTCAGAATTAGCACTTTAGGCTAAACACTTTATATCACTAAAAAAATAAGCACAATGGGGGTCATATAATAAACAAGTGCAGTGGGTGCTAAAGTAGCACCCTAATCTAACACAATCTTTTCTACAAACTAAAGCATATCATTTTTTACCGGTTCATATGAGTCAGGTCAGCCATGGCAAGAGAATTCTTTGGTCCCAATGAAACTGTTATAAGATAATTAGACCCTGTTTTATAGAAAATATGCAACAAGATATATGTAATATGATAATAAGGTGGCCAAACAGTTTCTCTTCTTCTCTCTCTCCCTTCTACTTTTTGGCTTATCGATAGGGCTACTCCGGTGCAATATAATAATGAGTAAAGTATTTGCTACTCCCCACCTGGTCCCTGGTTCATGCGGCGGCAGCAGGACTAGTTTGGAGACTTCAATTGGAGGGTATACATAGAGGCAATTTGTAGTGCGACTTGAGTGTATGAGAACGACTGTCTCTTGCAGACCAGTAATCCTGGGGCTGAGTGAGAGTGGTATGTATGTGGTGTGTCTGGATGGACAAATGTGGATGGTAGCCTGCTGCGGGTCGGGGGAGGGGGAGAATTGGTCGGATTTTACTTAAAGTATTGTCAATAAATACAAGGGAATTAAGCTCCATACAGAAGAGAGGGTATTTATACAAAATATTAATGGATTGCAATACCATATGTTTTGCCTAGGAAACTCACTGGGTCGACCCCCCTGTTAAACTCTGGCAATATCAAAATATTTTCGATAGTTTATAGTTCTAATATGAAGGGCAGGAAGAAAAAAAGAGGGGTAGTAATTTTTGCATAGAACCTGCTAAATTTCTATGTGGCTGGTGACCCAGGGGGGAGACACTTGATACTATTAGCGCAAATTATTGACCTACTATATACCCTAGTTAATGTTTATGCTCCTAATCAGACTCCGTATAGATTCCTGGATAGTCTTATCCAAAGGGTGGACTGGGTGACATCTGGCAGCCTGATCATCGGCAGGGATTTTAATTGCATTGTAGATTGTAAAATGGATAGGAATGGGAGCAGATCCACGCCGGTTACCAGAGGTCAGCGGGCCGGGTCAACCCTTATGCAGAATTTATTAAGTAAAAAACCGTTATACGACAGCTGTAGAATGCAACATCCAGAGGAAAATCAGGATTACTCTCTATGCAGATGATGTGCTCCTGTCCCTCAGGGATCCTTACTAAAGGCCTAAATAGATCCATGGTTGACACTCTTAAGGCAAAAGTATAAACAGGATTGGGAGGCAAAGAGTATTAATTATCTGGGAGTGAGATTGTGTTTACACCTGAGTAAAATCACCAGACTGAATTATTCAGAACTTGCTAAGGCATTTGGAAGGAACCTTAAAACCTGGAAGTGCATGGCATGTTTCTGGATGGGAAGAGTTGCGGTGGTAAATTCTTATGTACTCCCTAAACTCTCATATCTATTCAGGAATATCCTGCTGATGGTACATTCTCAGATAATACATGGTTTCCAGAGTCAGGTTTCAGATTATATCTGGCAAGATAAGCGACCCAGAATAGCTTTGGAAATCCTGAAGAGGGGACAGAGAGATGGCAGGATCTCTTTCCCCGATATCCAAAAATTATATTGGTCAGTAAGATGGGCAGTTTGCTCATTTCCACATATTTGGTGGGATTGTGAAGAGTTGGACACGCTAAAAAAAACTATGGTGGGAATATTATGGACATCATCTATGGGAGGAAGACTGTACTGACAGCCCAAATGTATTTGTTTCATGTTGGTCTGCCAGCGGGCATGCATCTTTGTATGCAGATGATATAATGATCACTGTAACCAATCCCTTACCGTCGTTGGTATGGGGATGGGACACTTCATCGCGGCTGCTTCGGCGCAGCCGCTTCACCGCCGAGTCTACAGCACAAGACAGATCGTCGCTGGAGATTTCATCGCGGGACATTTCATCGCTAAAGGTAAGTATTTTACCGATTTTAGTTGGTTTAGAATTAGGGTTTAGGGGGTTAGAATTAGGTTTAGTGTTTAGTGTTAGGGGTTAATTTTACTATTAGGGGTCGGGGTTAGTATTAGGGTTAGTATTAGGGATCGGGGGTTAGTATTAGGGTTAGTATTGGGGTTTAGGGGGTTAACTTTAGTATTAGGGGTCGGGGGGTAGTATTAGGGTTAGTATTAGGGGTCGGGGGTTAGTATTAGGGTTAGTATTGGGGTTTAGGGGGTTAACTTTAGTATTAGGGGTCGGGGTTAGTATTAGGGTTAGTATTGGGGTTTAGGGGGTTAACTTTAGTATTAGGGGTCGGGGGGTAGTATTAGGGTTAGTATTAGGGGTCGGGGGTTAGTATTAGGGTTAGTATTAGGGTTAGTATTGGGGTTTAGGGGGTTAACTTTAGTATTAGGGGTCGGGGGTTAGTATTAGGGTTAGTATTGGGGTTTAGGGGGTTAACTTTAGTATTAGGGGTCGGGGGTTAGTATTAGGGGTCGGGGGTTAGTATTAGGGTTTAGGGGGTTAATTTTAGTATTGGGGTTAATTTTAGTGTCAGTATTGGGGTTTAGTGTTACTATTGGGGGGGGGAATCATTTATTAGGGGGGTTATTTTAGTTTTACTTTTACATTTGTAAGAGCTGACAGTTCAGCGCTGAACTGTCAGCCCTTACATAGCTGCAGCCGCGGTGAAACGGCCCCGTTATACTTCATTGCTGACAGTTCAGCGTTCTAACTGCCGCGCTGAACTGTCAGCGATGAAAATGCGGCGAAGAAGTGTCCTAGACCCCGTTGGTATACCTTATATGATCCCTTTAGGAGTACCAGAGCCATGGCAAGAAATGGCAGGAATTGCTTCAAAAAACAATAAACAACTTTATTTTGGAAGAAACCAAGAATAAGACAGAAATTGCTCTCCCAAAAGAAAGAGAAGGGAGGTTTGAGCTTCCCAAATATTAAAAACTTATACCAAGCCATGATCGTATATCACATACATGCGATATAGGTGGAGGATAACAAAGATGAAGGTTGGTTTGCTATTGAGACAACTGCTTGTGGAACACAAAACCTTCATAACCTAATTTGGCAGACACAGAATAATAAAATAGAATCTCCAAATATGATACATAAACAGATAATTCCAGAATGGGAAAAGATTAAAAAAAAAACTACTAAGAATTGGAAATAATAGTATCCCGTCAACAATAAAAATAGAATACTTAGAAAAGCAAATGCAAAATTTAAAACTAGATAAATAGAGATAAAGCAAAATAATGTCATTACAACAAATAGTGGTAGAAGGGAAACTCATCTCCTTTTTACAGATTAAGTAACAATTTGATATACCAGAGACAGAAATATTCAAATACCTGAGAATAAAAGGTTTTTTAGCAGTACACTTAAAGATAATGCAACTTTAAAAATGATAGTTAATTTTTTTGATGGAACTAGTAGGAATAAAATATTCTCTAGGGCCATGAAATTATTAAGAAGGCAGAAACAAGTGATAATTCCACCAGCAATTACAGCCTGGGAAAAGGAGTTAAATATAAAAGAAGGGTACAAAGCATTCCTTATAGTTATAAAAAACATCAAATGTTTAAGTCTAGTGGAAACATATTATAAAGTAATAAATAGATGGTATTATGTTCCAACAGCCTTGACAAAAATGTTCCGTCTGCACTTTCAATATGCTGGAGATGTCTCCAAGAAGAGGGCTCTCACACACACATATGGTGGAGCTGTAAGGATATACAAAATATTTGGGAAAAAACATATACGTTAATAGAAACTGTTACTAAGTCTAAAATTCCCAAAACACCAAGTACAGCCCTGTTACATGTAAACTGGCCTAAATTGTCCCTAGCAGACAGAATGCTTATTACCCATATATTAATGGCGGTAAAGATCCCAAGAGCCCGCAACTGGAAAAAAACAAGGGAAAATTAACTGGGAGGCAGTAGAAAACCAAATCACTTTCCAAATTCTAATGGAAAAAAAGATAAGTTGGGCACAATTGAATATTAGAAAACAGAAAAGATGGGAAAAATGGGAAAATGATTGGGAATTAGACAATTGTTGTCCCCTGATGCATGTATCCAATCGACAAGTCTGAACAAATTAGAGAGAAACACAGAATCCCCCTCCCTTGAGCTGGTAAAAAAAAAAGGGAAAATAGAGATTGCATTGGAAAATAAAATGAACCCAATTCTATGTATTTAAATATGGATATTTATAAATGTGGCGGTTCTATATGTTAATGTAATGTTTGTCTTGTACCTTGTTTTATTTATTGTCTGTTATTTTTTTTCTATTTTTGTAATAAAAAAATAAAAAATTCTGTAAGTGTATTATAAAACCATGTACCGCTGATACTCGCGTATATCACGGACTCGGCCCTATGGTTCCCCAGACAGCTGGCGTTGCGGCAGGGCGGTTTGCTCATTTCCACATATTTGGTGGGATTGTGAAGAGTTGGACACGCTAAAAAAAACTATGGTGAGAATATTATGGACACCATCTTTGGGAGGAAGACTGTGCTGACGGCCCAAATTTATTTGTTTCATGTTGGCCTGCCAGCGGGCAGTACCAACAGTTAAATACTTCTGATACATATCTTTATGGCCTCCAAGAAGGTTATGGCTAGGAAAAGGAGTTATGTTGGGTTTCAGAACTGGGCAGAAATAAATGCACAAATTAACCATCAATATAGAATGGAAGCCAGATTTTATCTTAATAGATTGTCCAAAGAGGAATATGATGAAATTTGCGTCCCTTGGGTCGAACTGAATAGATGAGGACAGACCCAACACTTGACACAATCTTCCAATTAAACAGAACTTATTTTTTCCTAACAGTTGTCCTTTAGGATTCAACAAATGTGGTTGAAGCTGCCCCAGCGTAGTATAGTGCATGAGCCAGAGGCTCCACCAAACCTCCAAAGTATCAATCAAGAAAACAGACTTAAAAGAAAGTCCCATCGGGCCAAAACATTGCCAATTGACAGAATAAATTCCACTTCCCTTTACCAGTGCTGAGCCATCCGTATTTTCTTGAGTTGTCCGTTAAGGATAAAAAAGAATTACCAATGTATGATAAGAGTATTTTTAAGTCCAGCAAATAAAAGTAGATATAACTTGTGTAAATTGGGGCTGATTAGTGAGCAGGCAGATCTAAGCAGTCTGATCCAAGCTCACTCTTAAGCTACATACCTGACAACTTCCCAGCAGCGATTCATACAACATGTCAGAAACTGAGACATATAGCAGCATGGTTACGCTACTTTGCAGTACAGGTAGTTGGTGACAGGAGCACACTTATTTGTTCAACCGTATTTTTAACATCTCAATAGGATACATGTAGTAGTGGTTTTATTACTTGCGTGCAAGTGGTTACCTTAGATATAGCCACATTAAGGCATGTTAAAGCAGTGATGTGCAAGAGTAATTATGGATGCATTGTAACAAAGGACACGTTTAGTCATAGTGTATCCATTATATGAAAACTACACATAACCATTAAATAAAGTGGCCTTCTGCCTCATTAAAAGAAAAAAATGGGCATATTACCTCTTTAATGGGCAAAAATAATTTACAAGGTTTAAAGTAATTGCAACTGTATGTACTGCATTGTATTTCATTATATTTGAAATAAAAAACACATAAGGAGTACCCTTATTGAAACTACTGATTTATTCTTCGCTCACAGTGTAGCTAAACCTATTTATTTAGTTTTCTTTTCAGTCCACCCGCAGAAATTGCACATATTTATCAAGTGCTCTTTTGTGCTTAGAAGGTATGAGACTATTTAATGCAACGTTATTCATTAAAAGAAAGTAGAAGTGATAATATTCAAGTGGTATATGACTGTAACCTACTAAGAAAAAATATTATATTCAGTATGAATAGAGCAGATGCAGTCAAGCATGTATTGTACAAAACTGCACATAGACATCCCATAATTTATATTAAAATTATTATCATGAAGTAAATTAAAAGAACAAATGAAAAAAACCCAGAGTGGGGAAACAAAGTTCTACCATTCTTGTTTCTAATACAAGTTATTGCCAGTAAATAAATAGTTATATTTCAGAGTTTATTACTATAGAATTATGCCAATTATATTGTGATTAATTAAATTAATAAATATGTAAATATATCCAATGGTGTATTTTGGTTTTGGGACTTACCCCTGCACCTCAATACATGTCCCATCACGTACATTGCACATCCAGGACTTACCCTTGCACCCCAGGACATGCCCCATGTCCCACATTACACATCCAGGACTTACCACTGGGCCCCAATATATGCCCTGTCACGCAGATTGCACATCTAGGACTTACCCCTGTACCTCCGGACATGCCCCATCACCCACATCCAATACTTACCCCTGGACCCAATACCCATCACCCACATTGTACATCCAGGACTTACCCCTGCATCCTAGGACAGCCTTTCCCTGGTGTCTATTGGAGACAGCTGGATGTCTGTGAACACAGACAATCCCCTCTGCCGGCAAGCTTTTTATTTTTTAATTTTTACCGCCCCTCTCATCACTTTCTGGCCAGACAAAGCTCACAGCTCCCAAACATACAACTACATACTGCTCCCCCACCTGCAGACAATGCAATAAGGAGCCAAGTACAAATGTATCTATTTTTTAAAGGAGTCCAAAATGTACTTTGCAATTTAGCATCCATCTATGTTGATATGCCAATATTTAAGGTATTTAGGTAAACCACATATGGTTACTTAAATGCTATTATGGAGGATAAAAGCCTGTGTTATGCATGAGTCCTCTGAATATTTAGATTGGGTGTAATAGACTATAGCCCAAGATGACCAATATCGACATGCAGTCTAAGTCTGATGTTTCTATAATGCACTCCCAGAACTTTTCCTTCCATATGTCTTCATGTCTTCAGAAGAGAAGTATAAGGAACATTTGAGTGGGTTTTACTTTAATCTTGTGGTGTCACTTATCAAAGTAGTAAGAGCAATACTGGCTCAAGAGATTGCCATTAGCTTTTATACCAAGAAGTACTTTGCTGACTTAAGGATGAGGTAGTATTTCTTTCCCTGAAAGAATTATTCTGTAAATTACTACTTCAGAGTTGCAAAAAGAAGATCAAATGATCAATAATATAAATTTATAGATGTAGGGCTCTTATGGTTTTGTGGGGTAAAGTTTTTTAAATTTTCATAATTTTTTTTTTGTAGAAACTTTTATTAAAAATTACAAAATGAGAAGGGTCTGTTCACTAAACAGTAAACCATGGTGAACGGACAAGTGAACTGTAAAAATCGGGCCATAATACCTGTGTTACAATGATAGGCAAATTGGAGAACTTTTCCAACAGCCAAAGGTTGAGAAATTTGCACTTCAGAACATTAAAGGCCACTTGGTGAGGTTAGTAATAGGTTGAATAGCCTTAGATAAATCCCTGATAAATATATGATAGAAGTTGAAGAACTCAACAAAGTATTGTACACCTTTGTGGTCCATGTGTTGAGGCCATTGTTGTATTGCAGTCCTTTTAGGTTACATTTTAATGTTGTTAGGAGTGGTCTTTAGATGGATATGAATTGGCAGGACTTTAGCCAACTTGGTGTCCCTTAGTCAGTTTGATGTTGCTATTGATATGGATAAGATAGCACATACCTGGGTCTTAACAGTGAGGATGGGTATCAAAGTTTGTATCTTTACATTGTTATGATGTCATGAAAATAACTGGATGTCATGAAGTTCTGCATTGTGTTCAGTGGCCCCAAATCAGCTAGGCATTTTAACACTGAGTTTGGGACAAGTATGGGCTCCCTCTACTGTAGAAGGTTCATAAAAGTCCAATGACCAAAACCAGCTGTGACTTGCAGTTCAGGAAATCACATGTATGTGAGTTTGACCTATCTACCAATCCTGCACTGACTGCAGCAATCAGTGTTGGGAGTTCAGTGCTTCTGTCAAGTTATGTATTAGTGCCAGGAGGTGGCACACAGAAGCAGGGAAAAACACTTTTTCTGACGAGTACACACTCACCAATAGGGTATTTGTAAACATGGCTAAATAATAAAAGTGAGTGAGGTGTCAGGGTGTCAGAAAGTCCAGAGTGCCTGGAACAATGTCATGATTCTAGAAGTTAAAGGAGTCAGGAACCGTGCGACGCGTCAAAAATGAGCCAGAAACAGTGCAAGGGGTCAAATGCCATCAGTATCAAAAACAAACAATGGGTTAATCACTGTACAGGAAGACAAAGTGCAGTATACTGGAGGCAACAGTAGAACTGAGCTCCGACCAGAGCAAATGAAGAAGTTTTAAAACTCTACCAGTGCTGCAACCACGTTCACCACAGCAACACCAAGAACAGCAATGTGCAGGACATACTTGGAAAGCCTTTGTGGGTTGGTGTGTACTACTGTAAAGGTTATCATACTAGATGAAATATTACTGGTTTGAGTTTTAACCTGGCTGAAAAGTGTCATATAAATTTAGTTCCTTTTTAGTTCATTTTTCCTGATTTAACTGATTACTGAATTAAATCCAAAAATGTACCTAAACGGTATTTTTTTTACCACCAGAGACCAAGCCTCTTTAGAAGCTCAAAAGCAAGAATCATCTCACAGGCGCATGGAAAACAGAAAGGAAAGACAATTAGTAGCCTCATGAGACATGGTCTATTTTGAGCAAGACTCGGGACAAAAGAAAGAATCATATCTATTACCGCTACAAAAAAAAATAAGACAAGAGCCTCTCAAAACGTCCTTTTAGAACAATCGGGTATTTTTCAGCTCAATGTAAACGAGCTAATATTCCTGAGGTCCTAAAAGATTAACTCAGTTAGTATCTAGAGAAAACCACTCTGAGAAAGGTTGCTCTTCAGTTATATCTTCTTTTGCTCTGCCTCTTAATGTTCCATCAAATATCAAAGCAACTAGGAGTGCGATAAAATAACATTGGTAAAAAAATTGTACCGTATTGGCTATGGAAATACTTAACATCAAAATAAAAGAAAAAACATTGGTATCATACAGCATCTCTGTTACAGAAACATCTTAAATTGCTGAAATAGACAAATAGTATCAAGTAGAGCGCACAGCCATTTCTATTCCAAGAAAATGAATTAGCATGACACTCACAAATATCACTCAAATATGGGACAGAGGCCAAAAGAAGTGGGAGTCACATCTCACCAATAAAGCACTGTACTAAAATAGCCTGTCCCATAGGATGATACCTACTCGGGAAGAGCAGCAATAGAGACCCCTCTATTAACATATCATATTAAACCCACCCATAAGGGCTGTCTAAACCCAAAATGCATGGCAAGCCTCCTCAGCAGGAGTAGCACAGTAACAATAGATGAATGTTTCAACCTATGAAAGTCCTCGTCAGTGTGGTACAGCTGGTGAAGTGAGCCAGCGACCCATGTCTGGGCCTACCCTGTTAACAAAAGAAGTGTAAGCCACATATCACTGAAAACAGTTGGGAGGATAGGACTCAAAGATGGCCCTGGTGGGCGAGATGTTATGACATCTCTCAATAAGTGGAAGTCAAACAACCTTAACATCTGTCCTCTTTCCCCTGGATATGTCCATCTGAGTTTTTTTTAATGTTTGCAATAAGGTCCAGGATTGTGGATATGGGTACAATCAGGTGCTGTGGGTACAATGGCAAGTCATACGGGTGCGTGTCCACTTTTCTAGTCACCAGGATATGGTAACTCTACTTAACCTTAAACATGGTTTTAGATCTCATGGATCTCTCTCTATTTATTGATATAGCTTATACTACATATATTTACTTCTATTATTTTGGTGTACAACATATGAAATGTTTGCAGTTTATTCTGCCATCCCTCATTTTCTACCTGCTTCCTCAGACTTAATGTTGTTTTTGATTTCAGATAAAAAACAATGATGAAAATAGTAGAAGGAATGTTAATAAAACAGGGGTTGAATTTATTCAGGATTGTGCAGGAACTAGTAGGAGAGGTTTTCTTGTCTTTCTAGAACCTAAAGGACTGCCATGGCTGTATTACATATTAGCGGTTAGAGATTGGTTGCTATGGTAACCATCACTTACATGCATGGGGAATGGTTCTCTGGAAGTGTAGTAACGTTTTGTTCAATAACTTCATTAAAATAGCAGGGACCATACACAGTATAATATAAGAAAAGCACTTTGTCCTTGATATCAAGCATTCTTCAATGTGCCAAGTTGTAGTCACTCTAGCACATTTATTACGTTTGTAGTACTGTCTATCATATCCTTGTAATTTTTCAACCATTTAAGTTTTATGCATCAGATGCTTTTGGTAGTGCTAGATAAACTGGTGTTCCAGTATATAAACTTCACCAGCCCACAACCAATACAGCCACATGTAGTGCAAACTTGAAGGTAGTTGGTATCAGTCTTCTCAGTCCATGCAGCGTTCACACTCTTCCTGATCATGTGGGAGGGAGCACCATAGTTTGTCACCCCAGAATGTTAATTCCTCCCCTCTGATTTCAATTGAGAGGAGATGTTACATTGTCCCCAGTGAAGACGTGCCAGGCTTTTAGGACTCAGAAGAGGAAAAGGTCAGAGTGAGGCATTGCACAGGCCTACATTTCTCCCCAGTAAGTGGATCATATTCAGTTTAGGTCCCATAATGGCATCTGCCCAGTTGGCACTAGTATGGCACCTGCCCAGTTGGACCCCAGAGGGGCACTTGCCCAGTGGGCCCCAGAGCGGCACCTGCCCAGTTGGCCCTAGAGCAGCCCCCCAGTCTGACTACAGTCTGGTTATAGCCCTGTCTTGTATTGTAGTAGCCCTGTCTTGTATTCGAGCCCTGTCTTGTATTCTTGCCGTGTCTTGCATTCTCGCTGTCTTGTATTCCAGTCCTGCCTTGTATTCAGGCCTTCTCATAGTATCCTGTTATGTTTTTCTTGTTTCTGGCGTCTGTTCCTTTGTTCTCTGCTCTGACCTATTTCTGGTTTTCCTTTTTGTCTGTCATTATTTTCAATTCCATGTTTTCATATGTTTTCATTGTTTCTCTCTACCTACCTCTGCTTTATATAAATGTGCAACCCCGCTTGTGTGTGCTCCTTTCAGTTTCTGCAGCCTTCCAGTCTGTGCTGCTATAGGTGATTCCTCCATCTTTGTGCAATTTAAATCTTTAAACTCATGTTATCCATTTGCTAATATTATTTGGGTACTTACCAAAATGTTGGGTACCTTGGAGTGGTTGGCAAGCTAACATCCAATTGGCCAATAGGTGAACCAGCCCCCACCATTTTTACTATTTTTAGTGTTAGGCTAGTTCCTGTATGTATGTTTGTTCCTTTGTATGTGTCTTTTGTGTTCCTTAGCCCTATCTTCTATATGTAGTCTGGTGGTAGAATTAGTACATGGAAAGTTTTTAAATACCACCATGTGACATACCCTAAGATGTCTAGTTTTCCAAAATATATGGTTTTATGGGTAAAATATATTGACCCGTTTCAAAGGTGTCCCAAATGGAACATGGGTGCAGGCTGACTACATGTCAAAATTCCAAGTTGGAAATGCGTACCTCCCAAATGTGGCATTTTAGCCCCCAAACAACCCAACAAACCTATGCATGGATGGCATCCCTGTACTCAGGAGATGTTGCAGAACACATATTGAGGTGGTGTTAGGCAATGACACATAACAGGGTCTGTAAATTCATGCCCGAAATACAATGTATGTGGAAATAAAACATAACAAAAATGACTAACCAAAAGTTTGACATAGGCTGGTGGAAAATGAGTGCATGGAAAGTGTTAAAATGCCACAATTTGAAATACCCTAGTGTGTCACAGAACAGGATGTGCCAATTCATGTCTGAAGTTTAATGTATGTGAAAAAAATTACTACCCAAAATTTTGACATATTCTGGTGGTAGAATTAGTGCATGGAAAGTGTTAAAATACACTATTTGAAATACCCTAGGGTGTCTAGTTTTCAAAAAATATATGGTTGTGTGGGATAGAATACACATTCTGGCTTAAAAAATGTCCCAGATGGAACATGGGCGCAGGTTTTCTGCATGTCAAAATTACAAGTTGGAAAACCAAAAAGCGCACCTCTCAAATGTGGCCTTTAAACCCCTAAACAAGCTGACAACCTATGCATGGGTGGTATCCCTGTACTCAGATGTTGCTGAACACATATTGTGGTGTTATTTGGCAATACCTTTTACATTTTCAGGAAATGTTTACCTGAATTGCAATATGTGTGTCATCTTTTAATTTTTTTTTTGCTACAAAACTTTGGCAAAGGTTGCTGGTAAAATGGCTACATGAAAAGTGTCAAAATACCCTAAGTTAAATGCCCTTTGTTGTCTCGTTTTGAAAAATATGTACACGTGTTACAATGTCACTATCGCTAATTTTGAAAAAAAGGATTTTGAATTAGCTTCCCACTACTTATAGTTCTTGCCGTGTAACTTGCATAAAAAAGCACAAAAACATAAAACATGGGCTATTTCTAAACTCAGGACAAATATTAAAACTATAATAGCAGTGTTTTTTTGTTGTCTTTTGTAGATGTGTATACGATTTTTCAAATAAAAGTCAGAAAAAAAATGTATTTTTTTTTATATAAAATTAAATGCAATTATTGAAATAATGGTATCAAAAGAAAGCCCTTCTTATGCTGATAAAAGCAATAAATTTTTTTTTGCGGGTGCACTAAATGAGAGAGAAAGAAATTACAGCAAAAAACAAACACTGCAGAAATGTAAAAACAGTACATGTCACTAAGCATCAGACAAGCCAAAAAAGTTATGTCACTAAGGGGTTAATTTTAAATTAAAACAAGTTAATTTTTAAACGTATTTGTTTATGTCTGCGTGTTATTTAGATAAACCCCACTCCTTTCCTCTGAATGTGGGCAGTGGATGAATTGTTTCCATAACCCATAACTTGATCCACAATGTTTTTTTTTGTAAGAATAATTTTATTCAGAGTTTTACACAAACATAGAAAAACAGAAGATATCCAAATATAGTATCCAAAACATATATCTTACAGATTTATATCAGTATATCAAAGGATAATATTCAGACAAACACAATTTTACATTTGAGAACTGTACAGGGAGTGCATAATTATTAGGCAAGTTGTATTTGTGACGATTAATTTTATTATTGAACAACAACCATGTTCTCAATGAACCCAAAAAACTCATTAATATCAAAGCTGAATATTTTTGGAAGTAGTTTTTAGTTTGTTTTTAGTTTTAGCTATTTTAGGGGGATATCTGTGTGTGCAGGTGACTATTACTGTGCATAATTATTAGGCAACTTAACAAAAAACAAATATATACCCATTTCAATTATTTATTTTTACCAGTGAAACCAATATAACATCTCAACATTCACAAATATACATTTCTGACATTCAAAAACAAAACAAAAACAAATCAGTGACCAATATAGCCACCTTTCTTTGCAAGGACACTCAAAAGCCTGCCATCCATGGATTCTGTCAGTGTTTTGATCTGTTCACCATCAACATTGCGTGCAGCAGCAACCACAGCCTCCCAGACACTGTTCAGAGAGGTGTACTGTTTTCCCTCCTTGTAAATCTCACATTTGATGATGGACCACAGGTTCTCAATGGGGTTCAGATCAGGTGAACAAGGAGGCCATGTCATTAGATTTTCTTCTTTTATACCCTTTCTTGCCAGCCACGCTGTGGAGTACTTGGACGCGTGTGATGGAGCATTGTCCTGCATGAAAATCATGTTTTTCTTGAAGGATGCAGACTTCTTCCTGTACCACTGCTTGAAGAAGATGTCTTCCAGGAACTGGCAGTAGGACTGGGAGTTGAGCTTGACTCCATCCTCAACCTGAAAAGGCCCCACAAGCTCATCTTTGATGATACCAGCCCAAACCAGTACTCCACCTCCACCTTGCTGGCGTCTAAGTCGGACTGGAGCTCTCTGCCCTTTACCAATCCAGCCACGGGCCCATCCATCTGGCCCATCAAGACTCACTCTCATTTCATCAGTCCATAAAACCTTAGAAAAATCAGTCTTGAGATATTTCTTGGCCCAGTCTTGACATTTCAGCTTGTGTGTCTTGTTCAGTGGTGGTCGTCTTTCAGCCTTTCTTACCTTGGCCATGTCTCTGAGTATTGCACACCTTGTGCTTTTGGGCACTCCAGTGATGTTGCAGCTCTGAAATATGGCCAAACTGGTGGCAAGTGGCATCGTGGCAGCTGCACGCTTGACTTTTCTCAGTTCATGGGCAGTTATTTTGCGCCTTGGTTTTTCCACACGCTTCTTGCGACCCTGTTGACTATTTTGAATGAAACGCTTGATTGTTCGATGATCACGCTTCAGAAGCTTTGCAATTTTAAGAGTGCTGCATCCCTCTGCAAGATATCTCACTATTTTTGACTTTTCTGAGCCTGTCAAGTCCTTCTTTTGACCCATTTTGCCAAAGGAAAGGAAGTTGCCTAATAATTATGCACACCTGATATAGGGTGTTGATGTCATTAGACCACACCCCTTCTCATTACAGAGATGCACATCACCTAATATGCTTAATTGGTAGTAGGCTTTCGAGCCTATACAGCTTGGAGTAAGACAACATGCATAAAGAGGATGATGTGGTCAAAATACTCATTTGCCTAATAATTCTGCACTCCCTGTATAGAATTGCGCATGTATTCAATTTACATTAACAATTTTACGAAAATAAAGACAAATAGGAACAAAAGGTGGGTGAAAAATAGAGAAGAGGCAGGGAGGTGGGGGATTTTTTAATCATTTTTATTATATTAAAAAAATATTTGTGGGCATTGAGTGTAGAGCAGTCTTTATCAGTATATAATAGTTGTATTGCACCCAATTCCCAAACTATTATTCCTTTTGGTTAAAATGTTGTATCCATTGTTGTAGGACTTCCTCATATTTTTTCAAATTCCCTATGTTGTAGTAAGCTTCTCCATTTGCAGATTTAAATTAATGAGATTATATAATTTTCAGGTATTTGGGACTTTATTTGATTTCCAATTCCTGGCTATGATGGTCTTTGAGCCAGTAAGACATGGCCTGCGATCAGCCGTGTGGACCATGTAGCTTTATTCGGAAACACATGTAAGAGGGCCATTTATGGTTCCTGTTGGAATGTGTGGTTCATAACTTTTTGTATTATGTTATAGGCGTCTTTCCACAGTTTTTGTATGTGCGGGCAATTCCACCATATGTGGATCATGGTCCCTGGAGAGCGACATCCTCTCCAACATAAATCGGATGATGATGGGTACATTTTCGCCAATCTACTGGGGACCAGGTACCATCTATATAATACCTTCTTAGCCAATTCTGAATGGCTCGCACAGTGGGAGATCTTCTTGGGGAACCGGAAAACTTGATTCCATTGCGTAGGTGTAAGGTTTTTTCCTAAGTCTTGTTCCCATGCTTTAATGAATGGAAGACATGTGTACACCGTGACATGCATAGACGCTGAATAACATATTGATAAAATTTGTTTTGTTATTGAGATATCTCTGCATGCTGTTGTTAATTTATAGGGTTTATATAGTGGGTCCTTGAGAGTGCTAGGAATAGATTGTAATGCATGACGTATCCGCAGGTATTTGTAAAAATCTGTGTGCGGTATATGGTAGTGAGTAGAGAGAATGTTGAATGGTTTTAGTCAGGCCCGGACTGGCCATCGGGCACACCGGGCAAATGCCCGGTGGGCCGCGGTGGCCATGGGCCGAGGCCGGAAGGGGAGGTCCCAGCAGTGGCGTCCCCTGCATTCAAAAAAAAATCAAAAAAACTTACCTCGTTCCTGCTCTGTCCCCCGGTGCAGGTCCGTGGCTGTGAGGGAAGCGTTGTGCACTCCCCTCCAGCCGCGCGGTTAATAAAGTTTGTTGGAACTTTTTTTTTAAACAAACTTTATTGTTCCGCGCAGCTGGAGGGGAGCTCACAACGGTTCCCTCACAGCCACGGACCTTCAGAGCACCGGGAGACGGAGCAGCAAAGAGGTAAGTACTGGGGAAGGGGGAGGAGGGTGGCATAACGAGCATACTAAGGGGCAATGTCCTGGCATATTACATGGCATATTGGGGGCAATATCCTGGCATATTACATGGCATATTGGGGGCAATATCCTGGCATATTACATGGCATATTGGGGGCAATATCCTGGCATATTACATGGCATATTGGGGGCAATATCCTGGCATATTACATGGCATATTGGGGGCAATATCCTGGCATATTACATGGCATATTGGGGGCAATATCGTGGCATATTACATGGCATATTGGGGGCAATATCCTGGCATATTACATGACATACTGGGGGCAATATCCTGGCATATTAAATGGCATATTGGGGGCAAAATCCTGGCATATTGAGAGCAAAATACTGGCATATTAAATGGCATATTGGGGGGCAAACTCCTGGCATATTGAGGGGCAATATCCTGCCATATTAAATGGCATATTGGGGGGCAAAATCCTGGAATATTGAATGGCTAAATCATGGCATATCGAGGGGTTAAATACTGGCATATTTTAATTGGCAAAGTGATGCTGTGGCATGGTCTGTGGGGCAAAATAACATGTACTATGTGGAAAGTGACACTGGCTAGTTCTGTGAGGCAAAGTGACACTGTGGCATGCCAAATCGTGTAGGTGCAATATGAGTGCAAGCCAAGTGCTGTGGGTGCAATATAGGTGGATGGTAAGTTCTGTGGGTACTGTATGGTGCTGTGTTAAGTCCTGTAGGTGCAATGTGGGTGCAGAGAAAGGGAAAAAAATATAGTAATGCAATTTTTCAATAACATTTTTATTAAATACAATATTAAATAATTCAAATAAGTATAAATGCAACTAGTTATAGAGAGATGTCTGTGTTTATAGATATGTATTGTTTTCGAATTGTACAATGTGGAGCGCTTGTGTGTGTGGCATAATTAAGGGGCGCTTGTGTGTGTGGCATAATTAATTGGGCTCCAAGTTGAGGCATAAATAATGGGGCTCTGATGAGGCATAATTTATGGGGCTCCTGTATGTGGCATAGTTATGGGCTCCTGTATGTGGCATAGTTATGGGGCTCCTGCGTGTGACATAATTTGTGGGGCTCCTGTATGTGGCATATTTAATGGCCATCTGACACACACATACTGCACCCCTCACATACACACAGAACCCCCCAACACACTGCACAACAGACATACACAATACTTCCATATATATATATATATATGTATATATATATACACACACAGCACCCCTCACACACATACTGCACCCCTAAACACATTACATTCCAGACACACACTAGATCCCTTACCCAACTCTGGATCATCCACACACATACACACTAGATCCCTATATACACTCTGAAACCGTTATAAACACACACTCACTAGATCTCCTATACACATTCTGGGTCCTTCAAACACATATATGTATATATATGTATATATACGCACACTAGATTCCTTGTAAGCAAACACATACTACACCCCTAAACACACACTACATCTATATATACACACACACACACACACACACACTATAGCCTGTATGCACACACTTGCTATATCCCCTATACACACATTCTCTACAGCCCCTAGCCACATATGCATCACATTACACCACAAACACAACACAACTAAAACCGACCTTATTACACAATACCACACCACAATCAGCTCACTCTACACACACCCAATTCCACAAGCAGGCTCCAAACACATGCTCAATACTCTTTCCTGGCATTTTTGTCTCCTGGTATCCATTTATAGACACCAGGACAAGTTGCAAGGAAACACAGTGCAAGCATGTTATTAAATTTGCTTGCACTGTGCAGAACAAATACAGGGCTTTTTTCTCATGCTAGAGCTCTTCAGCAGAGCTCTGCGCATGGTCTGCACTGGAAGAGCACTGAACCAACATGCTCACTTTGAGAGGGAGCGTGTTTGTCATTGGTGATGACAAAACACACCTCCTCTGCCCCGCCCCCTTCTTAGTGGGCCGCTGTGATAAAAAAATGCCCGGGTCGAATTTTTCTCCCAGTCCGGCCCTGGTTTCAGTTGAAAGTTAACACACAGGTCGCCCAGTGTGATTATCCCTTTCTCTTGCCAAGAGTTCAAATCAATGTTTGGAATATAAAGTTACAGACTTTTAGTAGGGGTAACGGGAGTAAGCTTGTGAAGTTCACTAATATTTGATGCAAAACGAGACCAAATAGTGTGCGATAATTTAGTGCTTGAAAGGGAAAATTCTGTATTACATTTTAAGGGATGGGCTGTCCATAAAAAATCGCTTACTCTGTGCGGAGCCACCAATGAATCTTCAATATCTACCCAAGCTATCACACCTGGGGGAGCATGATGTTGTAGGGTTTGGGCCATTCTGGCCGCATAGTAATATTTGGTAAACGAGGGTATACCCAGACCGCCCTGGTTGGTTTATTTGCATGAATGAACTTTTGTATAGCAGATTGGATTTCAATTAATACCGCTTGTGGAATATGAATTGGTAAAGTCCTGAATAAGTATAAAAATGTGGGTAGTATTATCATTTTGATTGCCGCAATCCGTCCTAGCCACGTAAGGAATAGTTTGGACCAATCATTTAATTCTTGTTTTATTATTTTCCATAGAGGTTTTATGTTGTGTTCCAGTAAATCTTGTGGATGTTTTGTTAATTTAGTATCTAGGTATGTTACATGATCAGTTCTCCAATCAAAGGTGTAAGTTGACTTGAGGGTGTCTACCCAAGATGTTGTTAAACCAATCGGTAAAGCTTGAGGTTTTGATTCATTTACTTTATTGTATGATATGGCACTAAAATCTTGTAGGATATTTTGGAGATTTGTAAGGGAGTGTTCCGGTTCAGTTAATGCGATCAGTATGTCGTCTGCAAAGAGCGCAAGCTTCGACTCCTGCTGTGGAGCAAAGGGGATGCCCCGGATGCCAGGGTGAGCCCTAATAGCGGCCGCCAACGACTCTAGTGCTAGTACATAAAGTAGAGGAGATAATGGGCAGCCCTGCCTAGACCCATTGGAAATCTTAAAAGGATCGGACAGAAACCCCGCATATGAAACTGTGGCTGATGGTGATGAATAAAGTGCAAGCGCAGCTTTAACAAATACTTCTGGAAATTTAAACCTCTGGAGCACCCTTTCCAAATACCTCCAATGTAGTCGGTCAAAAGCCTTTTCTGCATCTATGGCAAGGAAGAGGCTAGGAATATTATTTATATATATATTATATATTTTATATATTTCGCACCCAAGATATCATATTTATCACTTTTCTCGAATTATCTGATGCTTGGCGGCCACCCACAAATCCTACTTGGTCATAGTGTAATATAGTCGGTAAAATATCTTTAATTCTATTTGCTAATATTTTTGCGAATATCTTCATATCAGAGTTTAATAATGATATCGGCCTAAAATTAGGGCAGGATGTTGGGGGTTTACCTGCTTTAGGAAACGTGGAGATGTAAGCAGATAGCATAGAGGAGGGGAATTTTCCTTTCATACTGCAGGTATGGAAAACTTTGAGTAGATGTGGCACTAAAATCTCTGAAAATTTGTTGTAGTATAAGTTAGTGAACCCATCAGGGCCTGGTTCTTTGTTGGGCGGTAGTTGGGCAATACATTTTGTTACCTCTTCTAGTGTTATGGGTGTTAGTAGCTTATTATATTGTTGTGTATTGAGAGTGGGTAGTGAGAGGTTTTGGAGAAATTTATCAATGTTATCCAATGTAGGTTGCGTTGTGGATTTGTCCTCTAATAAGTTATATAACTTGGAATAGTAATGCGCAAAGATATCAGGTATCTTTGCTGGGTTCAGAATTTTCCCCCCAGTATGTGAGTATATAAAAGGGATGTCTTTTTTAGCCTCTTGTTTCCGGAGGCGTTTAGCCAACAGTTTGCCTGCTCTATTTCCGTGAGTATAGTAATTTTGTTTTAATTTCTTGAGCATCAGTTGTGTATTGTGAAGTTGTAGATTGTTCAGTTCAGTTTTAATTGACTGAATCTTTTTTGTCCTTTGATGCATAATCTTATTTTTGTTTAACTTCTCCAGGGTGCTTAATTCCTCCTTAACCCCTTAAGGACAGAGCCTTTGAAACATTTTTGTCCTTTCTGGACAATGGCTATTTTAACATTTCTGTGCTGTTTGTGTTTAGCAGTAATTTTCTTCTTTGTCATTTGCTGTACCCACACATATTATATATTGTTTTTATCGGGACAAGAAGGGCTTTCTATGGATGCCATCTTTTTGATCATATCTTATCATATTATTTAAAAAAATAATAAAATATGGTAAAAAAAAATACACAAATTTCCTGACTTTTATTTGAAACAACTTCTCCTCATCGACAATAGCGAACGAAAAAACATGCTAAATAGATTCTACTATTTCTCCTGAGTACAGCGATACCACCCATGCATAGGTTTGTTGGGTTGTTTGGGGGCTAAAATGCCAAATTTGTGAGGTGCAGTTTTTTGTTTTCCAACTTGAAATTTTTACATACAGACAGCCTGCACCCATGTCCCATTTGGGACATATTTGAAGCCAGCTAGTGTATTTTACCCCATCAACCCATATATTTTTTAAAAGAAGACACCTTAGGCTATCTCAAATGGTGGTATTTTAACACTTTCCATGCACTAATTCTACCACCAGCATTTGTCAAACTTTGTGGTAGTCATTTTTTTTTTTTTCACAAACCTTGTACTTCAGACATGAATTCACAGATTTTGGTATGTGTCACTGCCAAACAATAACCCAATATGTGTTCAACAACATATCCTGAGTACAGGGATACCACCCATGCATAGGTTTGTTGGGTTGTTTGGGGGCTAAAATGCCAAATTTGTGAGGTGCAGTTTTTTGTTTTCCAACTTGAAATTTTTACATGCAGACAGCTCCACCCATATCCCATTTGGGACATATTTGAAGCCAGCTAGTGTATTTTACCCCATCAACCCATATATTTTTTAAAAGTAGACACTTTAGGCTATCTCAAATGGTGGTATTTTAACACATTCTACCACCAGCCTTTGTCAAAGTTTGTGGTAGTAATTTTTGTGTGGTTTTTTTTCACAAATATTGTATTTTAGACATAAATTCACAGATTTTGGTATGTGTCACTGCCAAACAATAACCCAATATGTGTTCAACAACATATCCTGAGTACAGGGATACCACCCATGCATAGGTTTGTTGGGTTGTTTGGGGGCTAAAGGGCCACATTGTGAAGGTGCGCATTTTCAACTTGGAATATTGACGTGTAGTCAGCCTGAGCCCATCTTTTATTTGGGACTTTTTTTTAAAGTAGGACAGTGTATTTTACCCCAAAAAGTATATATTTTGTAAAAGTAGACACCCTAGGCTATTTTAAATGGTGTTATTTTAACACTTTCCATTCACCAATTCTACCACCAGCCTTTGTCAAAGTTTGTGGTAGTCATTTTATTGTGTATTTTTTCCCACATACATTGCACTTTAGACACAAATTCACATATTTCGGTATGTGTCACTGACAAACAATACCACAATATATGTTCAGCAACATCTCCCGAGCACAGGGATACCACCCATGCATAGCTTTGTCAGCTTTGTTAGAGGTTGAAAGGCTACATTTGAGAGGTGCGCTTTTTGATTTTCAAACTTGGAATTTGAACATGTAGAGCAAGGAAGGGGTTAATAGCTCTTATAAGAGCCTTTGTAGTACTGTACAAAAAAATTAACACATAAAAATGCACAGACAAGAAAAAATGTTCTTCTGTGCAGTGATCAGTGGCAGGGAAGGGGTTAATACACTACACTATACAAAGGGTATGGCTTTTATAAAAGCCCTTGGGACTCACAATTTATTAACATTTTATTTAATTTATTACAATTAAAAAATTATGTTATACAGATCTGTCTCTTTCCCTCACTAAAACTCAAGTGAGGAGAGGGAGGCAGATCCATATGGGTCAGAACAATATTTACGAACCAGACGAATGGTGATGCTCATCTGAGAAATCACCAAACCACCTTTGCCACTGATCGGCTGTTACTGATCGCTATACACGCGTTCAGACAGCTTCAAAAGGAATACACGTAATCCCCTAGTGGGTATAATTAACCCCTAGCGAGTCTGACAAAAAAAATGCTGATAGCAAAAAAAAATCCTTCTGCGACTAGATTGCTCCATATGCGCTGCTTAGGCAGTGACCATATGCACTGCTTAGGCAGTGACCATATGTGCTGCTTAGGAAGTTATATACGGCAAGGAAGGGGTTAATAGCTCTTAAAAGAGCCTTTGATATACTGTAATAAATCAAAGTAAAAAAAAAACCCTAAAAAATGCACAGACAGCAAAAAATGTGCTGCTGTGTAAGATCACTGCGTACACAGCGATCAATTGCAGGGAAGGGGTTAAATACTGGAAACGGCTTTTATAAAAGCCTTTGGGTCTCAATTATATTAAATATATTATAATTAAAAACTTACATTATACAGCTCTGTCTCCCTCCCTCACTAAAACTCAAGTGAGAGGGAGGCAGATCTACACGGGTCAGATCAAATATTTACACATATTGATCTAACCAGACGAATGGTGATGCTCATCTGAGCAAACGCCAACCCGCCATTGTCACTTATCAGCCGTTACTCATCGCTATACATGCGCTCAGACAGCTAAAAAAAATTTTTTTACGTTAAACGTAGTCCCCTAGCGGGTATAATTAACACGTGACGGGTGTAATAAAAAAGTTTTAAAAAAATGAAAAATGCTTCTGCAGCAAGATTGCTGCATTTGCGTCAGATCGCTGATTAGGCAGTGATCTACGGCAAGAAAGGGGTTAATCGCTCTTAAAAGAGGTTTTTTTATACTGTAATGAATTACAGTAAAAAAAATGAACCCCTAAAAAATGCAGACAGCAAAAAATGTGCTGCTGTGTATGATCACTGCGTACACAGCGATCAATGGCAGGGAAGGGGTTAAATGGCTTTTATAAAAGCCCTTGGTGTTTAAAATTGTATTAAATATTTTTTTTATTATTTTATTTTTTTACTTTATCTGATCTGTCTCTCTCCCTTACTAAAAGTAGTAAGGTGAGGGAGGCAGATCAATACTTGTCAAAGGCAATATTTAGTAATTTAGTACTATTGGCATTCTATAAGCCGAAATAGGTTTATAGAATACAATAGCATAGTACACTAAATTCCATAAACCAACATAATGAACGACTTTCGGTTTATGGAATGCATGTAAGTCTATTGGCATTCTATAAACCGACTCTATTTCGGTTTATAGTAATGCCAATACTATAGCACGAAGGGACGAATGATTTTCGTTTATATTAAACCATTCGTTCATTCGTTCAACTTCTTAGCTTTCTATAAACCGAAACAGAGTCCCCATTCATAAATTTTTATGAATGGGAACTCACGTTCGGTTTATAGAATAGCAATAGGATTATATGTATTACATAAGCCGAAAGTCTAAAAACCGAACGTTCGGTTTATAGACTTTCGGCATTTGTAATGAATGTAATAGTACTATTGGCTTTCACTACACAGAGACAGAGTCTCCATTCATAAAATGAATGGGTTCATAGAAAGGCACTACTACTGTACGTTTTCTATAAGCCGAAAGTCTATAAACCGAAGGTCGTTCGGTTTATCGACTTTCGGTTTATAGAATACATAGAATTAGAAACGAAACGAGAATTAGAAACGAAAATAATGAACGAATTTCGTCTGAAACGAATGAAGTAATGAACGAAATTATTTTAAAATGGACGAAAATGAAACGAAAATTTTAGTTTTGCACATGTCTACTAGAGAGTTATGTATCCATATTGATACACCGGCTGTCTTTTTCTTGTTGGTAGCATGATAGGCTATAGGGAATTGCCTAGACATCACATGAGGGATTTTATTAAATGCGAAGTGCGTCTCTTGTGCACAGAGTATTTACGCTTTTGATGTTTGTGCTTCCTTAAAAAATAGGCGTCATTTGTGAGGGGTATTCAGCTCCTTTGACATTCATTGATAAAAATGTAATACTTATTTGTGAGTCGTGCAATTGTTTGCTACTTGGTCATGTTCAGTGCTTGGTGTCTGGCTTTGTTGGTATGGTAGCATGTGTGTATTTATGAATAAGTAAAGACAAATTTGAAACCTGGTCTCCTGAGGTACTGCTTCTGGTTCGTTCTTTGGATCCAATTTGGAGTCACGCTGGGCCTTGTTTTGGTGGAGTAATAATTTGGTATGTTGTGACTGAGGAGTTCTTACTGGAAAAGGGAAAAAACACAGGGAGAATGAGAAAAGTAGGGATGAAAAAAGAAAAAGACATAGATGAGAGATTTTAAATGCCACAATGTGGCACAATATACTATGTGCAATCGAATTGTCAATATTCATCACCTTAATTGATAACACTAATGGCACATTCCTCGTCCCCAAACGAGGGGGTTGTAAACGAGAAGAAAACATAACGAGCATTAAAGCCGGGGGCTTCTATGAAGAAGCCGGGTACTTCCGCTTTCGTCACAGAAGTCCCGGCGATCGTGCCGGGCGGCAGCAGGGGAGATCTGCGCTCATCGCGCAGACATCCTCTGCTGCCCCACTAGCCACCAGGGAGAATCGGGCAGCTGGGAGGATGTCCGTCATAATAGACTGCCGTGTCGGGCAGCATGGAGGATGTCTGCAAGTATCGTGCAGACATCCCCCGGCTGCCCCCACTAGCCACCAGGGATCGAGGTAAGGGGGAGGGAGGGTGGCAGAGAGACAGGGGGAGGGAGGGGGGCAGAGAGACAGGGGGAGGGGGGAAGAGACAGAGCAACAAGGGGATGGGGGGGACAGAGCAGGAAGGGGGAAAGAGACAGAGGGAGGGGGGACAGAGCAAAAAAGGGAGGGAGGGGGGCAGAGAGAAACATGTGGGGGGGAAGAGACAGGCGAGGGGGGAGTCAAAGGGAGGGGGAGTGAGACAAAGCTTGGGGCAAGGGAAAGAGAGAGGCAGCATTGGCACATAAAAGGAAATAAACACAAGAAATGCATTTTTTGATATAATATTTTATTAAAAAAGCAATTTACATGTGAATATATACAAGTTTAACTTTTTTCCTATAGGGTAGTCTTATATTCAGGCTTTTAGTTTTTTTCCTAAAGGAATATCCAAAGTTTGGGGGGTCGTCTTATAATCAGGGTCGTCTTATAATCGAGCAAATACGGTATATTGTATTGTTATCTCAATTTTGGTATGGTTAATAAAATTTGATAGAGATTTTTGGTTATGTTAACCTACCGGGGTACCTTCTGGAGCCGAGACTTGGGGAAACATGAACTTTTACAAGCCCGTTCATGTTAGTATATAGTAATACCGTCCATTACCGAATTACTTCCCAAGTTATATATGAATATCGCTGGGTAACAGTCACACAGGAAAATTGGGCTAGAAAACATTTGTAGAAACCGACAGTAATATTTATGTCTTTTGAGGGATTAAACCTCTGCCTCTGGATTGGTGTCGCATGATAGTCTGATGTTGAAAAGCTTCTTTGTGGATCTGGAAATATTTCTCTTAATCCTCCAGTGCCGATGTTGATGGTTTACGGAGTGTCTTTTTCTTTCCATTTGCAGGGGTCACAGACCAATCTCTCTCCATCCTTTTTTTTTTGCTCTGGCTAGGTTCTTCCAGATTCTGAAATGGGATATTCCACATCCTCAGATAACGGAGGCCTTCTTCCTTTGATGAAATTATGGTAGTCACCCCATTCCTTGTGAGTATGATTTTCACTGGGAAGCCCCACTTATATTTTATATCTGCGTCTCGCAGGGCCAAGGTGATAGTCTTTAATGCTTTTCGTTGCATCAGGGTTGTGGCCGAAATGTCAGCAAATATTTGCACTTCAGTGAACGGCTCCGGAAGAGAGCTTTAAGCAAGTCTTCCTTAACATGAAAGTGGTGTAGTCTTAAAATCACATCCCTTGGAATTTCCGGTGGTAAATTGCGGGGTTTTGGAATTCTCTGAATCCGATCAATAAGTAAGTCAGGAATAGAGGCCTCCGGTAACATGGTGGAGAATAGAGAATTTTTTGAACATCCACACACAAATTGGAGGATAACATGGAAACCTGCTAATGGACCTTTCTTGTCAGACTTCCATGTTGGACATGTGCCATAATAACCTGTCTTTGGATTCTTCTGAACAAGTCTTGGAAGGTTATGCAGTTATTCTGCTGCCATTCCTACTGCCTCTTGTTTGTTCAACCCTGTTTAATCAGGTACTTTTCAGATTTATTCTATAATGGACAATATGAATCTGAGCTGAATGAATGGAGCCAAGCCCCCCCCCCCCCCCCCAAATATCAGCCAAACTAAACCAACAATTAATTTAACCCAATATAATATCCTTCACACAATTCTTTACATTGCCCATGCAAGTAAGATCACCACCTCTAAACCATTGTTAGTAATATCCACTATTAAAGGGACTACCTCACCTAAACATTATTTTTTACTGTGAATGTAAAGAATAAAAAATTGATTAATCTAGATCTATACATTGTGTTAGCAAAATTGCAATATATTTTAATTGTATCTGTAGAGTCTTTTGTTTATGACATCACCTGTGGTTTGATATGCAAATGAACTGTTTTCCAATGGCAAATGTGCAATTTGTATATCAATATATATCAAACAGGAGAGTCCACAGACACATTTTTCTCCTAATTTAGGCATTTGCTTGCAATTTTGCTAACGCAATGCAAAGATCATTTTCAATCATTTTTTATTCTCTACAGTCACAGCATAAACAATGTTTAGGCGCTACTGTCCCTTTAATACTTCTACTGCTGTGGACCACCAAAAATTGTTTCAAAATAATATGCAGTGATTCCACAGGCTCACTGTGCTATACAGTTTAGAAATGCGTCATCCTTTGTAAGTTGTGGAAAAACTCATTATCACTGATTCCAGATCTCCTGCTAAAGGAACATGTACTGGGATTCATGCCAAATCATGGATTTATGCAATTAAGCAATACAGCAAAGTATCTTAGGAATCATATGTTTCATTGAAATAAGCAAATATAATACAGTATTACATAAGCTGACCTTTTACAAACAGTACTGTGTCTTGCTTGAAACTGCGACAAAGCACTATGGGGATGTATTTGCTAAACACTTATCACAAGGTGATGTCATTAACAGGAGACACCATAGATGCACACCACAGATACACTTAAAACACATATTTCTCTAAATAAATGTATTTACTTGCGATTTTGTGTACAGAACTTTTTTATAGATGTGTTTTATTCTTTACAGTCACAGTACAAACAGCATTTATGTAACAGAGTTTTGGTTGCAAGCACATGTATGTATGATTGACCATTCTGAAGGGACACATATAACTTTGAAATGCTACCCTGCAGAATGTACAGTTCATATATGTTTAGAGGGAAATCAGTTAATTAATCAAGGTAGTTTGTTGGGGGGATTCCCATCTGGATTCATTGGTTTCCCTTCAACACATGCGTTCTGCATTTTGCAGGGGAGCCTATAAAAGTTATATTCATCCAGCAAAAAAACTGCAGGCTTGTCTACCACTGGTGTATACCTAATGGAGAAAAAACTGCAGAAGCATGCTCTATACAGGCTCCTGACCAATATATGCATGTGCACATTGCAAGTTTACTTATCATTTGGTATACTTTTGCTTTTTGTATTTAAAAAAAAAAAACTTTAAACGTGTACCCCTGGACTGGAAGAGGGAGCGTGACTGCTGGTCCACAGGAGACTGTAAGATTTTGGATAATGATAGCAGTTATACAGGGAGTGCAGAATTATTAGGCAAATGAGTATTTTGACCACATCATCCTCTTTATGCATGTTGTCTTACTCCAAGCTGTATAGGCTCGAAAGCCTACTACCAATTAAGCATATTAGGTGATGTGCATCTCTGTAATGAGAAGGGGTGTGGTCTAATGACATCAACACCCTATATCAGGTGTGCATAATTATTAGGCAACTTCCTTTCCTTTGGCAAAATGGGTCAAAAGAAGGACTTGTCAGGCTCAGAAAAGTCAAAAATAGTGAGATATCTTGCAGAGGGATGCAGCACTCTTAAAATTGCAAAGCTTCTGAAGCGTGATCATTGAACAATCAAGCGTTTCATTCAAAATAGTGAACAGGGTCACAAGAAGCGTGTGGAAAAACCAAGGCGCAAAATAACTGCCCATGAACTGAGAAAAGTCAAGCGTGCAGCTGCCACGATGCCACTTGCCACCAGTTTGGCCATATTTCAGAGCTGCAACATCACTGGAGTGCCCAAAAGCACAAGGTGTGCAATACTCAGAGACATGGCCAAGGTAAGAAAGGCTGAAAGACGACCACCACTGAACAAGACACACAAGCTGAAACGTCAAGACTGGGCCAAGAAATATCTCAAGACTGATTTTTCTAAGGTTTTATGGACTGATGAAATGAGAGTGAGTCTTGATGGGCCAGATGGATGGGCCCGTGGCTGGATTGGTAAAGGGCAGAGAGCTCCAGTCCGACTCAGACGCCAGCAAGGTGGAGGTGGAGTACTGGTTTGGGCTGGTATCATCAAAGATGAGCATGTGGGGCCTTTTCGGGTTGAGGATGGAGTCAAGCTCAACTCCCAGTCCTACTGCCAGTTCCTGGAATACACCTTCTTCAAGCAGTGGTACAGGAAGAAGTCTGCATCCTTCAAGAAAAACATGATTTTCATGCAGGACAATGCTCCATCACACGCGTCCAAGTACTCCACAGAGTGGCTGGCAAGAAAGGGTATAAAAGAAGAAAATCTAATGACATGGCCCCCTTGTTCACCTGATCTGAACCCCATTGAGAACCTGTGGTCCATCATCAAATGTGAGATTTACAAGGAGGGAAAACAGTACACCTCTCTGAACAGTGTCTGGGAGGCTGTGGTTGCTGCTGCACGCAATGTTGATGGTGAACAGATCAAAACACTGACAAAATCCATGGATCGCAGGCTTTTGAGTGTCCTTGCAAAGAAAGGTGGCTATATTGGTCACTGATTTGTTTTTGTTTTGTTTTTGAATGTCAGAAATGTATATTTGTGAATGTTGAGATGTTATATTGGTTTCACTGGTAAAAATAAATAATTGAAATGGGTATATATTTGTTTTTTGTTAAGTTGCCTAATAATTATGCACAGTAATAGTCACCTGCACACACAGATATCCCCCTAAAATAGCTAAAACTAAAAACAAACTAAAAACAACTTCCAAAAATATTCAGCTTTGATATTAATGAGTTTTTTGGGTTCATTGAGAACATGGTTGTTGTTCAATAATAAAATTAATCCTCAAAAATACAACTTGCCTAATAATTCTGCACTCCCTGTATAATATGTTCTGTGATTGTTGGTTTAATGTACTACATTGTTGTACTTGCAAGAGAATATGGCCTGCTCCAATCTGTGCAGTAAGAGAAAAGATTACAGCAAGAAACAAGAGCTTGCAATCTAATTTTAGGTCAGCTAGCTCAACAGCCCAGCTCGAGCTACTTGTCAGGCACTAAACATGGTAGTGCCTCTCTGACAGCCCTAGTTGAGATGGCACAGAATCCTGCAATTGAACCTACTGTGGTCGCTGAAAAGAGTCTGGTGATCGAGCGCATCTATTCCAGCTGAGTCATAGTTTGTTCCACTCTCCACAGTGTTGGGAAGGTGCTTCCAGCCCTGCTGTGCCTGTGCTGCACCGACAAAGGCAGCATCCTGTGTGTGTGTAAGTGTGTCACTGTGTCTGTGTAAGGGTGTGTGTGTGTGTGTGTGTAAGTGTGTAAGGGTGTGTGTGTGTGTGTGTGTGTGTAAGTGTGTCACTGTGTCTGTATAAGGGTGTGTGTGTGTAAGTGTGTAAGGGTGTGTAAGTGTGTCACTGTGTGTGTGTGTGTGTAAGTGTGTCACTGTGTGTGTTAAGTGTGTCACAGTGTGTGTAAGCGTGTCACTGTGTCTGTGTAAGGGTGTGTGTGTAAGTGGTAAGTGTGTCTCTGTGTGTGACTGCGTCTTTGTGTTTAAGGATTTCAATGTGTGTTAGGGTGTGACAAATTCAGAGCATGTGAGTTGAATATTAAGATGTATTTATTTTCCACACTATACATTATACTTTTATATATGTTAAATGTATGGAGGGTTGGTGGTGTGGGAGGCATGGCAGGTCAGATGAGGGGGGCACCAAAATGCACCTTCGCCTGTGTAGATGAAAATACTTGCACCGGCCCTGCGTCCGTTACAGGTGAGTAGATGAAGGAGAGGCAGCAAGTAGCTGCTGGCAAACTGGATGTTGAGGTAGGTCCCATTTCAGAACTTGAGAGTTTCACCATTGAGAGGTGTGCCCAAAATGAGGTGGGTAATTCAGCTGGTAATCCAGGGTTAAGCACATATCTTTTGACAGGGCATTGGAATTAGTCTGGGTAGCAGGGCAGGGATGCTTAATGGACAAGTCAAGCGTTGTCGGCTTTCTGCCTCATTCCCATGTACCCAGACTGTTTCCACTTGCTAGGTATGCATTTCCAAGGCATACATTACTAGGATATGTGTCTACCCATGGGTTGTGCCATATCATGCTATTACATATCATATAAATTTTAATTATTTTAGAGATGCCTCTGGCTTAGTTGGAATAGGTGCTTACTTTCAGAGTCAATAGCATGCCAGTGTAATGGTCTGCATATGGAATAGGAACCCTTGAGCAGAGATGGTAACCCTCCAAGAACAATGAAGTCGCCCCAGAAACCTTAGGGGAGTATCTCACCCTAAAACCACCTTCACCCGTGGTTGAGCCTATAGGAGCAAGTACTGTTAGCAGTAAACAAGGAGTTCACAGAATAACAGGGTAACCTAATATTGAAGCCCCACTATTGCAACAGGAATATTAGCCAGACCACCTGGTGTAACTTTCTGCAGGGGAGTTCAATCCAGCTAGGCATGGCCAGAAGATGGATTGGGAAGTGACCTTTGTCACAACTTAACCTTTCTGGAGCTTTTTCCCGTAGTTTCCTCAAAATCCCATCCTTGCAAAACAAAAGCTTGCTTATATGGTTGCGAGCTTGGCATGTTGCAGGTGTGTCTAACACAAGTGCTGATTAATTTTCTCATTTACAGTTTGATAGGTTCAGAGAAGTAGCTTGAGTCTTACTGCAGTCCCATTTCCTCGGCAATTGTGTCAAGTTTGCCAACTTGTTGAGCCTGTTGTCTTATTCCCCATATCATCAGGCTTGAGAGGTTACCTCCAGATCTGGTATTCTTGTCTTGGGATGGCAGATACGAAGAGGGATCGGTTGATAGTAATTTCGGAATTACGGTCTGTAGGATTTTGAGCTGCGTCTCTGGAGCATCATCTTTCAGGCTTTGTCCTTTATGTTCCATACCTAGGACCCAGAACATACTCCCAATAGCCTATGTCCAGTCAGTGCTGTATTTACCGCGAGGCATAGGGCGGCAAATTTTGGGGGGCGGCAGCGCCCCCCAGCACTGAAAAGAAAAAAATAAATAAAAAAACACGGCCCTTTAAAAAAAAAGACCGCGTTTGCAGGCAGAGACGGAGGTGACAGGGGATCGGAAGATCCCCCCTCACCATCGCTCTGCCTGCCAGGCTTCACGGGGAGCCGAACAGGCAGCACAGAGAAACCTCCGTGCTGCCTGTTCGGCTCCCCGTGCAGTGTGCCGACACGGAAGTGCCGACAGTCACGTGACGGGCGCGCTGACGTCATACGCGCGCCCGGTCACGTGATCTGTCGGCACAATCGCCGGGAAGCCGAACAGGCAGCATGGAGGGACCATGCTGCCTGCCACCAGGGAAAGGTAAGTGCTGATGGGAGAGTGTGTGTGTGTGTGTGTGACTGAGTGTGATGGGAGTCAGAGTGTGTGTGATGGGAGACAGTGTGTGTGACTGAGTGTGATGGGAGTCAGAGTGTGTGTGATGGGAGACAGTGTGTGTGACTGAGTGTGATGGGAGTCAGTGTGTGTGATGGGAGACAGTGTGTGTGACTGAGTGTGATGGGAGTCAGAGTGTGTGTGATGGGAGACAGTGTGTGTGACATAGTGTGATGGGAGTCGGAGTGTGTGTGATGGGAGTAGGAGTGTGTGACTGAGTGTGATGGGAGTGTGTGATGGGAGTATGAGCCTGATGTGAGTCTGAATGATGGGGCATGTCTTAGGTGTGTAACGTGGGTGTGCAGCTTGGGTAGTGACTGTGTGTGTGTGTGTGTGTGTGTGACTGAGTGTGATGGGAGTCAGAGTGTGTGTGATGGGAGTAGGAGTGTGTGACTGAGTGTGATGGGAGTGTGTGTGTGATGGGAGTATGAGCTTGATGTGAGTCTGAATGATGGGGCATGTCTTAGGTGTGTAACGTGGGTGTGCAGCTTGGGTAGGGGGGTGCCCGGATTTTGTCTGCCTAGGGCAGCACAAAATCAAGATACTCCACTGTGTCCAGTGTTTGTTGTCCAATCCCATCCTCCGGTATGTTCCTCCCCATATGATTCCTTTTTTTCCTTTTCGTTTATGTTTTTTGGTGCATTTAGAATTGGTGAGTTGGTAACTTCAAATCACTCAACTGTATCACCGCTTGTTTGGGATGTTATCAACATTTCTGCATCAGGGGCATTCATACACCTTCCAGGTCTAAAACTGACCAGTCGGCTAAGGGTAAGTGGGTTCCTTTTTTTTTATTTTTTTATTATTCAAAAATACAAAAATACATAAATACGTGATTGTAGGATCTACTAATCTTACATAATTCGTAAAAAATACAAAATCTTATCCCGATTGAGACCAACATAAAACAAACTACACTAAATCATACCATAAAACGTAGCGTACAGGACCTCGTCTAGCTTAGAATTATCATATACCCTAAGGGGGGGGTGTCTATTTTTTAAAAATTTTCCTTAATCTGGTGGTACATGTACCATCTATTACAGAGTTTGAAAAAGATTTCTTGCAGATTCAAACAATGGATGTGTTTCTTTATCTCATTCCAACTTCTATACAAATTGATCTCAAATTCTGCTGGAGTTGAGTTTGATTTTAGATCTTTTTCCCACCTGCCCCATTCTTGAGGCGTCTTACATCGGTTCATACATTTTAATGAAATATGTACTTATTCTCAGAATCTTTTTTGTAGGCTCATTGTTGAACAAATTAATAATCTGTGTGTCCCTCTCCTTACCCATATCCGTATAAACCCCCTTTAAGGCTAAATGCTTTACTCTCAAGTATTTAAACAGTTCTTTTATAGGGAGATTATATTCTTGATTTAACTCAGCAAATTATTTTATTCTATTTTTGTTAAATATGTCGGCTACTCAATATATACCTGCTTGTCTCCAGGATTTTGTGTCTAATTCTTCCATGTTATATTCCAATGAGTCCAATGGGGCCGATTTGAGAATTTTATCACCTATTCCACAACTTTTCTTAAAGGTATACCAATATTCTATAAGATCTGCCAAGCTACTGCCTATTATTTTCTGCTGGATTTCCCTCGTTTTCTCTTTCTTCAGCCATAAGATATTTTCTAAATTACTCAGCCCCGTGATTTCCCTTTCTATTTGCCACCAGTCTAGCTCCATACGTGTGGGCCATTGAATTCTATTTATATGCATTAGCATGCTGGCAGCGTAAGTGGGTTCCGGTTAGACCCGTATGGGGTCCTTGGTGCCCTCTCCAGAGAGTCAAATAGAGTCCAGTAGGTTTTAACCTTTTTTTTTTTTATAAATGATTGAATTGATAAGAATTTAATATGCATTAAAAAAGTAGGTCATTTTAAAGTTAGAGTGATTCTTTAAATATATAATATCTTTGTAAATGCGACAAGGTGGTGAAGCTTTTGTTTATCTAGTCATGTGAAATAAACTAGAGAAAACAATGGCAAGTGCTTTGGAACTGCTGAAATGGCATGTTAAAAATAGTGCAATAGTGCCATCATCAAAGGAAAATTATTCTGGCATCACATAGACTTCAAGAACTCTGCTAAACCTGGTAGCAGATTGTGACGGGAAAATTAGAGGTTTGCACAAATAGTTCAAAGTTGTGCGTAGTCCCGAATAAGCATATATCTCTTGTTCTCTTAGAGAGTTTATCTACTTATAAATTAGAGCATTCTTGCTTAAAGGTACAGTTTTAAGGATGTGCCTGATAACTATTTACCTATGAAGAACTTTCATGGTACCCAATAAAAGGAATTTGCAATGTGGATAACTTCTTTAAACATGGAATTGATCCACCATGATTATGACCCTGAATTGATTTGATAAACTGACTCAAATAAAGTCATACATTTCTTTCCAGAATAACCTGATAAAAGAGGATGTGCATCCTGCCAGACCTTCAATCAAAGGACCATTCATTAACACTAGTTTATGGAACAAACCTCTAGTACCTGACCTAAAGTTTATTGTCTACGTATTAGCTGGGGCATTCGCAGACCCTTTAATAGCAAGGGCAAAATATTACCAACACCACCCTCCTGTCCTGTAGCTGCCCTCACCTACATTTTACAGCATGTTTGGTAGTGGTGTAAAGACTTCCATGACCTTCTACGGACTTCTTTTTCTGCCCACATGCTGGAACTTGTCAGTAAGCCAGAGTCCAGGATGTCACGTGCAGGGCAGGACTTGCAAGGGGGATAGAGGGGAAACTGGCTGCTCTCTATCCCTAGCTCAATAGGCTGGGGCTGCAGCACTTTTCACTTTTAAATGTTCTAGTGTCTAGGCTCTAACTGTGATCCTCCTGCTGCTGCAGAACTACAACACCCATAATTACCCACCATTTTTTTTTTTTTTTTTAAATTTTATACTTCATCTTTATTTTCTAATTTTCTTTATATCCTTCAAGCATCTCGAACATGTTTCCCACCAGCTTTCTATAATGGCAGGGAATGATGGTAGCTGTAGTACAGAATAGTATAGAAACAGCTGGAGGTCACAGTTGGACACCTAGGTTGTAGTCTGTACCACTTCTTATCTAATTATTTTGTCTGTCTATCAATCTCTGTACCTTATATGTCAGTATATCTGTCCTGCCTGTCCATTTGTGATGATAATGAGCGGACTGATAAAATTGCAAACTGGGGCACTAGATTGTCCCCTAAACCCCAGGCCTCCTCTGGTCATGTGACAAATACTCCTCACCCCCTTTGCCAGCCTGCCCCAAATATCCACTGTATTTACCTTTTTGCATCTGTTTTAAACCTTTTACCTATATTATTAGGATACACCTTTTTACCTATATTATAAGGATAAACCTTATACCTGTATTATTAGGATAAACATTTTACCTATATTATTAGGATAAACCTTTTACTTGTATTATAAGGATAAACCTTGTCCCTATATTATTAGGATAAACCTTTTACTTATATTATAAGGATAAACCTTTTCCCTATATTATTAGGATAAACCTTTTACTTATATTATAAGGATAAACCTTTTCCCTATATTATTAGGATAAACCTTTTACCTATATTATTAGGATAAACCTTTTACTTATATTATTAGGATAAACCTTTTACTTATATTATAAGGATAAACCTTTTACTTATATTATAAGGATAAACCTTTTCCCTATATTATTAGGATAAACCTTTTACTTATATTATAAGGATAAACCTTTTCCCTATATTATTAGGATAAACCTTTTACTTATATTATAAGGATAAACCTTTTCCCTATATTATTAGGATAAACCTTTTACTTATATTATAAGGATAAACCTTTTACTTATATTATAAGGATAAACCTTTTACCTATATTATTAGGATAACCCTTTTACTTATATTATAAGGATAAACCTTTTCCCTATATTATTAGGATAAACCTTTTACTTATATTATAAGGATAAACCTTTTACCTATATTATTAGGATAAACCTTTTACTTATATTATAAGAATAAACCTTTTACTTATATTATAAGGATAAACCTTTTACCTATATTATTAGGATAAACCTTTTTACCTATATTATTAGGAAAGTTTGACACATCGTCCAGACCTTGTTTTAAAATATATGGGTACACAACTATCCTCTTATTGGTGAGAGAGCTTTAGCTCAAAAACCAACAATAGGAACGATTGACTGCTAGGTAAACAACACTTAGAGCAAATGGCATTTTTAATGTCATAGCATCTGCGCAAAATCAGTCATCCTCACTCAATTCACTTTACTGGAAACATTCATCTTGGTCTGATCTGCATGATTATTCCTCCCCTTTATTTTATATCACCTCCTTCATGTTAGTTCTGGCAAAATAAGAAACAATGAGAATAAATATGGGAAGCTCAGACATGAGCATCCGTTCAGCAGATAAACTGGCATGTACTATCAAAAGTACATGCCAGTTTATCTTCACACTAGAGGCACTGCATCAACTTACCACACAGCTGCTTACTTTACCAACGAGAAAACATAAGAGATTGATTAGGAGCGAGCGCCTTTAAGCTCATTGCCTGTAGGTTTTTAGATGGCTCCATGGTGTCTCAGGAGATAGCCCAGAGACAATAGGACAATGGGCTATGGCCTGAGACATCCTGAAAAGTTGGAGTTTAGCAGTAATTCAATTAAGGGTTCAAGGGAGGGGATCTTAATTAGGGTCAGGAAGGTTATCAGTAGGAGGGGAATAGTGGGGGGAGTTAGGGTAATCAGGCAAGGCTATTTCAGCTGTAATTTGTGGAGTGAATCATTCTAATGCTTGTTCTCTTTTGTTTCACAGGTTCTATCACAGGAGGTTCAGTCTGAATCCATAAAACATCAGGACATGAAATCTGGGCTGTGCAAGAGAACCAAGCGACACCAAGGAAGGCTGAGGAGCAACACTACACCGCCAAGATCCCTTGGCGGCGGGTAACACGGTTCTGGCTCCCAAACTGCTCAGGGCATCCTTCTCTTCCCTTGTCTAATTTTACTGTGTGTCCCCTTGTGCTGATGGATTTCAGTTTATCTGTTTTATGGCCAATGCCTTCTCTGTATTACCTCTGGGGAAGTTTATTCTCCCACTCTCAGTAATTAGTTATTTCTATACTTGGTCTTTCGCTACCATTTCTGCTGGTAGAGTCTTCCTTCATCCTCCCCCTTTTAGCATGTAATACTTTCTGATCTTCTCTGTGTTACCACTCCACCTCTGCTCTACCTCTATTAGTCAGTACCCTCTCAGTATGTAATACTTTCTGATCTTTACAGTATTAACACTCTCCCTCTGCTCTACCTCTATTATTCTGTACCCTCTCAGTATATTAATACTTTCTGGTCTTACCAGTGTTTATACTCCACCTCTGCTCTCCCTCTATTAGTCAGTACCCTCTCAGTATGTAATACTTTCTGATCTTCACTGTATTAATACTCCACCTCTGCTCTCCCTCTATTAGTCAGTACCATATCCTATGCAAGAGTTACACAATCCTCCTAAGCAATAGTGAAAGCTTTTCCAAACAACAAGGATACTTAGCTCTATCTCTGCCAACAGTAAAAGTAATGGAAATGATGGAATTCAGTATAAATTGTAGCTGTTCAGTTTTTCCATCTGACAAATGTATTCATCTTTGTTTAGTGATCCATGAGATTGTATTGGAATGTCATCGGTAACCATATATGAACCTACCCAGAACACGGACCAGAATTGTAAATGCTACTGAATATAATGTAAAAGAAGTATGGTACAGGAGAATAGATATTTACTTGGTAGGTGACATTTCTCCATAAACCCTTCAAATTATGGTGAAGATTGCATGCCTATACAAGGTAATGAAAGGACAATCCTATCAGAAGTTTACCTCTGTGTTCTAAGCATCTTTGGTGTAATTTATCCTTTACCAGTGGGTAAGCAGTTTCTGGATTTTCTGATGTAAACATTTATGAGATCCTACATGTTCCTTTTATTAGGCAGAAGGCCCCTTTCATCTCACACTATCATCACCGACTGTCCTTCTCTGCAGGTGTCAATCATGTGCAACATAGCCAATGAGTGTGGAGAACATTATCATCTCCAGTCTGACAGGATATGTGTGCAGTATCATAAATGCTGCAAACAAATCAGCACTGATGTTGCTGATTACCAAATACTCTTATTTGGACATTTGTTTATAGCTGTGCTCCCAATGTTGTTTTATTTATATTCTCTTTATTATACATTTTTGTTAAATAGAGAAGAAAAGAAACAGAAAGAACAATTACATACCCATACAATAAATTTACAATAAGATAGAAGTCTCAATTAGTAAAATATCTATATAAAAGTTAAAGAAATTGAAGCATACTTCTGCATTTACATTGGAGTATCTCTTTACAGTTATAATTCTATAATACTAGACAAAGAAAAAACATACATAAAAAGACAATTACATTCATACCTACATCTCTGTTGCCCCCAAGGTTGTAAAGTTTGCCTGATTTATACAGTAGGGTATTCATATATGTGGCTACTGTACAATTAGAATCTTTCCATATGAAATAAAAAATATTTATAGAATAGTTAACCTTTTAAAAAATGTGGGAAAGGAAAAGGTGCTTAATAGAAAATATATAAATATAATTTTACATAAAATACAATATATATAGTGATCCGAATATTTGATATACTGCAAACACTAGTGCTGTCACCAAAAAACACAGGTATAGGAAAGTATTAAGAAAGAGTGTTGCGCAATGATATATAACAATTTGGATGTCTTTTGTATGTCTATGAGATTCATATTATCCAATTTACTAAATAGGTATTCACTTTTTTATATTATATAGCGCAACATTCTTTTTAAATACTTTAAAGAACTTAATAATTTTCTTCACCAATGGACAATTTTAGATATATTTGGTGTGCTAAAAGAGCTAATCTCAGGTGCAGCATTATTAATGTTTGAACAGAGGTCCAATGCTATTTCTGGTTTGCATTTATTTACTTTAGAATATTTCACATCAGAACTTTTTAGTGTCATATTTTTCCAGCACACCAGCTGGTACCTCTAATACTAGAAGAGAGACTGTGAAAGAGAAAATTACTCCTTTTTTTTCATTTAATATAAAGTAAACTTCCTTCAAGTTGAGGAAAAAGGGAACAATGAACCACAGTTTTCCTGATTAGAATATGGCTTCACTAGCATTCGGCCATGAAGCGTGGGACAGCTACTGGTATTCATCTCAAATTAATTCCATTAATGCTTAATTTTGCAGAAACCAGGCATTATTCTATTAAGTCCTCTTTTTACTTACAAGCTACGATAATGTACTATACCAAATAATGTGATTGACTAGACTTAAGGATTAAGCAGTCATTATATGTTATTAAATTGAATTATTCTAAATTTTATGATCTCATTATATATTCTCTTTTATACCAGATTGTACTTTAAGCCTGCTTTAGCAGATCCTTGATTACATTATTGAGCTCTCTAAAATCATGCAACTTTCTGCTTATCCATTCCTTACTGTTCTCCTTTTCAAAGGACATTGTTGAAAAGAGTTTAAGATGGGTTTTGATTAAAGAAAACTATCTTCCTGCCTCCAATCGTTTTCTTTTCTTCCAATTTCTTTTCTTAATGTACCTGAAAATATTTTATCATCTTCATTGTCAACGGAACATTAGCTGTACAATATACAGGTCAGATAAAAGTTCTCAGATTTAGATACGGCGTCTGTTTGAAATTTGGATTCTTTTTTATAATGATATTTCTGGCACATTTCCCTGATTCCTGAAGTTATAGTGAAATGTTATATTTTCTATCTAGTATTCATTATTAAAGGGACACTAGTATATGCACATTTTATATAACATCTGCTCAATTTTTATTTAATTTTTTTAACCAGAATTACACACATATGTATAAATGAAGATAAAAATCTATTTCAAATGTAGCTATGGCATTTCTTTATGACATCAGCTTGTGGCTTTATGTGCAATTCCAAATTTCCCTTTGAAAAGCAGTTAATTTACCCATCAAGCACAGTGGTGTTACTAGACAGTCTCGGCTTTCCACTCCAATAATATTAATTGCATGTTATCCTGCTTGTCCCTTTTGAATTTAGACTGCTTGTTCTTAAAAATACAGCCTCAAACTTCTCTAGTCTATTTTCCCCAAAAAATGTTATAAGCCCTTATACTTGAAAGAATCTTAGAATTCACTCCATTCCTTCTAGTACTACTCAATCCTTTCCTCCTTTTTAATAATAACAATGTTTTAAATAACTTAGTGTTACTAACCTAATACACTATGATTACATTACACCATACTCCCCAAAAAACATTTTTGCCATCTAAACATTTGTGCTGGTTGTTAGCCAACTCACATTTAATTTTAAGTAATTTGCATAAAGTTTATTAGCAAAAGAAATATCAGCAGATTGGAAGAATAGCTATACAGAGGCGTCATGGTGATTTTGGGCCAAGAATATGAGTCATCTCAATCTGTCATTGAGATGATCGCTTTTTTTTAACAACTATGCACACTTGCATTGCAACATATGATCTTTTGGTGGAGCAGATGCTTTCTTCAAATAGTTACTTTAAAAAAAAAAATCCACCTTGTCTGTTTTAAATAAACAAAAATATGATTATTAGCTATATTTAATATCAGCACACTGAAACTCTAGTGGCCAAGGAAGGAAAGTGTTGCCTAAGAGAAAAACAAACATTTATTTTAGCTAATCAGTTTTTACCATGGCTCACATGGGGAGTTAACCAAAAGGTTAAACAAGGTTAATTCAGGGCACATCAGGGACATATAGGGAACCGATTTGAGAGCTACCTAATATGCCCATATGTGGCCATGCATAGGTCCGCAATTTGGACATCATAGTCAATGCCACGCTGAGACCTGCCAAAACCGAAAGGATCCAAAACATGCCTGAACCAAAAAGTAGCTCTATCATCCTCATAGTCTTCCTTGGGGATGCTAGAGTCTTATTTTGGTAGGAAATTGACTATTATGAAGAAAATAAACAAACGATAATCCCCTCCTACCACTACTTTGCGCATGCAAGAAATTATTCACCTGGGGGGAAAAAACACCATTTGGGCGTCAAAGGGTGGGCAGTGAAAATCACTTTTCAAATCTGTAGAATATTAATGCCAGAAATTAAATAAGGCTATCATCTCCAAATCTGAATTGTATTTGGTGGTGATCAGGGCATATTGGGTAACTGACAACCTATGGTTTTCATGGCAAACTGTTCCCAATCCAAAGGACTCTGATGCTTCAGTTTCTGAACGGACTGAACAGCCGATCCGGAGCCAAAATCATGAATGTTGAATAGCCGCATTTCAGGGATCCGTTCAGTTTAGCTATTATGCCCGATCCAAATCCAAATGGAATGGATCAATGCATACGGAGTACAACCTCAAATAGAATTGTGGGAGACAAAGCAAAGTTGCAACTACATTAGGTAGTGAGCAGGAGTCTGTGCCTCTAAATGGGGTCAGGACATTTTAAATATATATGTATAACAGTTAGTAACCAATCCATTAAGCAAGTCTTGTCCCACACTAGTACGTGGGACAAGATACCAGAACTTTACTGTAGAATTCAAGAAAATAAGAATAGCAGACTACCTATTCCAGGTAAACCCTGCATTATAATGTGTTTCCTGTCCTAGAACAGTGCTTCAGGGCACAAGATCTTGGTTAATATTTCATCATAATTATCCCTACAACTTCTGCATTACAATGAAAGTTTGACGAAGCCCAGGTTTTTATGTTGTTTGGAATCAGTCTTAAACGACTTAAACTATATATTCCTCAGGTATATATGATGATCAAATACAACTATAAACTGATCCATTACTTCTTAGAAATACATTGCCAAAAATAAATGTGTCATACCTTCCATCAAATATAAATATGCACAACAGTTGGTGTATGTAGAAACTAAAATGAATTATAATCCAGGTTACTTGCCCTGTCTCCTCCACACAAGATAATTATCTTCAAGTCTGAATGAAATCTGGATGAAATGCGCTTCTGAGCTTTAGAAATGATGTCATTAAGAGCTGTCTAGAAGATCGGAAAAGCGTAAGGCGTTTTGTTACTTTTTCTTCCTCTGCCTCTACCATTTACTGTGTCCTGTTTATGGAATAAAACATTTCTCTTTTTTTGCTTCTTTTTTTTTTTTTTTTACTTTGGAGCACACTAGCAACCAGCATCCAGATTTCCAGGGAAACACAGCCAACGGACATGACGGAAGGTCATATTACGTCGCATTGATTTTTCTTTTTTTTAAACTTTTTTTTCCCAGCAGCCAAATCTAGTGGATGCAGCTGCCAGAAAAAAAAAAAAAGTTGAGCAGTGCAATGCGGTCCACACCCCCTTTGGGACGCCACTGCTGACAGTTAAACTAGAAACACAGTAAAAAAAAAAAAAAAAAAAAAAAAAAAAAGGTTCACACAATGATTTTCTATTTGGTATACTTTGGATGGTAGTTCATAGAAATGCTAATCCTAAACAATTTTGATAAGGAAAAATGTTCAGGACAATATTTTTCTTTGTTTTGATGTCTGTTCTGGACAATAGCTATTTTACAACTTTAGCTATGTGTGTTCTTAAATAAAAGTGCCTGCTTGCTTCTTAAATTATCATTTATTGTTTGGATGGGGACAGATGGGGCTATCACTTGAGACCATTTTTTTTAAAAACTTAACCCTTTGTGTACTGTTTACACTTTAATAAAGAGTGTAAAAATGTAAGAAATGTAAAAAAAAATAATAAAAAACTTTTCTGGGACATAGTATATATCTTTCCTCTCTCTCTCTGATACAAAATCAAAGTGAGAGAGGGGAAGGATCTTGACAATCAGTGTTCATACAGCACTGATTGTCATTTACTATATTTTTTTGCGTTTATTGCATGTGATCAGTGTTGATTTTCACATAGAGTCCATCATAAATGCAAAACATAATCCATGATCCTGGTCTGCATAACTGTTAAGGCACCCAGGTTTAACGTACCCCATCTCTCCCTCCAAATTAGCCTTTACAGCTATCGCAATTGACACTGCAATGGCTGAGACAGCCTATCTTGGCTATTTCAGGTAAGACAGCCCCTTTTCTGGCCTCTATCACCCCTCACCCGATTTGCATAGGCGAAGGTGATTGACAGGTCAGTGACTATTGTCACTGGCCTGTCACTTTAAGATTGCCCAAGGGTCATGAAGCAATTAGGAAAGCCGAAAATAGCACGAATCGCGGAAAAAATTCCACGATTACGCTATTTTAAATGCAGCCCGTACATGTACGGGTATTGTCACCAAGGCATTGCATTGGGAGCCCATACATGTACGTTGATTGTTAAAAAATATATTAACCCTTTAAAGACAGTTAGGAGATTAATCCTTCTTTAACAGGTGGCAGATGTGGGCATTAATAAATCTGCATACAGGTTTCAGATCTGTGGAATATGACGGCCAGTAAGAAAGGCATATAGACATTGTTGCTATAGAAAAGGCAAGGTCCAGATGGTATGTGAGTTCAGGAATTACAGTGCAGGAAATGGACAGGGTAACTGCACTCCACCGGAAGCTTGAGGCTCCAGGTTTGTGGCACTGTGGAAGTAGATGCTGTATCCAATATACCAGGGCAGAAACTGGAGAAAGCCTTCAGACATCCTGGAGCAGGCTTTTGACACAACTATAACATGATAGCTGGATGTAGCAGGCTAGGACAGGCAAACTAAGAGGCAGACTAAGGGACTCTAAGACAAGGCATCCCATTTAAGGGACTCCATGACAGGGCATCCCAATTAAGGGACTCAGGTCACCCCTTTTATAGGGCTCAAGGCATCCCCATTACAGGGACTCAGGTCACCCCTTTTACTGGGCTAATGGCATGACAGGTACCTGTCTACAGCAAGGCTTAGGCAGGTGCCAGACAATAGCTAGAACCGAACTGGGAAAGATGCCACACTGTGACCGAACTAAGGAAGATCCACTCTATTGCTGAATTAAGGAAGTGCCACCATGTAGCTGGACTAAAGAAGTGAAACACACTTACATACATAGATACATAGAATACAGGAATAGGCATAAAACATAAACAATTGAGCAAGCAAGAATGGATACAGAAATGCCCGGATACAGCCTGGATGAGCGTTCATACAAGTTGGCTCGTGACAACATTATAAGTCTATTTATATTCCATGTTATGTAGCTGAAATACACAAATATTAAACCCACAACTCTATTGGCACCACCCATCTCTAGCACTGAAAGACTTTCTCACGTAAACTGGATGTTTTCAGAAATAACACAAGTTAATGAATTGTTACCGCAGAACCCCGTATACTATATTTAACACATATTTCAAGAAATGACATTGCTCAGTGTCTTATTGACTTATAAGATTGCTTACTATGTGTATCTTTAAAATAGAAATGTGTTGATGAAAGACATTGAATAAGGTAAATGAGCCCTCAGTGCTCTTTATGGTTTTATCAAGGTCAGACATATTCAGAATCTTGGGTAAGATCTTTCTACATATGACTCAAGGTGATGTTAATTTTTAAGCCTACAGTGATCCTCTGACAATCTTTGCAAGCCCAGTAAAGTAGTCATATGTAGATGGCATTATTACACATGTCAATATCTAAGTTGTTGCAAGAATCTAGACACAATGGAGTCTATTCAATTACCTATGTTAACTTATCTCATGTCACTGAATCCTATAGACTATATACAAACAATTGTTAAAAAGCAGTGTTAAGGGATATTTTGTGTCATTGAATTGGGCCTACTGTGATTTTTTATATTAAGTTCATTTTAAAATCCTTTTTGATATTTTGTGTTAGCTCCCTCTATACAGGAGCCCCCTCGTACTGCCATTTCATTACAATAACACTACATTCTCAAAGAAAGGTTATGCTGCACGACGGTCTTGTGAATCATTGGATTCCCAGGAATATAATTTGAGAAGTTTTGTTTCTCACTTAGACCTATTGTCTAAAAATGTTGTCTGTCAAACTCAATTCCAAGACCTGGTGCAATAGCCTTCATTTGTTTCTCTATTACTTATTCTTACTCAAGGGTCCAAGTGGAGTTTCACAATTGTATAGCTATGCATAATACAGGACATTTAATAAATCTGTTTCATAATGTGTAAGGAAGTATAGGAAAATAAATTGGCTTTTGCTTCTTAGCTAAACTTGTTCTAAATAACTTCAAGCAAGATGGACTGTGGTCAAAAATAATCATTTGGAAGTTTGTTAATGACTTAAAATACCGTATTTATCGGCATATAACACGCGCCGGCGTATAACACGCACCTAATTTTAAGAAGGAAATTTCAGGGAAAAAAACTTAAGAACTTAAATTAAGAACTTTGAAGCCCAATATGCCATTTTAATATGCCAGGATATTGCCCCCAATATGCCATTTAATATGCAGGATATTGCCCCCAATATGCCATTTAATATGCAGGATATTGCCCCTAATATGCCATTTTAATATGCCAGATATTGCCCCCAATATGCCATTTAATATGCAGGATATTGCCCCTAATATGCCATTTTAAAATGCCAGATATTGCCCCCAATATGCCATTTAATATGCAGGATATTGCCCCCAATATGCCATTTAATATGCAGGATATTGCCCCTAATATGCCATTTTAAAATGCCAGATATTGCCCCAATATGCCATTTACTATGCAGGATATTGCCCCCAATATGCCAGGATATTGCCCCTAAGTATGCTCGTTATGCCACCCTCCTCCCCCCCTTCCCCAGACCCCAGTACTTACCTTGTTCCTGCTCTGTCCCCCGGTGCTCTGAAGCTGCGTGGCTGTGAGGGAAGCGTTGTGAGCTTCCCTCCAGCCGCGCGGTCAATAAAGTTTGTTTTAAAAAAAACAGACTTTATTGACCGCGCGGCTGAAGGGAAGCTCACAACGCTTCCCTCACAGCCACGCAGCTTCAGAGCACCGGGGGACAGAGCAGGAACGAGGTAAGTTGTAGATTTTTATTTTTTTTTCGGCGTATAACACGCACACACCAATTTCTCCCTATTTTCAGGGAGAAAAAGTGCGTGTTATACGCCGATAAATACGGTAGTTGCTGAAATTAGTGAAATAGAAAGGTCAGACTAGAGGTTGAAGCAATCTGACAGAGGCAATTGTATGACCTTTTGTACTAACTAATAACCATTTCAAAGTCGGATAGATGTAGACTGGTTTTATGACTGAAAATTTGCGATGTGAATGATCGATTTTATTCTTTGACATCAGAGTTAAACTGGTCAGCAGACAATGTTGCAAAAATACATCATTCATATCTATGGAGCTACAAGCAAAAAATATTGGGCAAAGAAACCTGTTAACCCCACAAAAAGACAAACTTCCACTAGTGAATAACATATGATTCAATGAAAACAGTACCAAAGAATAATGCCCCTAGCATGTTCCAGGGCCGAGGGCTGCCCAAATGTCCACGGTCCCTGCTTCCCGGGCTACTTAGAGGTAGTTTTTTTTTTATTCAGGGTGATTGGAGTGGCTTCCAGAACATGAAGGGGAGCCAGTGGCGGAACTATCATGGTCACAGGGGCTGCCCTGTCGACCCCTGCTGATAGTTGGCAATTGTGCCGGATGGCCAACGACCCACGTATATCACGATCGCGGGACAGTACCGGGAATATGGGCTGTCTCGCGATCATGGGGGTCACGTGACATCATCGTGCGACGTCACGTGACCGAATGCATGGCTGTGTGAGCTATCCCTCACAGCAGCAGCTTTTTTTTTCTTCTTTGGACGGATATAACAGCAAGTCATATCCGGCAACTGTATTTCCCTCGTCCATGCAGGAGGGAAACCTGCAGCACGAAGAAGGCGGCATGGACATGGAGCAGCCAGGAGGTGAGTACTGGCGAAGGGGGGAGGTGGGAGGAGGGTGAAAATACTAATTGATGTGCAAAATAATAATGGCAAATGAACGGCAAAATAACATCAGCAAATGAAGGGCAAAATAATACTGGTAAATGAATGACAAAATAACACTGGCAAATGAATGGCAAAATAACACTGGCAAATTAATTGCAAAATAATACTGGCAAATGAATGGCAAAATAACACCGGCAAATGAATAGCGAAATAATACTGGCAAATGAAGGGCACATGAATGGCAAAATAACACCGGCAAATGAATGGCAAAATAATACTGGCAAATGAATGGCAAAATAACACAAGCATATGAATGGCAAAATAACACTGGCAAATTAATGGCAAAAAAAATCTGGCATATGAATGGTAAAATAAATCTGGCAAATGAATGGCAAAAAAACACTGGCAAATAAATGGCAAAATAATACTGGCATATTATTGGGTAAATTGGCTGTGGCTTATTAATGGCAAAATAATACTGCCATATTATTGGGCAAATTGGCTGTGGCATATTAAATGGCAAAATAATACTGGCATTTTATTGAGCAGATTGGCTGTGGCTTAGTAATGGCAAAATAATACTAGCATATTAATGGGCAAATTGGCTGTTGCTTATTAATGGAAAAATAACACTGGCATATTATTAGGCAAACTGGCTGTGGCTTATTAATGGCAAAATAACACTGGCATATTATTTGGCAAATTGGCTGTGGCATATTAAATGGCAAATTAATACAGGCATATTATTGGGCAAATTGGCTGTGGCTTAGTAATGGCAAAATATATGTGTGTATATTGACAGTGTGCGTGTGTCTGTTTCTGTATACTGCCAGTGTGTCGGCATGTGTGTACTGACAGTGTGTGTGTGTCTGTTTATGTAGACTCTGTGTCTGTGTGTGTATGCTGACTGTGTGTGTATACTGACAGTGTATGTCTGTATACTGTCTGTGTGTCTATGTAGCTTTTTTGACAGTGTGTGTATACTGACACAGTGTGTGTGTGTATACCGATACTGGGTGTATCCTGACAGTGTGTCTAAGTGTATTCTGACTGTGTGCATGTGTGTATTCAGACTGTGTGTCTGCGTGTTTACTGACTGTGTGTCTGCTTGTATACTGACTGTGTGTCTGCGTGTATATGGACAGTGTGTGTTTACTGACAGCAGTAACTTGAAGGAACACTAAACGTTGTTTTCCAGTTGTGCTTCTAATGTGGAAGCACAAGTGAAATTTTAGTTGTTCCTATTGTGAGGATAAACCGGCGTATACTTTTGATAGTACATGCCAGTTTATCATCTGACTCACTGCCATACTTCCACCACCCTCAGGACATAAAGGGGAAAACCGGGGGCAATGGGTCAGCCCCCGGCCTCCACGATTATTAAAGGGGGAGGGATATTCCCCATAATTTTTTTTTTAGCAGCAGTGATAAAAGTAGGATTTACCTTCATCTAACACCAGTGAACTGGATCCATCATTTCTTATCTCTGTGATGCCCCCCAGGTATCTTGGTGGGACTGTCTAATGTAGAGGAAGGCCCTCTCATCAGTCCCTGGCACGTGGGACAGTTTGCATGTTGTAGATAAGATAAGATTTTATAGCACTCATTAATGCATTTAGCAGTGGACATTGAATCAGTTTTCCCATTAATATATTGAAACTGACAATTTTCGCTTTAACTGGCATGATTGAATCTACACCATTAAATATAAATTAATAGAGTAAAATGTTATTATCATTATTATTTAGAAACTGGTGCAAATATAAGTCTGGCAATAAAATTGTTCTATTCATTTCATATAACGGACCTCCATTTTTATGGTGTAAAGCCCCTTTCACTATCCTGTGGGATGATGGCATAGTCAGCATGCTGATATCTCCAGAATCATAGCTGCATTAAATTCCACTCACAGTGACAATGCTAATGTTCTTCTTCAGCCTCTCCTCCCAGCCATTGAAGGTGATGTTAGTAGGTGTCCTGCTCAAATTCAGAGCCATTGACTCTTGTTCTTCTAGCATAAAACTCACTAGGTTTTCCCTGCACACAGAGAAATGGTCATCATTGACTTTAGTACCGTATTTGCTTGAATATAATGCAAATGTTCTGAAAAAGCACCCTTGTCCTATATTCGTGCTTCGGCTTATAATCAGACTTCAAATAGAGGTGTGACTATATGACTAGGATCCATGTCCTCCCAGGGCTGCAGGGGAGCTGGATGATTCTCCTCGCAAGCAGCCAGTGGATGTCTGCGTTATGTGCACTGACATCCTCCAATGCTGCCAGGCACTTCCGCTGGGACTTCTACAATGGAACGCCAGGCTCACGTGACCTCCCGGCATTCTGTCATGGAAGCCCCAGTGGAAGGGTCGGGCAGTCTGGAGGAGCATTCTCAAGTCTGTGGGCAGACAGCAGCAGATTAGCAAATGGGGGGAGCAGATTGGCAAGCGGGGAGGAGATTGGCATTTGTGGGGGCAAATTGGCAAGTCTGGGGGGCAAATTGGCAGGATAACAGCATGTTTGGGAGGCATAATGAAAAGTCTTAGGGGAACAGATAGGCAAATCTGGGCGGTAGATTGGCAAAGTAGTTTTGAAAAAATAAATTGCAGTATTAATTAAAGCTTAACCTTTATTAATGAAAATGATAAAACAGACTTAGTAGTTGGTCTGTATATTGTGAACAGTAATTAAGTGATAGTGCTTTCTAGTGGTGTGCATGGGATACAAAGCACCGTGTAGAGTGTATGAATGCAATGGAAAGTCTGGTGGCGTATTGCCAAATATAAGAAAATAAAAACAAGAAATGCATTTTTTCAAACCAAATTTTTTATTAAATATGCTAAAACTGTTTAATATGTACTTGTAAAACTTTTTTCCTTTATGGAAATCTTATATACAGGCTCTTTTTCCCCCTAAATTAATATCCAAAGTTTTGGGGATTGTCTTATAATCAGGGTCGTCTGATATCGGAGCAAATACAGTAAATATCTGCCATAGTTCATTCTTTCCACACGTATATGTGTTGATCCAAAAGAAGAAAAAATAGATCCTTCTTATTTATTCTCAAAGGAAAAAAACTCCAAAACCATTTGGATTCTCCCTGGATTAATATTACCATTTTACATTTGATTATTATAGCCCTGTATGCCTTTAATAGCTACAAAAGTCTCCCCTAAACATATATTACCTTTACAACCTCTTAGAAATCCTGGGCATAAATATTAGGCGCTAATAATGCTCTTTAAAATGCACGCTAATTGTGAAAACATCAAATAGACATATCCTCTCAAATCAATAGACTTATAACAGAAGGCTTTTCCTGGCAATAATCAAATGATCAAGGGTTGTGGTCCCTTGAGTGCTCATTTCTCAAAAATTTACTTGAATATGTGTTTATTGGAAAAACTAATTAGGCCAATTAAGTGTGGAAAACTAGCAAACTAATTTTCACATCTGACATATAGCCATTGTATTATATAATGAAATACAATCATTTTTTTGTGTGCTATTTGCTTTGTCTTAAAGTGGAATATATTCCATTTTATTGTATAAAATAAAATCATTGTTATATAAACATTATAGTAATGAGTGTTTTTTTTTATATGAATTGGCCTCAGCAAAATTATGCTCACCGGTCATGTCAAGGCACACTCACAAAAAGGTGAAAATTCCCGTGGGCCGCTTTAATAAATTAAGAAATTCAGTCGCAGCCAGAGCCAGCTGAGCGGAAGAAGGAGAGGAAGGGGAGGGGGGCTCCTGCTGGGGGCAGCCTGAGAGGAAGCTGCGGGACTGCAGGGTAAGGTTTTTACAATATGGGTGCTGGGTCACATTTATTTTATGTAAATTGAGTGTAAGTGTGTAAGTGAGTGGCAGAGAGTGAGTGAGTGGGAGACTATAAGTGTGTGAGTGAGTGGCAGAGTGTAAGTGTGTGAGTGACTGGCATAGAGTTAGTAGCACAGTGTAAGTGAGTGAGTAGCAGAGTGCAGTGGCATATTAATTGGCAAAATGACTGTTGCATATCAATGGCAAAATAATACTGGCATATTACTGGCAAAATAATACTGGCATATTAATGAACACATTTGTTGTGGCAAATTAATGGGCAAACTGTGGTATATTTAATGGACAAACTGTGGCATATTTTAATATGCAAACTGGCTGTTGCATATGTTAATGACAAAGTGAGTGTGGCATATTAATTGGTACATGACAGTGGCTTTTTAAGTGGCAAAGGGATGCTATGGTATGTTCTGTTGGGGCAAATAATATGTACTATGGGGGAAAGTGACACTGTGGTTTGTTCTGCAGGGGCAGCTCTGTGGGACAAAGTGACACTGTGGTATGTTCTGTGGGGCAAATTGACATTGTGGCATGCCAAGTTGGAGAGAGAGAGAGGCATAATTATGGGGCTCTTGTGTGTGGCATACTTAAGAGGCTCCTGTGTGTGGCATAATTAAGGGGCTCCTGTGTGTGGCATAATTAAGGGGGCTCCTGTATGTGGCATAATTAAGGGGGCTCCTGTATGGCATTTTTAATGGGCCATCTGGCATTACTAAGGAATCTGTTTGGCATGGTATTGGAGGAAATCCAGGGGGTGGATGACACCAACCGTAGTGCAATCTGTGCTGTGGTAAATCCCAACATGTATCCCTACATGCTGGGATATGTCCCAGGTGCAATCTGCAAGATGGGGTAAGACCTGTTTGCTGGGGCAAGTCCTGTGAGTGAAGTCTGGGTGCTATGGCAAATCTTTGGACAAGTCATGGGTGCTTGGATAAGTCCTGTGAGTGCAATCTGCATGCTGTGGTAAGTCCTGTGAGTGCAGTCTGGGTGCTGGGGTAAGTCAATATATCCACCCAGCATGTACACAAGGTTATAGCTCACACAATGCCCTGATTATAGATACCCCTGCACAGGGCAATTCATATAACCTACATGTGGCTATGCGCAGTGGCGTAGCGTGGGTTGTCAGCACCCGGGGCAAGGCAAGTAATTTGCGCCCCCTAACCCGTGGATTTTAGCACTCGAGTCTCTTCTACTAGATTAGTTAAAGAAACCCTTACCCCCCAAGCACATGTATTGTTTGTTATGAAAATACTTATGTAATTAAAGTAAAATGCATCTAAATACAAGTTTATTTTCCAACACTTTATTGAGTGCGAACATGCATTACACACATTCTCCACATTTTCAGCAGGTCTATGAATACAAATATACACATGTAGTAACCTAGCATGGGCCATGCTATTATATGTCGTCTCACAACCATCGTAAACGACAAAAAATATCAAGAACAAAAACTAAACATCAAAATGGAACCATACCCTGGAGATGATCCAAGACTGGGCTAGATGGAGCCAACTTCCTCAATCCTGTACCTCTAATGTTACCCCCCCCCCCCCCCCCCCACACACACACACACATATGCCATAATTGTTGTGCCATTCAGATGCCAGTAATATTGTAACTTTCGGATGCCAGTAATATTGTGCCAGTCAGAGCCCAGTAATATTGTGCCAGTCAGAGCCCAGTAATATTGTGCCAGTCAGAGCCTAGTAATATTGTGCCAGTCAGATGCCTGCAATATTGTGCCAGTCAGATGCCTGCAATATTGTGCCAGTCAGAGCCCAGTAATAATGTGCCAGTCAGATACCAGTAATATTGTGCCAGTCAGATGCCTGTAATATTGTGCCAGTCAGATGCCTGTAATATTATGCCAGTCAGATGCCTGTAATATTGTGCCAGTCAGAGCCCAGTAATATAGTGCCAGCCAGATGCCTGTAATATTATGCCAGCCAGATGCCCAGTATTATTGTGCCAGCCAGATGCCCAGTAATATAGTGCCAGTCAGATGCCCAGTATTATTGTGCCAGTCAGATGCCCAGTATTATTGTGCCAGCCAGATGCCCAGTAATATAGTGCCAGTCAGATGCCCAGTATTATTGTGCCAGTCAGATGCCCAGTATTATTGTGCCAGCCAGATGCCCAGTAATATAGTGCCAGTCAGATGCCCAGTAATATAGTGCCAATCAGATGCCAAGTAATATAGTGCCAATCAGATACCCAGTAATATAGTGCCAATCAGATGCCCAGTAATATAGTGCCAATCAGATGCCAAGTAATATAGTGCCAATCAGATACCCAGTAATATAGTGCCAATCAGATGCCCAGTAATATAGTGCCAATCAGATGCCAAGTAATATAGTGCCAATCAGATACCCAGTAATATAGTGCCAATCAGATGCCCAGTAATATAGTGCCAATCAGATGCCAAGTAATATAGTGCCAATCAGATACCCAGTAATATAGTGCCAGTCAGATACCCAGTAATATAGTGCCAATCAGATGCCCAGTAATATAGTGCCAATCAGATGCCAAGTAATATAGTGCCAATCAGATACCCAGTAATATAGTGCCAATCAGATACCCAGTAATATAGTGCCAATCAGATGCCCAGTAATATAGTGCCAATCAGATGCCAAGTAATATAGTGCCAATCAGATACCCAGTAATATAGTGCCAATCAGATGCCCAGTAATATAGTGCCAATCAGATACCCAGTAATATAGTGCCAGTCAGAGCCCAGTAATATAGTGCCAATCAGATGCCAAGTAATATAGTGCCAATCAGATGCCCAGTAATATAGTGCCAATCAGATACCCAGTAATATAGTGCCAATCAGATTCCCAGTAATATTGTGCCAGTCAGATACCCAGTAATATAGTGCCAATCAGATACCCAGTAATATAGTGCCAATCAGATACCCAGTAATATTGTGCCAGTCAGATACCCAGTAATATAGTGCCAATCAGATGCCCAGTAATATAGTGCCATTCAGATACCCAGTAATATAGTGCCAATCAGATACCCAGTAATATTGTGCCAGTCAGATACCAGGAATATTGTGCCAGCCAGCCCCGCCCCCCCCCCCCCCCCCCGTACTTACATGAAGCTGCTCCGTGTCCCCCGCCGGATGTCTCCTCCGTGCAGTCTTCCCTCTTGCACGGAGGAGGGAAACAGAAACCGGATGTGACGCGACGTCACATCCGGCGGCAGTTTTTTTTTGTTTTTTTTTTTCGGCCGTCGCATCCATCGGATGCGGCTTGCCGGAAAAAAGCGTTCACAAGCGCAATGCGCTGTGAACGCGGCAGCAGGGGCTGGGGGCCCACGGGACAGCTGCCTTGGGGCCCCCCAGGAGTAAATGGGCCCAGGGCAGCTGCCCCGTTTGCCCCGCGTTATAGACGGCCCTGGCGGCCGCATAGCGCTAGTGCGCCCCCCCAGATATTGCGCCCGGTGCGGCCGGCCCCCCCTGCACCCCCCACGCTACGCCACTGGCTATGCGTTTCCCTGTGCATGGAGTATGTATCAGAGCAGGCGTTGCCCTGTGCAGGGGTATATAGCAGTCTTATCTATAAATAATACTCTTTTCAAATGTTCTTTAAAATGCATGACTTGCCCTTTTATGAACAAGAAAATAAATACTCAAATTATTTGGGGCTGGTATAATGACTCACTGCTATCCGGCTGGTATACTATTATTTCCAGGGCTGTTTTTTATTCCCAGTCCGGGCCCTGTCTAATGGGCAGACAAAGGAGACAATACTGCAACCAAAACAAGCAGAGAAAAGTAAAATGTTGATGGGCTAAGCTTGTCCTCTTTAAAATCGAATTAATTAAATATCAGTAACTATAATGTGTCTACTAGACAAAGTTTGTAGACACTGTCACATTCTAAAAATATATGTTTCACCGCTGTTGCTAGAACTTTGGAGCACATTGTCTTACTGACTGACAGATCACTGGATGCTTTTCACTACATTGTTTACAAAAACTGAATTATGTCAAGGTAATGGCTTTGAATTTCTCAAACTTTAATGACAGTTTCCCTACCAGTTGGGCTACTGTGGGTTTTTATGAGTCCCAATTGTTTGCTCTGTTATATGTTTTATTTGAACAGGACAATCTCTTCTAAGTAAGCACCTATGCAGGTCCAAAAGGATATTGATTAGATGTGTGTTTAAATATTCAGGGAAACAGCTACATTTTTAATTTGAATTGACTTGGGGAAACCATTAATTAATAATGAGTTCTCTTGCAGACAAATTGAGAATACTTTTGATAATCTATGCTATAGCATTATTCGTTTATGTGAAAGGTCTGGGAATGTCCTGAGGGAATGTTAGAAATGTGTCAATATTATTTTAATGCACTTCAGTCGTAAAAACCTAAGAATAGTAGGCATCAAGAGTAGAACAAACTGTAATGCTCACATTCCTGGAATACAGTAACACATTCCTGGAATACAAGTTTAAATAGCCATCCATAGTGAATCCCACCACCTGGATGATTGGGGAGGCAAAGAAAAATGTAATAAAGGGAATATCCCTTTAACTGGTGAATAATATATAAACATAGAATGTGTCGGCAGATAAGGACGATTTGGCCCGTCTAGTCTGCCCAATTTTCTAAATACTTTCATTAGTCCCTTGCCTTATCTTATATCTAGGATATCCTTATGGATGCTTAAACTTCTTCATGGTGCTAACCTCTACTGCTTCTCTACTGGAAGGCTATTCCATACATCCACTACCCTCTCAGTAAAGTAATACTTCCTAATACTTGTTTTAAAACTTTGCCCCTCTAATTCAAGAAAATTACCTCTTGTTGTGATAGATTTTCTTCTTTTAAATAAAATGTAATCATTCTCTGCATATGCAGTGATTCGGTGCTGTGCAGTTGCCAAAGCTCAGGAGGACATGTTGGTGTCCATCCAAGCCATGCATGCTTCAATAAGAAAGGACCAATGGAAGCACTGTATGGACCTGCTAGTAGTGGAACCTACTACCTAACAACTATAATAACCAGTTTAAAATTCCAGTATCCATTGTAGATGAGGAAAATATTCGACATTCCCTTTGAATTTATCTCAACAACAGAATAAAGGGATCAACACAGCTCTAGGCATAAATGGACAATTGCACTTGTCATCTTGCTTAAATTTGTTTGGTAGAAACCCAATCAAAAGAAAATCTGATTTCATGTCCTCATTGTGAGGAATACTTCTTCCTAAGTTAATCACAAGGCTTTTCTTGTCATCTATAATGAACAAGGAAGTTGATGGTATTGATTTTTGTAAACTATCTAATGTGGATTGATCCATCAGTGGAAAACAGTCTAGCATCCATTTCCTCCACATGATTAGAAATAGATATGTGTGTTGGGCCACATTTTTTTTTATTTACAGTAATACTGAAGAATAGATTATTATCCATAGAAAATGTTTGGTTATTTGACATTAATATAAAACCAGTCTAAAACAGTTTTATCAACTACCGTATTTGCTCGAATATAAGACGAGGGTTTTTCAGAGCAAAGGGGAGGGGGGGATAGAGAGAGACAAGGTGAGGGGGAAGAGAAAGAGAAGTTTGGGGGGAGGGAGAGAGAGACAACGCTAGGGGGGAAAGAGAGAGACAGCTGGGGGAGGGGGAGAGAGGCCGCATTGGCACATAAAAGGAAATAAAAACAAGAAATGCATTTGTATAATATCAATTTTTTATTAAATAATAAAAAGCAATTTACATAAATGGAAGTTAAACTTTTTTTCCTAAAGGGTGGTTATATTCAGGCTTTTAGTTTTTTTCCTAAAGGAATATACAAAGTTTGTGGGGTCGTCTTATAATCAGGGTCGTCTTATAATCGAGCAAATACGGTATATCCAAACAAAATGACACATTTATGTGGCTTAATGAGCATATCAGTAGTTTAGTCAGTCAGGGTGCATGTTGGACACCCCAGCTTTACACCGATTAGTAGGCCTCAGCCTACAAAAAGGGGGCATTGCAAAATTAGGCTAATAGCTAGGGACTCCGCATTCTAAATTAGGTGATTGGATACATGTTAACATATCTGAACATTTCTTGACTGGCCAGAGCATGGTGACAAACCCAAAACCCAAACTGGCTGAATGTAATAAACCAAATACAATATCAAAAAACTATGGAACTGGGTCTCTGCCATGATCAAAACAAGTATAATCATCACAGAGAAATATGGGCACCATGTCAGACATTTCTTGATAGCGACTTAACGAATCTTACAAATGCACCACTAGGTGTAGTGTGACAGAGAATCAGGCATTGTGGTGGAGACCCGGAAAAAGAAAAAAAAAAGAGAAAACAATAATGCATATGTTTTTAATTTTTTTTTTATTGTAAGACGACTAGCATTGTTTTTTATGTAACAATAATTGGGTCACTTACAATGTTTCACAATGTTCAATGTATTTATGCATGCAAGTATCACGATGAGCACTTTAATCTAATCTTGTGGGGGTTCACGGGTCCCTATTTTCTTTCACCTTCGCTCTTGCTTCTTTGTGTCTATGGACAGCCTATGGATAAGGCCAAAACAATTTAAAAAAAAAAAACATATCAGAACATTTCTGAAATGAGGAATAAGTGATAACCATTGTCAAAATATCAGATATTGGATTCATGGGATTTTTCCCTGTATACACAGTACATTATGGGCACCACTGTCAGTGTCACCACTTGGCTTATCAATGGTAGTACACTACATGATTATCTTTATTTTTCTCACCTTGTTCCTTTTTACAGTTTTAGACCTTTTATATATATTTTTTTATTCCTGCTCAAAAAGGCTCAATAGAGAAATAGTTATCTGAAAACATATGAGTAGAACTTTCTCTTCATGGAACTGTAACTTTCTCAGTGTTAACACCATTGAAACATAAAAAAAAGACATTTCTAGAGTCCCTCTGGGTAAAATGCAAATAAGGCACATGACTAAAAACACTTTGATATAAAACTTTTTCAAAACCAGTTAAACTATACAGCTAAATGCTTTTTTACACCTAAGAAAACATGCTTTTGTGCTTCTAATACAGATAATGATGGGAAAAGTTAGTTGTTTTATTATAAAATGTAGTACTACTATCGGTGCTAACAAAGTGGACAAACTGCTACAAGTTCACTGCTGGAGTTTTATTGACTTCTAGTACTATATGTATATATATATATATATATATATATATATATATATATATATATATATGTATATATATTTTTTTTTTTTTTTTTTTTTTTAAGAAGTTAATTGCAAATAGTTCTCCTTCAGCTTTGGATATATCAAATTCCAGACATTGACAAAATTTGACACACAAATTTAAATACATTTTTCTTTTTAGTGAAGACATTTGGGAATTATTTTTACAGGTAAATTCTGGAGCAAAGTTCTAAATGTGGGGAATTCAACAGAATCTGCCTTGTTTGCACTATGTAACATAACATATATTTGTTAAACGTATCACATTGATTAAGGTGATTATTTAAAATGAGATCCACTGACTTGTTTTTCTTTTTTCAGGCAGATGATAAAAAAAACCCATACAAACAAACAATTAAGGAGCATATTTTCTACAGATTCCATAGATTGTGTATTTCTTTTGTGTTTATGGAGTAAATGTACAATTTTACATGTAACACAAGCTGGAATCACATACATTGCAGTTGCATATTTCAAGGATTTGTTAGCATCTTTTCAAAATCCCTTTAGACACTATATTTTTGTGTGTGTTTCTGGTCCCAATCACAAAGTGATCAGGAGCCAGAGACACAGTGGCAGAGACCTGATCAGACCTTAATAGACCCTTTGGGTCACTGCTGAAAGCTTAGGAGACCTCCCTACGTCACTTAAGATGCCACGGATGCGTATTGCATCGCAGAAGTTAGTGAAATGGCATAGGTTACATTTTCCCTGTCAGACTGAGGCCACAAAGTGGTATCATATGACAGAGAAGATCTTCTGCAATGGGATCTGCACTGCAGCTCGTCGTGGTGGGTCGCTGATGACGTTCCTGATATGTCCTTCATCCAGATGGGTTAAACTGTCTGTCTCAAAGTTCATTATTTGTCCATCATGAACAATGTTGGTGTCTAGGCCTGCTGCCAATTTGGAGCATCCTGCCATAAACTGAGGAAAACCATAACTGTTGGGAAGTATGATACTCCAGTACCGGATGGATGCAAAGTATGCTGTATGCAGTAGTAATTTGTTAGAAACAATATAATTCATCTTTTCCCTTAAGAAGCTCTCAAGGTATTGCTAAGCCAACCAAAATGGTCCAGTAAATTGAGTCAAAACAGTAAAGTGCTTATTCTGCAGAAAAGAAATGATAACCGTGCAAATCATACAGCCAATTAGGATACCTTAAACTGCAAAATTATCTGGGATGTTTCCCCTCAGGCAAACTCCTGTCATTCTCTCCCTGGGGACTAATTAAATCAGAATGTGACATAGGATATTTCAGATAAGCAAGTGACAGAAATAGTAAGCTGATGATGAGTGCTTTAGCAATTTGCACACAAATTCCAAACATGACAAATTCCAAACAATGGAGAACCTGACATGTGTCTTTTAATAGCACATGTTGAAAACTTCTATTGCATACACCAGACAATTTATTGCTTTCCTTAATATAGAAACAGCAAAACAGACATTTCAAATTGGTATGTCCTACTACCCTTACACTGTATAAAACTGTATAGAACAGGATGTCCATTAATAATTAATTGTAAGATACAGTAACCCTTCTATATTTGACTAATTCTTCACCAGTATGGAAATTATGGTGCTTTTCTAAAATCAACAGGGGAAATTGTTTGCAATATATTACTGCATTTTAAAGTCATACTAGTTCCTTCATTCTGGTGTACAAACTTATAAATGCCACATTGTCCCAGCTCCCCTCATTATATTACATCAACATCCTAATCTAACAGTTTCTGTGATACTGGTATAGATGAGTACTAAACCAAGCTACCATACAGAACTCATTTAGTGTATTGGCCCCTGATACAATGCAGACAGCTTAATGCCGGGGGCCACAACGAGCAAAATGCTTCCCAAAAAAGTACCGCCCACTCCGTCCATGCTCAGGGAGATTACTAAATATTAATCATTTTTTAGTTACCTCTTTGTTCTACCCACTTTGTACAGTGACACAACCATGGGTAAGAGGCAATATATTTAGAATATTTGTTTCTCCACTAATTATGGTTATTTGTGTGAAGGATGGGATCAGTCCCTTTCTGGGTCTATCAGATCTCGGTGAATACTCTATTTTGAAATCACAGTTACTAGGATTTAATGACCAGAATTATGATATTCTTGACCTGTGATGTTATATGATAGATAAATGTCTTGCTATTATTATAATATTCATATACACATATGCACACATTTCTCAAAAGGTGTGTCTCTTAGGGAATGTAAACCCTTCTTTTCATCAAATGGCGTTATTTTCACATGCTAGGGAATAATGAAGCTTTGTTGCGTGAAACAGGTGTTACTGCAATGTCTGGCTCTTATGGGACATCAATATTTATCATTTTTATTTTTTAAGAATAAATGGAATATAGTAGACACTAACTGCATTCCACATTTTGACATAAAATGCAAAAACAAAGTGATTTACTGTACTGTGAAGTAATATTTAAACACTAAGGAGAATATAAGTGAGAATAGAAATGATGGATTGGAGTAGTTCGGTACAGTTATTTTATGTTTGTAAAGAGAGGAGTACCAAACTGAGTAGAGAACAATGATTGTAGGGGTTCACAGAAGGACACTGGTTCTGGAAAGAAGTAGGTGGCATGGGGAACAATATCAAAATGTGTAATCTCCTAATCCAGTTGTATTAATCTTCTTGTCATGTATATAATGTTTTCAGTTTGCCTAAAATTCCATAGAAACATAGAATGTGTCGGCAGATAAGAACCATTCAGTCCATCTAGTCTGCCCAATTTTTTTGAATTATTTTATTAGTCCCCCGTTCCCGGTCTTATAGCTAGGATAGCCTTGTGTCTATCCCACGCATGCTTAAAATCCTTGACTGTGTTTACCTCTACCACTTCTGCTGGAAGGCTATTCCATACATCCACTACCCTCACAGTAAAGTAACACTTCCTGATATTACTTTTAAATCGTTGCCCCTCTAATTTAAGACTATGTCCTCTATTTGTGGTAGTTTTTCTTCTTTTAAATATACTCTCTTCCTTTATGGTGTTGATTCGCTTTATGTATTTAAATGTTTCTATCATATCCCCCCTGTTACGACTTTCCTCCAAGCTATACATGTTAAGATGCTTTAACCTTTCCTGGTAAGTTTTATCCTTCAACCCATGAACCAGTTTAGTAGCCCTTCTCTGAACTCTCCAAAGTATCAATATCCTTCTGGAGATACGGTCTCCAGTACTGTGTACAATACTCCAAGTGAGGTCTCACCAGTGCTCTGTACAGTGGCATGAGCACTTCCCTCTTCCTACTGCTAATACCTCTCCCTATGCGGGGCAAGGGCAGAGCCAAGAACTATGTTTGCCTAGGGTGGCAAAAATCCTTGCACCGGCCCTGATGAGAGGGTCCGTAAAAAGGAATTTAGTCTAGCGTGTAACCCCAAGAACCAGGTCCATGGGGTGTGGCATTCACATCCATCATAAAATGCTGTGTACCTCGAGATAAGCAGACCATGATCATTTTTATTAAAAAATTCCTTTCAGTGTATTTTTCTCCTGCCTCTTTCTTGTTGTTAGTCATTGGTCAACATTGACCTTAGGATTCTGTACCTTTTTAAACAAGACAATGTGACATTCTATCAAGTAGTTGTAGGAAGAGGCTGGCAATTTAATATATATTAAAATATGTTTTTTTGTTTCTAGCATTTAGGAAAATGTATAGCAAAGTGTTCGGGTCACCATGTATCAAGCCCTTGTCCTATTATGTCATTAGACTCTAATGACATAATAGGACAAGGGCTTGATACATGGTGACCCGAACACTCGGGTCACTCCAATCCATGATCACGGGAAATCCATGCAGAAATCAACTGTCAACAAACACTAAGGTCCATAGGTAATTAGGTATGGTGAAACTAAAATACATATTAAAAAATACAATGGATAATGTGTAGCAGTGTAGCATTTCAAATAACTACAACTAAAAAAAAATCTGTGAATGTTAAAAAGACAAATATAATCCTAAATAGACCACTGCCACAATTCCAACAAACTATTCCAAAAGAAGTGTAAAGTTACATTCCAGGGCAGTATTCAATGTCCTACTTTATCTCTTTTGACTCAACATGTTCTGTTGTAGTGACCAGAGATATATAATATATGATTATATATTATTGCTCATTGACTAGAGCAACCAATATACAAAAGTAGGATCAGGAAAATGGCTACTGGCCCCTTATGTGCAAGTCAGGCAAAGGAGCACAATGATCAGTTAAGCAAGGCAGAAGGATTTGTGCTATCCATTCAGCTTGACTTTGACTAGAAGCCAGGGCCCTCTAATGATTAGAGGCTTTGCTGTGATAAAGCTTGCAAGCATCTCCAATCTCATCTTTTCTAAGAAGTCCTGTGTCATGTTTGTGTCACATTCTTGCATGCAAAAATTCATTGCAAACACCAGTTCTGACAGTGTCTAATATAATGAAGCAGATCCTGATCTTAACAATCATGCATCAAATCACGTGAACTCATTATGAACACAGCCAACACTGCCAGGACCTCAATTCTCAGTTCATCTGTTGCCCCCGTGCATTATGGTGAATTTAAGACTGGCCAAAAAGAAAAGAAAAAAAAAAGATTAAATGAGAATATAACAGAAGGACAAACAAGCAGCTACAAACTTCAATGGACAGTTCCCAATGCTCAAAAGAAGATAAGACAAATTATGATGTAAATTGAAGTGAGTGTTTAAATTTACACAAAATAGGAAAAGTACATAGAGATATTATTTCATATGTGATATCCCATGATTGCTTTATGGTGTGTGGTATTTGAATTAGATTCATCTATCAACCCTAAATGGTAGTTCAAAGCAGTAAAAGTGGCAAAGACTACATATACCAGTCCCTTTCTTAAATAGAATGAAGATATACCCATTGGAAAAATAAAGTACTTTATAAATAAACAAGTAGCAACATTATTTACATGGATTAACAAAATGGTAATTTGATTTTCCATGGTGACTTACTACTGAGGGATTATCACATGTGACTTTTACTTGTTTCAAAAATTGTCATTGGTACAAATGTAAAAATGCTTGTGACCGATGACAGACTTGCACATAGTAAATAAATAATCATATGTCTTGGTACATAAAATTATTCCGCTGTGCTGTCAGTTACACACCTTATTTTACCTCTTGGTTCTGCTGTAATTGGAAACTGGTTCTCAGTAGAAAAAGATTATACTTGAAAACACTGAGAGATGCAAATGTAAAACACTGGGGAGATGAAGGTTAATGCATGGGATACTATCGGTGCCCCCAACTAATCATTGCCTGCATATCATCAATTATGTTTTATATCCTGTCTCAGTATGTGGAATAAAAAATGAATAAAAGCCAAAGAAGCCCAATGAGAACATTGTTTAACTAGCTGACTGCCAAAGGAAATGTAACACATTAAAAATAATTGCCAATAGTTAATTTTGACTGGTATGAAAAGCAGTGAAATATTCAGCTAAGAAACAAAAGACTAAATTAATCAAAATCTATAATTGCGTCATTGTCTACATTCTTTTTAAGTGCACCCACCACATTAATGAACTATAATTTAGTAGTGCTTTTGTCCAAAATCATAATTGCCTATACAAATAATTGTTAAATATGAATATATTAAAAGTGAATAAATGTTTTTCCACTGAAAGAAAATAGTAAAAAAAAAATGTCCACATGGATAACTATATGCAAACTTGTACTGGAGTCTGGTAAGGAGTGGGCAGTGTTAACGCATGCCTATTATGCCTCAGAAATCCATGCAGAAATCAACTGTCAACAAACACTAAGGTCCATAGGTAATTAGGTATGGTGAAACTAAAATACATATTAAAAAATACAATGGAAGTAGGGTTGCCACCATTTCTTGAAAAAAATACCGGCCATGCTATAGCTTCCTTAGACTTAAAGGGACTGTCTAGTACCCAAAGGCCTCTTCCAAATATTAATGCAATATTAATGCATATTAATGTTCTTTCAAAGTACTTTAAAAAGCATGTCTTACATTTTGCATTGCTTAAAATATAAAATACTTTATATTTTCAGCTAGAAGAAATTGTGAAATGACAGCAGTTTGCAAGAAACAAGTTCTGTCCACACTAGATGAGTAAAAGTAATTTCCTTTTTTTTTTGCTGCAGGAACCAGTTGAGAATAATGTCATTCAAATGAATGGAATATCCTGTCTCTCTAGTGATGTCATCAGACAATGTGTTGCACTGTTAAGAAATCCTACTGTGTACAAGAGGAAGGTCACTCATAGGCCACTCAATGGCCAGGAAGTGACTAAAGAAACAAAACTTTATATCCTCAGTAATCACTGGGGAAGGCTTGAGTCAAATATTTAAAAAAATGTGATTTATACAGAATGCCTGCATCAAATCACACAGTGATAAAAGCCTGTGCATTATACAAGCATTATTTTGCACCAAAGTGAGTTTGAGGACTAGAATGTCCCTTTAACTTTGGCCGCAAGCTAATTAAAAAAAAAAAATCAAATTGGTGGTAAACTAATTTCAGGATGGCAACCCTAAATGAAAGGCAATGGGGAAAAAATGTATACATTTCCCCATTAAATGACAGCGCTTAGTCCAAGGAATCAATGATAATGTGTAGGTGTGTAGCATTTCAAATAACTACAACTAAAAAAAATCTGTGAATGTTAAAAAGACAAATATAATCCTAAATAGACCACTGCCACAATTCCAACAAACTATTCCAAAAGAAGTGTAAAGTTACATTACAGGGCAGTATTCAATGTCCTACTTTATCTCTTTTGACTCAACATGTTCTGTTGTAGTGACCAGAGATATATAATATATGATTATATATTATTGCTCATTGACTAGAGCAACCAATATACAAAAGTAGGATCAGGAAAATGGCTACTGGCCCCTTATGTGCAAGTCAGGCAAAGGAGCACAATGATCAGTTAAGCAAGGCAGAAGGATTTGTGCTATCCATTCAGCTTGACTTTGACTAGAAGCCAGGGCCGGCGCCACCAGTAAGGCGACCTATGCAGCTGCCTAGGGCGCAACTTAGCAGGGGGCGCCGGAACCCAGCATTAAAAAAAAATCCTCCCCCTTACTTACCTCCTCGCTGCTGCTCTGTCTCCCGGTGCAGGCCCGTGGCTGTGAGGGAAGCGTTGTGCGCTCCCCTCCAGCCAATGCGCATTCAATAAAGTTTGTTTTAAAAAACTTTATTGAATGCGCATTGGCTGGAAGGAAGCGCACAACGCTTCCCTCACAGCCACGGACCTGCAGCACCGGAGACAGAGCAGCAGCGAGGAGGTAAGTAAGGGGGAAGGTGGGAGGATCCTGGCTGGCATATTGTGTGGCATAATAATCCTGGCATATTTGGTGGCTAAGTCCTGGTATATTGTGGGGGGAAATCCTGGCATATCGAGGGGCAAAATTCTGGGATATTGAGGGGCATAATCCTGGCATATTGTGGGGGGAAATCCTGGCATATTAAGTGGCAAATCCTGGCATATTGTGGGGCATAATCCTGGCATATTGAGGGGCAAAATCCTGGCATATTGTGGGGGAAAATCCTGGCATATTGAGTGGCATAATAATCCTGGCATCTTGGATATCTAAATCCTGGCATATTGAGGGGCATAATCCTGGCATATTGAGGGGCAAAATAATGGGGTATTGAGGCGCATAATCCTGGCATATTGAGGGGCAAAATCCTGGCATATTGAGGGGCAAAATCCTGCCATATTGTGGGGGAAAATCCTGGCATATTAAGTGGCAAATCCTGGCATATTGTGGGGCATAATCCTGGCATATTGAGGGGCAAAATCCTGGGATATTGAGGGGCATAATCCTGGCATATTGTGGGGGAAAATCCTGGCATATTAAGTGGCAAATCCTGGCATATTGTGGGGGCAAATCCTGGCATATTGTGGGGGGAAATCTTGGCATATTGAGGGGCATAATAATCCTGGCATATTGGGTGGCTAAGTCCTGACATATTGAGGGGCATAATCCTGGCATATTGAGGGACATAATCCTGGCATATTGAGGGACATAATCCTGGGATATTGAGGGGCAAAATCCTGGCATATTGAGGGGCATAATCCTGGCATATTGAGGGACATAATCCTGGCATATTGAGGGGCAAAATCCTGGGATATTGAGGGGCATAATAATCCTGACATATTGAGTGGCATAATAATCCTGGCATATTGGGGGGCAAAATCCATTGGTGTTTGTCTCCAGTCCCCAGAGTCCCCAGAGCCAGACCAAGAGCCAGACTGCAGCCAGAGACCAGATCATCTTATTGTCCTGGTGGTAAGTAGACAATTCAATATGTTTATTATTTAGTTGTTTAGTTATTTTTGTTTTTTTTCCTATATTCCTTAGGAGTGGGGCACCCTCGTGTCCCCCTCCCACTGGGCTGAAGGGGTTAAAACCCCTTCAGCCATTTACCTTTCTCCAGCGCCGGCGCTGGAAACTTTCCTCCCCGATCCTCCTCTCACTTGCGAATGCTTTTCTATGGATGTTCTGCATCTTCCCACTGTAATGTTCACAGTGAGAATCACGGAAGCACCTCTAGCGGTTGATAATGTGGGGAAGGGGGGGGGGGGGGCGGCAATTTTTATTTTTCCTAGGGCGGCAAAAATCCTTGCACCGGCCCTGCTAGAAGCCATAACAAAGTACCAGGCAAATTCACAGTTATGATGTTCAAATAAACAATTAGAAAATCTCCAATCAGCAATGCAACAAAGAGCTCATTGGGGGTATATTTTTGAAAAAGAGAAGAGAATCACCATGGAAACCAATGTAATGTTGCTGCTGGTTGCTCCACATTTAAAACTTTGTGAGTGAGTTTACAACTTTGTGTCAGAAATCCAAATGACAGCTACTCACATTTGGAAAATAGTGGTTGTGGTGTCATTAAAATGGAGTTACATGTACAAGACATGTATAATTAATTGGCTTCCTGTGACTTAAGATACATCTAATTTTATAATCATCTTACTGTATTATAACAGGAAATGTAACCATGACATCCAACAAACAAAGCACAAACAGAGAGCCTCAAGATCATAAAATTAATAATATATATTAATTTGTTATTCTGAGAATCTGACCATTCACACTGAAATTGGAGGAAAGTCTAAGTGTAAGGTATGTCAAAAGGTGCAAAGGCACAAAGTCCTAGGATGCAAACAAACCTAGTGCTTGTTTTTCTAAATAAGTTTGCTCAAAACATTATTTCATTTGCAATCAGGGGTGTACCTACAATATTGGGCACGCAGGTGGACCCAAACTAAAATGCCGTAGCTATATTCAAAGACAAACTGTATAACCCTGTACATATCAATAACGAACTAGCGCCATTCTATAGCAAACTGTACAACTTCCAAGATGATGTTCAGATCAAACAACCAACCAACTTAGCCATACAATCTTTCCTAAACTCAGTAACGACCCCAAGCTTAAATGAGAACCATATCAGTAGCGTGATAATCCTGTTCATTGAACAGGAAGTACATAAAGCCATCAATTCCTTAAAACCATCCAAAGCACCAAACCAGATGGATTCTCCAACCATTATTACAGAAATGATATTCATATACTGACCCTGATATTGACTAGCCTATATAATAACATAAAGTCTACAGGCCAAATCCCTAGTGAAAAGTGGGAAGCACATGTTATCACACTACCGAAACCGTGAAAAAATCCCAATGTCCCAGAACACTTCAGACCTATTTCCTTAATGAATGTGGACACTAAAGTATATGCTAAACTAATGGGCAACATAATAAGAGACCTATTTTATTACCAAAACTTTTAGGGAGGGGGCGGAGCTCACCGGCTGAGAGGTGTAGCTCCGCCCCTACCCTGTGAAGCAGAGCAGCGTCTGCTTTACAGGGAGCTGCGGGCAGCATGAGTAAGTGCTGCTAGCGCTCCCTATGGCTAAGGCAAAGGTGGATAAGGTCATCAGCTAGGGACTGGGTGTAGCTGTCCCACCAAATTAGAGCCCAAAGGTATTGGGAGATGTGAGGGCAAAGAGGCGATTAGACACTCGAACACTTAATCTCTTCTCCTCAGAAAAGCTGTGTCATGAGTTTTGCAAACACTGTTTATTGGTCATGCATTTTACACTAGGTGGCAAACATCTATAAAACTAAATAGAAGCCTTGTTGTGTGAGGGTCACATGAAATACTCATCCACCCCATGGGTAGTCGTCTTCTTGAGTCAATATGTCCATAAAAGTCTTGATTCAGAGTAGATCGAGGATCAGGAAAAAGTTTACATCTCTCGAGCTGTCAGCCTCTGTTACTTTGGGTCTGCTCTGGTATGCGGCATGGAAGCTGGTGTCCAGTCTCTTGTAGGTTGCCTCACTGGGGAGTGATTCTGAGCCATAGGTTCATCAGTTGAGGTCTCTCCATTTTGTAGGAAGGCTCTCCCTTCCTCTGGGTTATTATGCATTGTGGTGAGTCCGTTCCTCATCATTTGATGTTGCGTGCGTGTGGCCGTTTCATCAGCGAATTCTCTGCATTTTTGCTGGGTCTGGGGTGAGAGACTTGCAGGGATCCAAAGGAGTCTGGTCATTTGCTCTGTGTTCTGTAGGCACGCATGATTTCCTCTTTGTCTGTCCTGTCCCCAATACTGTTGATTTGCAGTTCACTTGAAGTCACCCCAGATTTGCTCTCCGAGCTCTTGTAACAGTGATTTTACATCAGTGATGGTTGCAAATCCTCTTTTTCTGAATTCTCGCTGTTTGTAGCCTCCGGACCGCCAGCATCTTGCTTTCGTCCCACTCGAGAGGGGACTTCATCCTTATTTCGCTTTTGCTTGATGTACGTGTCCACTGGGCTTTCTTTTCCTTTGGTCTGGGCTTGTCTCCTTGACTGGGCATTATAGTTTGGGCTAGGTACGAATGCTGTATGTTGCCGCTATGTCCCTATATTCAAAGGAGCTCCTTTACAGGGTGGCCATTGACCTCGCAGGCTAAGCCACGCCGCCAGCACTCCCTATTTTTAAATATAAAAAGGTGCCATTTCTGTTTTTCCAACAGCTTGCTAGTGCCATTACTATGCCCAGACAGCTTACCAGTGCAATTTCTGTCACCGACATTGCCACCACTACCCACAAACTGCTTGTAATTGCCACCACTCTCCCAGAACAGTTTGCCATTGCCATCATTGTCCCCAAGCAGCTTACCCCTGGTTTCCCTGATGTTTAGTGGGGGCAGCATCGTTGGATGTCTGTGCACTGGGCATAGACATTCTCTGATGTTGCAAAACACCTCCATGTGTCTTCTGACCTGTTTCCCCGGGTCACGTCACCTCCCATCATTCAGCATCAGAAGACCCGGCGGAAGGATATCTGTGATTGCTGCCCCCACTAGACCCTCTGGTGCTGATGTGGCAAATCATTGTTATATTTTACGCTGGGAATCACATTTAGTTGCGTTTTATTCTTTAAAACTATTTTGGAACAATGAAATAATAAAAAATATAAAATAAGGTGTTGCTTGCAATAGTAAACGTATCTGACAGCAGTGGCGTCGCTAAAGGGGGGGGGGGCTACTGGGGCTGAAGCCCCGGATCTCCCCTCCATAGCCCCGAATGGACTCTGGCCACGCCCCATTGTGCTCGGCCCTGCCTCCTCATGCTCGGCTCTGCCCCCTGCATGCTGCGCTGTGGGTGCTGAACAACACCAAATTCCGCCCCCTCACGCTCGGCCCCGCCCCTCAAGCTTTGAACATGAGTGTCTGGCAGAGTGTAAGTGGGTGTGAGTGGCAGAGTTATGAGTGTGCATGTGTATGTATGTGAGTGGCAGAGTTATGAATGTGTATGTATGTGAGTGGCAGTTTTATGAGTGCACGTGTGTATGTATGGGAGTGGCAGAGTTATGAATGTGCATATGTATGTATGTGAGTGGCAGAGTTATGAGTGCACGTGTGTATGTATGGGAGTGGCAGAGTTATGAATGTGCATGTGTATGTATGTGAGTGGCAGAGTTATGAGTGCGCGTGTGTATGTATGTGAGTGGCAGAGTTATGAGTGTGCATGTGTATGTATGTGAGTGGCAGAGTTATGAATGTGCATGTGTATGTATGTGAGTGGCAGAGTTATGAGTGCACGTGTGTATGTATGGGAGTGGCAGAGTTATGAATGTGCATGTGTATGTATGTGAGTGGCAGATTTATGAGTGCCCGTGTGCATGTATGTGAGTGGCAGAGTTATGAATGTGCATGTGTATGTTTGTGAGTGGCAGAGTTATGAATGTGTATGTATGTGAGTGGCAGAGTTATGAGTGTGCATGTGTATGTATGTGAGTGGCAGAGTTATGAGTGCACATGTGTATGTATGTGAGTGGCAGAGTTATGAATGTGCATGTGTATGTATGTGAGTGGCAGAGTGTAAGTGGGTGTGAGTGGCAGAGTTAAGAGTGTGTATGTATGTGAGTGGCAGAGTTATAAGTGTGCATGTGTATGTATGTTCAGTGGCAGAGTTATGAATGTGCATGTGTGAGTGGCAGAGTGTAAGTGGGTGTGAGTGGCAGAGTGTAAGTGGGTGTGGGTTATGAGTTTGCATGTGTATGTGTGTGAGTGGCAGAATGTATGATAGTGTAAGCGTGAGCAGCAGAGTTATGAGTGTGTGTGTGAGTGGCAGTGTGTAAGTGTGCGAGAGTGAAAGCGTGAGTGGCATAGTGTGAATCCCAGTGAGATTATTAGGAGAAAATTAGATTAATTACTATTATTCATATTGAATGTGACAATGAAGTGTGAAACAATGTTATCATCTCATATTATTTTTATTTTCACACTTGATTATCACATTCAATATGAATAAAAGTGATTCATCTTTATATATATATATATATATATATATATATATATATATATATAGATAGATAGATAGATAGATAGATAGATAGATAGATAGATAGATAGATAGATAGATAGATAGTCTTTATATTCATGGCAATAAAAGTCCATACACATGGCAATAAAAAAATCCCATGTACCTCATTATAGTATTAAAACCATACATTACGAGTGAATGAGCTGCTCATTATATTATGGGCTTTACTCATGAAAGAGAGAATTGCAGGGAAGTGAGATGGGAATTTCAAAATTAAGGCTAAAGAGTTGGAAAAATTATCCCATTCAGTTGAAATCCCATCTAAATTCCCTGCACTTCCCTCTTTTATGAGGTTGGTAGAAGGAGCATACCTTCATACCTCAGTCTATTCTTTCCAGGTTTTTGACCCCTTTTTATTAAAAAATAAACAAATAAATATTTATGATGTGCGTGTGAGAGTTGCAGGTTTACACACGTGTCTGCGTGGCAGAATATCTGTGTGAGAAAGGCCATCTGTGTGTATAAGGGTGTCTGTGTGTAAGGTTGTCTGGATGTGTGTGAGTGTAAGAGAGTGTGGGTGTTTGTGTTATCCCCTATATTATGACATATTATGAGAATGTTGGTCAACTTTTTTCTCAAAGTCTGGTAAATGGTGTATGCAACCTACACAAAATTTTGTATGCTCAGTTATTTTGAAATCATGGGAATTTGCTCACATACAAGTGTGTGTGTGTGTGTGTAAGTGGGATTGTGTGTCTGTGTGTAAGCTTGTGTATATGTATGTGTGACTGTGCAAGTGTGAATGTGTGTGTGTATATGTGGCTGTATGTGTGTGAATTTGTGGCTGTGTATTTATGTGTATAAGTGTAACATCGAGTAATGTTGTTTTTTGTGTGCTGTGAGTCTTACTGTGTATTGTGGTACAGTAATGTGCAGCATGAGTGTGTGATACACTCACACACTGCAGATTACTGTGAGTTTTATTGCTGTTGAGACTGTGATACACTCACACGCTGCACATTACTGTGAGTTTTATTGCTGTGAAGGTAGTCACAGACAGAAACACACACACATACAGACAGGCACACACATACAGTTGGTGACAGGCACACACATACAGTCAGTCACAGGCAGACATACAGTCAGTCACACACACACACAGTCAGTCAGTCACAGACAGACACACCCACATATAGTCAGTAACAGACAGACACACACATACAATCAGTCACAGTCAGATACACACATACAAAGTATAAAACAGAAAAGCAAATAGTTGCGCTTTTCTGTTTTATACTTGTTCTATTGGTGTGATTTAGGGACACACTGCCTAAGTGCTGCTAAAAGCTAGGAATACAGCGCTAGAAACACTTTGTTTTTTCTATTTTAGATACACACATACATTCGGTCACAGTCAGACATGCAGTCAGTCACACACTCATACAGTGGGTCACAGGCAGACATACAATCAGTCCCATAAACACACAGTCAGTCACACATGCAGTCAGTCATATACACACACACACACTGTCAGTCACATACACTTACACACAAGTCAGCAATTTTGTTGTTGTTTACGATATAAAAATTGCATTTATCAATATGTCCCCCTCCTGGCTGCTATACCTCATTCCAGCCTGGTCTGTGCCCTGCTGTTGTTTCTAGACCCGCTGAGTACACTCAGCGCTCAGACACTATAGTGAGGTGCATGTTGGGATGGAGCAGGAGGACTGTGCAGCCCGTGCACACACTGCTCCCTCATGCTCCGCTGGATAAATAAATAAATAAAATGATCCCAGCGGTGAGGGCACCAGGCAGGGACAACAATAACCAGGCGCCAGGTATAATTTCCTGGTGCCTGGGATTTGTTGAGCCCTGATATATACCCACATATACCTATTGCTCATTGGCACCAAATATATCAGTCTGTATGCTGCCTAACCATGTGAGCTTATTTACTCCACTTCTATCAAATCTGTCATGGGCTACAGCCCCGGATCTTTTGGAGACCTAGCAAAGCCCCTGTCTGACAGTGCTGCTTTCGCTAATTGTTTTGGATAGATATACTTGATCTATATTCCCAGTTGCGATCTACAAAACAGAGCACACATTGGTATCACTGGTGTTGGTCACACAATCAGCACCACAGCACAAGTAAAAAATAAAACTGGTAGTCTACTCAACTCCACACTGTCGCCCAGAAGGTGGCACCTTTAGGCGAATGTCTTATATGCATATTGGTAGTGCCGGTTCTGCCCCACTCACATTGGCAATGTCAGCATGCGCCAGCTCAAGATCAGCTCTGACTCAGCTCAGAGGCAGAGCTGAGAGTAAACCTGTGTGTAATTTACATATTCCTTGCTGGGACAGTCCACCCGTTTGTGTTTCCACATTTTTAGCTCCTGACTGAGCTGCAACCATAATCATCATACATACTTTTCAATTGAATTCTCACACAGAGAACTTCAAAGCAACATCAGTGTTTTTATCTTGATAAAAAAAAAAAAATAAGATAGCTAAACATTCAATACTTTGTGTCTTATTGAAAAGAAAAAAAAATCTATGCTCAAAACCTTTGTAGATAAAAATAAAATCATCATGTTTTTTAATGGTGTTTAATAGGATTTCTTTTTTCTGTTGTAATAAGAATCTTTGCTGATCTGTTTTATTAGACCGAACGAATGTAAAGCATTCCCACTGTTCCCACCAGTGGAAGTGTTACCGAGTATTTGTTAGCAGGAGACCTTTGTACTATTTCTTTTGGTAACCAGAAAGAAGGGATAGATAAGCATCATATTGCAATCCTCTAATCATCCAAATCAAAAGCCGAGAGAAGGAGGAGGAGAAAAAGCAGGAGGCTGACTTGGAGGCAGTGTGGAGCTGTCACAGTTATTAGCAGCCTCTTCCACGCCTGTGTGAGTTTCATTCTTTGTGTCTACAGTCAGCTAAACATGCTGTCCCCTTTTTAACAACCTGTGCAATGAGGGTGCTGCGCCTCTACCCTCCTTGCAGCCTGCTTTGTTGGCTTTTGGCTTTGTTCGCTATTTGTATACAGCCACAAACACAAGGATGGAGCCAACAAGGGCACAGTGAAGAGGATGTCTTTCTTCTGCCTATTAACTCTTCGACCAGGTCCCTGGCCAACTTGGAGTTTGATTTACAGAATGAAAAGAGGAACAGCCCTGACGAAGGTATGAAAGGGTTACGGAGGATCCATGTTGAGCATCCACAAGATCTCACTGCTTCATCTCCTCGCCCTTCTGAACCCTCTGATAGTAACACATGGGACAGCAGCAGAGATACTTTTATTTTGTCTCCCCGCAAACAGCAGGAGTTGCACCCCTCTAGCCCTCAACAACATGGGGCCGCTCACTGTAACATCAGCGTGCAGCGGTTGATGCTCACATCTCTGTTGGTGCGTTGGGGACGTCAACTGGGATTCCAGTGTGACCTGTTGCTTTTCTCCACCAATAACCATGGTAGAGCATTTTTCTCAGCTGCCTACAACCGTGTGGTGCCCCCGGTTGTTATAGAGCATCTTGGGGTTGCTGGAGCCCAGCAGGAGTTTCGACTTTGTGTGGGATGTGGGTGGTCAAGAGCTAGAAGGAGTGGACATCTAAGGCACCAACAAGCTTCTGCTGCTTCTACTTTTTCCTTCATTTCTGCATCATCCTCATCCTCATCAGACCCTCATAATTCATTGCAAGGGGAATCAGTGAATTTCTGCTGCCTGGATTTCAGCTTAGATGAGTTGAGAGGGGAACAGGGTTGGCGGATGAACCGAAAACCTATTGAATCTACTTTGGTGGCTTGTTTCATGACTCTGGTGATCATTGTCTGGAGCGTGGCTGCCCTCATCTGGCCAGTACCCATAATTGCAGGGTTCTTGCCAAATGGAATGGAACAGAGAAGGACAAGCAGTAAATAGACTGTTATCAGCCATTTCCAAATATTAGCTCTATTACAATACTATTTCTTCATTGTACTGTGCTGTAAAACAAACGCTCCTTTTGAGGTCATTTTTACTTAAGAAAATTTTAGTATTTTGCATTTGATTTTTATTGGTTGAATTATTAAATGTTAGAAAAGTATACGTGCACCAAACATGTGCATTACGTGTGTCTAGTTTTATGTATATTTCTACTAGAATATGAATGTATTACAAATATTAACAGGGGTTTAGACTGGCATTGTTCAGATGCAGGTATTAGTACAAGGTGGAGAAAAGCTCTATGATGATCCAAATACAATGATTTTGTACCAAAACTGCATTAAACATTGTTAAGTGCTTGGGTCCTTTTGCTCTCTGGCCAGGGCTAATAGGGAAATTATTCGGCAAAATATGGGGTTATCTTTTGTCCCTTTTTTCTTTTTTAAAGAAAAATAAGCATAGTATGTTTTCTTTTACCATTCCCTCATGAAAGTTGCCACACAGACCTATGAAGGATGTTTTTTTCGTAGTTGAAAAGACTTTGTAGATAGCTATTAAGATAACTCTATCTCTACAGTTATTTATGTGTTGGAAGATATTAGTGCATGTTCTCAAGCAACAGGGTTATAGTTACCACAAAAGAAAAATGGTTGTTCTAAATAAATTCATTTTGTTGAATCTAATCATGTAAAGTAACTGCACACACAACACCTGTTGGTAGTCGGCATTTTATGCCTAGCAAAATGGCTTTTAAATATAAATGGTTAAGCACAGATGGGCCTGTTACTTTTGTTGATTCATCAGTGATCAGCAAGGAATACTTTTGAGTCCCATTAAGAGCAAACAACGAGCAAAATTGCCTTCCTTGACACTAATCCCACAGCAATTGCTCGGGATACAAATAAACACCATTTTAGTGAGTCAATATGGTTCCTAGTGCTTACATGGTTAAACCAGGAGCTAACAAATGTTTTTATTTATTTATTTTAAAGCTGTTTTAAATAATAGTTCAGATAATCTCCTAAAAAGGAGGAGGATAGGGAATCAGCTCTCAGTATATTCCATCTGCCTTTCCATTTTTTTACCTTCTTTTTCCATTTAGAGAATAAAAAATGTGTAGGTGTAAATGCTGATTTCAGCTCGCATATATTTGAAACAAAAATCCATTTCCACAATTAATTCTGACATTTAATTCTATAGATCTATGCGCCGCTAGATCATCATTAATTATGTGGAAATCAAAGGCTAAAATATTAGGTTTAAAAAAAGTATGACGTCTGAAGGTTGCACTAATGCAGAGTTTTACAAAGTTGGTTTATCAAAATTGCCTTGTGTAATATGGAGTGTTGGGTTATCAGTTGTTCGGGCTTTGGTGTGCATTCAGCATTGAAACAGTTGAAGCAAAATACTACTGAAATTGTATTTTAGATATTTACAGAGGAGAAATTTAATATACAATTTAATATTGAGAAAGCACTGAAAAATTGGAATGTGATTAATTATAGATCTATTAAAATTATGTTATTTTTGCATTTTTTGCTCATTTTGAGAAATACATTTACTTTTACACTTGTTAAGGTTGCTGCCATATATTCCAAAAAGATACTGGCCATGCTGTCGCCTCCATAGACTTGACATTGGTCTCAAGTACATTTTTCTACCAGCTGGCCATTAAATTTTGACATTGTGGCAACCCTAACACTTGTTCTTGAGTACGATAATGGCTCTCTTCACTAAAATTCTACTTTGGAGGTTGACTTTCATTTTGAGACTTTGGTACCCGAGTTTGACTTAGTCTCAAAATGAAAGTCAATATCCAAAGTAGAATTTTAGTGAATAGACCCATAAGAGTAAGTTTTGATCAGCCAAGCAGAACAGGAAGTTAGAAGTGCATGTGAATATAGCTTCCCCCAGAAAACAATGCAAATTATAACATATGTTTTGTTATGTATAGCAACATAACATTTACATTCATCCAAATCAATGGTACATTATTTTAGCTATACTCTAAGGCTATAATCACCATAGAAGGCATGCAAGGAAATATACAGTTTGTGCAGCTGATCAAAAGAAAATAACTGCTTTCCTTGTGATGACAAGCACATGGTAATACAGGCAAATATTTCAATAAATACATTTTAAATATATGTCTCCTTTTATATATTGTACACTGATGTAAAATGGTACTTTAGTAAGGGTTTAATAACAAACTTTATGAGGTATTTGATGATACACAGTTATTATGAGGGATATTTGTTGGACCAAAAAAATATATAATTGGCTTTGGCTGAAAAACACTGGTACCCAAGTTTGGTACAATACCTTATACCACCTTAGGCAAAACATATCTTTTGCCAGCACCCATATAGCACACACAGGACATGCACCATCACCCAGATTGCACACACAGGAAATGCCCCAGCACTAGAGTTGAGCGGACACTTGGATGTTCGGGTTCGTCGGGTTCGGCCGAACTTCGTAAAAAAGTTCGAACTTGACCCCGAACTTGACCCCGAACCCGAACCCCATTGAAGTCAATGGGGACACAAACTTTTGGCCACTAAAATGCCTTCAAAAAAGTCCTGTAAAGGGCTAAAGGGCTGCAAAATGAAGTAAAATGTGGGTGAGTGTGCCCATTCATACAGTGCGGTTCGGGTTCGCTCAACACTACCCAGCACCCAAATGAAATCCATAGGGTGAGCCCAGCAACCATCTTGTACACACAGGATTTGCCTCAGTCAGCACCCAAATTATACACACAGGACATGCCCCAGCACCCAGAGTGAACACACAGGACATGCCCAGTACCAAGATTGCACCCAGTAGACTTGTCCCTACATCCAGGTTTAATCCTTAAGGATTGCCCAGCACCTATATTGTACACACAGGATTTGCCTCAACACCCAGATTGCATCCACGACATGCCCAGCACACACATTTCATTAACACCCAGATTGCACATACAGAACATGCGCCAGCATCCTTACTCTTCCAGGACTACCCTGGTATATAGTGATGGACAGCTCAATATCTGTGCACTCTACAGGCAGTCGGACATTGTCTCAGGCTGTCTATCACACTCCCCTGCGCATTTCTGGTGTCTGACCATCAATGAGGTCATATGAACCCGACACTCTGACTTCCAAAGATGCTCTGAGAGTACAAGAGGCAGCCTGAGAGGATGTCTGTGTGCCTTGGCAGTGCAAAGACATCCAACTGAGGCCCCCCTGCTAGATGCTTGGATGTATAGGGGCCTCAGCTGTATCCATTTATCCCATGAGGAAGACAGCTGCTGCCCCCCTTAGGTGAACGCCTTGTTTGCCTATAGAGAGAGCAAGCTATGCTGGTACCTTGTTGGTAGGGGTGCCAGCCAACTGGTATTTCACCTGCAGTCTGGTAAAAAATTGATTCCAGATCAATGTTAAGTGTAAGGAGGAAATAATGTGGCTTGTATTTTTTCAAAGAAATGGCGGAAGCCTTGCCAGGGGAAATGTCCCAGTTAATTGAGAGCTGTAGTGTAACACTAAATGAGTAGTTGCCTACTGGTTGTCAATCATTTGTAATACACACAAAAAGTTATACCGTTTTGGCAAATGGTAGTTAATTTGATTGGATATTTTCTTTGTATTATTATACAAATTACATAATTTTAGTTTGAAATGTGCTCCCAATTTTTGATTAAGTACATCTGACCAAACCGATGAACAAAAACAACATTATGAGGAGCTAATTTTAGTTTTGACAATGAAAACCATCTCCTTACTAACATATATATATATATATATATATATATATATATATATGTATATGTGTGTGTGTGTGTGTGAGATTTCCTGAGTAAAAAATAACAGGAGAATTCATAGCGGGACAGTTCATCGCGGGAACACATACAAGGTTAGTATCATTAGTATTAGGGTTTAGGATAATTGTTAGTATCAGGGGTTAGGCAGTATGAGGGGTTTAGGATTAGTATTAGTAGTTAGTATTGGGGTTTGGGGGTTAGTATTAAGAGTTAGTATTGGAGATGGGGATTAGTATTAGGGTTTAGGGTAAGTTTTTTTGGGGGGGGGGTTAATTTATTAGGGTGGTATTGATGTGTTTGTAAGCGGTGACAGTACAATGATGAAGTGTCCTAGATGGTGTCCTGGGTGATCAGTGTGGTGAGGTAGGCTTAGGGCTATGGTTAGAATGAGAAACATAGAACTTTAGAATGTGTAAGCAGAAAAGAACCATTGGGTCCATCTAGTTTGCTCAATTTTCTAAATACTTTTATTAGTCCCCCGTTCCCTGTCTTATATCTAGAATAGCCTTGTGCCTATCCCATGCACGCTTAAAATCCTTGACTGTGTTTACCTCTACCACTTTTACTGGAAGGCTGTTCCAGACATCCACTACCCTCTCAGTAAAGTAATACTTCCTGATGTTACTTTTTAATCATTGCTCCTCTAATTTAAGACTATGTCCTCTAGTTGTGGTAGTTTTTCTTCTTTTAAATATACTCTCTACCTTTACTGTGTTGATTCCCTTTATGTATGTAAATGTTTCTATCATATCCCCCCGTTACGTCTTTCCTCCAAGCTATACATGTTAAGATGCTTTAACCTTTCCTGGTAAGTTTTATCCTGCAATCCTTGAACCAGTTTAGTAGCCCTTCTCTGAACTCTCTCCAAAGTATCAATATCCTTTGAGCGAAATGGTCTCCAGTACTACGTACAATACTCCAAGTGAGGTCTCACCAGTCTGTACAATGACAAGAGCACTTCCCTCTTTCTACTGCTAATACCTCTCCCGATGCAACCAAGCAATCTGCTAGCATTTCCTGCTGCTTCATTACATTGCCTACCTACCTTTAAGTCCTCTGAAATTATTACTCCTAAAGCCCTTTCCTCAGATGTTGAGGTTAGGACTTTGCCAATATTCTATATTCTGCTTTTGGGTTTTTATGCCCAAGGTGCATAATCTTGCACTTGTCCACATTATTTATCAGTTGCCACTGCTCTGACCATTTTCTAGTTTAGCTAAATCATTTTCCATTTGGCTTATCCCCTCCATGAACATCAACCCTGCTGCAAATCTTTGTATCATCAGCAAAAATACATACTTTACCAACAAGACCTTCTGCAATATCACTAATAAAAATATTAAAGACTTGGGTCCAAGGACAGATCCTTGAGGTACTCCACTAGCAACAAAACCTTGTATTGAATATACTCCATTGACTACAACCCTCTGTTGCCTGTCACTCAGCCATTGTCTAATCCATTCAACAATATTGAAATCCAAACTCAAAGACTGCAGTTTATTGATAAGGCTTCTATGTGCGACAGTGTCAAAAGCTGAAATCTAGGTAAGCAAAGTATACTGCACCAACCGGATCTATTATTTTAGTTACTCAATCAAAAAAATCAATAAGATTAGTTTGACATGATCTCCCTGAAGTAAACCCATGATGTCTCTAATCTTGAAATCCCTGTTAGGTTAGGGTTAGTGCTAGGATTAGAGTTGCATAAAAAAATGATTAGAAAAAAACCCCTGCTACTTTCAGTTATTGCCCTTAACTGAAAAAACATGTAAACATTTAAGTTTTTTTTTATTAGTGTTTGTAGATGTGTAAAAGATTTTTCATGTAAATTTTTTTTTACATTTTTCATCTTTTTTTTCTTTTTGTTTTAGTAAATGTTATATGATGAATATAATGACCTCTTAAGAAAGCCCTTCTTATGACAATAAAATCAATATGCAATATGTGTGTACATTAAATGAGAAAGAGGAAAATTACAGCTAAACACAAACACTGCAGATATGTTGAAACAGCCTCAGTCGCGAAAGGTAAGACAACGAAAATAGTTTGATCACCAAGGGGTTAATATACAACCTGTTACTTTTGTGTGCCTGAAATTAAATATTTTGAGTTTTGTAAACATTCCTAGGACAAAGTAGAAATGGTTTTCTAAAAACTAGCTCCTAGCAACAAGCCTTGCTAGAATTGGAAGAAAAATAAAATGTGGCAACATTTTCTAAAAGCAGATCTTTCCCAGTGTGAAAGAATATATATGTAAAAATGCTGTATGTGTCTTGCTGTATAATGTTTTTAAGTTCAGTGTTCTATGTGTTTTACCAAATTATCCACTAACATCTTTGCTTCATGGTATGTATTGGATAGCAGTCAACTGTAGGAATTATGTGCTTGTGTTGTTGATCATTTATATAAATTGTTCATTCTTAAAAGAACACTACCACTTACATAAATTATAACTAGATTACCTGTGCATTTAAAACAAACACATACATAAGACATTGCATATACAAGTAAAAATAAAATTAGGTGTTTATGTCCAACATCCATTTTGATACTTTTACGCATGATGCAACATACTCCAAAATCTTCCAGCAAGTCTCACTTTACAATTGTTGCCAAAGCCTGCATGGTGATGTCATAAGATACACCCCTGCTCTCTTACGTGCTCCTGTGTATCACTAGTGGGCAGGATTAGGTGGCTGTGTACAACAATTTTTTTTACCTGCATTCCAACACAATTAGGGGAGATTGACCTGATCAAACAGTATCATAATTCCGTCCCCTTTTGATGTAATAGTTACATTATCCCTCCCATTAACTCCAATTCCATGCAAGTCGATGGTCAGAATTTAGACTTTTAGGCTTCATTTTGTGTCCACAGCCCCAAAGTGAGATACTAGTGTTGTAAAGTCATTGAGGGGTGGCACCCAAAACCACTATATTTCCAAAAATGGCAGCACTCAAAACTTGTTTAGTAAAATCTTTAATAAAATAAACTCACATAACAAAAACAAAAGACATATCTAAAATCAACAATGCAAAATTAAAAAAAACCTTCTAAGTTTTTGGTGGGTGTGTCCCTTTAAGTCAAAGGGAACCATAATTGGGATTGATTGCATCCAGATGACACTGATACCACAAGGCCTTGCAGGTGGGATGGAGACACCTTTTTGGGTCTGAAGAAGGAATGTTGGGTGGTAAGTGAGCTGCTCAGTGTTTTCAGAGAGGAAAGAGCTGCACAAGACATGGCAGGGTAGGGCATCAACAATTAGAGTTATGCAGTAGAGAGGAAACACCACTAGTCTCTGCACAGTAACTAAAGACCAAAATTGCCAAAGGCCCCCCCAACCTGACCGTGTATCACATCACTGCATGATACCAGCAGTGTACCTCCGCATTCCATAGTGTCAGCTTTGCCCCAAATATTATTCTACAGCAACCAGCTTTGCCCCCCACCACTTTTCAGCATTAACTTTGCCCCCACATCACATAGTTATTTAGATACATTATATCAATTCAGAGGCATCACTAAAGATGGTGTCACCCGGTGCTGTAACTCATGGTGTCATCCCCCTGGATTTCCTACAATACCATGCCAAACAGATTCCTTAGTTATGCCAGTCAGATGGCCCATTAACTATGCCACACCCAAGAGCCCCATCAAAATGCCTCACACAGGAGCCCCATCAATATGCCTCACACAGGAGCCCCATCACTATGCCTCACACAGGAGCCCCATGAATTATGCCTCACACAGGAGCCCCATCAATATGCCTCACACAGGAGCCCCATCACTATGCCTCACACAGGAGCCCCATCACTATGCCTCACACAGGAGCCCCATGAATTATGCCTCACACAGGAGCCCCATCACTATGCCTCACACAGGAGCCCCATGAATTATGCCTCACACAGAAGTCCCATGAATTATGCCTCACGCAGGAGCCCCATGAATTATGCCTCACACAGGAGCCCCGTGAGATGACAATTGTACAATTTAAAACAATGAATATCTATACACACTCTGTGTCTCTGTCTGTCTGTCTCTCTGTCTCTCTCTCACTAGTTGCATTTATTCTTAGATTCACTTTTTAATATTATATTCAACTATTTTCATATGTAATAAAAATGTTATTGAAAATTTGCATTTCTTGTTTGTATCACTTTGTCCCACGGAACTGCCCCTGCAGAACAAGCCACAGCATCACTTTCCCCATATTTCATGGTTTATTTGCCCCACAGAACATGCCACAGCTTCTCTTTCCCAATAAAAATAAGCCACTGTCAGGTACCAATTAACATAAGCAACAGCTTGTTTGCCTGTTAAAATATGCCACCGTTTGTCCATTAAATGTGTGACAGTTTACACCTTAATATGCCAGTATTATTTTGCCATTAATATGCCACAGCCAATTTGCCCATTAATATGCCAGTATTAATGTTGCCATTAATATACCACAGCCAATTTTCCCATTAATATGCCAGTATTAATGTTGCCATTAATATACCACAGCCAATTTGCCCATTAATATGCCAGTATTATTTTGCCATTAATATGCCAGTGTTAGTTTGTCCATTATTATGCTGTATTATTTTGCCATTAATATGCCACATCCAATTTGCCCATAAATATGCCAGTATTATTTTGCCAGTATTATGCCGTATTATTTTGCCATTAATATGCCACAGCCAATTTGCCCATTAATATGCCAGTATTATTTTGCCAGTATTATTTTGCCATTAATATGCAACAGCCAATTTGCCCAGTAATATGCCAGTGTTATAAAAACAAGAAATAAAATGTTTCAATAACATTTTCTATTACATATGAAAATAGTTGAATATAATATTAAAAAGTTTTTTGTATTAATAACGATTTACCCTGTATGTTCTCTTTCCAACTTGTATAAATAAATGGATGTATCTATGTATTATTTTGAATCTACTGTTAAATGTGCAACTCTGTGTAATTCCATTCTGGACTGGGTCCTCAGGACATACTTGAAAATGAAGACAAAGGCGACTCAGCACAAATCAGATGAATGGAAGTTTATTCCGAACAGGTGGCAACGTTTCTACTCACTGGGTCTTTATCAAGCCATAGATCCAAACGCTGGATCGATGGCCACTTCCATTCACCTGATTTGTTCTAAGCCGCCTGTGTTTCTTCGTTTCCATATTGTGGAGAATCAGTGGAGCCTCTGACTACAGAACCAGGGCCACCATCAGAAATTTCAGGGCCCCTTACTGGAAAAAAATGATCAATTAATATGTGACTAGAAGCCTGGGGTCCACATCCACTGGATGTCACATATTAAATGACAAACTATAAGGGGGGGGGGGGGGGGGGGGATTTTGTGACCTGTAACAAAATCCAAATACATATAGGCAGTGTCAGAGGAGTTAACCCCTGGATTGCTTAACAGATATAGGCAGTGTCAGTGGTGTTAACCCCTTGGGTGGCTAAACAGAGGCAGTGTCAAAGTAGTTAACCCCTTGGGTGGCTAGACAGATATAGGCAGTGTCACAGAAGTTAACCCCTTTATCCCCACACTCCCTCACACACACATATACAGACAGTCTGTCACTCACATTCACTCACACTACAGGGGGGAGAGATAGAGACACTACGGGGGTAGGGGGGCGAGAAAGACACTACAGGGTGCAAGTTGTGAGACAGACACTAATTGGGGGTGGGAGAGAGAGACACTAAAGTGGGGGGAGAGAGACACTACAGGGGGCAGGGGAGGAGACAGACACTACAGAAATGAGAGAGACAGACACTACAGAAATGAGAGAGACAGACACTACAGAAAGGAGAGAGACAGACACTACAGAAAGTAGAGAGACAGATACTGCAGAAAGGAGAGAGACAGACACTGCAGAAAGAAGAGAGACACGCTTCAGAAAGGAGAGACATTGCTGAGGTAAGTCCTGGGCACTGGATCGAATCATGTAGGTCCAGTATTGGTGCTGGGTCAAGTTTTGTGAGAGCAATATGGGTGCTGGGTCAAATCCTGTGAGGGTAATCTGAGTGCTGGGGTAAGTTATGAGTGCAATCTGGGTGCTGGGGTACTTCAATATATCCACCCAGTATGTATGTACACAAGGTTATATATCACACACTCTGATATATACTTCTTCATAGGGCAATATATGCCCTCAGTATGTACACAAGGATATGTCTCAAACACTGCCCTGATATATACATACTGGAGGTATATATTGCCCTAGGCAGGCTTTTATATCAGTCTTATCTATAAATAATACACTCTTCAGTGCATGGTTTTCCCTTTTATGAACAAAAAAATTGTTATGCTATGGGGCTGGTGTACAATTTTTTTCCTGGGCTGTTTTTTGTTCCCAGTCCAGCACTGGAGAGAGATGTGTATAGATATTTATTGGTTTAAATTGTACAATGGTCACCTGCTGGGCTCTTGTGTGTGCATAATTATGGGGCTCTTGTGTGTGGCATAGTTATGGGGCTCCTGTATGGAATATATAATGGGCCATCTGACTGGCATTATTAAGGAATATGTTTGGGATGGTATGGTAGGAAATCCAGGGGGGTGACACCCTGAGTTACTGTACTGGGTGACTCCAACCCTAGTGCCGCCTCTGATGTCCTATCCGGTGGCAATGATTTATTTTTTACTTTCCACTGGATACGGCTCTGCGCAAAAAAATAAAAAAAGTTTAGCAGCTCCGTGCGCTGCGATGAGGATGGCAACAGCACCCCCCTTGTGACGCCACTGTATCAATTCATTATAAAAACGGCAGGCTGTTTCTAATCCTATGTTGTTTTGACATCATCAGGTTTGCTTAACTCACAGGGGAGTGTGCGCCAGTCACAGCTGGATTTCATGTGTTCTCATTTTCATTTTTGTGTGTTTTTGCAAAATGATACGACTTCATTATTTGGGTTACCAATTTGTTGTTGATTGGGTCTCAAGGGTATAAACAGATTTGATTGTAGGTTTGTTTAATTGGGATGTGTATATCTCAGTTGTGGATGCTAGTATCAAATTAGCTTATGCTTAAGGACTAATGAACGAAATTTGTTAAGCAGCTTGTCTCATGTTTGGCTTGCATACTACCTAAGGTGTGGGTAAATAATAAAGCACAAGTTTTAAGAATGCTTTCAAAAATAGACATATTAATAGATTATTTTAATCAATTAACAAAATGAAATCAAATTAAAACAGTATTCAAACCAACATCAATTCTTCTTGGTACACTTGAACAAAGTTTTTAGGAAACATGGCAGGTAGGGTGTGTGGATATGGCACAATATACAATTAGGAAGTACTGTCAATACAGTAAACTTAATTTGCCCAAGGCAGATACATGTTCATTTATTTTATTGTCTCAAGATAGGATCAATACTAACAGACCCTTGTTAACTGATTCTATTATTACCCTTCATATACCTTCATTTCCCCCAAACAGGTTCCCTGTAATCTACCTTAAATTCCCCAATGCAGGATCCCTTTCACCTATTTAAATTCTCCCTAAGGCATAATCCCTTTTCATCTACCTTAGAAACAGGGTCTACACAAACAATACTGTAGTTTAGTATTGTTTTCCTTTCTATTTAATGTAGATTCTACATCACAACTAATTGTTCGGTCATTCTGATCTTCTGTAAACTCCCCTATAAGACTGCCCTGGTATCCTCTAGACATGTGCAGAACTAAAATTTTCGTTTCGTTTAGTTTTCGTCCATTCGGACGAAAATGTTATTTATTTAACATTTAATTAAAAGCCGACAGCCTATAATCCGAACGTTCGGTTTATAAGCTGTCGGCTTTTAACTATACGGAGACAAAGTCTCCATTCATATGAATGGAGACTCTATCTCCGTATAGTTAAATGCCCACAGCCTATAAACCGAACGTTCGGTTTATAAGCTGTCAGCTTTTAACTATACGGAGACAAAGTCTCCATTCATAATTTTATGAATGGAGACTTTGTCTCCGTATAGTTAAAAGCCGACAGCCTATAACCCGAACGTTCGGTTTATAGGCTGTCGGCTTTTAACTATACGGAGACAAAGTCTCCATTCATAATTTTATGAATGGAGACTCTGTCTCCGTATAGTTAAATGCCCACAGCCTATAAACCGAACGTTCGGGTTATAGGCTGTCGGCTTTTAACTATACGGAGACAGAGTCTCCATTCATATGAATGGAGACTCTGTCTCCGTATTGTTAAAAGCCGACAGCCTATAAACCGAACGTTCGGTTTATAAGCTGTCGGCTTTTAACTATACGGAGACAAAGTCTCCATTCATATGAATGGAGACTCTGTCTCCATATAGTTAAATGCCCACAGCCTATAAACCGAACGTTCGGTTTATAGGCTGTCGGCTTTTAACTATACGGAGACAAAGTCTCCATTCATAATTTTATGAATGGAGACTCTGTCTCCGTATAGTTAAAAGCCGTCAGCCTATAAACCGAACGACTTTCGGTTTATAGACTTTCGGCTTATGGAATACATGTATTCCTATTGCTATTCTATAAACCGAATAGCCATAGGATTACATGTATTACATAAGCCGAAAGTCTATAAACCGAAAGTCGTTCGGTTTATAGGCTGTCGGCATTTACCTATACAGAGACAGAGTCTCCATTCATAAAATTATGAATGGAGACTTTGTCTCCGTGTAGTAAAATGCCGACAGCCTATAAACCGAACGTTTGGATTATAGACTTTCGGCTTATGTAATACATGTAATCCTATGGCTATTCTATAAACCGAAAGTTCGGTTTATAGAATAGCCATAGGATTACATGTATTTCATAAGCCGAAAGTCTATAAACCGAACGTTCGGTTTATAGGCTGTCGGCTTTTAACTATACGGAGACAGAGTCTCCATTCATAAAATTATGAATGGAGATCTTTGTCTCCGTATAGTTAAAAGCCGACAGCTTATAAACCGAACGTTCGGTTTATAGGCTGTGGGCATTTAACTATACGGAGACAGAGTCTCCATTCATAAAATTATGAATGGAGAGTTTGTCTCCGTGTAGTAAAATGCCGACAGCCTAAAAACCGAACGTTCGGTTTATAGGCTGTCGGCTTATGGAATACATGTATTCCTATTGCTATTCTATAAACCGAACGTTCGGTTTATAGAATAGCAATAGGAATACATGTATTCCATAAGCCGAAAGTCTATAAACCGAACGTTCGGTTTATAGGCTGTCGGCTTTTAACTATACGGAGACAAAGTCTCCATTCATAATTTTATGAATGGAGACTCTGTCTCCGTATAGTTAAATGCTATTGTATTCTATAAACCGACTCTATTTCGGCTTATAGAATGCAATAGTACTACGAATGGACGAATGAACGAATGATTTTCGTTTATTAACCATTCGTTCATTCGGCTTTCGTTAGCTTAGCATTTTCGTTCTTCGTTTTTCGGACGAATGGACGAAAATGCTATTTTCGGACAAAATGCATTCGTCCGAAAACGAATGCACATGTCTAGTATCCTCACAATTTCTTATATGTTTTAATCCTGATGTGTGTAACCCTGTGCAGGCAGTGGTGTATCTTCGTTTTGTGCTGCCCTAGGCAGACAAAATTTGGGCACCCCCACCCCTACACACGATGCACACCCACGACATGACCCATAACCCACGTTGCACACCAAGGACATGCCCCATCACCCCATTTACATGCCTCCATCACCTCATTACATACACATTGCAAATATTATTTGCCATTAATATGCCCCTGCCAATTTGCCCAATATTATGCAAGTATTATTTGCCATTTAATATGCCCCTGCCAATTTGCCTAATAATATGCCAGTATTTTGCTATTAATATGCCCCTGTCAATTTGCCCAATAATATGCCAGTATTTGCCATTTAATATGCCCTTGCCAATTTGCCCAATAGTATGCCAGTATTTGCCATTTAATATTCCCCAGCCAATTTGTCCAATAATATGCCAGTGTTATTCTACCATTTAATATGCCCCTGTCAATTTGCCCAATAATATGCCAGTATTATTTGCCATTTAATATGTCCCTGCCAATTTGCCCAATAATATGCCAGTATTATTTGCCATTTAATATGTCCCTGCCAATTTGCCCAATAATATGCCAGTGTTATTTGACATTTAGTATGCTCCTGCTAATTTGCTCAATAAAATGCCAGTGTTATTTGCCATTTAATATGCCCCTACTAATTTGCCCAATAATATGCGAGTGTCATTTGCCATTTTTAGTATGCCCCAGCCAATTTGCCCAATAATATGCCAGTGTTATTTGCCATTTAATAAGCCCCTGCCAATGTACCCAAATCCCCCCCATCTCCCCAGCACTTACCTTTTTCCCATGTGGCTAGTGGCAAGCAGCATGGTGTCCTCCATGCTGCCTGTTCTGCTCCCATGCGGTTGTGCCAACAGGTCACGTGACCCGGCGCGCGTATGACATCAGCACGCCAGTCACGTGACCTGTAGGCACTTCCGTGTCACACTGCAAGGGGAGCCGAACAGGCAGCATGGAGGTTTCTCTGTGCTGCCTGTTCAGCTCCCCGTGCAGCCTGCTGGCCCCCGTGCAGCCTTCTCAGTGCTGGGGGGCGCTGCCACCCCCCAAAATTTGCCGCCCTAGGCATCCGCCTAGGATGCCTCACGGTAAATACAGCACTGTGTGCAGGGCCGCCATCAGGAAGGGACAGGCGACATCCCTGTCATGGGTTTTTTCATAAAAACTGAAAAAAAGATCTCCCCTCGCTAGCATGTCAGCATGAGAAGGCAGCATGCAATGCACAGACATCCTTCTATGCTGCCTCTCTTGCAGTATGTGCGCACTAATCTGACAAATCGAGAGCAACATGAAAGGCTGTTGTCTCTCGCAGAAGACAGGTGAGTACTGTGGAAGGTAGAGGAGGGGGGACATTGGCTGTGGCATAATAATGGTCATATAGTAGCATATTAATGGCCATACTGACTTGCATATTAATGGGAAAACTGGCTGTGGCATATTAATGGGCACAGAGTGGCATATTAATGGGCATACATGCTGTGGAATTTTAGTGGGTAAACTCGCTGTGGCATATGAATGGACAAAGAGTGACATATTAATGGGCACGCTGGTTGTGGCATATTAGTGGACAAAGAGTGGAATATTAATTGGCATACTGGCTGTGGTATACTAATAGGCAAAGAGTGGCTTATTAATGGGAAAATTGGTTGTGGCAAGTTAATTTGAAAACAGTGGCATATTAATGGGCATGCTGGCTATTGCAAATTAATGGGAAACAATGGCATGTTAATGGGGAAACTGGCTGTGGCAGATTAAGGAGAAAACAGTGGTGTAACAACTCTGAGGAGGATCAGCGATGCAGAACCTGGTGTCGAAGGAAACTGAGGACTTAAGAGGTAGTCGAGATGGATTTCACTCTGACCAACATGCACCCTATGGTTGAGCCACAGATGGAGAAGGAACTACCTCCAGAACTTCAGTAACCCTAAGAATACAAACAAATGAAGAAGCACGTGGGGATAACAGCCAGTCAGAAGGGTAGGACAAGGCAGGATAAATGATGAACAGGCCGAGATCAGAATCCAGGGAATCAATCAGGAACAAATAAGGAACAAGGACAAAACACGGGAAGCAGGATAAACAGGAACAAGCTGAGGTCAGGAATATAGAAGTCAGAATGGTCAAAACAAGCAGGAGTCAGAATACCAGAGATAATGAATACCGAATCACAATACCACAAATAGGCACAAGGCACTATCACTGGCTGCAGACTGAGCCTTTAAATATCCCTCCAAAGCGTGCTGCCATTTTTATGTAACCCAGTTCCAGTGTTTTTAAGCATAGTTGAGTTGTTTGGCCATGTTTCCACATCAGACATGGCTTTGTGCCTAAAGTCTTCCATTAAAGATCACTTCTGGCCAGACAGTAGGTTGGTATACCATGGTTCAGATTACATCACCAGTATTGTTAAAACAGGAACTGTTATGGCGGTTTGTTAAATAATATGTATTCAATTTTAATGTATATACATATTTATACATTACATTACATTAACATTTATTTGTACAGCGCCACCAATTCTCGAAGCGCTTGGTACAGAGCAAAGAAAGGAACTACATACTAATTTAGACAAACTAGTACAGACTGGTACATGAGGTAGAGAACCCTGCTCGTAAGCTTACAATCTAGAGGGAATGGGGTCCATGACACAATTAAGGGATTGAAGAGGTCAGAGGGATTGAAGTTGTAGTAACAGTAGAGTGGATGGGAGTCATTAGGTGGGATAGGTCAAAGAGGGAGTGTGTGTTCCAGCTAGGTTGGGTAGTAAGCCTCTCTAAAGAGATGAATTTTGAGGGACTTTTTAAAGTTTGAAAACGAGGGAGAGAGCTGGATGCTCCGGGGAAGGGAGTTCCAGAGAGAGAGGAAGCTCGGGCGAAATCTTGGAGACGCGAGTGAGAAGTGGTGATGAGATTAGAAGAGAGTGTTAACCCCTGTGAGGAGCGCAAAGGTCGTGTAGGGAAGTAGCGGTTAATAAGGGAGGAAATGTATGTAGGAGCAGAGGAGTGGAGGGCTTTGTAGGTTAATGACTTTTATCCTCGAGTAGACGGGAATCCAGTGGAGGGCATTGCAGAGAGGAGCCGCCGAATCAGACCGACATGCAAGAAAGATGAGTCTGGCAGCCGCATTTTGGATAGACTGTAGGGGAGCCAGACGAACCAGAGGTAGTCCAGTCAGAAGACCGTTACAGTAGTCCAGACGAGAGATCACAAGCGAGTGCACTAGAATTTTGGCAGTCTCTTCGCTGAGGAACGGACGAATGCGTGCAATGTTCCTTAGGTGCAGCCGACAGGATCTGGCCAAGGACTGGATTTGAGGAAGGAAGGAGAGAGCAGAGTCAAAAGTGACCCCAAGACATTGAACACGGTCAGTCGGTACGATCGTAGTATTATCAACGTTGACCGTGAACCCAGGTGTAGGGACAGCGGTTGAGGGAGGGAAGATAATGAGTTCTGTTTTGGAGAGGTTAAGTTTCAGGTAGCGATCAGACATCCAAGCATGGCGGTTCGCTACCTTTTATTCGGGTTACTAAGTGGCATATGGAATATGTGTGCGTTTTATTACATGACAAGTACCATTTGTGTTGTAAAAGCATTTTTAAAAGAAATTCAATCATGAATTAACCATGTTTTCTGTACTTTTTGACCCTTAGATGTTCAGTTCTTCAAATAATATTTCTCCACAATTTGGCTGTTTGACCCAATCTTGGCCAAATTTGTCCCAGATTGGGTGTTTATGACTACACCCTGTCATTTTCTTGGCTGACCACTGTGTCCATGGTCCTCAACCTTGCCTGTTTGTCCTTCTTCAAAAGAGCTTGCACAGCACATCTGGAAATCCTGAAATCAGATTGTTCGTGAAGAGGAAAGCCCAGCAGATATGGGCGTGGAGGAGAAGATGGTTCCTGGTGATGCTGGGTTCACTTCAGCTCTACATGTTTGTGAAGAGGAAAGCCCAGCAGATGTTAGCGTGGAGGATGAGCTGGTTCCTGGTGATGCTGAGTTCAGTTCTCTGTTTCTTGAAGACCCAGGTCTCTGGCCAAGTATGAGCAGTAAACTGAGGGATTTCCTGGTAACATACAGTCCACATCAGCGGAAAAGTTTCAGCTTTCCAAAGGACAAATCAGAAGAAAAATGAAACTTTCACCGCAAGCATTACTGGCATAAGCTACCGAATATGGAGAAAGTGGAGAGACCGTGGCTCATGTACTCCAAGACCAAGAATGCGGTGTATTGTTTTTGCTGCAAAGTCTTCCCACAAGTGCTCTTTGTATCTGCTTTAACTTCTACAGGAACAAAGAACTGGAAACACCTGAGCAGGGATTTGGCACATCATGAGAAGACACGATCTCACGAGAGAGCGTTCCATAGCTGACTGAAACTACGTACAAGACTTCAGTTGAAGGCAACCATAGACTTAAAGCACCAAGATAAGATTAATTTGGAAACAAATCATTTGGAAAATGTTCTAAGAACATTCATTGCCATCGTTCGAGTCCTTGCTACTCAAAACCTAGCACTGCGTGCTACATCTGATACGCTGTTTGCGCCAAATAATGGTAATTTTCTTAACATTGTGGAGTTGATGGGAGAGTTTGAGCCAGTCCTTAAGGAACATCTCCGAAGAGTAACCAGTCAAGATAGCCACATTCACTATCTTGGCAAAACTGTTCAGAATGAAATCATCCAGTTACTGGCAGGACAAATCAGACAAACCATTCAGGTCAAACCTGAGTGCTGCTAAATATTACTCTGTAATTCTGGACTGTACACCTGATATAAGCCATTCTGAGCAAATTACTTTGATGGACCGTTTTGTAACAGCAGCAGACTCAGGTGCAAACATCAGAGAACATTTTTTGGGGTTTGTCGACATAGATGATACTACCGGATCCGGAATGGCAAACATGCTTATTGAGAAGCTGGAAGAAATGGGAGTTGACCTTAAGGATATGATAGGACAGGGATATGACAATGGAGCCTACATGAAGTGCGGGAGTTAAACCCCAGAGCCTTATTTGTCTCTTGCAGTTTCCATTCATTGATCCTGGTAGTTAGCGATGCTGCCTCTGCATGTTCTGAAGTTGCAGAGTTCTTTTATGTGATCCAAGGTATATATGTGTTCTTCACTGCATCTACCCACCATTGGCAAAACTTAAAACAACATCTTATAGTGAAACCACTGACCACCACACGATGGGAGAGTTGCGTGGAAGCAGATGAAACCAGATTGGGAAAAAGTATGATGCCCTACCTGCAGTTATGGAGGATGCTGGTTTGACAGGAGCAGCTTGAGGCAAAACGCTGGCAGAAGGGAGAGGAATTACAAGGAATATATGCAATTTTAAATTTCTTTGTGGTCTGGTTTTGTGGCATGATGTACTCTACCATGTAAACATTGTAAGCAAAAGATTACAAGGGATTGAAGTTGATATTTCTGCAGCAGTTCAACAACTTGGCATGACAAAGTCATTCCTACAGACTTATCGGTCAGAAGAGGAATTTGAAAAAGTTTTGAAAAGTGCACAGAAGATGGCAGAGGAACTTGACATCGATCCGACTTTTCCCCTTGCAGTAGTTCGGGCTGACCGCAGAAGAACCCATTTTAACTATGAGGCAGAGGATGAAAGCATCAGTGACCCAAAACAACACATGAAAGTAAAAACATTTTTTACCAAGTTTTAGACTGTGCTATACTGTCACTGGAGGAACAGCTCCACGAGCACAGGAATGTCTTTGGGGTGTTCTACAACATTTCTAAACTCAAGGATGCGATACCCGAAGACCTTCTCCAGCAGTGCAAAGAATTGGAAAGAGTTTTGTCCCATGATAACATGCGGGATATTGACTCAACTGATCTTCATGATGAGAGCACTTTCAAAATATGTCCCTATGGATTTGTCTCCAAAGAGTGTGCTGGAGTATATCTGCACAAACCATTTGACTGCACTATTTCCAAATGTCTTCATTGCTCTACGCATTCTGCTAACACTTCCTGTAACCGTTGCCAGTGGAGAGCAAAGTTTCTCAAAGCTGAAGCTAATAAAAAGATACTTGCGCTCCACAATGTCACAAGAAAGGTTGGTGGGCCTGGCAACAATATCAATTGAACATGAACTAGCCAAAACTATACACCTGAAAAAGGCAATGTCTATATTTGCAGCCAAGAAGGCCCGAAAAGTACTAATTTGAGTTGATTCATATATTTATAGTTGATTGCAGTATTATTGTTGTCTGTCCGTTACAAACTGTTTTGCTATTTAATAAAACTATTTAAAATATTTTATATAAAGCTATGTGATTTGGGGGAGGGGATTTTTTTTTGGGGGGCAACATTTCATTTTTCGCCTCAGGCAGCCCAATGTCTTGGGCCGGCCCTGCTTCCGAGTAGGTACCATCCTATAAGACAGGCTATTCCAGCGCTGTTCATTCTCGGTCTGAGATGCGGCTCCCATTTTCTTTTCTCACATTATGTTATTCAGGATAAGCCCAGCCGTGGGACCTTTCACTGCACCTAGAGGGACTCCAGCTGTCCCATACTGTCGAGGCAAGTGATAGGTTGAATGGATGTCTGGGGTTGCTGTATTCTTCATGCAGAGAATGATTGCCATGCATTTCAGGTCTGGACTGCCCTGATGGGTGGGATTAGTATTATATGCTAATGGGAGGTCTGTTCTGTAATGGTGACAGTAAGAAAAAAGGGTGATGCCATCCTGAGTAGGTACCATCCTACTGGACAGACTATTTCAGCGGTGTCTTTTCACGGTTTGATATGTGGCTCCCATTTTCTTTGCGTGTCTTTAAATTTCTGCCTGAAAAAGACCCTGCTGCTATGGTATAACTACTTTGTGTCTTGTTGCTGTGCTCAGTCTAGCAATCTCACCTTTTTAGCTGAATTTGGATATTTATCTACCACAGCCAGTAAGCCCATTAATCGGCCACAACCAGTATGCACATTAATATGCCACTCAATGCCCATTAATATACCACAGTCAGTATGCCCATTAATATGCTACAGCCAGTTTGCCCATTAACAGGGGCGTCACTAGGGTTGGTGTCACCCGGTGCGGAAACACATGATGTCACCCCCCTGGATTTCCTCCAATACAATGCCAAACAGATTCCTTAGTAATGCCAGTTAGATGTCCTATTAACTATGCCACACACAGGAGCCCCAAAACTATGCCACACACAGGAGCCCCATAAATTATGCCACACCAGAGCCCCATAAATTATGCCATACCAGAGCCCCACTATTTGTCTCACCTCTGCCCAATTAATTATGCCACACACACAGGTGCCCCATAATTATGCCACACAAAAGAGTCCCGTAATTATGCCACACATGGGGCCCAATAAATATGACACACACAAGCGCCCCATAATTATGCACACATGGGACCACCATTAATTATGCAACACACAGGAGACCCACAAGGTGACAATTTTAAAATGCTAAAACAATATATATCTATACATACAGACATCTCTCTCTCTATAACAGCCAATTTGCCCAATTATTTGACAGTATAATTTTGTCATTAATAAGCCACAGCCAATTTGGCCATTAATATGCCAGTATTATTGTGCCAGATGCCAATACCATTGTGCCATTAAGATGCCAGTATTATTGTGCGATTCAGATACCAGGAAAATTGTGCCATTCAAATATCAGTAATATTGTGCCATTCAGATGCCAGTAATTTTGTGCCATTCAGAGCCCAGTAATATTGTGTCATTCAGAGCTCAGGAATATTGTGCCATTCAGATACCTGTAATATTGTGCCATTCAGATACCTGTAATATTGTGCCATTCAGAGACTAGTAATATTGTGCCATTCAGAGCCCAGTAATATTGTGCCATTCAGATATGGCCGGTATGCCCATTAATATGACACTGCCCATAAATATGCAACCGCCAGTATGCCCATTTAAATATGCCACTCTATGCCAATTACTATGATACTGTTTTCCCATTCATTTGCCACAGCCAGTATGCCCATTGATATTCCACTGTTTTCCCATTCATTTGCCACAGCCAATTTTTCCATATGTCACTCTATGCCCATTATTATACCACAGTCAGTATGCTCATTAATATGCTACAGCTGGTTTGCCTATTTATATGCCACAGCCAGTATGCCCATTAAAATGCCACTCTTTGCCTATTAATTTGCCACAGCCAAAAGTCCCATTAATATACCACTTTGTGCACATTAATATGCCACAGCCAGTCCCCGTCCCCCCCCCCCTTCCCCTGTACTCACCTGTCTTCTGAGAGAGACAGCAGCCTTCCATGCTGCCTTTATCGCCCTCCCCGCACATGGATCTGAACTTTGAGCACCAGAAGGTTACATGCATGCATTTTATATGTGCATGCATAGCGTGAGAGAGGCAGCATGGAAAGATGGTTGCACTGACACCATGCTGCCTTCTTGTGTGGAGATGCTGTTGATGGGAGATCTTTTGATCTCTCCAGCCAGTGTCTCTGTAGGCACGCTTGTTTTTTTTTACACTTTTTTTTAAAAAGGGCTTTGGCCTGCTGGGAGATGCACTTTCCAAGTGTCACAAGCCTGGGTCAAGGTGTCAAAAGCCGGGTCAAGGAGTCCAAAAGGCAGGAAAGTCTGGGAGATAGCCAGATCAGGGAGTCCAGAGAGCAGCGAAGTCCAGGTATAAGTCAGGATGAGCACAGGCAGGAAGATGAGTCCGATAAACAAGCCAGGTCGGGAGTCCAGAAAGCAGGGAAAATCCAAATAAACAAGCCAGGTCAGGAGCAGGAACAGTAGAGACAAACACTGGTACAAGCTTAGAAAAATAACCAAGCAATTTGAATTAGGCACGCTGCTATTTTAAAGGGCTATAGGCCTGCCCCTGTAATGTGTGGAAAGCACACTGTGCCGCCCATATCTATAGCGACACTGGGGATACAAGTGCCAGTGTGCGCCAAATGGCAGATCTGCCGGAGGGGGATAATCCTTCTAGTCTGCCCAATATCCTACATATTTTAAAACCCTGTGTGGTCCTTGGTCTTCTATTAAGTAGATTATATCCTCATGCACATCTAATGTACGCTTCAGTTCCTCACATGTGCAGGTTAAACCTCAAGTGAATGTGCTCACACAACCAAGTAAGATTAAAAACAGTTCAAAACCATAGTCGTCTAATACTACAAAGATGGTGATAGAAGTGGATATGCATGCACATGTGCCAACCACATGCGCCTCCACAGGGAGTGGGATGGACAAAGGTGGGCACTTTTTCCCCTGGAAATCGGACCTGCAGCAAGGAAGGGAGAAGCAGATAAATTGATCATGAAAAACACCTGTCAGACAGGGAATTGCAGCAAAATACCCTTTTATTTCATTCTATACTCTCCCCTGAACGCTTTGGTCTGCTCTCTCAGGGCCATTTTTACCATTGAGCAATGGGGGTTGCTGCCCTGAGTTTAGACACATTGCAGGGTCCACTGGTTCTGCTACTTGAGCCCTAGTTTCTGAATCCTTTTTTTTAATATTCTTACTTGCCTGATTGGATGACATTATACTGGTTTAAATTATTATTCCTTTTGTTCTTTCCCTCACTCACCACTAAACCCCTTTCATCACGGTATTTCCCAAGTTCCCTTAGCGTCTTCCTTCTACCATTGATTTCCTTCCCCCATTGGTGTAACGGTGTAGCAATCAGAGTTTAGGATCAACAATGCACGGCCTGAATCTACTGGGTCTTGAGATCTTCTTGTACAACCAGTCACCAGGTCTTTGATTGGTAGTAGGAGATCTTCACTCCAAATCAGAGATATCCTTGGTTGAGCCGCGGACAATGGTGAAAAGGTAAATAGCTGCACCCCTTCCTCTCTCTGAACACTGGATAAGGAAACACGAATAAGACTGGACACACAACCACTGGTGCAGAGATACTGGAAATCTGGACACACAGCCATACTGGTTCTGAGACATTGGATAACACACAGCCACTGGCACTGAGAAACTGGATATCTGGACTTATAGCCATGCTGGTTCTGAGACACTGGATAACACACAGCCACTGGTACTGGGATACTGGATATCTTGATACACAGCAGTACTGGTACTGAGATAAAGAATACTGGATCCATAGTGGAAGCCGAGTTCAGCTTAACGGAAGACATGATAGTCAAAAGGCAAGAAGAGGATCAACGTCTTGGAAGGTTGATGTAAATGTATACAGAGAAAAACAAGAAATACACTGCGCCAAAATGTGATAGTAATAGCAGCAACTAAATCAACCAGTGTTTCACTCCTGGTTCGGTACAATAAATAACAAAAATAGTGAAAAAGTGCGCTTAAACCAACACTTAACATACAACAAAAAAGGGGATTACCCTTAATATGGTAGCAATCCTCTTGGTAAATACATGGAGGGAAAAACAAAAAAAATAATGATAATATAGTGTAGTATTTCAGTGCAAAACCAGGGAATGTGCAAAAGTGAAAATACACTCACATATCCCTGAGCAGTATACTGCTCAGTATATCAAGCCTCATGGGAGCCCACGTAGGGTAGATGTTCCACACGTATCCCAGAAGATGAGAGAGCAGAGGAGAGACGTTAGTAGGGGTATAAAATTTATTGTAGAAAAAATATAAAAGATCTTACATTAAAAGTAAATAGGATCCAACAGGAATATGTAGAATACAATCAGTCCCAATGTCCTCAGATAGTCCCAGCAAGTCTCCTCCTCTCCACAACCTGTAAATGTATGTTCTTTGTAGATAGCCAAACCAACTCCCCATCCCTAAATGGGGAAACTTTCAAAAGTGGTGCTCGGCAATTTTTTAAAAAATTTTCTTGGCATCTTGCAGGAGGTTGTGGGTCTTACTCCATTCTTGGTGCAGTGTTCTGGCCTGAAAATAAACTTCAGAAAGGTCAGAGGGTTGAAAATCCTGAGGCCAAACAGAAGGTTCGAAAATATAGGCAGCCTTGAAAGGAGAGGAACACAGGGATTCATGAAATGAGGGATTATCTGAAAATTTGGCTAAATGCAGGAGAGAGGCCCACTTAGTTTTATCTGAGGATACAAAAGATCTTAGGTATTGCTTGAGGACCTGGTTGGGCCTTTCAGTCTGGCCGTTAGATTGGGGATGATAAGCCGAGGAGAGATGTAAGTTAATACCTAGATGACTGCACAAATTCTTCCAGAAACGAGAGACAAAATGAGAACCACTGTCAGAAATGATTCATTAAGGAACCCCATGAAGGTGTATAATTTCCTTGATAAACACATAGACATAGACAAGGTTTTTGAGGAAAGTAACCAAGGCAGAGATATAAAATGACACATTTTAAGAAGGCAATGTAGGGAGGGGCGGAGGAGTGGAGGGCTTTGTAGGTTAAAGACATAATTTTAAATTTTATCCGTGAAAGACTGGAAGCCAGTGGCGAGCAAGAAAGAGTCTGGCAGCTGTGTTTTGGATAGATTGCAGGGGAGACAGACGAGCCAGAGATAGTCCAGTCAGGAGGCTGTTACAGTAGTCAATGCGAGAGATCACAAGCAAGTGCACTAGTATTTTGGCGGTCTCTTCGCTGAGGAAAGGGCAAATGCGTGCGATGTTCCTTAGGTGCAGCTGACAGGATTTGGCTAAAGACTGAATATGAGGAATGAAGGAGAGAGCAGAGTCAAAAGTGACACGGTCAGCTGGTACGATTGTAGCATTTTCAATGGTTACGGTGAAACCAGGTGTAGGGACAGAGTTTGAGGGAGGGAAGATAATCAGTGATGTTTTGGAAAGGTTAAGTTTCAGGTAGCGATCTGACATCCAAGTGGAGACACTCAACTACACGTGACACTAGAGAGGGAGTGAGGTCAGGGGAGGAGAGGTAGATATGAATATCATCCGCATACAGGTGGTATTGGAAACCAAAAGAGCAGATGAGTACTCCCAGAGAGGTGGTGTACAGGGAAAACATCAGAGGGCCAAGGACCAATCGTTGCGGAACACCAACAGAGAGCGGAACAGGCGATGATGTCGCTCCAGCAAGCGACACAGGATAGGAGCGCTCAATTTAGTACAACTCGATCCAAGATAGTGCCATACCACCTATGCCAAATGAGGATAATCTAGTAAGAAGGAGGCGGTGGTCAATGGTGGTAAAGGCAGCAGAGAGATCTAAGCAGAACATCAATGAAAAGTTGCCTTTAGATTTGGTAGAAAGGAGGTCATTTGATACTCTAGTGAGAGCTGTTTCAGTAGAGTGCAAGGATCTAAAGCCAGATTGAAAAGGGTCAAGTAGTTCATTTTCAGTCAGAAAGTCTGTTAGTCGCAAGTGCACCATTCTCTCCAACAACTTGGACACGAAGGGTAGAAGGGATATAGGACGATAGTTAGATGGAAGAGTGAGGTCGAGGGAAGCTTTTTTCAATACCAGTACGATTTGGGCTTGCTTGTAGGCTGAGGACAGAGAGAGGTTGATGAGATGGGTTAGAGTTGGACAGAGTAGAGGGGAAAGAGAGATTACAAGATGAGATGGGATGGGATCTATCGCACAAGTGGTAGATCTCGAGCAGGAGAGCAGATCAACTACCTCTTTCTCAGCTACAGGGGAGAAGATATTCAGAGTGGGTTTGGGGGATGGGAATGAGGCAGGAGGTAGTTGGGGCAAGTCACGGGAGGTGAAGTTACACCTGATAGCATCAACCTTGTTTTCGAAGTGAGAGGCAAGGTCTTGTGCCTTAAGATTGGAGCAGGGCAGAGGGGCAGAGGAGAGCATTAAACGTTGAGGAGAGATGTTTGGGATTCAATGAGAGGGTGGATATTAAGGTAGAGAAATTGTGATGCTTGGAGTGAGCGAGAGCAGAGTCGTAAGAACACAGCATGAATTTATAATGAAGAGTTGTAAGAGTTAACAGCTTCTTCTGGACATGAGATGGATGGGAAGGAGGGGGAAGAGGTTAGAACAGCTGTGGTATGTAACAGAGGGTGGAGTTAGATACCAGTGTTTTGAATTCAGTCAGGAGGAGATGTGCAGTAGTCGACTAAGGTACAGTGAGATAGAAGGTAAGAAGGTGGTGGTCAGACAGGGAGAAAGGTGAATGGGAAAAGTAAGAAATGGCACATGATTTAGTGAATACTAGGTCTAGCGAGTGACCGACAGTGTGGGTTGGAAAGTTGGTCCACTGGGAGAGGCCAAAGGGAAAGGTTAGGGAGAGGAGTTTTGAAGTAGCAGGAGAGTTGGTTAGGTCAATGGGATTGTTGAAATCTCCCAGAATGAGACATGGTACAGCAGTGGAAAGAAAGTTTGAGAGCCATGCAGAAAAGTTTTCAAAAAACTGGGAAGTATAAACAAAGGGATAGAGGGGAGAAAAGACGAATAGTGTGTACTTCGAATAATGACAAGGAGAGGGAAGGGGCTAAGGGTAAGGGATGGAAGGATCAATTAGGAGAAAAGAGGATGCCAACACCTCCACCCTTTTTGTCCCCAGGTCTTGGGATGTGGCTGAAGTGTAGGTCACCATAAGAGAGAGCAGCAGGAGAGACAGTGTCAGATGAGGTAAGCCAGGTTTCAGTAAGCACAAGGAGTTTAAAGAAGTGAGAGATGAATAGATTGTGAATGTCTGTAAGCTTGTTGCATACAGAGCTTGTGTTTAGCAGGGCACAGCTAAAGAGCAGGTGACTATTGCAGGGGATAGATATAAGGTCATCAGTATTGTATTTGGTGTGTATATAATATAATATATATTTTTGTATGTTTTTGAGGGGTTCTGGTCTTCTTTTGTTGAATTTTTAAGTGCACTTGTTTTATATCCTCTGCTCATTAATATGAACTTATATTAATGGCAAAAATATTGCTGGTTGCGAGGAGTGCCAGCACCAATGCTGTTCACACAATCCCTAGTTGGTGCTTTTCCCAACACATATGTGACCAGTGCAGGGATGAGCATTAATTTTGAGCATTAAAACTTGTGAAAATTGAACTAACTTCAATTAGTTACAGCAACAAAGCACAACAAGTTAATGTGTAGCTTCATTTTAATCTGATAATTTGATTCATTTAAGTTAAAACATAGTAAAGTGGTCAGTGACTATCACTGTTTGGGTTGGAACCATGACAGTAGGCTGTAGTGATTATGATGTTTGGAGTAGGGGCTCGACAAACCCTGGGTGCCTGGTCGCCATGGCGGCCAGGAAATTAGACCTGACACCAGGGTGCCATTAGCCTCATAGCCCCCTTGCCGCTACAATACGTTTTTTTTTTGCAGTGCAGCGTGAGGGGGGAAAGTATGTGCAGAAGCTCTGCCCCCTTGTGCAACGCGTATCTGAGTGCCAGGTGTCGTCACGTGACATCCCGGCACTCAGCAGGAAGATCAATGAAGATCGGCTGCAGCATGACTGTACCCCTCCCCTGCAATGAGGCAAAGAGCAGGGAGGGGGAACACATTATGAAAAAAAAAAACCAACAAATAAATACAAATATGGCACCAATCACCAGCGAGGGGAGGTGTAAACAATCAAGAAGCTCCTATGAGTTCAGTCATTTTCGCTGTTTGTGCATAGGGTGCCGCGCGTCCATTTTCTTCACTACATGACTGAAAATATGACATCGTAGGATCTTGATGGGAGCTTCACAGTGAGTATGTTGCAGATGCAAGTGGGGTGCGTCGTGATGAGGAACAGGTAAGGTTGTTACAATTGGCCACTAACTGTCTGTCTTTCACAGTATTGGCCAGCTTCCCTTAGATCCCTCCTTTCATCCTATTGGTCTGTCTCCCAGTCACTATGACTTCCTTTACCTTGGGATTGGCTGGATTTTGTTTAATCCCTCCACTTTATTCATGTTTCCTCTGCCTGTACAGGAGCTGATAACTGGTAAGATCAATATTTTGTAACCCTTTAATGCCAAACCAACCTGAAGGGGCATGATTCTAAAATAAAAATATAGTTGATACTCCAGCTGTTGAGACTATTACCGTATTTGCTCGAATATAAGACGAGGTTTTTTCAGAGCAAATGCTCTGAAAAATACCCCTCGTCTTACATTCAAGGTCGTCTTATAATCTGAAATCAAACTGAGGTCAGACTATAAGACAGGGATCCAGGTCCCCAGCAGAGCTGCAGGGGACCTGGATCCCCTCTCTAACAGCAGGGGATGTCTGTGCGATGAGCGCAGACTCCCCTGCTGCCGCCCGGCACAACCGCCAGGACTTCTGTGAAGACGACCCCGTGTCGGGCAGCATGGAGGATGTCTGCACGTATCGTGCAGACATCCCCCGGCTGCCCCCACTAGCCACCAGGGAAAGAAACCAGGTGAGGGGGAGGACACAGACAGACAAGGGGAGGGGGGGGGGGAGAGATAAAAGGGGAGGGGGGATAGAGAGAGACAAGGGGAGGGGGGAGGACACAGACAGACAAGGGGGGAGGGGGAGACACAGACAGACAAGGGGAGGGAGGGGGAGACACAGACAAGGGGAGGGAGGGGGACAGAGAGAAAAGGTGAGGGGGTGATAGATAGAGACAAGGGGAAGGGGGAAGAGAGAGAAGTTTTGGGGGGAGAGAGAGACAACGCTGGGGGGGGAAGAGACAGCTGGGGGAGGGGGAGAGAGGCCGCATTGGCACATAAAAGGAAATAAAAACAAGAAATGCATTTGTATAATATACATTTTTTATTAAATATTAAAAAGCAATTTACATATATACAAGTTAAACTTTTTTCCTATAGGGTAGTCTTATAATCAGGCTTTTAGTTTTTTTCCTAAAGGAATGTACAAATTTGGGGGGGTTGTCTTATAATCAGGGTCGTCTTATAATCGAGCAAATACGGTACTCACTGAATACTATACGAATTGTAAACTGGGGTAATAGTATCTAATCTTTACCACCCCAGCTATTTTAAACTTCACATGATGCTTAGGTATATGCTGGTCTGTTAGTTACTACTACCATGGTTATATAATTGTCCTATAAATGGGTAACTTTTGTAACTTTTGTTGAGAGGAAGCCCCTCTTCTGAGCCAACAAAGGTAAACAATGTGGAGTATGTAGGAGGTATAGGGGGTACCGGGGAGGACATTTTGTACTAATAGCATGAAATGCATTGAGCCATCAGAAGTTGAGTTCTGCCTCCTCACAATATCACTTTGACTGTGATTGATTCCATGGATTTGTCTCACCAATTGTCTTCAATAAATTGCGGATATTCACATGCTGTAAGTCCATTCCTGTTTTGATATTTTGCTTCCACATGGAAAATAACCTGTGGATGCCCATGCGTGACATCACATTCCCCAATTTTGTCTGTAAGGGACCCCATGATGTCTGATGGCAGCACTGGATAGTGGGCCCTGGGCTCACTTTGTCCAGGTTAAGGAAAAGGTGATGCAAAACTATTACTTCCCATTGTTGTATATACCATTTAACAACTCAAAGACTGGAGAAAGAATTCCACACTACCCATCCGTCTTCAGTGCTGCCATTAAAACATGGTTGCAGACCTAGTTGTACATCCTCAGGTCACTTCACCAGCTGTCACTTCCAGAATAAAACATGGATTGTGATTTCTTTGTTTCTTTAATTTAAAATGACAAAATAGGGGAAAGTATGTATATTCAACTCAAATGGAGATAGTATTTTCCAATGGGCCAAAGCAGGATAAATATTTGCCCATTCCTTATAGAGGATCCCTGTACACCATGGAACAGGGGATGATATATAAATTATGAGGAAATAATGAATAAAGGTGCAAGGTCTTTACACAAACCCAATATGAACATACTATAACTACAGGAAAAATGTAAGTATTCGCGCAGGCCTTACATGCAGTAATTATAATCACATGAGCAAGGTAGGTATTTGCTCAGTTCTCATATGCAGTAATTATTGGATTTACCCAATTACATGATAACCCTGATTATAAGATGACCCACCCAAAACATAGATCTTAATTAAATAAAAAAAGAAAGGCCTGACTGTAAGGTAAAAATCTATGGAAAAAATCATATCCTACATAAGGCAACAGAAGTACTGAAGCAAAAGATGAGAGGAAGTGTTGAAATTATGGATTTCCAGAGGATCAGATGTGAGACTCGATGCTAAAACAGAGCTATGGTCTGAGGTCTGAATAAAAGACAACCTTGATTGTAAGACAAGGTCATTTTTTTTAGATGTTTTTTATGAAAAAAAACTTGTCTTACAATCAAGCAAACACGGTATAATCACAGGAGCAATGAAGATATTTGCACAGTTCTGGTGTGCCGTAATTGTAATCACAGAAAAAAAGGCAGATATTTGCACAGTTATGATATGCAGTAATTATATGCACAAAATATTGAGGCACATAAACGAGAGCTTTCCAATATAGGGTTTACTTTTAAGGGTTATCCAAAAGAATTCATCTGGAATTCAAATAGATGTAATCCTTCACCAGCAGTTCACAATAAGTATCTGATATTTTTCCAGTAACAAAGTTTCACAGTCTGAACATTGACGTCGTGTTTCAGTCTCCCTTAAATTTTGTAGGCATTGTGTACTTCTGGCTTTCACAGAGAAAACCAAAAGTAACCGAAATCATAGACGTGCTCCAGCTCATCAGAATAGAAGAGCGTCCGATGGGAGCCAGGCTGCTGCAGCAGTCGCAACCGCATCAACAATGCTCTCTCAACAAGGGCTACCTCTGGAAGCCTGGAAGATATTTTAGGATGAAATTTATAAAATGTTGCAATCAATGTTGGAGTATCAATCATTTTGACAGGTTCCCAAGAATTTTATTCAGGTCCATAACCTTTCAATAAAATTAGATTTTCAATCTTCTCTTGATTTAAAGATAGATCCGATATTAAATGGCTGATTATTTATATTTTTACTATGAAGGATTTGAGTAGGGAGATATGGAATACAGGATGGATTTTATAGGAGAGAGGTAAATCCAGATCAAAGGAACAGGAGACTCTCTGAATCTCTGAAAGAACCTGTAATTCAAAGACCAGATTTCTTTCAAGTTTATGATAATGAGTAGAAAACGATACCTTTTCACCAACCATGAATGTCTTGTCATGGGATCTTTTTTAACCATATTTCTTGATCTTTCTGTAAAGTTTGACATAGTTCTTTTGAATATCTTGGAGTCTGTTCTTGAATTGGATGAGCAGAAATATCATTAGGTAAACAAAGAACATGGTATAAATTTTTGTTGTTTTTTGTTGTTTGCTTTCTCTTTCAGTATGTTTATTTGAAAAAGATTGCAACACAATCATATGGATTCAAATTTTAGAAATAAAAACAAACAACCAATCGATATATATCCGTATTGCAAAGAGAGGAAACCAACATGACACAACAGCATCTGAATCATAGCGGTACAGTCAAATCTGTTTAGAACTAGAAAAAACAACCTAGACCAAAGTCTAAAACAAAACTTGAAACAGTGTCTCCGGACCTTACTTAAAGAGGAAAGTGGTATTATCCATTGAAGTTTCTGGACTCAGGCTTCATTATCCGTCCCTTATATGCACTACCCTTCCCTGTGTAAAGAGTGCGTACAGCATTTTGAGACTCCCAGCATGTTGGATATTGCTTTGGACCAGGGGCGTTGCTAGGCTCAAAAATGATCTGGGGCTATAGCCCACAGCTTTAATAATACTTAAAATACAATGATGTCTCATGATCGATAGGTAGACAGACAGAGGTACAGAATGCATAGGTATAGATATAGGATATATGTAGATAGATATAGGTACATGATGATGCATGAGTACATATATGATACAGATGCATATATAGATAAAGATACAGGATGCATAGGTACAGATTTAGGCTATATGGACAGGTACAGGATCCATAGGTATGGATATAAGCTATTAGGACAGACACAGGTGCAGGATGCACAGGTACAGATATAAGATACAGGTATAGTAATGCATAGGTAAAGGTAAAGATATAAGATAAAGGTATAGGATGCATAGGTACAGGTGTGGTCAGTCTTAAATATCCTAATATCTAGGATTACCTTATACCTGTACCACGCATGCTTAAACTCCTTCGCTGTATTAACCTCTACCACTTCTACTGGAAGGCTATTCCATGCACCCACCACCCTCGCAGCAAAAAAATATTACGTTTATAATCACAAAACAAAACCTGTAAAATATTAAATATTTCCAGCCTTTCAAAAAGCTTGAGGTAGACCCCAAATAGATGTATATAACTAGTTGCATTTATGCCAGGGCTTGACGAACTTAACTGAGTTTTAGGAGCCAGTAAAAAATCTAGGAGCCAGACAACAGCACATACACACAATCACATGCAGTCATATACAGACACACATACACACTCATACATGCAGTCAGTCACATAGACACACACACTCATACATACATACAAACAGTCTGTCACATTCACTCGTACATGCATACATAGTCTGTCACATACACTCATACATACAGTCTGTCACATACACTCATACATACAGTCTGTCACATAGACACACACTCATACAGTGTCAGATACACACTCATACATACAGTCTGTCACAGAGACACACTCATACATACATACATACATACATACAGTCTGTCAGAGAGACACACTCATACATACATACAGTCTGTCACATAGACACACACTCAAACAGTGTCAGATACACACTCATACATACAGTCTGTCACAGAGACACACTCATACATACAGTCTGTCACAGAGACACACTCATACATACATACAGTCTGTCACAGAGACACACTCATACATACAGTCTGTCACAGACACACACTCATACATACAGTCTGTCACACAGATACATACATACATACATACATACAATCTGTCACATAGACACACACACTCATACATAGTCTATCACATACATACGTACAGTCTGTCACATACATACAGTCTGTCACATACTCTCATACATACACACACACATACAGTCTGCCACATACACTCATACATACATCAAGTCTGTCACATAATCATACAAGTGGTGTATTTAAAAAAAAATTAAAAAAGTGTTGCTCAATATGTCCCCCCTCCCTGCTGCTATATCTCATTGCAGGGAAGGGGGCATTTCCGTTCCGCACAGACCATCACTAACCATCATTTATCAGGGTTAATTTCTCCATCATTTGTCAGGGTTAATTTCTCCATAATATGCCAGGGTTATTTCCCCACCATTTGCCAGGGTTAATTTCCCCACCATTTGCCAGGGTTAATTTCTCCATCATTTGCCAGGGTTAATTTCTCCATCATTTGCCAGGGTTAATTTATCCATCATTTGCCAGGATTAATTTATCCATCATTTGCCAGGATTAATTTATCCATCATTTGCCAGGGTTAATTTCCCCACCATTTGCCAGGGTTAATTTCCCCACCATTTGCCAGGGTTATTTATACATCATTTGCCAGGGTTAATTCATACATCATTTGCCATGGTTAATTCATACATCATTTGTCAGGGTTAATTTCCCCACCATTTGCCAGGGTTAATTTCCCCACCATTTGCCAGGGTTAATTTCCACACCATTTGCCAGGGTTAATTTCCACACCATTTGCCAGGGTTAATTTCCCCACCATTTGCCAGGGTTAATTTCTCCATCATTTGCCAGGGTTAATTTCCCCACCATTTGCCAGGGTTAATTTCCCCACCATTTGCCAGGGTTAATTTCCCCATCATTTGCCAGGGTTAATTTCCCCATCATTTGTCAGGGTTAATTTCCCCATCATTTGTCAGGGTTAATTTCCCCATCATTTGCCAGGGTTAATTTCCCCACCATTTGACAGGGTTAATTCAGACATCATTTGCCAGGGTTAATTTAGACATCATTTGCCAGGGTTAATTTAGACATCATTTGCCAGGGTTAATTCATATATCATTTGCCAGGGTTAATTCATATATCATTTGCCAGGGTTCATTTATCCATCATTTGCCAGGGTTATTGTGCCCATTAATGTCATCCTCCCTCCACCCCCTTCCCCAGTACTCACCTGTTGGTGATATTTATATAAAAATACATGGAGATCCTACCTTGTGCAGCCTGTTCCTGGATGGGAGGTAAGTGGCAGGTCATAGAGGAGGCATTTCTGCAGCCCCTGGAGCAGAGAGCAGAGAGCAGCCTCTCCACAGCAGCACAGCATCCCTCGTGGTCTGTGCTGTGAGGGAGGACACGTGGGTTCCTGCCGGTCACATGGGTTGGGGGCGGGGTTATCATAGTGACAGAGCAGGAAGCAGGGGAAGCTTCACAGACTCGGGGCTATGGTCAGGAGACTCGGGGCTCCAGCCCCAGTAGCCCCCCCTAACGACGCCTCTGCTTTGGACCATTGTGATGGTGAAAAATCAGTATTGAGCTCTCCCATTGAAGCATGTAGTTAAGTTTTTATGGTTTGTTGTGATGGATTAAAGACTCATAACAGGTGGAAATAGCCTTTCTGGTAAAATTGGTCATTTTTAGATATTTGATGAAGGTTGAATCTTTCTCAGTAGTTTTAGGAAGGTTTAAAGTAGACATGTGCATTCGTTTTCGGACGAATGCATTTTCGGACGAAAATAGCATTTTCGTCCATTCGTCCGAAAAACGAATAACGAAAATTTTAACTAACAAAATCCGAATGAACGAATGGTTAATAAACGAAAATCATTCGTTCATTCGTCCATTCGTCCATTCGTGCTATTGGCATTCTAAACCGAAATAGAGTCGGTTTACAATACCAATAGCATTGTACTACATTCCATAAACCGACATGAATGACTTTCGGTTTATGGAATGCATGTAATGCTATTAGCTTCCTATAAACCGAAATTGAGTTCCCATTCATACGAATAGGTCAATTGACCTATTCGTATGAATGGGGACTCTTTCGGTTTATAGAAAGCCAATAGCAGCATGTATTCTATAAGCCGAAAGTCTTTAAAACAAACGACGTTCGGTTTATAGAATACATGTAATGCTATTGCTGTTCTATAAGCCGAAAGACATTCGGCTTATAGAACAGCAATAGCATTACATGCATTCTATAAACCGAACGTCGTTCGTTTTAAAGACTTTCGGCTTATAGAATACTATTGGCATTCTATAAACCTAACTAGAGTCCCTCCTCATTCATAAGAATTTCTTATGAATGGGGACTCGACTCTAGTTCAGTTTATAGAAAGCCAATAGTATTCTATAAGCCGAAAGTCTTTAAAACGAACGACGTTCGGTTTATAGAATACATGTAATGCTATTGCTAAACTATAAACCGAACGACTTTCGGTTTATAGAATAGCCATAGGATTACATGTAGTACATAAGCCGAAAGTCTATAAACCGAAAGTCGTTCGGTTTATAGGCTGTCGGCATTTAACTATACAGAGACAGAGTCTCCATTCATAAAATTATGAATGGAGACTTTGTCTCCGTGTAGTAAAATGCCGAAAGTCTATAAACCGAACGATCGGTTTATAGACTTTCGGCTTATGTAATACATGTAATCCTATGGCTATTCTATAAACCGAAAGTTCGGTTTATAGAATAGCAATAGGAATACATGTATTCCATAAGCCGACAGCCTATAAACCGAACGTTCGGTTTATAGGCTGTGGGCATTTTACTACACGGAGACAAAGTCTCCATTCATAATTTTATGAATGGAGACTCTGTCTCTGTATAGTTAAATGCCGGCTTTTAACTATACGGAGACAAAGTCTCCATTTATAATTTTATGAATGGAGACTCTGTCTCCGTATAGTTAAATGCCCACAGCCTATAAACCGAACGTTCGGTTTATAGGCTGTGGGCATTTAACTATACGGAGACAAAGTCTCCATTCATAATTTTATGAATGGAGACTCTGTCTCCGTATAGTTAAATGCTATTGTATTCTATAAACCGACTCTATTTCGGCTTATAGAATGCAATAGTACTACGAATGGACGAATGAACGAATGATTTTCCTTTATTAACCATTCGTTCATCCGGCTTTAGTTAGCTTAGCATTTTCGTTCTTCGTTTTTCGGGCGAATGGACGAAAATGCAATTTTCGGACGAAAATGCATTCGTCCGAAAACGAATGCACATGTCTAGTATATATTCACATGTAAATTGCTTTTTAAATAAAAAATTATGATATAAAAAAATCTTGTTTTTATTTCCTTTTATGTGACAATGCTGCCTCTCTCTTTCCCTTGCCCCCAGATTTGTCGCTCTCCCCCCCTTAGTGTTGTCTCTCTCTCACCCTCCCTTTGGCTCCCCCCTCGCTCCCCTTGTGTCTGTCTCTTCCCCCCTTCCCTCCCCTTGTTTCTCTCTGCCCCCCCCCCCCCTTGTTATTCTGTCCCCCCCTCACCTGTTTCTTGCTCCCTGGTGGCTAGTGGGGGCAGCCGGGGGATGTATGCACTATACATAATAGACGGAAGTGTCGGGCAGCATGGAGGTTGTCTGCACGATTCGTGCAGACATCCCCCAGCTGCCCGATTCTCCCTGGTGGCTAGCGAGGGAGCGGAGGATGTCTGCGCGATGAGCGAGACCTCTCCTGCTGCCGCCCGGCATGACCGCCGGGACTTCTATGATGAAGCTGGGTACTTCCGGCTTCCTCATAAAAGTCCTGGCTGTCGTTCCGGGCGGCAGCAGGGGAGGTCTCGCTCATCGCGCAGACATCCACCGCTGCCTCGCTAGCCACCAGGGAGAATCGGGCAGCTGGGGGATGTCTGCACGAATCGTGCAGACAACCTCCATGCTGCCCGACACTTCCGTCTATTATGTATAGTGTATACATCCCCCGGCTGCCCCCACTAGCCACCAGGGAGCAAGAAACAGGTGAGGGGGGGACAGAATAACAAGGGGGGGGGCAGAGAGAAACAAGGGGAGGGAAGGGGGGAAGAGACAGACACAAGGGGAGCGAGGGGGGAGCCAAAGGGAGGGTGAGAGAGAGACAACACTAAGGGGGGGAGAGCGACAAATCTGGGGGCAAGGGAAAGAGAGAGGCAGCTTTGTCACATAAAAGGAAATAAAAACAAGATTTTATTTATATCATAATTTTTTATTAAAAAAGCAATTTACATGTGAATATATACTAGACATGTGCATTCGTTTTCGGACGAATGCATTTTCGTCCGAAAATTGCATTTTCGTCCATTCGCCCGAAAAACGAAGAACGAAAATGCTAAGCTAACTAAAGCCGAATGAACGAATGGTTAATAAAGGAAAATCATTCGTTCATTCGTCCATTCGTAGTACTATTGCATTCTATAAGCCGAAATAGAGTCGGTTTATAGAATACAATAGCATTTAACTATACGGAGACAGAGTCTCCATTCATAAATTTATGAATGGAGACAAACGTATAGTTAAAAGCCGACAGCCTATAAACCGAACGTTCGGTTTATAGGCTGTGGGCATTTAACTATACGGAGACAGAGTCTCCATTCATAAAATTATAAATGGAGACTTTGTCTCCGTATAGTTAAAAGCCGGTGTTCTGACAAATTTCTGGAGCAAATTCTCCTGCGCAATCGCAGGAGAATTTGCTCACTGCGCATGCGCATAAAGTTACAGCTGATAACTCAGCTGTAACTTTGTGACCACCGTGCATGAGACAGCTGCGCAACCCACCTCCCGCCCCCTCACACCCGCCGCACACCCCTTCTTACCAGATCATCGACCACAGCGATACACAGCGCATGCGCACGCCTATCCAGCCGTTTGGGAATGCGCGCGTCCGTTGTTGTGTTCTTAAGGTGGTAAGTAACACGGGGCGTCGGGACATAAGGGGGCAAGCATCCTGGTGAGGGCTGCCTCATCTTGATGGGATTTGTGATCCTCCTGCTGTATTATTGATGCAGCAGGAGGATCACAAATCCCATCAAGATGAGGCAGCCCTCACCAGGATGCTTGCCCCCTTATGTCCCGACGCCCCATGTTACTTACCACCTTAAGAACACAACAACGGACGCGCACATTCCCAAACGGCTGGATAGGCGTGCGCATGCGCTGTGTATCGCTGTGGTCGATGATCTGGTAAGAAGGGGTGTGCAGGGGGTGTGAGGGGGCGGGAGGTGGGTTGCGCAGCTGGCGCATGCGCGGTGGTCACAAAGTTACAGCTGAGTTATCAGCTGTAACTTTATGCGCATGCGCAGTGAGCAAATTCTCCTGCGATTGCGCAGGAGAATTTGCTCCAGAAATTTGTCAGAACACCGGCATTTAACTATACGGAGACAGAGTCTCCATTCATAAAATTATAAATGGAGACTTTGTCTCCGTATAGTTAAAATCCGGCATTTGACTATACGGAGACAGAGTCTCCATTCATAAAATTATGAATGGAGACTTTGTCTCCGTGTAGTAAAATGCCCACAGCCTATAAACCGAACGTTCGGTTTATAGGCTGTCGGCTTATGGAATACATGTATTCCTATTGCTATTCTATAAACCGAACGTTCGGTTTATAGAATAGCCATAGGATTACATGTATTATATAAGCCGAAAGTCTATAAACGGATCGTTCGGTTTATAGGCTTTCGGCATTTTACTACACGGAGACAAAGTCTCCATTCATAATTTTATGAATGGAGACTCTGTCTCTGTATAGTTAAATGCCGACAGCCTATAAACCGAACGACTTTCGGTTTATAGACTTTCGGCTTATGCAATACATGTAATCCTATGGCTATTCTATAAACCGAAAGTCGTTCGGTTTATAGAATAGCAATAGGAATACATGTATTCCATAAGCCGACAGCCTATAAACCGAACGTTCGGTTTATAGGCTGTCGGCATTTTACTACACGGAGACAGAGTCTCCATTCATAAAATTATGAATGGAGACTTTGTCTCCGTGTAGTAAAATGCCCACAGCCTATAAACCGAACGTTCGGTTTATAGGCTGTCGGCATTTTACTACACGGAGACAAAGTCTCCATTCATAATTTTATGAATGGAGACTCTGTCTCTTATTAGTTAAATGCCGACAGCCTATAAACCGAACGACTTTCGGTTTATAGACTTTCGGCTTATGTAATACATGTAAACCTATGGCTATTCTATAAACCGAAAGTCGTTCGGTTTATAGAATAGCAATAGGAATACATGTATTCCATAAGCCGACAGCCTATAAACCGAACTTTCGGTTTATAGGCTGTCGGCATTTTACTACACGGAGACAGAGTCTCCATTCATAAAATTATGAATGGAGACTTTGTCTCCGTGTAGTAAAATGCCCACAGCCTATAAACCGAACGTTCGGTTTATAGGCTGTCGGCATTTTACTACACGGAGACAAAGTCTCCATTCATAATTTTATGAATGGAGACTCTGTCTCTTATTATTTAAATGCCGACAGCCTATAAACCGAACGACTTTCGGTTTATAGACTTTCGGCTTATGTAATACATGTAAACCTATGGCTATTCTATAAACCGAAAGTCGTTCGGTTTATAGAATAGCAATAGGATTACATGTATTCCATAAGCCGAAAGTCTATAAACCGAAAGTCGTTCGGTTTATAGACTTTCGGCTTATAGAATACAATTAATACTATTGCCTTTCTATGAACCGAACGAGAGCCCCATTCATAAGAATTTCTTATGAATGGGGCTCTCGTTCGGTATATAGAAAGCCAATAGTATTACATTGTATTCTATAAAACGAACGAAAAAAATTAACGAAACGAAAATAATGAACGAATTTCGTCTGAAACGAATGCACTAATGAACGAAATTCATTTTAGACGAAATAAATAACATTTTCGTCCGAATGGACGAAAACGAAACGAAAATTTTAGTTTTGCACATGTCTAGTTTAAAGTAGCGAGGATGATTTTAAGCGTAGGTAAGTGTAGAATTCTCGGTTTGGGATCTGAAATTCTGATTGAATAGTGGAGAATGAGTGGATGATGTTGTCAGTGGATATTTGGCCTATGAAGTGGATACCTTTCTCAGTCCACGCTGAAAGCTGCAAGTTATGAGTAAGATTGGATAGCGTAGTCAGATGTATAAAAGGGAGAGCATCTGAGTAGGAGAGCAGTTTTTGGAGATTTCGCTTCCATATGTGTAGAGACCATTTTGTGCTTGGAAGTAACATGTTTGGGATGGGTAGTTGGTTCTTCGGTAGCCACAGTAGGTCAGTTATGTTGTGGGGGGTGATGTAAGATGATTCAAGGTTAACCCATAGTGGGGTTCAGAGGTTTTATATGCTGTAAGCAGTTGGGCTAACCCTGTTGCTTTATAGTAGAGGGAGATATTTGGTATTCCCAGGCCTCCTGCTTGTTTGGAAAGTTGTAGTGTGGCTGCTGCTAGTCTAGGGTGTTTTTTATTCCAAATGAATTCAAGAAAAACAGATTGATAGCGCTGTAGGAGCGATGCTGGAATTGGTATAGGGATAGTGCGGAATAAGTACATAAGTCTCAGGAGAGCAGACATTTTGGCAGCTGCGATTTGGCCGAGCCAAGATATTTCACATTTAGTCCATGTTTGTAGGTCAAGTTTGATTAAAGGCCATATTTTATGAAAGTTAAAGTGCAGAAGGGTAGTATAGGATTTCGTGATGTTGATGCAGACACTTTTTTTTTACTGATAAAATAGCTACTGCTGAGATCATCAACAAGGACTGGTCATGCTCTGTCCATATTATGTGCATAAGTTTAACTGGCTGCAATTTATCAAAAGTGTTTTTTGTCTGTTATTATGTGCCAGTGGGTTCAGAATATTGCAGTTGATGCAATGTCTCACTTTGATTTTCTAGTCCACCCAATGCCATAATCCTCACTGGTGCCCAGCTTTCATGTAGCTCATTTTAATTTGGATTGTCAGCAAATTATATCATCAGAAGGGCTTTGTTTAACAACAAGATAATTATATGATAGAGTCTGGTGCCTTTTATCAATGTTTTTACTTTCAATCTCCCTTCAGATATATTAAATTTTCTCATAGTCCTATTAAGCTATATCTCACAGGATTCAGCATCATATTTCTATGGCATTACCTGACAATTCCTCCTTGATTACTTCACATTTCTTCCAATCCTTCTGAAAAGTACTTCTAAAAATAAAACCTCAGAAATCTCCAGTCAACTTCCTACTAATGAGGTCTTTGTGGTTTTGGCCAACATTCTGACTCCAATCCTTCTTCCTATTTTTATATGCGTCTACCGCTGATAATCAGTGGCTACTTTATGGGGTACACCTATCTGGTACCAGATAGGGACCAATTTTGCCCCCGGAATAGGAGGAATTCTTTGCTGAAGGATGCTGGAAACATTCCTTAGCTATTTTGGTTTATGCTTTTGCAATTCCAATATTATTAGGGCACTTAGTCACTAAAATGAGCCATAAATCAAATATTGATTGGCATTGGGATCTAAACATGGAATCACTGGCAGTTTGTGATATATCTGTCACCTACCTTGTTTTACCTCCTGATCCGCCGCCATCGCGGATCAGGAGGACGCCATCCCGTCGGCTGGGGCTCAGAGTGAGAGCCCCAGCTTCCCTTGATGCTGAGACGCGCGTCCAGTAAGACGCGCGCTCAGTGACGTCACGCACCCGTTCGCGCATGCGCGAACGGGTGTTTCATGAATATTCATGAGCCCAGTTAAAGGGCTATTTATTAAATTAACCCCTCCCTTGCCAATTGATCAGAGGTGTGTCCTGATCAATTGGTAGTGTATTTAAACGGTCATTTCACAGGTTACCTTTGCCTGTGATAGTGCCTTGTGTATCTCACTAGCGTTTTGACTCCTGATTGACTCCGTTTATCTGTTGCTGACCCGGTTCGTCCCTATATACTCCATCCGTTTGTTCCTGCATTCCTGATTATTCTGTGTATGACCCTGCTGTTCCTGACTATTCTCCGTCCGCCGCCTGCCTCGATTTCTGCTAGTGACCTGTTTATCCGTATCTCTCCTGTCCGTGACCCGGCCTGTCTCCTGACTCTCCGTTTGCCTGTATTCCTGTACGATCCTATACGGGCTCCACTTGCTGAGTATCCGGTAGTAAGTGTTCCAGCAAAATCCTTGGTGACATACCACCGGCGGCTCAACCAAGGGTGTGTAGTCATTAAGGTGAAGACCAATACTTGCTACCTACGGTACTTAGTGAGTGTCCCTATAGCCTCATCTACACTTGTGGTCCATCTCCTGAACACGACCGTTACAATATCAGCATCATCTGGCAGCGCATCATCCAATCCCTTGATGCCCGTTTTGCTTCTCATCCTCTGACATCCCCCGCCATGTATTATGTTACTTTTTAAAAATGTAAATGTTTAATCTGTGCAGTTCTTTATACTTTTTTGATGCGTGGTGCTCTATCCAAGCTCTCATGTCCTATATATATATCGACCCTGCTGAGTCCACTGTACTTGAGTATTGAGCAGTACTGATTTGCCCAGGTATGTTTATTTTGGTATTATTTTCCATTTATCGACTTTGGCCTGTGGTATTGTATTTGCTTGTCTTCCAACTGCCCAGACCTTTCTACTTTTCTGACTATGGAATTTGCATCATCTCTGTATATTGCTACCTTGTATCTGGCTAAGCCATTTTAACTGTACCTTTGAGCACTGTTCCTGTGCTAATTCAGAAAACCTACCTATCATATGAATGATACCGTGAATTATTATTTTTTTATCAGGCGATGAACTGCCATTGCACTAGTATGGGTCAGCTGCAACGTATTTAGAAACAGAACTATGAATCTGTGATAACATCACCACATGGCCTGCTGAAAGTCATGCTTGTATTTGCAGATGTACAATATAATTAAATTAACAATGTAGAGCAGAGATATTATATAAATTTCAAATTCACCATCTTAGTGTGTTTTAAGCAAATATATTGAGCATCTTGAATAACATACAAAAGACTCCATAATGTGTACTTTGGAAAGGTAAATGACATCTACAGAAATAAGCAATACAAGCAACATTGAATAATACTGAAACCATTTTTAGTATTGCTTTTATTTCCAATCAGTTTTAAACATCTAGACATCAAATGGCTTTTATATTAACATTATTTACATTTACATTAACTTAACTAAGTTGTAGCAGATAAACTGATACATTTAACAAAAAGAGCCCAGCTCATAATATTCCAATCAGCTGGGAGTGTTGGACAGGAAACATTTAAGGTGTTGGAAAAGACAGGAAAGAGGTAGTATATTGGAAGACTTTGACAGCTAGATAGGTCTGATCATTGTTTGTAAGGGTTGTTCTTGCTGAAGGAGTTGTAAGACTCTATGAAGAGGTGATTTGTAGGAGATGTTTGAAGTGAGATGGATCAAAAGGAGAATAGGAGATGTTTTAATGAAAGCAGTAGGGTTGCCATCTCTTCTTCAGAAATATACCGGCCATGCAATTAACCTCAAGCCAATATTCTGCCAGTAAAATAACCAGTCTGCCATTAAAATAACGGCCTGGTGGCAACCTTAGAAATCAGTGAGTAGTAGGATCTGGAGATTGCTACATGTCTATGCATGTGGTTAGAGTACTGGTGAACTTAATGGTTTGTGGAAAATCTCACTGCTAGAAGCTGAGTATACAGTGAAATGTCACCAGGTGGATAATTGAGTGGTGTAGTTTCAACCTGTGGAAAAGTAAGTCCTAAAATAATACCAGTAAATATACAATATTATTTCATATGTTTTAATCACAGTCCTGAACCCTTCAAATGTGCAAGTCTCACAAAAAAAGGGTTAAGCCCATTTTCTTGATATAACTCTATGAATATAGTTTGTGTATAAAATGACCAGTAGATGGAGCTAGATATGTGTTCCGTTGTGTTATCAACAACATTATTATTTATTCAATCTCTATATTTTCATTTTGGTTTTACATTAGAATCTCAAAAATCTATATTTTGATTATATTATTCAAACAACACACAATAATTGAAATACTTTAGAATAGCTGGTATCGTGTTCAACTTTGTCATTCAAAGGGAAAATAGAGACAAATCTTAATGGTGTATTAAATTGTAGTCAAAAAAATATGCTGTATGATTGCTACCTCGGCCAATTTTTGCCAGCCACAAATAACTTTTGCATGTATGTAAAAGCCATATGTGACCAGAAGGAAATTGAATAACTAATTAATGTGGTTCTGTGGTATCCGATTCTTGATTAGTTAATTTTTTCCTTCTGGTTTCATAAGGCTGGTAAAAAAATATCTGAGGTGGCAACCCTTTCAGTCATTAATATAATGAGAGACTCTTATATTTACAGGAAAAGAATCTGCTTACTTTCATAAGCCCCGAACACCCTTGATGCACCTTCCAGCAAGCCTTCAAGTAGCAGGGTCATACAGCAACAAACAGTAAAAGAGAAGGTTAGAGGAAGATTAGTAGATGAAAGAGATTTATTAAAACAAAGTACAACCCACTCTTACAGCCATAGGGACGCCATCAGAAACATGGCCCGTGCAAGACATTTTGCTGCCCTTAGCGAACATATAATTTGCTGCCTCCAGGCATTTACATACACAGTAACAATTTCAGTGTCACATACATATGTAGGCACATGAACACAAACATGCAATGTCAGATGCAGCCACACGTACACACCGTGTAATAGATGCAGCCACAATCCACACACAGTCACACATTTAATGTCTGTCTCGCTCTCCCTCTACACCATCCCTGTCTGTCCCTCTCTCCCTATGCCACCCATGTCTGTCTCGCTTTCCTGCTATCCCATCCCTGTCTGTCTCGCCCTCCCCATGCCATCAGTGTCTGTCTCGCTCTCCCCATCAATAACGACCTGGTGTCTTATGGCATGCAGTATGGTGTCTGTGCGCTGCCCAGGAGTCTTAACATGCTGTCTCCCGCATCCCCCGCGTGTTCTGAAGCCTGAGCGCCGGCCAGTATTTTGTCCTCTGATGCTGTGACCTCAGAATAGTGCTCAGTGAGGGCGAGAGGCAGCATGGTAGGATGGATGTTCCCTGGGGCAGCGCACAGTCACCATCCTGCCTGCTTGCCAGCCAGAGCCTCTGCCAGCTAGCTTTTTTGTAAAATTTATTTTGAAGCACATTTGCCGGGGCCACCAGGCCTGTGAGATGTGTGTTGTCACCCCTTGATGGCAGCCCTGCTCAGCCATTATCTTTAGACTGAAGATCCTTGCACACTGTTCGAATCAGTGTTCAAATTGTATGAAGTTAACCCAGTGGTGTATCTTGATTTTGTGCTGCCCTAGGCAGACAAAATCCGGGCACCCCCTACCCAAGCTACACACCCACGTTACACACCTAAGACATGCCCCATCATTCAGACTCACATCAAGCTCATACTCCCATCACACACACACTCCCATCACACTCAGTCACACACTCCTACTCCCATCACACACACTCCGACTCCCATCACACTCAGTTAAACACACTGTCTCCCATCACACACACTCTGACTCCCATCACACTCAGTCACCCACACTGTCTCCCATCACACACACTCTGACTCCCATCACACTCAGTCACACACACTGTCTCCCATCACACACACTCTGACTCCCATCACACTCAGTCACACACTCCTACTCCCATCACACACACTCCGACTCCCATCACACTCAGTTAAACACACTGTCTCCCATCACACACACTCTGACTCCCATCACACTCAGTCACACACAGGGCCGGCCTTAGGGGTGTGCGACCTGTGCGATCGCACAGGGCGCAACACTCCAGGGGGCGCCTGCCCGGCCGTTAAAAAAAAAAAAAAAGTTAGAAAAAAAAAAAAGTAAAAAAAAAAAAAACCCGGTAGAGGCACTGGCAGGGGGAGATCAAAAGATTCCCCCTCACCAGCCCTCTGCTCGGCATGCTGTGCTGTGTCCGGGGAGGGGGCGGAGCTAACCGGCTCAGTGGTGTAGCTCCGCCCCCACACTGTGAAGCAGAGCAGCGTCTGCTTCACAGGGAGCCACGGACAGCAATAGAAGGTGCTGCTCGGCTCCCCATGCCTGCAATAAGTATGGGGAGCCGAGCAGCACTTTCTATTGCTGTCTGTGGCTCCCTGTGAAGCAGACGCTGCATTGCTTCACAGGGTGGGGGCGGAGCTACACCACTGAGCCGGTTAGCTCCGCCCCCTCCCTTGAACCACACTTGCAGGCAAGGGGGGGGGGTGGAGAGACAACAGGAGGTGAGAGAGGGACAGAAAAGGGGGTGAGAGGCAGAACAGGGGGAGGGGGGAGAGAGAGGCAGAACAGGGGGAGGGGGGAGAGAGAGGCAGAACAGGGGGAGGGGGGGAGAGAGAGACAGAACAGGGGGAGGGGGGAGAGAGAGGCAGAACAGGGGGAGGGGGGGAGAGAGAGACAGAACAGGGGGAGGGGGGAGAGAGAGGCAGAACAGGGGGAGGGGGGGGAGAGAGAGGCAGAACAGGGGGGGGGGGAGAGAGAGACAGAACAGGGGGTGAGAGAAAGACAGAACAGGGGGTGAGAGGCAGAACAGGGGAAGGGGGGGAGAGAGAGGCAGAATAGGGGGTGAGAGAAGGACAGAACAGGGGGAGGGGGGAGAGAGACAGAACAGGGGGAGGGGGGAGAGAGAGAGACAGAACAGGGGGTGAGAGGCAGAACAGGGGGAGGGGGGGAGAGAGAGGCAGAACAGGGGGTGAGAGAAGGACAGAACAGGGGGAGGGGGGAGAGAGAGGCAGAACAGGGGGAGGGGGGGAGAGAGAAACAACAAGCGAGGGGGAAGAGAGAGAGACAGGAGGTGGGAGAGAGACAGAACAGGTGGGAGGGGGGGAGACAGACATGGCAAGGAAGAGGAAAGGGACACACACATAGGGGGGTGAAAGACGGGGGGAGGGGCGCCATCGGGGAAGCCCGCACAGGGCGCCGGAACACTTAAGGCCGGCCCTGGTCACACACACTGTCTCCCATCACACACACGCTGACTCCCATCACACTCAGTCACACACACTGTCTCCCATCACACACACTCTGACTCCCATCACACTCAGTCACACACACTGTCTCCCATCACACACACTCTGACTCCCATCACACTCAGTCACACACACTGTCTCCCATCACACACACTCTGACTCCCATCACACTCAGTCACACACACACACACACACAGTCTCCCATCAGCACTTACCTTTCCCTAGTGGCAGGCAGCATGGTCCCTCCATGCTGCCTGTTCAGCTTCCCGGCGATTGTGCCAACAGGTCACGTGACCGGGCGCGCGTATGACGTCAGCGCGCCCGTCACGTGACTGTCGGCACTTCCGTGTCGGCACACTGCACGGGGAGCCGAACAGGCAGCATGGAGGTTTCTCTGTGCTGCCTGTTCGGCTCCCCGTTCAGCCTGGCAGGCAGAGCGATGGTGAGGGGGGATCTTCCGATCCCCTCTCACCTCCGTCTCTGCCTGCAAGCACGGTCTTTTTTTTTTTTTTAAAGGGCCGGATTTTTTATTTTTTTTCAGTGCTGGGGGGCGCTGCCGCCCCCCAAAATTTGCCGCCTTAGGCATCCGCCTAGGATGCCTCGCGGTAAATACAGCACTGAGTTAACCTGCTTCTTTATTCTACCATCTGCAAGATTCAAAAATGAATATACTGGGTTATAAATCTCCCCTTCCTCCTTTATGTGTCATCCTGTGATGCTCAACTACTAGTAGCATGTAAAGATTACAAGGGAGATCAGCATGACTTCTGCGCATGTACAAAACTTTGCACGTGTACAATATCTGTCCACAAGTGTCCTGGACAGTGTAGTTGGAACTTTGGAAAACCAATTCCATATTGGGACTGTCCAGCGCAACTACTTTTAGTATAGTCGTGTCATTTCAAGTGGTGCGAGTTTACATGCATGCATAGCATACACATGGCCCAGATTACTAAAAGTGCAAATCAGATTTCATTCTTGACACACAAAATACACATGAGATCATTTATAATTTATAACTATTGCACATAAGCAAGTAACAAAAACAAAGCCAAACTGGTTGAACTTGCCAACCAGGATTGTTTACCAAAATGAATAACATGTCTCATAAATAGTTCCCTTAGTACAGGGGTGTCCAAGTTTTTTTTCTAAAGTGGACCACATAATCAGACACGCATGTGCGTGTTGGGTCGCATAATTTTTTAAATTGCAGTAATGGTGAAGAATAGCTTTTTGGCCATAGAAAAATGTTTGGTTCTTTAGAAGTAATACAAAAGCAGTTCAAAACAAGGTTAAATTAACTTTATTCAAACAAAAGTATACATATAAAGGGATAATGAGAATATGGTCAGTTAAGTCAGGTGGGCTACACCTTACTGTCAAACGGGCCGTATTTGCCTCCTGGGCCTCAAGTTAGACGTCCCCTGCCTTTCTATTCTAATTCTTGAGTAGAAGAGAGACAGAAATGAGGCAGTTACACAATCAATAGGTAAGGGGAGAAATTCGGTCTGTGTTATTTCTTAAGAAGTAGTAGTTTGCTATAATTGAGATTGGAAGACGAAACTTCTGAAGTATTATGTTTAACCAAACAGAGGTGATTACCAGCAGTTGTATTTGCTAAGCTCCCTACACTTTGTATATATTATTACCCAAGCACATATGGGGAAGAAGGGAGAAAACACACTAACTATCCTCTGCTTATTGCATATTTTTGTTCCTTCCTTCATTTATTTGTTTATTAAGTTGTATATTACCCTGCTCAGGGATATCAGTTCAAAACTACTCATTAGAAAATAGAACAATCAGTCAGCGCTTTCAGAAAAATGGCCACTTATAAAACATGAAAAAAACAAAACAATTGTAGAATGGTAAATAAAAGGTATACAAAATAATTTGATGCTGCGTGCACTTGGAAAAAATAAGGGGACACTGTAGTCCTAAGAGGGACAGTATAGTCCCCAAACTCAGTTTGCTGCAAGATGAAAATTGCTGCTTGTATAGTGCACAGGCTTTTTCCTATTCATTCTGTAGAAATCACATTTTTAATATTTGACTCAAGCACTCCCCAGTGATTACGCTACATGTTTACAGCAGGTGCAGCAGCACTCATTATATAGACACAATTTAAATTAAATTATTCTCATTGGTTCCTGCAGTCAAAAAAAAAGGAAATTGCTTTTACTTACTAGTGTGGGCAGTCCTAGAATCTTGCAAACTGTTTAATTTCACAATTTCATATAGCTATAAGTATTTGATATTTGAAGCCATGCAAAATGAAAAACATGCATTTTAATGTACTTTGAAAGCAAATTAACATGGATTAATATTTGGAAGATGCATTATGGGCACTAGACAGTCCCTTTATGCAGCTCTTTGAAGTGAAGTGCCAAACCCATTTAAAAACAGGTTATAGAAAAATAAACGCGCAAAAAGGACACACAGTGTCATACAGAATATACAATGTATTACAACCTCTGTTAATCTGAGGTACTTACAGAAGTATAAAAACTTATAGACACCAGGCATGTGGCGAATTCCCCTCATAAGAAGGTCCAGATGTTTATAACAGGCAGCAACACATTGGCTGGGTGTTAGTGAGACCAAAAAAGAGTGACATCGAAATTGCTGCTTGTGAGCACTGATGTCCATAGCTGTAGGTACCGCAAGTAAGTGGCACTGTGTTTGAGGAGCAAGTACAGTTTCCCAAAATGTCCAATGGTGTGGCTCCTACGTGTTTCCTGGCTACCAGCTTTGTCAGAGAGTAGCTGTTGCCTGCATAGGCCTCCACTATCTATAAAGTCATGAATATGTATGTGCAAGTTTAATTTAAAAAAAATACATCTGGGTATGTGATACACAGGGGGGGAAGAGAAGGGACTGATAAATAAAAACTTATTGAAATATTATAAATATATATTGTGCAATGCTATCCTGTAAGTGTGAGTGTTTTACCAATGTCATCCTGAACTTTAGTGATATTATCTCATTGGTGTATTTTAACTCTTTTTCAGAGCAAGGAATAAAATGGATTTGATTACCCTTTTCCATACAGTTGTTTGTGAGTGCACTTACACAGTAACGGGATGGCTTCCCAAGGCTGGTAGCCCCTCTGTCCATTGTAGGAAATCACCTCCTTAGCCCCCGATTAAAGCTCAGCATTCACCAAGCAAGTCTATTTGTACCCAAATAGCAGACAGGACTACTAGCAGTTAGGTACAGCAAGAATGAACATTTATTTGTGAAAACAGACTTCTATACAGACAAATATGACATCAACTAGGGGGGAGGCACATGGGAACTAATTATAACATGCAAGCCTCAAACAATAGAAAACCTAACTTAAAAGAGGTAATTAAATACAGTATAACTTAATTAAACATGACACCTTTGGATACAGACATCCAGAGTATAAGAGACAATAGATGGCTCACTGGACAGTAAACACTTATTGATTAGGTAATAATACATTTAAACAATAACATATAATAATATTTCTTAACCTGGGGGAAACACAATGAATGGAACAAAGGCTTGGCCCTCCCAAGGTACACATCCTGGCTGATATCCTGAGTGAGCATGTGTTGAAATCCTGCTGTATTGAAGCAGGGTGCCACTCAGGGCCGGATTGGCCCACCGGGATACCGGGAAAAATCCCGGTGGGCGGCCTGCTCCAGGGCCGCCTTGGCCACTTAAAGCCAATAGGCGGCAGCCACCACTATAAGAAGTTCGGCTGCTGCAACTGCTTAAAGTGGCGGAAGGACACTTTAAGAGGTTCGGAGGCTGCCGCCTCTTTAATAAATTGTCCTGCTGCCGCCGGATGTTGCAGCAGCAGTTCCTGCGCGGTGCAATGAGGAGGAAGAGACAGCAGGGTGAGTGAGAGCACGGGGAAGGGGGAAAGGGGAAGAGAAACTACGGGGGAAGAGTGACACTACAGGGGGAAGGGGGAGGGGGAAAGAGTGACACTACAGGGGGGAGGGGGAAAGAGTGACACTACAAGGGGAAGGGGGGGGAGTGTGACACCACTGTGGGAAGGGGGGTAAGAGTGACACCACTGTGGGAAGGGGGGTAAGAGTGACACCACTGTGGGAAGGGGGGTAAGAGTGACACCACAGGGGGAAGGGGGGGGGAGAGTAACACCACAGGGGGAAGGGGGGGTAAGAGTGACACCACAGGGGGAAGGGGGGGAAGAGTGACACCACAGGGGGAAAGGGGGTAAGAGTGACACCACAGGGGGAAAGGGGGTAAGAGTGACACCACTGTGGGAAGGGGGTTAAGAGTGACACCACAGGGGGAAGGGGGGGTTAAGAGTGACACCACAGGGGGGAAGGGGGGGTAAGAGTGACACCACTGTGGGAAGGGGGGTAAGAGTGACACCACAGGGGGAAAGGGGGTAAGAGTGACATCACAGGGGGAAAGGGGGTAAGAGTGACACCACAGTGGGAAGGGGAGAGCGAGAGACACTACAGGGGAAGGGGAGAGGTGAGAGAGACACTACAGAACTGAGAGAGAGACACTACAGGAGAGAGAGACGCTACGAGAGAGAGAGAGAGAGACGCCAAGAGAGAGACAGAGACGCTATGAGAGAGAGAGAGAGACGCTACGAGAGAGAGATGCTACGAGAGAGAGAGAGACGCTACGAGAGAGAGACGCTACGAGAGAGACGCTATGAGAGAGAGACGCTACGAGAGAGAGAGAAGCTACGAGAGAGAGAGAGACGCTACAAGAGAGAAGAGAGACGCTACGAGAGAGAAGCTACGAGAGAGAGAGAGACGCTACGAGAGAGAAGAGAGACGCTACGAGAGAGAAGAGAGACGCTACGAGAGAGAGAGACGCTATGAGAGAGAGGCTACGAGAGAGAGACGCTACGAGAGAGAGAGAGAGAGACGCTACGAGAGAGAGAGGCTACGAGAGAGAGAGAGAGAGAGAGGCTACGAGAGAGAGAGAGAGAGAGAGGCTACGAGAGAGAGAGAGACGCTACGAGAGAGACGCTACGAGAGAGAGAGACGCTACGAGAGAGAGAGAGAGAGAGAGAGACGCTACGAGAGAGAGAGGCTAAGTGAGAGAGAGAGGCTAAGAGAGAGAGAGAGGCTACGAGAGAGAGAGAGAGAGAGAGAGGCTATGAGAGAGAGAGAGAGGCTACGAGAGAGAGAGAGAGAGAGAGAGAGAGGCTACGAGAGAGAGAGAGAGAGAGGCTACGAGAGAGAGAGAGAGAGACCCTACGAGAGAGATAGAGAGAGAGAGAGAGAGACGCTACGAGAGAGAGAGAGGCTACGAGAGAGAGAGAGAGGCTACGAGAGAGAGAGAGAGGCTACGAGAGAGAGGCTACGAGAGAGAGAGAGCGACGCTACGAGAGAGAGAGAGCGACGCTACGAGAGAGAGAGACGCTACGAGAGAGAGAGACGCTACGAGAGAGAGAGACGCTACGAGAGAGAGAGAGGCTACAGAAATATGTACACAAGGATATGTCTCACACACTGCTCCGATATATACCTCTGCACAGGGCAATTCATATAACTCCGTGTACATACTGGAGATATATATTGCCCTAGGCAGGATTATATATCAGTCTTATCTATAAATAATACTCTGTTCATATGTGTTTTTAAAACATGCATGGTTTCCCCTTTTATGAACAAAAAAATTATATTATGCTATGGGGCTGGTTTAAAAATGTTATGCTATGGGGCTGGTATACAATTTTTTTCCAGGGCTGGTTTTTGTTCCCAGTCCGGCCCTGGTGCCACTGTTTATCCCAAAGTATGTACCCCCAAATCTAGAATATCCACAGACAAGGTCTATAGTCCACAAGGAGGTGTTTGGCCCTCAGGCTGCTCCAAGAGCTCCAGTCACGCAGGCAGTCATGATTCACTTCGTGAAAGGTACCGTGACATACACGATAATAGGATTTGTATTGTTTTGTATTGTTTTTTCCACATGTACGTGTGCCCCTTGGAGTTTCGTTTAGAAGTAGTTACATCAGAATAATACAAAATAATTAATGACAAACACTTCCACCCTCAAGTATTTGTGGCACAGCTACCTGTTTGTTGAAGTAATGCATCCTACAAAGTAAAGAAAATGAAAAAGATCTGTCTGATCAGTTATTTTCCCCTCAACAAATCCTACCTCCTCAAAACGGTATATATGGCTTGGAAACATCACTACCGTTGCCACAGCAACATTCCTGCTCACCTCCCTAAACCCTACTTCCATGGGTTACATTGCAGCACACAAGGCTGACTGAAACCAGCCATCCTAGCATTACAAGGACTTTAAGCAGATCATTTCTACAGAGAGAGATTAATTCCACAGTGTTCCACAGCATAAAAACTGCGGCAGACAGTCTGCCTTATGTCACTGAATTTTAAAGCACTGTTAAAAGAGAGCCAGATAATAAAAACTTATTGTTTTAATTACGCAACAGGGTTTTCTACGTCTATCTGTTTGAGTCAGTAATTGTATATTTCAAAGTTTTTCCAAGATTTTACATATGTTTAACAAGGCTCCTTTTCCATTTGAATCTGAAAAGATAACTGATAACTGTCCATCCATCTTTTGTTCTTTGTTTCCAATTTTTGCCCACTAGAATTTTTGCTATGGATGACTAAGAAAAGATCATTAAGCTGTAGTTTAGGCCAATTCTTGTGCAACAATGCACATTTTAAATTACATTATTTTAACTTAAATCCTTATTTTTAATCTTTTTTTTTTTTTTTATTTCAATGGAGTCTTGATTCGATCTTAGTACATTTAAATCTCTCATCCCACTTACTTCACTTTCAATAATGTACCAGCCTTTTTTCTTAGCTGATCATATATTTTTGGGAAATAATAAACGCAGAAAATATCCTCATAGACCATTCTAGTGAAGATATATATATATATACCTACCTACCTTTGGCAGAATGGGTTAAGCACATCACATGTTACATAAAACTTTTTCGGTTTCCACATGTGGATTACAAAAACAACTTTTACTAAACTTTGTGATAAAAGGGACAATTGATTCATATTTGATGGACTTTCACAGACCTTGAGAAGGACACTGGGAAGTAAAAGCCTGAAATGTAATTTATTTTCAAGTTAAGTGCATTTGACATATTATACAAATATGTACAAGGTAGATGGGACTGTATCACCTAAACATTGTTTTTACTGTGCATGTAGAGCATAAAAAAATATTGAAAATCATCTATACATTGTGTTATCCAACTTGTAAGCAAATGCATAAATTAGGGGGGAAATGTGTCTGTGGATTCTCTTGCTCATTACATCACCTGTGGCATGCTATGCAAATGAACTGGTTTTCAGTGGGAAATGTGTAATTTGCATACTATGTCACAGGTGATGTCATAAACATGAGGCTCCACACATGCATTTAAAACACATTTTTTTTCTAATTAAGGCATTTGCTTTCAACTTTGCTAACAATGTATTCTATAATTTTTTATGCTCTGCATGTACAGTAAAAACAGTGATACAGTTCATTTAAACAAAGGATATGCTGATATCAAAAAGTTGATAGATCCACAAAACATGTTTCCAAAATATTGCAAACCATGAGTTTATAATTATAAGATTTATTTTTCACATACTAAAAAGACTCCATCATCTAAACATTCTATATTTTGTGAACGTAGTGAGAAAAATTGATCAATAATGATCTATATACATTGTTAGCAGGATATTTGTTTAATGTTTCTGTAGTATCTCCTGTTTATCTGGCTTGAAATGCAAATTGTCATAAGCACAAGACAGCACAGACAGGTGTCATATACATGAGACACACAGATATGTAAATACATTTTTATTAATTTGCATGCATTCTGCTAACACAACGTGTACCTTATTTTGATATTTTTTTTAATCTCTACAATTACGGTACAAAAAATATTTAGGTAACAGGATCGCCTTAGGGTCCATTCAGAAAGTTAGTTTGCTGTCCTATAATTGTCCTTTTAAAATATTATGGCTGTTACTTGTTTGTTTGTCTCAAAATTATTGATATTTTTGTCTCTATTGTATCGGCTGTTTGTTTTATCTTTTGTTAGTAAAAATGTAAGATTATTTTTAATAATATTTTCTTATACAATATAGTACTTCTTAAAAGTGGGTTAAATTAGTTTGAGGTCTTGTCAAAACTAAATAAAAATTAAATTATAATAATACATATTCAGCCTTACTGATGGCAGAGAAGAACGAGGCTTGTTCCAGTTGCAGTGACAATGTTACCCTATTCATGTAATCAACTGTTCCAAACATATAGACCATGGGGGTTATTAATAAAAGTTAATTCTGGGGCAAAGTTCTAAAAAGTAGCCAACATCGCAGGAACATTCCATTGGTTTCCATAGCGACAGCTCCATTTTCGACTTTTATAAGTAATTCCTACTGTCAATAAACAGCAGTCTGTTTTCAGATCGGAGGACACATACTCTGCTCTTGTGGATGCGTTTTTACCTGCACACCTTGGATGTAGGAGGGGATAGTGGAGAATCCGCCCTATGCAGGGAGTGCATCCAAAGTTTGCATTTCCTGTAAACTGTGGGCTGGGCTCGGATTGCCCAACACAAAGGTGAAGGAAGAGGACAAAATACATTTGATCGGGCCTATTTTTTTATTTTAATCTTTGTTGGACCTTAATATATTATTTGGAAAATGAAGCTCTGTGACAGCAGTTAAAAGGATTACCGAGAGCCGTGTGTGGGATGGGTTACAGAAGCGCAGACATGATGATCTTTGGTATGCTCATCAGCTTTCTGCTTGCAGGTCTAACAGGTAAGAAGGAAATTGCTCCACCTTTATATCTCTAAACTATAGTGGCAGATTTTCGCACTTTTCAGTTAATAATTCCCTCAGACCTGCCCTCCAACTCGTGGTAAAGCAAGATAGCTATTCGTAAAATGTATCCTGCTGATGTTCGTACAAGCCTGGGAGCTAGTGTATAATTAGGTTACATTAGGTTACATTCTAATTACCAATATGTCTTTTTTACTTTCTAGGTTTGTTTGTGTGCATTTTGGATATCTGTGTCTGATCACAGTAATAACTGACCAGGCTGCTTCTTAAAAAAAAAATAAAAATAAAAAAAAATATATATATATATATTGCTCCGCTCTTCCCTCATAGTAGGGACAAAATAAATACATCTTGAACTTTTTTTCTCCCATTATTACCATATACCTTGAGGAAGAACATGTAGCCATAGCTACCTCCCCCTTATGACCCTCATCCCTCCCCCTCTACCGGGGCTGCCCTCTAACCAAGCTGAGCTTTCACTACTTTTCACTTATTCATGCATTAATGTGTAGCATTTTCTATCCAATAGTTTTTTCTGTCTTACTGTCTCCGAACCTTATTTGTCTTGTCTGTCTGTCTGTATCTCTCAGTCTCTTTGTCCTTCTAATATATCTGACCTGCCGATCTTAATGTATCTTTCAGTTCCTATGTCCTTCAAATATATCTATCATGACTATCTGTATGTGTCTATCTCTGATGATAATGGATGGGCTGATATTGCAATATGAGCCACTAAATTGTTTTGCTCCCTGGGCCAAAAGTTGACAAGTAGGGTGACCACATCACCATGTTATTCACCAAAAATTGGAAACTGGGCTACATTTCACCAATTAGGGCTGTAGAACGTAAATTTTATCATCTTTTTGTTATATAAGCATGCCTGACTAAAACAACAATGTGGTGACTTTATGGCTAAGGTAATGACATAAATAGATTAGTGTATGGGAATCATATCTGTTACACAGTGCTTCTGAATGCTAAGAATTTAAAAAGCTAAGCCAAAAAGCCAACAATTAATTCATTGAAGAAAAACACCTCATTGTGTTATGCAAGGGAATATGGGCATCAGCAGGAGTCAGAACACTGCCTCTAATGTACCTGCGGTAGTGGCAAAATGTAGGCAACTTGTATATTAAAAGTGATAAAGATACTGAGGTTTAGTAAGATGTCTGCTCTTCTACAGGAAATATGTCTATGGTTCACAATTACAGTGACTTTCACATTCCTTTTAGTTTTTATGAGTATTATTGCTTCAGAATATGTTTTTTTTTATTGGGCTGTCCTTTAACCTTTTTAAATCCAGTTCTTTGACATGCAAAAAGTTTTTTTGCCATGGCCATGAATTTTAATTTGCTATGTAGATTCACTATATGAAATCCTGCACCTCGACTCTGCCTAATTGATGATTATTAGTTTAATCATAAGTAAAACCCCTTGGTGAAATTCTGTAGCCTGTGTCTGACTTCAGAATGGTGTTCCCTAGATATTGGTTTCTTCTTCACTGTAGATACACATACTAGTATAGCTTTTATACACCAAGCAGTGTAGGGAAAGTATGTTGGCCTTCCTGGAGTCATCAGCTGGTCCATCAGTAGTTAGCAGGAGCCTACTCTTCAAGATACTATAAAGTCCCTTACCTGGAGTAACAAAAGAGCCACTACTCTTTCACCCTTGGTGTGTTAGGGACTGACAGGATTGCCAGTACCTAGGCCTAGCTACCATCTAGTTACCTGTGGGACTGTTTAACTAATGGAATTGAGCAGCATAAATCCCAGCATTTTGGGGGTGCCGGGAGTATGGTTTGTATGTGGGAGTTTCACTGTTACTACACATGCTCAATATTCATTCTACTGTGTCCTGGATAAAAAGATGTAGTAATTGGGACTTTTGTATGTAAACCAGGAAAGTTGGTTGTGATAGAAAGAGGTATGGACTTTTTTCCACAACTGTGTTGGAGTGAACACCCCACAGAAGTTTAACAATTGGACCCTTCTATGTGACATACCATGACAAAATCACATACACCTCTACTTCACATGTATAATTTCTCATACAGTATGTGGGAACTTTTGAAGAGCAGCTAGTCCAAAAGCATTATCTAGATATACAAGGACAACTGTTGGTCTAAAATTAAATTCAATACCTTAGCCTTCTTTGCACTGTATAGCTCTGTCTGGGGTCTGACGTGGTTTAGAATCTTGATGATAGCCCCTGATAGAGCTATGTAAGCAAAGAAAGCTCAATAAGGTTCTCATTTCATGTGAATTCTTTCATTAAAATATTTCTGTTTAAATGATCTGAAATCCTTCAAATAAACATACTTTAGTTTTATGCCAAGATTTATGCATTAATAGTAATAGTTGAGACCTTCTCCTTGTGACCCACTTATTTAATTGACTTTCTTGCTACTACCATGACAATTTGTATCCTCCTCTATTTACATTAGTCTGAAAATGGCCACCTGAAGCAAGTGTAAAACTTTTATCTTAGTCCATTTAGGTAATCTTTTAAGTAGCACTGTCATTTTTAAAAATTGACTGCAGTTTAAACTTATAAAGGTATGCAGATACAGGGGAAATTTTAGCTTGTGATTAAAGGTACTGAGGGCTAATTTTTAAATACTGATGCAAATCATTGTTAATTAGAATATTCGTGATTCAACACTTAATCTTTCAGTTATCAAATGGAAAGCACATATCATCTTACCTTCGATGCTACTGCTAATTAAGTTAGAAAAGCCAGATACGTACTCTGGCAAACGTAGGTATGATTAAAAATGTTAGTTTCATTAATGCATGAATTCCAAAAATAGTTTCTTGTTCACAATATATTTTATTAATTAACTTAATTGGACTTATTTTGGGGAAGTTTACTTTTAACTTTATTTCATTCATTTATTTCATTGCTGCCACAACAGGGGCCAGATGTGGCATCCGAACTGCTTTGTTGACACAGCCTAACTTTGGCAGAAGTGCGCCTGCGCAGGTGACACACACCACCTCATGCCCCCTCCGGATCAGCTACGGTGACAGGTAAGTATAAGCGTATTACTCATTATTGTCATTTACTAGCGTAGCAAGCAATTGGTAAAACTTATCTCAGTTACATGCTACGCTAGTAAGTGGAAGACACACACGGGGGACAGAGGGAGACTTCTTGATGGGAGTTGTGATCGGCACCTTAGGCTCCTGTGTGTCCCCCTCTGTCCCCCGTGTGTGTCTTCCACTTACTAGCGTAGCATGTAACTGATATAAGTTTTACCAATTACTTGGTACGCTAGTAAATGACAATAATCAGTAATACGCTTAAACTTACCTGTCACCGCAGCTGATCCGGAGGGAGCGTGAGGTGGTGTGTGTCCCTCGCGCAGGCGCACTTCTGCCAGAGTTACGGCTGATTGACAGCCGTAACTGTGTGCGCATGCGCTGTGGTGCGCAATGAGCAAATTCTACTGCGCCTGTGCAGTAGAATTTGCTCGAGGAATTTGTCAGAACATCGGCAATGTATTAGTATGAAGATGCCTGATTGTGAACTGTGTGCATGCTCGATTGAGGCTTTTAAAATCTGTTAAGATAAAGCAGTCAATGGGAACTACATTTCCCTTTGATTCTGCAGTGGAGGAAGTGCTTCTGTATCCTTACAGATATTAAAAGTCACAATCGTGCATGCACGCGTATAGATCACCGTCGGGCATCTTCCGAATATGCATTGCCAATACAGACTGTGATAGCACTCTAATACATATGCCACATTTGGCCCCTGTAGAGCCAAGGGGTTAAGAACACAAGTAGGAGGGGGTGGTGACTCTCTGAATGAAATAAAGTGAAAAGTAAGCCCCCCCCCCCCCCCCCACTATAAAAAAAATAAGTTTAATTAGTTTAATTGTCCTTTCACCTCTGTTTATATAGTATTATTTATTTGGTCACTGAAAGCAATTATCATTTGTTGAAAATTGTTCCTCAAGTAAGCATTTATTTTATGTTCAAATAGGAACACCCAGTTTCTGTAGCAGCTACAACCTCACCCGATGTGACTCAGAACTTGGCAGAGATTAATCTTGATAGGATATGATTAGTCTTGACCCCTTTTGGCATTGTGAAAAAATAAACTAAGCCACTGTTCTAAAGAATCGAATAAATATAGTAAGCAGTGCTGAAACAGGATCTGTGTGTGTTTTTATTAATTCAGTCACTGAACATCATTGTTGTTGTGAAATCCCCACCCTCCCCTTTTATATATATTTTTCGTAGAATATAATAGGAATCATATTTATTACATTTTGGCGTACCTGGTTTGTCCATATTCTGTGTATTTAGAAAGTAGGCTGTTGATTTTATTTGAAAGTTTTGTTAGAATTGCTTGTAATTTTGTAAGCTTCTGAAGTGTGGTATCCTAGTATTAAAATTAAAGTGTAGGTAGAGAATGAAAATTGATTGAACATGACCTATAACAGGACTTGACAAATTTAATTTAGAATTTGGAGCTAGACAACAGCAAATACACTGAATCACAGAACATACACATGATCACACAGTCATGTACATATACACTCTCGCATTCAGATTTTTAATCCCGATTTACTTGTCCCTGGTCATATCTAGAATAGACCTACAGTGGATATAAAAAGTCTACACACCCCTGTTAAAATGTCAGGTTTCTGTGCTGTAAAAAAATGAGACAAAGATAAATCATTTCAGAACTTTTTCCACCTTTAATGTGACCCATAAACTGTACAACTCAATTGAAAAACAAACTGAAATCTTTTAGATAGAGGGAAGAAAAATTAAAAAAAAAAAATAATGTGGTTGCATAAGTGTGCACACCCTCTTATAACTGGGGATGTAGCTGTGTTCAGAATTAAGCAATCACATTCCAAATCATGTTAAATAGGAGTCAGCATACACCTGCCATCATTTAAAGTGCCTCTGATTAACCCCAAATAAAGTTCAGCTGCTCTAGTTGGTCTTTCCTGAAATTTTCTTAGTCGCATCCCACAGCAAAAGCCATGGTCCACGGAGAGCTTCCAAAGCATCAGAGGGATCTCATTGTTAAAAGGTATCGGTCAGGAGAAGGGTATAAAAGAATTTCCAAGGCATTAGATATACCATGGAACACAGTGAAGACAGTCATCATCAAGTGGAGAAAATATGGCACAACAGTGACATTACCAAGAACTGGAGCTCCCTCCAAAATTGATGAAAAGACGAGAAGAAAACTGGTCTGGGAGGCTACCAAGAGGCCTACAGCAACATTAAAGGAGCTGCATGAATATCTGGCAAGTACTGGCTGTGTGGTACATGTGACAACAATCTCCCAGATTCTTCATATGTCTAGGCTATGGGGTAGAGTGGCAAGACGAAAGCCTTTTCTTACGAAGAAAAACATCCAAGCCAGGCTACATTTTGCAAAAACACATCTGAAGTCTCCCAAAAGCATGTGGGAAAAGGTGTTGTGGTCTGATGAAACCAAGGTTGAACTTTTTGGCCATAATTCCAAAAGATATGTTTGGCGCAAAAACAACACTGCACATCACCAAAAGAACACCATACCCACAGTGAAGCATGGTGGTGGCAGCATCATGCTTTGGGGCTGTTTTTCTTCAGCTGGAACTGGGGCCTTCGTTATGATAGAGGGAATTATGAACAGTTCCAAATACCAGTCAATATTGGCACAAAACCTTCAGGCTTCTGCTAGAAAGCTGAACATGAAGAGGAACTTCATCTTTCAGCATGACAACGACTCAAAGCATACATCCAAATCAACAAAGGAATGGCTTCACCAGAAGAAGATTAAAGTTTTAGAATGGCCCAGACCTGAATCAGATTGAAAATCTGTGGGGTGATCTGAAGAGGGCTGTGCACAGGAGATGCCCTCGCAATCTGACAGATTTGGAGTGTTTTTGCAAAGAAGAGTGGGCAAATCTTGCCAAGTCAAAATGTGCCATGCTGATAGTCATACCCAAAAAGACTGAGTGCTGTAATAAAATCTAAAGGTGCTTCAACAAAGTATTAGTTTAAGGGTGTGAACACTTATGCAACCACATTATTTTATTTTTATATTTTTTCTTCCCTCTACCTAAAAGATTTCAGTTTGTTTTTCAATTGAGTTGTACAGTTTATAGGTGGAAAAAGTTCTGAAATGATTTATCTTTGTCTAATTTTTTTACAGCACAGAAACCTGACATTTTAACAGGGGTGTGTATACTTTTTATATCCACTGTATGTCTATCTCATGTATGCTTAAACTCCACTATATTACCTCTACCACTTCTGCTGGAAGGCTATTCTATGCATCTACTATTCTCTCAGTAAAGTAATACTTCCTGATATCACTCTTAAGTACTATGTCCTCTAGTTGTGGTAGGTTTTCTTCTTTTAAAGGAACACTAAACATTACTTTTCACTTGTGCTTCTAATATAGAAGCACAAGTGAAATTTTAGTTGCTCCTATTGTGAGGATAAACTGGCATGTACTTTTGATAGTACACATCTGACCGACAGCTGCCATGCTTCCGTAGGAAGCCTCTCTTTTTTTTTTCATTGGGATCAGTAGGGGGGGGGGGACCTTAACTAAGTCCCCCCTGCTGATGCCATGCAAAAACGAGGGGCTCTAGCAGCGGGAGACCCTCGCATTCGGCAGTCAGAGCGGGGCGAACCAGGAACTACTGTGTCTCACATGTGAGACACAGCAGATAGTAAACTTGCGTGTATCTATTCAGATACACGTCAGGTTTACTTCAAATTTTCCGGAAATGTTTTGTTTAACCCCCTTGCTTCCTTCAAGGAAGCAAGGGTTAAACAAGGTGCATTGTTGGTTTAAATATACTGTCCTCCTTTTTACTGCATTGATTCCCTTCATGTATTTAAAAGTTTAGAAAATATCCCCCCTGTCTCTTCTTTCCTCCAAGAAGTACATGTTAAGATCCTTTAACCTCTCCTGGTAGGTTTTATTCTGCAATCCATGCCCGTTTAGTAACCCTTCTCCGAACTCCCTCCAAAGTATCAATATCCTTCTGGAGATATGGTCTCCAGCACTCCCGATTAACTTGTAAATCCTCCAAGTGAGGTCTCCCTCAGGGGTGTATCGTGCCCGAGTCACAGGCATGCTGCCAGTCTGGAGCACACCTGTCACTTGGGGGCACGATGTATCTCGTGTATTTCCAATGGTTTGGGTGCTGCGAACAGCAAGCACACAAACCCCCTGAAATACACGAGATACATCCGAGTGGCTGACGGCAGCTGCAAATTCGGCAACAGTGTTGCCAATTCGACCAGCACTAACAGTATACGAAGCAAAACGCAAAGCTTGCACTTTACTACTGTCTACATGTCTACTGCACCACCTTGATCTACAATTATTTTTTTTTTTTTGGCATTATCTTCCTGAACTGAACAAGGATGGCATGGCGATCCTACATGAGTAATCCTACAGTGCTTTGCAAAAGTATTCACTCTCCTTGACTTTTTACCTATTTTGTTACATTGCAGCCTTAAGTTCAATGCTTTATTAATCTGAATTTTATGTGATGGATCAGAACACTGCCAAGAGTGGAGCCGGTTTTTGATGGGATTTTGTTTCCCTCTACTTGGTTTGCAATCTAAGTGTCACATGATCTGTCATTACCTATACACACCTTTTTTTTTTGAATGGCCCCAGAGGCTGCAACACCTAAGCAAGAGGCACCACTAACCAAACACTGCCATGAAGACCAAGGAACTCTCCAAACGAGTAAGGGACAATGTTGTTGAGAAGTACAAGTCAGGGTTAGGTTATAAAAAAATATCCAAATCTTTGATGATCCCCAGGAGCACCATCAAATCTATCATAACCAAATGGAAGGAACATGGCACAACAGCAAACCTGCCAAGAGACGGCCGCCCACCAAAATGCACGGACCGGGCAAGGAGGGCATTAATCAGAGAGGCAGCACAGAGACCTAAGGTAACCCTGGAGGAGCTGCAGAGTTCCACAGCAGAGACTGGAGTGTCTGTACATAGGATGACAATAAGCCGTACGCTCCACAGAGTTGGGCTTTGTGGCCAGATTGGCCAGAAGAAAGCCAGTACTTTCAGCAAAAAACAAAATGGCACGTTTTGAGTTTGCGAAAAGGCTTGTGGGAGACTCCCAAATGTATGGAGGGATGTGCTCTGGTCTGATGAGACTAAAATTTAACTTTTCGGCCATCAAAGAAAACGCTATGTCTGGCGCAAACCCAACACATCACATCACCCAAAGAACACCATCCCCACAGCGAAACATGGTGTTGGCAGTATCATGCTGTGGGGATGTTTTTCAGCAGCCGGGAGTGGTAAACTGGTCAGAATTGAGGGAAAGATGGATGGTGCTAAATGCAGGGATATTCTTGAGCAAAACCTGTACCACTCTGTGCGTGATTTGAGGCTAGGACGAAGGTTCACCTTTCAGCAGGACAATGACCCCAAACACACTGCTAAAGCAACACTTGAATGGTTTAAGGGGAAACGTGTAAATGTGTTGGAATGGCCTAGTCAAAGCCCAGACCTCAATCCAATAGAAAATCTGTGGTCAGACTTAAAGATTGCTGTTCACAAGCGCAAACCATCCAACTTGAAGTAGCTGGAGAAGTTTTGCAAGGAGGAATGGGCAAAAATCCCAGTGGTAAGATATGGCAAGCTCATAGAGACTTATCCAAAGCGACTTGGAGCTGTGATTGCCGCAAAAGGTTGCTCTACAAAGTATTGACTTTAGGGGGGTGAATAGTTATGCACATTGACCTTTTCTGTTATTTTGTCCTATTTGTTGTTTGCTTCACACAAAAAAACATCTTCAAAGTTGTGGGCATGTTCTGTAAATTAAATGATGCAAATCCTCAAACAATCCATGTTAATTCTAGGTTGTGAGGCAACAATACACGAAAAAAGCCAAGGGGGGTGAATACTTTTGCAAGGCACTGTATATCTTCACTGAGTTCTCACAGGGACAGTTACCTAATCCAAAATATACTATAATTTATCATTCAAGTTCTAATAGCCATCTATTGCAAATCTAGTCATATAGATCTTAATTATTCATAACCTGTAATAAGACATATTTCTCAGAATTTTCCTGATATTGAATTTGTTTAATTTCAGAAACTTCTTGTTATATATTTTTTGTATCTATAAATTGGGGATTTGCCAGCAAAATTGCTGATTAAATCTATATTCCTTCGTGATGGTGAAAAGGTTTAGCACAGGTTTAAACGGCTAAACAATTTTTTACTCGAGTGAATAATTCAGTGTCCCTTGTATAAGAATAAACTGCATGTACTTTTGATATGTACAGTGTCCCTAGCATAAGGATAAACTGCATTTACTTTGGATAATATGTGCCAGTTTATCCTCTGAGTGGCAGCTGTCATGCTTCCCTGGGCTTCATATGAATATGATAGAAAACATTCATAAACTGGGACATATGTGGCTCCCGGGCCTAAGACATAATTCATTTTACTTTCTGTTTGTGTATCTGGGGGGGGTATCTGTGTTTCTGTTACAACACACATGTGCATCATTTCCTGTTTAAGTGAAAATAGACCCTCAGGCCATTATCCCTTAATTTTAGATGCTAGAAATTCCTCAGAAACAAGTAGTTGCCTGAGTTTACCATAAATGTACAGAGCATATTACATGGATTTACTATCGGTTATAGCCCACAATGACATGTAGCTAGAGATTCTCCACAGAATGGACTAGGCCATTGCCTTACTGCAGAAATTGTTCCCAACCTAGTCCCCATTAAACTGAACAAAGTGAATTCTATAAACCAAAGTCCTAAAAACACAGCGGGAAAGTTGCAGGAAAGTGTAGAAAACATGAAATGTGAAGATACTTTCTCTATAATTCGAGTGAAGTACATGTAGATATGCTAAGGAAATGTGGACAAGAAATATCGCAGATTAAATTTAAAGTTATATGTGATGGTCACAATGATTATTGGTCTTATAAGATATTGGGTCATAATCTTTGACATCTGTATAATATGCCAATTACACAGAAACGTGCAAACTTAAAGCTGACAATAAAACGGTTAAGGTTGCCACCTGGCCGGTATTGTACCGGTAAGCCGGTAAAAAATTGGCTTGAGGTCAATGTTAAATCTATGGAGGCAGCAGCATGGCCGGTATTTTTTTTGTAGAAAAGGTGGAAACCCTAAATACGGTAAATATCCCAGCATAAGCTGGGCATTCAGGGTTAATGTGGTTTTAAGAAAAAACGCCTGCAGTTGTGGGAGTGGTCAGAAAGCTATAAATAATTTAAAGAGTATGTTTTGAAGATGGTCTCTTAATTCAGTTCCACTGTGTCTATCTCTATTTCTCTGTGCGTTAGAATTAACCCTGAATATTCTGGCAGCTTGAGTTTAATATGTCCTTGAGTTAACCTGTCTCTTGATGTATGCAATAATGCCTTTATGGTATATTATCAAACTATAGCTCAAAATACAATACATTGTTTCATACATCACCTAGAACATTGTAACAGAATAAATGTAAAAACACAAGTAACAGCATTATAACAGAATCAATACATATTAGGAGGCAATATATCTGTCTTTAGTGCTATTAGACATTCCTTGTTTAAAAAATATTTCCCAGTTCTTATTTTTTTCCTCAATAGAACACGGATAGAACTACGGTGAAAGGCCTTGTTACAAGACCATTTTCTTAAAAAATTGTTTTTTGTCTACTTAAATAATCAAGGAAATGATACATAGATGACAGATCTGTATAGACGAATAACTTGCGTAATATTTTCTTTACAGAAGTTGACAAAATAACAGACTTCTATTAATATATTTATTGTAAAAAAAAAAAAAAAAGTAGGGTTAGTGCTGAGGACTAGATCCATTTGTGGGATATGCTGTGTGTGTGTGTCTGCAAATTCCAACTTTGTTTGACGTACCCAAACATGCTATATTGTTTTTCCAGGAGTAAATGTGGCTTTCTTTTGATACATTTTGAATGCATAATTTAATATTTAAAAAAAAAAAAGTAAATATGAGAAAAGATTTGATTATATGTACTGTTTTGGGGAGTACTTCATATAAATACCTTTTTATTTATTTATTTGTTTTACTTATTTTTGTCACCAGCAGTAGTGCTGCCAAAGTTATATAAATATATAATTTGTAGTATTGTATGAGTGGCACTTTAAAAAAAAAAAAAAAAAAAAAAAAATCCACAATAGTAATTCCAGGGTGCTTGTGTAGACCAAAATACAAAAATAGAAAAAGTCAGTACAATAGTTATCTCAAAGCAAATGTACACTTCAGTATCCGGAAGAGAGCCTTTATTAAGGCTGACAATAACCCAACCACAGAATGAAGCGCTATATATGTATATGTGAAACACCACCCCACTTACCAGAAGACACACCCTCCCCCACTATCCTGAAGTATTTCCAGTTATATAGTGCAAACATCTATAAATAAATAAAATGTCAAATGGTAAACCCCCACATATGTGTACCAATTTACACAAAATGACCATATTTACGCAAAATTATTGCATATATGCCACAATTTGTGTAGCACACATGCATGTACATAAAGGCTACAAGTCCAGAATCAGAGTACCGATATTGTCAGCTGAATTGTAGAATTTGTCAAACATGGCTACTTTGGCCCTAAGGTTCAAATTTCCAAATGTCCCAATTTAGGAGCGACAGTCCCTATTTTGTCCCTCTTTTCTGGGAGCTCAGAATTTTGCTTTGTAGAGGTGTATCGCAAAGTTTGAGAGCAATAAAATTCAAAATAAAATGTGTTTTTTCATTTTTTTTTAAATGCACTAAATGTGTTTTTATATTTGTGTTAATAAAATGGGTTATTCTAATAATAAATAACTTACCAAATGACATAAATAGTTATCCGTTTTAACCCCTTAAGGACAGAGCCTTTGAAACATTTTTGTCCTTTCTGGACAATGCCTATTTTAACATTTCTGTGCTGTTTGTGTTTAGCAGTAATTTTTTCTTTGTCATTTGCTGTACCCACACATATTATATATTGTTTTTATCGGGACAAGAAGGGCTTTCTATGGATGCCATCTTTTTGATCATATCTTATCATATTATTAAAAAAAAAAATAAAATATGGTAAAAAAAAAAAAAATACACAAATTTCTTTGTTTTTATTTGAAACAACTTCTCCTCATCGACAATAGCGAACGAAAAAACATGCTAAATAGATTCTACTATTTCTCCTGAGTACAGGGATACCACCCATGCATAGGTTTGTTGGGTTGTTTGGGGGCTAAAATGCCAAATTTGTGAGGTGCAGTTTTTTGTTTTCCAACTTGAAATTTTTACATGCAGACAGCCTGCACCCATGTCCCATTTGGGACATATTTGAAGCCAGCTAGTGTATTTTACCCCATCAACCCATATATTTTTTAAAAGAAGACACCTTAGGCTATCTCAAATGGTGGTATTTTTACACTTTCCATGCACTAATTCTACCACCAGCCTTTGTCAAACTTTGTGGTAGTAATTTTTTTGTGGTTTTTTTCCACAAACCTTGTACTTCAGACATGAATTCACAGATTTTGGTATGTGTCACTGCCAAATAACACCCTAATAAGTGTTCAGCAACATCTCTTGAGTACAGGGATACCACCCATGCATAGGTTTGTTGGGTTGTTTGGGGGGTAAAAGGCCAAATTTGGTAGGTGCAGTTTTTGGTTTTCCAAATTAAAATTTTGACATGCAGACCGCCTGCACTCATGTCCCATTTGGGACATATTTGAAACCAGCCAGTGTATTTTACCCCATCAACCCATATATTTTTTAAAAGAAGACACCTTAGGCTATCTCAAATGGTGGTATTTTTACACTTTCCATGCACTAATTCTACCACTAGCCTTTGTCAAACTTTGTGGTAGTAATTTTTTTGTGGTTTTTTTTCACAAACCTTGTACTTCAGACATGAATTCACAGATTTTGGTATGTGTCACTGCCAAATAACACCCCAATAAGTGTTCAGCAACATCTCTTGAGTACAGGGATACCACCCATGCATAGGTTTGTTGGGTTGTTTGGGGAGTAAAAGGCCAAATTTGGTAGGTGCAGTTTTTGGTTTTCCAAATTAAAATTTTGACATGCAGACCGCCTGCACCCATGTCCCATTTGGGACATATTTGAAACCAGCCAGTGTATTTTACCCCATCAACCCATATATTTTTTAAAAGTAGACACCCTACGCTATTTCAAATGGTGGTATTTTAACACTTTCCATGCACTAATTCTACCACCAGCCTTTGTCAAAGTTTGTGGTAGTAATTTTTGTGTGGTTTTTTTTCACAAATATTGTATTTTAGACATAAATTCACAGATTTTGGTATGTGTCACTGCCAAACAATAACCCAATATGTGTTCAACAACATATCCTGAGTACAGGGATACCACCCATGCATAGGTTTGTTGGGTTGTTTGGGGTCTAAAGGGCCACCTTGTGAAGGTGCGCATTTTCAACTTGGAATATTGACGTGTAGTCAGCCTGAGCCCATCTTTCATTTGGGACTTTTTTTTAAGTAGGACAGTGTATTTTACCCCAAAAAGTATATATTTTGTAAAAGTAGACACCCTAGGCTATTTTAAATGGTGTTATTTTAACACTTTCCATGCACCAATTCTACCACCAGCCTTTGTCAAAGTTTGTGGTAGTCATTTTATTGTGTATTTTTTCCCACATACATTGCACTTTAGACACAAATTCACATATTTCGGTATGTGTCACTGACAAACAATACCACAATATATGTTCAGCAACATCTCCCGAGCACAGGGATACCACCCATGCATAGCTTTGTCAGCTTTGTTAGGGGTTGAAAGGCTACATTTGAGAGGTGCGCTTTTTGATTTTCAAACTTGGAATTTGAACATGTAGAGCAAGGAAGGGGTTAATAGCTCTTATAAGAGCCTTTGTAGTACTGTACAAAAAAATTAACCCCTAAAAATGCACAGACAAGAAAAAATTTTCTGCTGTGCAGTGATCAGTGGCAGGGAAGGAGTTAATACACTACACTATACAAAAGGTATGGCTTTTATAAAAGCCCTTGGGACTCACAATTTATTAACATTTTATTTAATTTATTACAATTTAAAAATTATGTTATACAGATCTGTCTCTTTCCCTCACTAAAACTCAAGTGAGGAGAGGGAGGCAGATCCATATGGGTCAGAACAATATTTACGAACCAGACGAATGGTGATGCTCATCTGAGAAATCACCAAACCACCTTTGCCACTGATCGGCTGTTACTGATCGCTATACACGCGTTCAGACAGCTTCAAAAGGAATACACGTAATCCCCTAGTGGGTATAATTAACCCCTAGTGAGTCTGACAAAAAAAATGCTGATAGCAAAAAAAAATCCTTCGGCGACTAGATTGCTCCATATGCGCTGCTTAGGCAGTGACCATATGCACTGCTTAGGCAGTGACCATATGTGCTGCTTAGGAAGTGATATACGGCAAGGAAGGGGTTAATAGCTCTTAAAAGAGCCTTTGATATACTGTAATAAATCAAAGTAAAAAAAAAAATAACCCCTAAAAAAATGCACAGACAGCAAAAAATGTGCTGCTGTGTAAGATCACTGCGTACACAGCGATCAATTGCAGGGAAGGGGTTAAATACTGGAAACGGCTTTTATAAAAGCCTTTGGGTCTCAATTCTATTAAATATATTATAATTAAAAACTTACATTATACAGCTCTGTCTCCCTCACTAAAACTCAAGTGTGAGGGAGGCAGATCTACACGGGTCAGATCAAATATTTACACATATTGATCTAACCAGACGAATGGTGATGCTCATCTGAGCAAACGCCAACCCGCCATTGTCACTTATCAGCTGTTACTGATCGCTATACATGCGCTCAGACAGCTGAAAAATTTTTTTTACGTTAAACGTAGTCCCCTAGCGGGTATAATTAACACGTGACGGGTGTAATAAAAAAGTTTTAAAAAAATTAAAAATGCTTCTGCAGCAAGATTGCTGCATTTGCGTCAGATCGCTGATTAGGCAGTGATCTACGGCAAGAAAGGGGTTAATCTCTCTTAAAAGAGCCTTTTTTTATACTGTAATGAATTACAGTAAAAAAAAAATAACCCCTAAAAAATGCACAGACAGCAAAAAATGTGCTGCTGTGTATGATCACTGCGTACACAGCGATCAATGGCAGGGAAGGGGTTAAATGGCTTTTATAAAAGCCCTTGGTGTTTAAAATTTTATTAAATATTTTTTTTTATTATTTTATTTTATTTTTTTACTTGATCTGATCTGTCTCTCTCCCTTACTAAAAGTAGTAAGGTGAGGGAGGCAGATCAATACTTGTCAAAGGCAATATTTACTAATATTGCCTTTGACAGTATGATAAGTGCTCATCAGAGCACTTACCATACATGCCTGCACACAGATCACATAGATCTGCTGTGCCGGCATCGATTGGCTCCCCCTAGAGCATCGGAAGTGAAATACTTTCACTTCCGATGCTCTTGCCATTCGCTTGCCGTTCGCTTTCTAAGCACATGTGTGCAGCGGGCGCAGCCATTTTTAAATGGCTGCTACGATCACTCCGTGGAGTGATCGTAGCGCGCCCCTGCACATTTGGGGGGTGTTGCACAATGCCTCTACCTAGAGGCATTGTAGCAACACCGTTAGAGTAAAGAAAGCGACCGCTGGTCGCTTTCTTTACTCCATTTAGTGCATGACGTGCCAGGCACGTCACCTGTCGGCAAGTCCTCGATTTGCCGTGACGTGCCTGGCACGTCACCTGTCGTTAAGGGGTTAAGGTCAATGAAAATGATCCAGTAATGCCCTATGCATAGTGGCACCTTCAACTACTGCCCCCGCAAATAAGTGGGTCTCTGTCCATTTGAAATGTTGGTATGTATGTTCATTTCTGGTTTGCCTTCTGAGTGCAGGAAGTTATTTTAGATAATCAGCAGCCATACTGGTGTAAACATTAGGCTTTAACCCCTTAGTGACTGAGTGCTATGTTGCATTTGACGTGCCTTGAAGACCAGAATTCCATTATTTTTGTCAAATGTTTACTGAACTGTGAATTTCTTTCTTTGTGTTCAGTCCACCCACACAAATTATATATCATTTTTTAAAAGGACGTATAGGGCTTTCATTTGATACTATTATTTTCATCATATGATATCATTTACTATTAAAAAAAATATAAAATCTGATGAAAATATTTTTTTTTTTACACAATTACAAATGGTTAAAAAGACCCCGTCTATATATTTCTACTATTTGTCCTGAGTTTAGTAATATCAATGTTTCCTTGTTTGTCTATGTTTTATTTCACGTAATAGGGCAATAAACATGTTTTCTAACCATTTTCTTCTACAGTGATTTTTTTTTTTAACCCGAACCCTAAATTTACCCCAACTCTAAATTTAATCTAACCCTAAATTGACCCCCACCCCTTAATCTAACCCTTGTAATCATCCGAACCCCCGTTTAACCCTCATTATTACCCTATTTGTGACCCTAACCCTAGATCTAGGTTCAGTAGATCAAGGGTTAGCTTTTTCCATTTATTTATTTATTTCATTTATTTATTTAATTAATTTTCTATTTTTTAACTGTAATACCGTCTAACTGCCTGTAGGGGCAGTCAAGTAGCGGTTTCAGAGCGACGGAAGAGATTTTTTTTTTTTTCTCTTCCGTCGCTCTCCTCTGGGCACGCTGTATTGAAGGAGCATGCTCCTCCGATACAGCACACACCCGTGGTGCCCAGGGGGGCACAGAATGTGTTGCATGATGCCTCCATCGAGGCATCATTGCAACACTTTACACACATAGGCAGTGATGAGCATTCACTGCCTATGTGTGTTAACGCGCATACGATCACATTCGAGGTGATTGTACGCGCGCGGGGGGGGGTCGAGGGGGGGCTGAAAGCCCTCTCAGAGGCTGCTTCGGATCCGAAGCAGCCTCTGAGAGTAGCTAAGGAGCGCAACACTACATGAAAACGGAGGACGTATATATACGTCCTCGGACCATGCTTTTCAGGACGTATATATACGTCCATATGCGTTAAGGGGTTAAAAGGACACTAAATGTTTTTTTCACTTGTGCTTCTTATATATAGTTGTCCCAAGTAGCACAGAGAGAGACCCTCGTTTTTGCATGGGATCTTCAGTGGGGACCTTAACTAGGTGAGCCCCCACTCTGATTGGCTGTGCACGTGCTGACGTTTTTATGCGACAACCAGGAACTGCTGTGTCTCGCATGTGAGACACAGCAGTTAGTAAACCTGCGTTTATCTATTAAGATACATGTCGGGTTTACTTAATTGTACCGGGACATGTTTTCTTTAAAAATAGCTTCCTTCTGGGTTAAACAACGTTTAATGTTGCTTTAAAAGTGCAGGACCCAGCAGGGAAATGGCAGTTGGCAGGTGACTGTCTTACTGGAAGCACCAGCAGCCATTTTAAAGTAAAAAAACAAAAAACATGACATTTATGATAGTTTGACACAAGTATTTGCAGTTTACATTGTAACTGAAATGTACTTTACATTTGCAAAAAAATGAAAAACAAGCAGGTTTTGAAGTTAGCTATTAGGTTAGATCAATAGGCAGAGGGTTAGATGAAGTATGTGTGTTTTACCATTACAATAGCATCTAATAAAGATGATGAATAACCCTCCATAGGCAAGGAAATAATCATGTTTTAATGCTAACTTATTGAGCAAATCCCAAAAGGAAGAGGGCATTATTATAGAAGACGGGTAAATGATAATACCGTACTATCCTTCAGGACTGATTCTTTTAATAAGAATTTTCAGTCTGTTTCCTTCCCCTTGGTGGGAACATCATTGTTATCCCCTGTATTGGAGAAATACCGTTGTGGAATTTTGAAGAACCTGATATTTAGGCAAGTATAATTTCAGAGGTGTTCTTATCTTTAATAGAATGGCAGCCAATGGAGACCACTGAGCTCTTAAGTCTAAATAATACAGGATACAGGTTTATATAGAACAAAACAAATGTTTAGGATGTACAGTTATCCAGATAAAACCAGAAATAACATGTTTGAAAAGAGGTTCTTCATGACTAGCATCTGTTTATATTTACTAAGAAAACACATCCCACCCCCCAACCACTCACACAAACATTTCACACAAACACACAGACATAATTAAATGTGATTTCACTAGATGCAGATGCAGGTGAACAAGAAGATGAACCATTGGAAGGCTTTTGACATCATGCCCAGTAAAGAAACTCCACCAATTTGGGAAGGCAGTCTATTTGTCCGGGTGCTCGACAAGGACCTCAGTCAGGATTTCCAAATAGTAAATGATAAACACAATGCACATCACTCCTTTGTGAGGGGATATTTCTCTTCAGGCAATTTCAATCCAATGAAGGTTTTTTTCAACCCTTGGAAAAAAAATCCTTTATTAGGTTGAAAAGTTGCCTGGGGCATAATAAATCACCTCACAAAGGAGTGCTGTTGCTTGTGCGTATTATTTATTATGACCAGTATATAATACACAAGGAGGAACTCATTCCTTCTAAGAGGTGAAAAAAAAGTGAGCCTAAAAAGCAGAGATTTAAGGAAAACCAAGAAAACCTTTTTGTGGGCAATTCTCAGTGGTGAGTATGACAATTATTTTAAAAAAGGCCAGAAAGGAAGAGCACGTTTTTACCCCTTGGAATTGTAGCACGTCTACTAAAATCCCACGCACTCCAGAGTTGATAAAAATCTAACTACGTATTGTGAAATTAGAGCAGTAGTGGGTATGATGAGCCGTTTTTTGTAGTTTATTTTCCATCCGTAAAAAGCTTCATAAGAACATTTAAAAAGTAAAAAACAACATTATATATTTAATTCAAACAAACTATGTCTGATTAGCTGGCGCATGCAATATAGGGACACCCTGACATTTTATTGGAGAAGCAGATCAAAATGCAATTTGAAAATCTAATTAAACAGTAGCCTACAGGATTTTCTGCTTGCTTTTATCTTATTGCGTTTAATATGTGAAATCTGCTTATTCTTAATTAAAAAAAATTCACCTGTACATTTGAAAAAAACATTTGGAGAGATAGGCAGCATTGGTTATCTTATATTCAGTTTTTAGGAGGGCGGAAGGAAGTGTTGAGGAAAAAACTAATAAGATAATGGTTTCTTTCTAATTATGTTCCATGATGCAGCACTTATCTAAAAAATAAAACAAAACAATTGGACACTATTGTTGTAATTGCCAGATATAAGTCAGAGAGCAAGTCATTTTTAAAGAATTTAAGGATATTAAACATTTTTTTTTTTAAATGTTTTAATACATTGTGACTAAACATTAGTAACATTATGTACTTGGTTGTTTCAGAGTAACTGGGATAGCAGCTTGATTTTGGCGCTCAAGCAGGATAGGTGTTTTCTTTTCATGATAATATCCTCAAAACCGGTCTTTGTAATTTTCATTCACAGAATCCGTGACTGTCACCTTGCACCCAAAAGACAACATAATTATTATTATAAAACCTGCTGTTAATAAACCCAAATCGCCATCTTGTATGATCTGCACTCCAAAAGATGGCTGCAATATCCTTGGGCTACAGATTAACCCTGGGATGACTGTCACCTACACTTTCAGCTGTCCTGCACCAGAGAAATACTTTAAAATGGAAATTACTCGAGTGATTGGTAAGCATTCCTTTTTTTTTTTACTGTGGTTTTTTTGTTAATGGAAGTTTGCCATCACCATTACATTTTTAAATAGCTTGGCAAAGAAAAGAAAATATATTTTAAAAAAAATTAAATTTATTTATTTATATATTGTTTTCTACACATTTGTATACTTGTCTCCAGCAGAGAGAGAGACCTTTTTTCCAGCATTGGGAAAGGGCAAGCTACTTAATAAGTCTACCATACATAATGAATGCTGCACAGTCTTTTCCATTGACACATATAAAAAGGTAGAGTCCCTTTAAAGGGACACTCCCATCAAAAAATGAAAAGGTTTATTTTATTATTTTTTATTGTTGATTTCAGATATGTCTTGTTTTTGTTATGCGAGTTTATTTCATGAAATATTTTAGTAAACAAGTGAGACTGGGTGCTGCCATTTTGTTTAATATAATGTTTTTGGGTGCCACTCCCCAGTGAATTTACAGCACTAGTATTTCACTTTTTCGATGGGGACACAGAATGCAGTCTATAAGTCAGAATTCTGACCATAGACTTGCCTTGAATGGGAGTGTAATGTAACTATCCTGTTTCATCAGGTCAATCTCCTCTCTTTGTGCTGGAAGGCAGGTAAAAAAAAGTTGTACACAGCCACCTATTCCTGCCCACTAGTGATACACAGGATCCAGTAAGATAGCAGGGGTGTATCTTATGACATCATCTTGCAGGCTCTGGCCACAGTTGTAAAGTAAGACTTGCTGGAAGATTTTGAAGAATGTTTTTTACCTTTTATATGTAATTAATAAAAAAATAAAAAAACAGTGGCATATGTCTTATATATGTATCTATACATCTTATGTAAGTGGTCGTGTCCCTTTAAGTTTAAACTAGATTCTTAAGAGAAAAATAAAACCATGCTATTTCAAAGCATTTCTTTGAGGGAGAGGGAATATTGAACAGAATATTGTTTTGTAGGTTACATTTTTATTCTGCCATATACATGTGACTAATTCTTTTTGTTGTTGTTTTAATTGTTTTTTTATATTACCATATTTGCTCGATTATAAGACAACCCTGATTATAAGACGACCCCCCAAACTTTGGATATTCCTTTAGGAAAAAAAACTAAAAGCCTGAATATAAGACTACCCTATAGGAAAAAAGTTAAACTTGTATATATTCACATGTAAATTGCTTTTTTAATAAAAAAATTATATCAAAAAATGCATTTCTTGTTTTTATTTCCTTTTATGTGCCAATGCTGCCTCTCTCTTTCCTTTGCCCCGAGCTTTGTCTCTCTCCCCCTCCCTTTGACTCCCCCCGCCTCTGTCTCTTCCCCCACTTGTTTCTCTCTGACCCTCTCCCCTTGTTTCTCTCTGACCCTCTCCCCTTGTTTCTCTCTGCCCCTCTCCCCTTGTTTCTCTGCCCCTCTCCCCTTGTTTCTCTGCCCCCCCTCCCTCTGTCTCGGCCCCCCTCCCTCCCCTTGTTGCTCTGCTCCCCTCCCTCCCCCTGTCTCTCTGCCCCCCATCCCTCCCCCTGTCTCCATGCCCCCTCCCTCCCCCTTAACTATAACTAGATCCCTGGTGGCTAGTGGGGGCAGCCGGGGTCCGTCATAATAGACTTCCGTGTCGGGCAGCATGGAGGATGTCTGCATGTATCGTGCAGACATCCCCCAGCTGCCCGATTCTCCCTGGTGGCTAGCGAAGCAGCGGAGGATGTCTGCGCGATGAGCACAGACCTCCCTTGCTGCCGCCCGGCACGACCGCCGGGACTTCTGTGACGAAAGCCGGAAGCACCCGGCTTCATCATAGAAGCCCCGGGGGACGTGCCGGGCGGCAGCAGGGGAGTCTGTGCTCATCGCGCAGACATCCCCTACTGTTAGAGAGGGGGATCCAGGTCCCCTGCAGCTCTGCTGGGGACCTGGATCGCTGTCTTATAATCTGACCTCAATTTGAGGTCAGATTATAAGAAGACCTCGATTATAAGACGAGGGGGAATATTCTGAAAAAAACCTTGTCTTATAATCGAGCAAATACGGTAAAACTTTTCTTTTCATTGTGTTTTGTTTAAAAGGTCTCACTAGTTCATTGGTTTCCAAACCAGTTATTCAAAAACTCAGCAGTCCAGGATTAAGGAGTATCCCCCACTGTTTTTAAATGTCGATATCTATCAAATCTGGTTTGTGGAGGTACTTTGAAGAATGGTTTGGGAACCACTGCATTAGTTAATTAGAGGGAATACAAAGTACTATGAGATGTGCTTTCTGGACGCTGGGGTAGTGGGTATGGCTTGCTGGACACACATCTACTGGCCTATTAATTAAATAAGCAAGACCTTGTCGTTCCAATTGGACAGCTTTAGTCTCTCTCTGCCCCATGCAGTTGTGTGACAGGAAGAGGCTAATTACATTATAGGCAGCATTCCCTGTCTTTCCTCGGCCATCCCATGTCTCTGTCTGTCTCTCCTCGGCCATCCCATTTATGTCTCTCTCTATTCTCTACCTCAGGGCTCGACAAGCCCCGTTGCCATTCGTGTTTTGGATTTTGCGAGGGGGTAGTCTGTGCAGATTGGTGTGTGTGTGTGTATATGTGAAGTGGGTTGGTGTGTGTGTGTGTATATGTGAAGTTGGTTGGTGTGTGTATATGTGAAGTGGGTTGGTGTGTGTATATGTGAAGTGGGTTGGTGTGTGTATATGTGAAGTGGGTTGGTGTGTGTATATGTGAAGTGTTTGTGTGTGTGTGTGTGTGTGTATATGTGAAGTGTTTGTGTGTGTGTGTGTGTGTGTGTGTGTATATGTGAAGTGTTTGTGTGTGTGTATATGTGAAGTGGGTTGGTGTGTGTGTGTGTGTGTGGTGTATATGTGAAGTGGGTTGGTGTGTGTGTGTGTTTATGAATTGCGTGTATGTTTGCGTGATTGTCTGGCTCCTAAAATTTTTTGCTGGCTCCTAGAATGAAATTTAATTTGTCAAGCCCTGCTCTACCTCCTATGACTGTCTCTTTGTCCCTCTAAACAAGTATGTGTCTCTCCTCTTCCCAATAGCTGTTTCTTTTCCTCCTCTGCCCGTCTGTGTTCTCTCCTCTCTCCCCCACCCGTCAGTGTTCTCTCTTCTCTTCCCTTCAGTGTTCTCTTTTCTCTTCCCTTCAGTGTTTTCTCTTCTCCTCCCTTCAGTGTTCTCTCTTCTCCCCCATAAGTGTTCTCTCCTATCTCTCCCCCATCAGTGTTCTCTCCTCTCCCCCCCCCCCCCCCCCCCCATCAGTGTTCTCTCCTCTCTCACTTGTGTTCTCTCCTCTCTCCTCACCCAAGCGGTGTATCTGGGTTTTGTGCTGCCCCAGGCAGACAAAATTTGGGCAACCCTCCCCTACCCACAATGCACACCCACAACATGCCCCATCACCCCATTTACATGCCTCCATCACCCCATTACATACACATTGCCAATATTATTTGCCATTAATATTCCCCAGCCAATTTGCCCAATAGTCTGCCAGTATCATTTGCCATTAATATGCCCCAGCCAATTTGTCCAATAATATGCCAGTATTATTTGCCATTAATAAGTCACAGCCAATTTGCCCAATAATATGCCAGTATTTGCCATTTAATCTGCCCCTGCCAATTTGCCCAATATTATGCCAGTATTATTTGCCATTAATATTCCCCAGCCAATTTGCCCAATAAAATGCCAGTATTATTTGCCATTAATATGCCCCTGCCAATTTGCTCAATAATATTCCAGTATTATCTGCCATTTAATATGCCCCTGCTAATTTGCCCAATAATATGCCAGTGTTAGTTGCCATTAAAAAGCCCCAGCCATTTTTCCCAATAATATGCCGGTGTTATTTGCCATTTAATATGCCCCAGCCAATTTGCCCAATAAATGCCAGTATCAATTGCCATTAATAAGCCACAGCCAATTTGCCCAATAATATGCCAGTGTTAGTTGCCATTAATAAGCCCCAACCAATTTGCCCAATAATATGCCAGTGTTATTTGCCATTTAATATGCCCCAGCCAATTTGCCCAATAAATGCCAGTATTATTTGTGATTTAATATGCTCCTGCTAATTTGCCCAATATTAAGCCAGTGTTATTTGCCATTAATAAGCCCCTGCCAATTTGCCCAAATCCCCCCATCTCCCCATCACTTACCTTTTTCCCTGGTGGCTACTGGCAGGCAGCATAGTATCCTCCATGCTGCCTGTTCGGCTCCCAGGCGGTTGTGCCTACAGGTCACGTGACCCGGCGCGCGTATGATGTCAGCGCACCCGTCACGTGACCTATCGGCACTTCCCTGTCGCACTGCACGGGAAGCCAAACAGGCAGCACGGAGGTTTCTCTGGCTGCCTGGTCGGCTTCCAGTGCAGCCTGGCAGGTAGTGCGATGGTGAGTGGGGATCTTCTGATCTCCTCTCACCTCCATCTCTGCCTGCAAGCGTGTATTTTTTTTTTTTTTTAAAGTGGCAGGGGGTTTTCCCTCTTCTCGGGATCCGCCACTGTGCTGCCTTAGAACTTGTGTGGGATATTCCTTTTTGTCCACTATAATCATGAAGGGGTTAAATGTGCTTAGTGAAAACATGTATTCTGTGATAAGAAAAGTATGACACCGCAGTAGGAGTGCATCTCCACAGAGCATTCCACAGATAGACACTGGAAGTAGCCATGGCCTTGATGATCAATAGAGTGCAAACCTTTTTTTCTTCCAAATGCTTCTCTAAAATAAAAATTCTCTACACATGCATATACTGACTTCTCAAGGTTTCCTCCTATGTTTAATATCAATAGTGATCCCAAGGGATTATAGACTCTGGTATTTCCATCCTGCTTTTCAGAGGTTACCTTTTTTTTGTTCTGATGTACCATCCTATCCATAAATACTTTCTTTTTATTTCTAGATTGCCATACTGGTCTGTGTCCCTTTGGAAATGTGGATTTACAACCTTCAAATTTAATTGGCCTGAATAGAACCTTCTCATGGCGGATATCAATGGCACAAAATATTGGCCTGGAGTTAAACTTCTCCACTCCATGGCTAAGTCAAATAAACTCTTCATTAAAATGCCCGGATCTTGTAACTTTCACCATCAGCACTACAATTAGTGGCTCTTCCGTAAATGTTGGCACGTTTTGTAGACACGGCACAGTTTCACGAGTTAAGCTGCTGGGTGGCGGAGTTGTTACTCTTGAACTGCCATGGAATGAAACTCTGACGCAGTCTGGATTCAGCATTGCAAATCGATCATCTATTCAAAGTATGTATCCAAAATCTGACTGGTCTGTTTTGTGGATGGTAAAAATGAACAGTCTTTCCTGTGCATAAGTGATATAGTTCACTGTTGTCTTCTCTGATGTGATTGGTTGGTGCTGAATGGCTCCAAGTGGCGCATTGACATGATCCTCACGCACTTCCAGTTTGTTAGCTGTGAAAGGCATTGGGGATTAAGTGGCATGGACCTCCCCTATCATACATGCCGCTTCTCCCTCATAATTCCGTAAAATATTTTGCCCCCCAAAAAATAGCAGGGTGCATGGGCAAGACTACACCCAAATCTCTAATCATGGAAAAATACAAAGGACTCAGCATTCTCTGTGTGGGAAATATGTATTCAAACAAAAGGCAACGTATTAACTCTGTGAATAGATTCTATTTCGAGCATGAAAAAAAAATAACTTCACAGAGTTTAAAAGTTGTCTTTCATTTTGAATACATTTCTATTCAGGGTGCTGAGCCCTATTTTTCAATCCTGCCTCATAGTCAAGACAATGATACAGCAAGGTTTTCCTTTATAGAAGAAGAAATAGTTTTGTTTTAAATTTGATTTTTTTTTTTATTTCCACAAAATGGAACCTCATGTCTCGGCTACACCTGTAGATCTTGCACATTAAAATGTTATTCCTGGAAGGCCCATAATAGTAAAAGTTCTCAGCACCACTATTATTATATGAACTCGTCCATATAACTCAGTTTGTGTCACTCAAATCTGCTAAACATCTGCAACTCAGCTGATGGCTCCTGAACACAAAAGCAGAAATCTGACCAGGGCAGTTGTTTGGAGAACTCGCTATTCTATCTACATGGTGGTTTGGACCATGTCTGTGGAAACAGCACAGTATGTCGATCTGCGGCAACTGATTAACTCCTTTGTGACCCACCATGTATGTGTCTCTCCCTTCCCATGTTTGTCGCTTTCCTCTTCCTTGCCATGTCTGTCTCTCTCCAACTCCCCCATATATGTTCTCTCACTCCCCCTCCTCCCCCATATCTCTCTCTCTCTCTCTCTCTGTTCTGTTCTGTTCTCTCCCCTTCTGTTCTCTCCTCTCCCTCCCCCTCCTCCTCTGTTCTCTCCTCTCCCTCCCCCTCCTCCTCTGTTCTCTCCTCCCCCTCCTCCTCTGTTCTCTCCTCTCCCTCCCCCTCCTCCTCTGTTCTCTCCTCTCCCTCCTCCTCTGTTCTGTCCTCTACCCCTCCTCCTCTGTTCTGTCCTCTACCCCTCCCCCTGTGTTCTCTCCTCTCCCCACCTCCTACTCTGTTCTCTTCTCTCCCCACCTCCTCCTTTGTTCTCTCCTCTCACTCTCCTTCCTCCTCTGATCTATTCTCTCCTGATGTGCTCGATTTGCGCTCTGGCTACCTTATCCCTCTTAGACTGAGGCCACTCAAAGTGGCCTAATCTGACAGGTAGGATCCGAGGAGCATCTTTTAGGGACACTAAAATTAGGGTGGCATGGAACGTTATTATATATAATTTTTCAAAGGACAGATGGGGCTTTCTTTTGAAATATTTTCTTCATATGATATAATTTACTATTAAAAAGTATATGAAATATGATGAAAATATGCCAAATAATTACAAACTGTAACAAAGAAAATGTCTATATAGTTTCTAATATTTTAATATTATATAAAAATATTTATAATTTTTTCAAGTAATACGGCAATAACCGATACTAGTGTTTTTTTGTTTTCTATCCATTTTCTCCTACAGTGACCTTTTGACTCCAACCTTAACCCTAAATTGAAATCTAAATCTACCCCACCCCTTAATCTAGCACTTGTACTAACCCTAATTCTAACCCTAAACCACCTGTAACCCTAACCCTAATTGTAACTCTAACCCTAGATCTAGGGTTAGTATATCTAGGGTTAGCTTTTTACTTTTACTTTTTTTTCTAACTGTAATGTTGCTGACTGCCTCCAGTCAAGCAAGTTTCATAGCGACGGATCTTCCATCAATCTCTGCTGGGCATGCTGTATTGGAGGAGCATGCTCCTATTCAATATGGCACCCTAAATCACCGGGTGATTGTGGAGCCCTGGTGGGGCAGACAGGGGTGTTGTATGAGGCATCACTGCAACACCTTTAACACATAGGCAGTGATCTGCTTTCACTGCCTATCTGAGTTGAAACGCATACGATCACATTCGTGGTGAACGAATGCGTGGAGGGGGGGCAAAGGCACACTCAAAGGCTGCTTTGGATCTGAACCCGCCGTTTCAATAGCTACCAGCATATAGCATTGCGCTAATAGTAGTATCAAAAGAAAGCCCCATCTGTCCTTTAAAAATTATATATAATTTGTGTGGGTGTACTGAACACGAAGAAAGAAATCAAAGTTAAGCAAACGTATGACAAAATTAATGGAATTCTGGTCTTCAATGCACATCAAATGCAGCATAGAACAATGTCACTAAGGGGTTTACCAAAACATGTCCCGGCACTTGTAAGTAAACCCAACGTGTATATTAACCCCTTAACGCATTTGGACGTGTGTATATATACGTCCTGAAAAGCATGGTCCTTGAGGACCATGAGGACGTATATATACGTCCTCCGTTTACATGTAGTGTTGCGCTTCTTAGCGCAACACTACATGCCTGCAGCTACTCTGAGGCTGCTTCGGATCCGAAGCAGCCTCTGAGAGGGCTTTCAGCCCCCCCGCCACGCATACGATCACCGCGAATGTGATTGGATGCGCGTAACACACAGGCAGGCAGTGAAAGCTGATCACTGCCTATGTGTGTTAAAGTGTTGCAATGATGAGGCATCATGCAACACATTCTGTGCCCCCCTGGATCGCGGGTGGGTGCTGTATTGGAGGAGCATGCTCCTCTAATACAGTGTGCCCAGCACAGAGCGACGGAAGAAAGAAAAAAAAATCTCTTGCGTCGCTCTGAAACCGCTACTTGACTGCCCCTAGAGGCAGTTAAGTATATTACAGTTGGAAAGAAAAAAATGAATTAAATAAATAAATAAATAAATGGAAAAAGCTAACCCTAGATCTACTAAACCTAGATCTAGGGTTAGGGTCATAATTAGGGTTACAGGGGGGTTCGGATGATTACAAGGGTTAGATTAAGGGGTGGGGGTAGATTTAGGGTTAGGATAAATTTAGAGTTGGGGTAAATTTTTGGGGTAAAAAAGTCACTGTAGAAGAAAATGATTAGAAAACAATATTGTTTATTGCCCTATTACTTGAAATAAAACATTAGCAAACAAGGAAACATTGGTATTAATAAACTCAGGACAAATATTAGAAATATATAGATGGGGTCTTTTCTACCATTTGTAATTGTGTAAAAAAAAAAATTAGGTCAAAGTTAGAAAAAGTGTTTTTTTTTTATGGCATATTTTCATCATATTTTATATTTTTTTTATAGTAAATGATATCATATGATGAAAATAATAGTATCAAATGAAAGCCCTATCTGTCCTTTAAAAAATTGATATATAATTTGTGTGGGTGGACTGAACACAAAGAAAGAAATTCACAGTTCAGTAAACGTATGACAAAAATAATGGAATTCTGGTCTTCAAGGCACATCAAATGCAACATAGCACTCGGTCACTAAGGGGTTAATAGAGACTATCAGCTGTGTCTCACATGCGAGGCACAGCAGTTCCCGGTTGTCGCTTGCTGACAGATGTCCGCACGTGCACAGCCAAATATTTCTTGTTGCTTTGTCTTGACCATTATTTGCCATATTGACTTCTAAAGGATGATTTTAAATGAACAAATGTATATTAAATGTAAAATATTTAATACGTTCACTTATTTGTTGTTATTTGATGTATGGGATACCTAACCGATAGGGGTGCAATGTCTGCAAACACTTTTGCAGACATTGCACACTGCCTAGTAAAAGACTTTGTTCCATTGGAAAAAAAATAAAATAAAACTATGATGTGGAAAGCATAATGTAAGAGATGTGTGACCTGCCTGTAGAAAAGCGGATAGGATCACGCACTATTAGTTTTTTTTATTTTTTTAAATTTTTTTTATCTATAGGACTGTGCATTATCGAGTCTACTTTTCAAAGCGAGTCCTCTGTAACAATGATGTCTGCAAATTACCCAGCGGGCTTCCCTGATGATGATCTCATGACGTGGCAGTTCATTCTTCCTCCTAATCACAGGGCCAGTGTCGAGTTTCTAAACTACTCATCGCCCACATGTGAGAAGAAATTTGAACAAGTGGAATATTTTCTTCCTAATTTCTACAATAATCGCGAAGTTCTAAAACTTGAGGAAAGGCAGCCGGCTAATATAGCTGGTAACTTCAACTTGTCCTTGCAAAACTGTAAACTGGACATTATGACTCCAAGACCCCTTAATTTGTTGTTCAAGGTTACAGTTCAGAAGACACCGAGCCAAGCAAGTGAGTATTAGGAGTGTGTGTTTGTTTGTGTTTTTGTTTAGGTGCTATCTGATTATAATACTGTCTCATTTAGTTGAATTTATTATTCATTTTCTGATTATTTATTGCTTTGTTTACTCTAACCCAAGCCTGTTAAACTCAAGAACTGCAGGCAATCCTCAGTGAAAGTAAGGGTTGATATCCAGCACTAGCAGGGATAGACCAGTCTGGCTTTCCTGGTTCACAGAGAAGCATGGCAGCTGCTGGTTTAAAAGTACATGCCCATTCATCCTTGTAATATAGGCACTATTAGGTGGGGGGGGGGGGGGGGGGTTAGTGTCCCTTTAAGGATAGTAAAGCCCATGTTTGAGCACAAGTATGCTTGTGCTACATTTTTTTAGATATATAAATACAGAGGCCCAATTTAATAGAATGTGTAGTTGAATTCCTTAAGTGGCTAAATACCCAGATGTCTTCAGTCTGATTGCAGTCGAATTCTGATTTCCTTCTAGATAAATCTTTGGAACACAAAAAAAAAGAGCTTTGAGCGACCTAGATGGATGCAGGCTCAAAACTTTTCTATATAAAGGTTACCTCATCTGCATACTCCAGATAGAAGAAAGGCTCCATAAATGATACTTCAGTAAAACAATATGTTTATTTGGGTTCACAGTCCAGTCAAAAACAAGTTGCACAATGCAGTCCAAGGATAATTCAAAAAGAGAAGCGAAGGCTTGACCCGTTTTGCACACTCAGTGCTTATTTGAAAGCTGCCTCCCCATGAAAACTTGGGAATTCTGCATTAAATTTGATTTTCCTAGATTGATAAATCCTTTAGGGTTTTTTTTGCCAGAAATTGCAAATTTGATCATCTTTTTTTTTTTCCCTGCTTATTTTTTACATGTTAAGTATGCTGATTTTTCTATGTATACAGAAGCTTATCTTGCCTTCTTACCTATAACAAATTTCATGGAACTTACTGCTGGTAATAAAGATAAAAGACAGACTTATTCTTGCTTTCTGTTTCAACTCAAACACTGTAGGTTATTCTTAGGATCTTCAGTTGTCTGTTTTGATTATTTAGAAGATGTGTGTTATAAGGAGGCATACGATAGGGTAAACTACCTAAACCGGGCGCCAGGTCACCATGGTGACCAGAAAATGAAACTTGGCCCTGGAGTATTGCCATTCATGGCGTCCCTCACTGCTGTCACAGACTTTTTTATTTTAGTGGTGCGCAGCGCGAGGGGACAAAGTCTGACCGGCTGAACAGGTTGCCAGTTCCGCCCCCCTCACGCATTTCGCTTTAGTGCTTGAGGGCCATGTGTCATGTGACATCCCGGTACTCAGTGGAATGGAACTGGAAAATGGTCTGTACCTAGCAGACCAGTCTGGAATGGAACTGACCTCCTCCCTTGCAATGTGGTAAAGCAGAAGGGAGGACACATGGAATGCTATCTATTTTATTCTTTAAAAAAGAAAAAAACTGCTGGCTTGTGACTGAGTGTCTATGTGAGTGTCACTGAATGCTCCTCCTATTTTCCTGTTCATCATTTGGTGGGTAAAAGGTTAATGCAAGACCTTTGTCCTTTCATTTCCTTCTTTATGTCTTGTTAGTGTGTATTAAAAAGGCAAATATTTGCTGAATCTGTGAAATGACATAAAGGAACATTAAACCTTGCTTCTTATAAGGAATCAAGGATTAAACAAAACATGTCCCGGCACTTTTAAGTAAACCCGACGTGTATCTTAATAGATACACACGGGTTTACTATCAGCTGTGTCTCACATGCGAGACACAGCAGTACCTGGTTGTTGCGTGCGAAGGCAGCCAATCGGAGCTGGGGCTCACCCCACTCTGACTGCCAAATGCGAAGGTCTTGTTTTTGCATTGGATCAGCAGGGAGGATCTAGTTTAAGTCCCCCTTGCTGATCCCATGCAAAAAGTATACGCCAGTTTATCCTCACAATAGGAACAACTAAAATTTCGTATTAGCGTTTAGTGTCCCTTTTGAGCACTTCTCCTTTCTTTTGATCTAATACATTTAATAGAAGTGGCTTGATCTGGGCATTGATCGGAACTTCCTTCAGCATGTGGATTATTATTTAGTGCATGTACAGCAAGTACATTTTTAATTCTTTCCTCTTATATTTCCTCTTCATAAATTTTTTTTCAGATATTACCTATCATGTCGACTTAAGCGGGGTTAATACTATGAATGTGCTCATATCGAGGAGACTTAAAACTGGTCGAAGCTTTGCCCCAGTCTGTTTCATCTGCCGGGGATATACTGACTGTTATCCGGAGTTAAGTCTAGCTGGAGGGCGATCCTATAGAATTTATTTCTATTGTGAAACCTTGGACATCCTTATGGTAACAGCAGAGAAAGTCATAGGTAGGAAATTGAAAATGTTTGGTTCTATTTTTTTTTTCCATGCTGCCCCATGATTTAAATCTTAATGCAAGCTGAGAGGAACTTAACGATACCATCATCTATGTCCAGCTAATTAAATACTAATGGGAGTGATGGTATTCCACCCTGGCTAACTATATATACTAATAAGCTACTATCTCTAGCTCAGAGCCAGTATCACCCTCATTGTCTGACTTCCTATTTACTGGAGGATCTATTAACCCCTTCGCGACAATGGACATGTCAGGCAAGTCCAGCTGGGAACTCCGTTCCCAACAATGGACATGCGTGACACATCCTGGGGTGAAACGAGTGGTGAAAACTGCCCTGTCAGTGCTGCTCTATTCTAGCCAGCACCGAAATTCCGGCTCTGGTGTACCCACGGAGCGAACATGGGCGCCATGTCTGTGCCCTCTTGTGGTCAGAGCTTCAGAAGTGAGAAAAAAATTCACTTCCGACACTCTGAATATGTTGCTTGACTGCCCCTAGAGGCAGTCAGCAACATTGCAATGGAAAACAAAAATAATTAATTAGCTTAAATCTAGGGTTAGGGTTAGAATAGCTGTTAGGGTTACATTAAATTAGGGTTAGCATAAGGGATTAATTTAAAATATAAAGGGTTAGAGTTGGGGTTAAATTTAGGGTTAAGGTTGGGGTAAAAAGGTCAATATAGGAAAAAATCAAAATACACTATTTTTGGTTTTTGCCCCATAACTCGCAGAAAAGCATTGAAGCAGGCATATTTCTGAACTCAAGACAACATTTAGAAACTATTTAGATGGGCTCTTTTTTAATGTTAATTTATGTTTTAGGTCAAAGTTATAAAAGTGTTTTGTTTAATTTTTCAATCATATTTTATGATTTTTTTTGTAGTAAATTATAAGATATGATGAACATAATGGTATCTAATAAAAGCCCTTCTTATGACGATAAAAAAAACCATATAATTTGTGTGGGTACAGTATGTGAGAAAGAAGACAATTACAGCTAAACACCCCAGAAATGTAAAAACCAAAGGAAAGTCAAGGTCAAAATGTCTTGTCACTAAGGGGTTAAGTTAATCCTACATTTTCTGGTTATCTATGTACCACCTTTAATTTACTGCAAAATTATAGCTATGAAATTAAATTGAGGGGAGCAGAATTTTTTGTTCTTGCCTAGGGAACATAAAGAGCTAGCTTCAGGCTGACATCACCTTTTATAATCATATTGCTTTATGATTGGTAGGTTGACTTGTCATTACAAATGATTCAAGAAGTTCTGAATCTCTGTATGCTGTTCACTAAACTGAACTGACAAGTGAGCTGCAAAAATCACACAGTAATAATGTAAAATGTGTCAATTGCCATACCTTTTCAACTTACCTGTTGATGCCTGATTTGTACAGTTCACTTGTTGGTTCACTATGTGAATATCCCCCATTTGAATAGGTTCTGTGATGTGGGAAAACAGTACAGTTACTACCCATGCATTATACTTCAAAAATAGTAAAATGCTTCTTGGCATGGAATTTGTTTCACTTTTTGTAACTTATGTCAACTATATGCCAGTCAGACACCATAGCTGCCAACAGTCATGCATTTTCTGGGACAGTTCTGTTTGTTGTTGTTGATGTTGGGGTTTTTACGGGGAAGGGTGGCAGTCCTGTCCTTGCGTTAATACTGCCAGTGTGCACAGGCAGCTTGAACTCCAAAAGGAAAAAAGCTGGCACTCTTGTTCATCAGTGAATCAAGATAAACGGGAAAGGACAGAGTGACACACTTGATGCGTTTCGAGTCAGAGGACTCTACAATGTGTTTTAAATTGTATATCTCAAATACATACAGTCTAAAAAAGGAGAATTCAGTGCTAAACAGCTGGTACCTGTAGCAGGAAGCTGGAGCTTGCGCTCATAGGGTCATGGAACGTTGTGTGACATCACACTGTGTCACGTGACTCCACCCCTTTTTAGCTATGTATGCATTTTTTTTTTATCCAGCCAGCTACAAAAAGACCAATAAAGATATACAGGTCCCTGCTCACTATTTGGGGGTGCACAAGGAAGACTACACCCAAGGCTTCAAACCTTTAAATAAAGATACAAATGTTCAGCGCATGTATTTATGCACACACAATGTTTCTGTGCTTTAGTGAGTTTTTTTTTTCTAATCTAGGCTAGGATATGAAAATACTCGCTGTAGATTTTAAGCGTCACCATGTGTCTAAATAAATACATTATTCACAGAGTTATTGGCTTTTGTATCTTTAAGTAAGCTACACATAGTTGATAATTACTACCTTTTTAGTTCCAACATTGTTAAAGGTTTGGATACATTCAGTATTTTAATGTTTCGTATTCATGTATTACTAATTAGATGTGTTCTATTTTTACTTTCTTAGAATGTTCAGATCTTAAAACCTGCACCATAAGGAACACTTCACTCGTTATTCCCCAATCTCTGATTCGTCTGCCTGTGCGCCTGGAATCTGTCTCCTGGAAACTTATTCCACCACCACAAAGTAATGCTGAAATAGGATCAAGAAGCATAAAATTACATCAGCCACTCCCTGGAAAACCATGCAATGAAACATCGACAGATTTCTCTTATGGCATCATCGGCTCTATCAACACTAGGCAGTTTAACATGGGAACCTTTTGTCCTAATGGGTCTCTGGAAAAGATCCAGACAAAGGGCAATATTACCATCACATTGAACCCGAAAAAAAATGCAAATCTCAGCAGTTTGCTGAACCATGACTTATATACATCTTTTGTTCCATCTATTAAAGGTATGAAAATGTCACCAAATCATTTAAAATTACTTTTAATCATGCAGAATCAATTGATACTTTTACACTGAGCTATACCAGTCCCATTGTGGGTGCAAAATAGTTGGTTGTAAGATGGTCCATTACCATAAAAATATTTAGGGAAAAGTCCTTTTTTTTGGTGTGTTGTTACAATGAATAGTGAAGAAAGATATTTTCATTCCCTACAGAAGCAGTGTTAAATAAGTGTTCATGTTAACACAATTATTAGTGTGTTGTAATGACACATGTTGCATGTAAGTAGACAGAATATAATAAGCAAAGATTATTTCCACCTGTAAACTAAAAGTGACAAAATCCAAGACAACTATTGATACAAACAAACAATTGCTCATGTCCTACATTGTAGTACCATGTACTGTATTGTATTGGATAATAAGATTGACTTAATTTTAAAGGAACATTGCACTTTGTTTAACCCTTGCTTCCTTGAAGGACGCAAGGGTTAAACAAAAGATGTCCCAATAATTTCAAATAAACCCGACGTCTGTCTTAATAGATACACGGGTTTACTGTCTGCTGTGTCTCACATGCGAGCTTATATACTAATGGGAGCAGAGGCGTAACTAGAAACCACCGGGCCCGTGTGCAAAAATTGCCCCGGGGCCCCCCGGCCCCACCATGCAACTCCACCCCAGAAATGCCACTTACATGCTGTTCTGCTTTGAGCGGGACAGTACTGATTTTGGTAGGCTAGCCCGCTGTCTTGCCAACCTGTATTAGTTGTTGTTCAGTATTATGCATAATTGATTTTAAAACAAAAACACTTTATTAGTTTCTTATATTAACAAATCTAGTGAAAAACAAGATACAGTGTATAATATACATTAAAAAAAATTGTGAAGTGACAAAAATCAATTTTAGTATTAGTATAGCACAAGAAGGGATTCATCAGTCTGGGGATCATTATAACCAAGACTCATAGTTGCTAACATTGACCACAAGCTCTTCCCCAGTACCTGGATGGTGCTCGTCCCCGTCGAGTATTCCACCCTGGCTAACTATATACAAACAAAAGCTACTATCTCTAACTCAGAGCCAGTATCACCCTCATTGTCTGAGTACCCATTTACTAGAAGGACCTATTAAGTTAATCCTACATTTTCTTGTTATCTATGTACTAGACATGTGCATTCGTTTTCGGACGAATGCATTTTCGGACGAAAATAGCATTTTCGTCCATTCGTCCGAAAAACGAATAACGAAAATTTTAACTAACAAAATCCGAATGAACGAATGGTTAATAAACGAAAATCATTCGTCCATTCGTCCATTCGTGCTATTGGCATTCTAAACCGAAATAGAGTCGGTTTACAATACCAATAGCATTGTACTACATTCCATAAACCGACATGAATGACTTTCGGTTTATGGAATGCATGTAATGCTATTAGCTTCCTATAAACCGAAATTGAGTTCCCATTCATACGAATAGGTCAATTGACCTATTCGTATGAATGGGGACTCTTTCGGTTTATAGAAAGCCAATAGCAGCATGTATTCTATAAGCCGAAAGTCTTTAAAACAAACGACGTTCGGTTTATAGAATACATGTAATGCTATTGCTGTTCTATAAGCCGAAAGACATTCGGCTTATAGAACAGCAATAGCATTACATGCATTCTATAAACCGAACGTCGTTCGTTTTAAAGACTTTCGGCTTATAGAATACTATTGGCATTCTATAAACCTAACTAGAGTCCCTCCTCATTCATAAGAATTTCTTATGAATGGGGACTCGACTCTAGTTCGGTTTATAGAAAGCCAATAGTATTCTATAAGCCGAAAGTCTTTAAAACGAACGACGTTCGGTTTATAGAATACATGTAATGCTATTGCTAAACTATAAACCGAACGACTTTCGGTTTATAGAATAGCCATAGGATTACATGTAGTACATAAGCCGAAAGTCTATAAACCGAAAGTCGTTCGGTTTATAGGCTGTCGGCATTTAACTATACAGAGACAGAGTCTCCATTCATAAAATTATGAATGGAGACTTTGTCTCCGTGTAGTAAAATGCCGAAAGTCTATAAACCGAACGATCGGTTTATAGACTTTCGGCTTATGTAATACATGTAATCCTATGGCTATTCTATAAACCGAAAGTTCGGTTTATAGAATAGCAATAGGAATACATGTATTCCATAAGCCGACAGCCTATAAACCGAACGTTCGGTTTATAGGCTGTGGGCATTTTACTACACGGAGACAAAGTCTCCATTCATAATTTTATGAATGGAGACTCTGTCTCTGTATAGTTAAATGCCGGCTTTTAACTATACGGAGACAAAGTCTCCATTTATAATTTTATGAATGGAGACTCTGTCTCCGTATAGTTAAATGCCCACAGCCTATAAACCGAACATTCGGTTTATAGGCTGTGGGCATTTAACTATACGGAGACAAAGTCTCCATTCATAATTTTATGAATGGAGACTCTGTCTCCGTATAGTTAAATGCTATTGTATTCTATAAACCGACTCTATTTCGGCTTATAGAATGCAATAGTACTACGAATGGACGAATGAACGAATGATTTTCCTTTATTAACCATTCGTTCATCCGGCTTTAGTTAGCTTAGCATTTTCGTTCTTCGTTTTTCGGGCGAATGGACGAAAATGCAATTTTCGGACGAAAATGCATTCGTCCGAAAACGAATGCACATGTCTAGTATATATTCACATGTAAATTGCTTTTTAAATAAAAAATTATGAAATAAAAAAATCTTGTTTTTATTTCCTTTTATGTGACAATGCTGCCTCTCTCTTTCCCTTGCCCCCAGATTTGTCGCTCTCCCCCCCTTAGTGTTGTCTCTCTCTCACCCTCCCTTTGGCTCCCCCCTCGCTCCCCTTGTGTCTGTCTCTTCCCCCCTTCCCTCCCCTTGTTTCTCTCTGCCCCCCCCCCCCCTTGTTATTCTGTCCCCCCCTCACCTGTTTCTTGCTCCCTGGTGGCTAGTGGGGGCAGCCGGGGGATGTATGCACTATACATAATAGACGGAAGTGTCGGGCAGCATGGAGGTTGTCTGCACGATTCGTGCAGACATCCCCCAGCTGCCCGATTCTCCCTGGTGGCTAGCGAGGGAGCGGAGGATGTCTGCGCGATGAGCGAGACCTCTCCTGCTGCCGCCCGGCATGACCGCCGGGACTTCTATGATGAAGCTGGGTACTTCCGGCTTCCTCATAAAAGTCCTGGCTGTCGTTCCGGGCGGCAGCAGGGGAGGTCTCGCTCATCGCGCAGACATCCACCGCTGCCTCGCTAGCCACCAGGGAGAATCGGGCAGCTGGGGGATGTCTGCACGAATCGTGCAGACAACCTCCATGCTGCCCGACACTTCCGTCTATTATGTATAGTGCATACATCCCCCGGCTGCCCCCACTAGCCACCAGGGAGCAAGAAACAGGTGAGGGGGGGACAGAATAACAAGGGGGGGGGGGGCAGAGAGAAACAAGGGGAGGGAAGGGGGGAAGAGACAGACACAAGGGGAGCGAGGGGGGAGCCAAAGGGAGGGTGAGAGAGAGACAACACTAAGGGGGGGAGAGCGACAAATCTGGGGGCAAGGGAAAGAGAGAGGCAGCTTTGTCACATAAAAGGAAATAAAAACAAGATTTTATTTATATCATAATTTTTTATTAAAAAAGCAATTTACATGTGAATATATACTAGACATGTGCATTCGTTTTCGGACGAATGCATTTTCGTCCGAAAATTGCATTTTCGTCCATTCGCCCGAAAAACGAAGAACGAAAATGCTAAGCTAACTAAATCGAATGAACGAATAGTTAATAAAGGAAAATCATTCGTCCATTCGTCCATTCGTAGTACTATTGCATTCTATAAGCCGAAATAGAGTCGGTTTATAGAATACAATAGCATTTAACTATACGGAGACAGAGTCTCCATTCATAAATTTATGAATGGAGACAAACGTATAGTTAAAAGCCGACAGCCTATAAACCGAACGTTCGGTTTATAGGCTGTGGGCATTTAACTATACGGAGACAGAGTCTCCATTCATAAAATTATAAATGGAGACTTTGTCTCCGTATAGTTAAAAGCCGGTGTTCTGACAAATTTCTGGAGCAAATTCTCCTGCGCAATCGCAGGAGAATTTGCTCACTGCGCATGCGCATAAAGTTACAGCTGATAACTCAGCTGTAACTTTGTGACCACCGTGCATGAGACAGCTGCGCAACCCACCTCCCGCCCCCTCACACCCGCCGCACACCCCTTCTTACCAGATCATCGACCACAGCGATACACAGCGCATGCGCAAGCCTATCCAGCCGTTTGGGAATGCGCGCGTCCGTTATTGTGTTCTTAAGGTGGTAAGTAACACGGGGCGTCGGGACATAAGGGGGCAAGCATCCTGGTGAGGGCTGCCTCATCTTGATGGGATTTGTGATCCTCCTGCTGTATTATTGATGCAGCAGGAGGATCACAAATCCCATCAAGATGAGGCAGCCCTCACCAGGATGCTTGCCCCCTTATGTCCCGACGCCCCATGTTACTTACCACCTTAAGAACACAACAACGGACGCGCGCATTCCCAAACGGCTGGATAGGCGTGCGCATGCGCTGTGTATCGCTGTGGTCGATGATCTGGTAAGAAGGGGTGTGCAGGGGGTGTGAGGGGGCGGGAGGTGGGTTGCGCAGCTGGCGCATGCGCGGTGGTCACAAAGTTACAGCTGAGTTATCAGCTGTAACTTTATGCGCATGCGCAGTGAGCAAATTCTCCTGCGATTGCGCAGGAGAATTTGCTCCAGAAATTTGTCAGAACACCGGCATTTAACTATACGGAGACAGAGTCTCCATTCATAAAATTATAAATGGAGACTTTGTCTCCGTATAGTTAAAAGCCGGCATTTAACTATACGGAGACAGAGTCTCCATTCATAAAATTATGAATGGAGACTTTGTCTCCGTGTAGTAAAATGCCCACAGCCTATAAACCGAACGTTCGGTTTATAGGCTGTCGGCTTATGGAATACATGTATTCCTATTGCTATTCTATAAACCGAACGTTCGGTTTATAGAATAGCCATAGGATTACATGTATTATATAAGCCGAAAGTCTATAAACGGATCGTTCGGTTTATAGGCTTTCGGCATTTTACTACACGGAGACAAAGTCTCCATTCATAATTTTATGAATGGAGACTCTGTCTCTTATTAGTTAAATGCCGACAGCCTATAAACCGAACGACTTTCGGTTTATAGACTTTCGGCTTATGTAATACATGTAAACCTATGGCTATTCTATAAACCGAAAGTCGTTCGGTTTATAGAATAGCAATAGGATTACATGTATTCCATAAGCCGAAAGTCTATAAACCGAAAGTCGTTCGGTTTATAGACTTTCGGCTTATAGAATACAATTAATACTATTGCCTTTCTATGAACCGAACGAGAGCCCCATTCATAAGAATTTCTTATGAATGGGGCTCTCGTTCGGTTTATAGAAAGCCAATAGTATTACATTGTATTCTATAAAACGAACGAAAAAAATTAACGAAACGAAAATAATGAACGAATTTCGTCTGAAACGAATGCACTAATGAACGAAATTCGTTTTAGACGAAATAAATAACATTTTCGTCCGAATGGACGAAAACGAAACGAAAATTTTAGTTTTGCACATGTCTACTATGTACCACCACCTTTCATTTACTGCAAAATTATAGCTAATCTTTGCCTAGGTGTACCAACTTACCTGCGCACATAAGTGTCCTTGGCTCTTATATGTGTTCCTAAGTTTACCCCTGCCAGCTTTGAATACTGGCTCCTGGGTGATCTTCTTGTTGGCTACAAAATTACAATAACTAATTGTATTAAGTAAATGGTGAATTGTTGTCTGTATATAATACAATTGCCAGCCTTAGTCCAAAATAATAGTGTATGAGAACTTTTCAAATTCCACTATCTTGGACTGCAATTTACAACTCAAAAGCAATAGTCTTTTGTCTCTAAAAGAAATATTGTAGTTGAGTAATGGAACATACAAAGAAGCACCTGTCTCATGGTTCAGCTGGAATTTTGATTTATAATTATAGGAATTTTGAGTTATCTAATATATTTGATATACTGCAAGTATGTCAAATAATTTATTAAATGAAACTCAATTATTACCTTGTGATGGAGTAATCTTGTTTCTAATTTTTGTAGATGAGTGCATATTTACTCTTCGTTCCAAGAGTGGTTCGGTTGCTCAACTTCATACCCCCGACTGGGAGAGTGGGCTTCCAGACTATGCTTACCTATCATGGAGTGTTGATCTCGCTCCCAAACAATTCGCCAAGTTATCATTTGACATGGAGAAAATGAACTTAACCTGCCAAATGAACAGTGCCCTTCTTCATATCAAGGAAAAGAAAGCCTATGGGATAAGCGTTCTACGGAATGAAAACGAAAAGCTACCGAGTACCCTGGACCTGTATAATCCCTTTTGGGTGAACATCTCAAACTGCAAGCCAAAGGCCAGCAGGCTTCAGATGCAGTTTTCTATATTCTTTTATGAAAGTAACTCAGGTAGGATCCTGTCATTGAAGCTAAAGACCATTGCACTATTCTACTTGCCAGGCTCCTTTGTGGACCTCTATCCACAAAAAAAGACAGATCTTTACTAGATCTTTTGTTTCTAAACTTAATAGGTTTTCAGATATCCATCAAGAAACCTACAAAATATGTTCTGTTTATTTAATTATAGTTAGGAAAGAGGCAGACTGTGTGAATTACGGAATAGCAACTATTAATGCAAAGTAATTTCTTCCTGTGCTGGCCATAATAATGGGCCTATTGCCTTCATCTGGCAGAAACCCAAAAAGAAACGTGCAAAAAACAATTGCCAGTTATAGGAATATCTGATAGTCTGCAATCACTTGACAGCAGACAAAGCAGTTTTTATTGTTCTTTCTTTACCATTTTACTCCTATTTTGCCATAGTGGCAAGGCCAAAAAAAGCTTATGGGAGTTAAGTACCATAGGTGTAGGATCTAGTTCTGGTTAATAAACCATTGCAGAGACCTCTACATTAACATCAGACTAATCCCACCCATAAGAGCAGTCTAGACCCAAAATGCATGACAAGCCTTCTTTGCACTTGGAATACTGCAACCACAGACGTACATTCTGGGCTTATTTTTTCCCCATCAGTGTGGTACTACTGGTGTCCATCTAGGTGCAGTGAGCCAGGGATCCACATCTTGGCTTACCCTTTTTACACATGAATACATGAGATGTGGCCCCCGCCCCTTTTTTTTGTCTCCATGAGTTAACAGATATGGGTCCCTTGCTCACTGCCCCTTGAGTAATACCAGCAGTTTCACAACACTGACTAGGCCTATGATCCCCATAAACGTATGTCAGTGATCTGCGTTCATGTAGAGGGGGCTTGCTATGCATTTAGGGTCTAGACAGCCCTTATGGGTGGGATTAGTAAAGGCTAATGACAAGTTCTCTCTGAGGGGACCATGAAAACTGCAACATAGAAAGCAAGCCCACCTCCTGTGTACTCCTTCTCACTGATGTCAATGAATTTAGATGCTCTTTTCAGTGTAACAAAACTGGAAACCTGTGATTTGTTTGAAAGTAAAAATAAATGCATTTCACATATAATAAAATCATGTATAACATACAGAAAATAAACTAGGTGGAACTGCATCTTTAGGAAGTTTTTTCCCCTCAGGCTTTTAGGGATTCATCCTCTCACAATCAAACTGTTTTGAGCAAAGCTCTTTCATCTTTGTCCTCCATAACTGTTTTATGCTACAGTTTGTCCTTTAGCGATGTGATACTTCTGTATGTTTTTTTTTTTTTTTATTATTATTTTGTCTCTCTGTAGTATGGAGTAACTATTCAACTATGTTAAATATAAATAATTATTGCTTGTGTTTGAATACATACTATACATTTCATGCTACTAGAACCATGAGTTTCATAGACTTTCTCTGTGTTGTTTAGGCATTCTGTACTTTCCTTCTCACAAAGTAACAAGTTGTGGGTTTTTTTTGATGAGGAATTTATATTAGTCCTTAAATGTGATAATATTCTGGGGAATATTCACAAAAACTGAAGAGAACTGCCAAAATCAGCCATTAGTAGCCAAGTTGGAAACTATCTTTTCGTATATTTACAACTTTTAGAGCTTGTTCATTATTACAATGTTTTCTTCTTTACTTACACATTATTATTTCTGCTAAAGTAGGATTTCCTTCTTTGTTTATTTGTAGATTTGAAAATCATTGTGATCGCTGTGGTTTGCGGAGTAGCGGCTGTTATCCTTATTATCACAGTGACCCTTTGCTGCATCAGAAAAAAGTAGGTGATTTTGTCAATGCTTTAAAAGCTGGGGAAAAAAATAACTTTGCTGAGAATATTTTAAAAAGAAAGTTCAGTCCTTCCTCTCTATATGTCACTATAATAGGCTGCAGTTGAGCTTGATGACTTATTTGTCATGTTGGAGAAACCGTCCACCCGGGTCTTTCATATACGTGAAGGGACACTACCACTTACATAAGATGTAACTACGGCCATTTATTGAAACACCCCAGTAATCCAGCAACGCCTGAGGTGGATGTGTACCAGCCTTTTGAAGGTGCCATGGGAGATATTCCTCCAGTACCCCCATTACCTATCCTGAACTTGTGCATTTAAAACAAACGCATATATAATACATATGCCACTATTTGTTTTTCTTCTATGTTTGAATTAATTGCATATAAAAGTAAAAATAAAATTAGGTGTTTATCTCCTCATCCATTTTTTGAATGTTATCCATGACGCAACATTCTCTAAAATCGGCCAGCATGATGATGTCTTAAAATGCACTCCTGCTCTCGTACTGGCTCCTGTTTATCACTAGTGAGCAGGACTAGGTTGCTGTGTACAACTTTTTTTATTTTTTTTTTTAGCTGCGTTCCAACACAAATAGTACATCTTTCTGGAAGAGAGAGGAGCTTGACCTGATCAAATCAGAATTCTGACTTTTAAACTGATTTCTGTGTCCCCAGCCCCAAAGTGAGATACTAGTGCTGTAAACTCACTGTTGGTTGGCACCTATGAAATGGATGCATCCAGCACATAATAAAAACAAAAGACATATCTTAAATCAAAAATGCAAAATAAAATTAAAATAAAAAAGCTTTTAATCTTTAAGTGGGAGTCTCTTTAATTCCAGGGACTGTCTAAACAAAGTGCAAATAAAGTGTGCATATATCCAAAACTACGATATTGAAATTTTATTGGATTCTTTTGATAATTCTACATAAATCACATGCTGTCATTGTTCAGGAAATTGTGGTTAAATAATCTACATTGTTTACCCTGGGTTAGTCTATATTTCAGGAATTGAAGATTTTTGTTATTTGGGAATAATAATATTTAACATGATGTGATGGTGAACTTTTTCTGTTTTGAGTGCTTCATTAAATTTCTACTTAGTGGATAGTACTTACAGGAATTAGAAGCAAAAACTCAATATAACAAATTTACTTTGGTGTACAGAAACCTAGGCTCAATTATGTTTCATTTCAGTCCAAAAACTAGAACTGTTGCAAGATAGTGCTATTAACTTCCATAAGTAAACTATCATGTAAATAAGGAGACTATTCTTGACCTATAGATTTGTCAGAGAATTTGGTGGATTTTTATCTTGAGATTTCATAGAAGATTAAATAGTGTATGGAGCCAGAGCCTGTGTCTCTGTACCAGTTTAGTACCCTGGATCCCCACTCTGAACAAGACTTTGTTTTTTACTTGTTCGCTGTACTTGTACCCTTATGTCTCCTGTTACTTAACAACCACAAAGTTCCCTCATACCTAATCCTTCTTAAACTAGGACAGGGGTGTTTAACTGCAATTTACTGGGTTACAAATAGATTAATTGTTCCTTTTGTTCCTTTAAGGATCAGGGCTGAATATTTAAAAAAAATAACTACAGAGATTAAATTTAAATAAAACGTATAATATTTCACAACAATCTCTCCAATGTGCCCTCTGTCCTCCTCCATGGGAGCCTTGAGCATATCTTTTTGGCAGCAAACTTCCTATTGCTGAAGTTGGCTCTACCAACTAGGATTTCCACCCAGCCGGTATTTTATCAGCAGGCCGGTAAAAAATAAGGGTAATGTCAATGTTAAGTCAGTAGAGGTACCAGCAAGGCCAGTATTATTTTGTAGAAAAGGTGGAAACCCTACTACCAACTAGTGACGGTAAACAATCATGGGGTTACAGTTTGTTGGCCCATCTCCGCTTTGCATCAACACCAGCAAATTCACCAGCCCAGCTGTCTACTGCTTGAAACTGGGCTGAGGGAAAGTTACCATGGAATAGCTAACATCCACTGAAGGGGACGGAGCACACTGATGGTGACCCTGTCCATAGCTTAATTTGTAGTTGCCCAACTTGCTCACAACTGTATTTGCTCAATAAAAAACAAATTGCCACTTGTATAGAAAAGCAGAGAAAAGGCAAGTAGTTGGGTCACTATGTGGTTAACTCTGCATTTAATCCATGTAATCATGACCCACAATTACATATTAAAAGTAACATTTAAGTCTTTTTTTATGTTTCATTTTTTTGCCACAGCAAATGATCTAATGCATTATATTGTACTTCTTGTGTAGGAAAAAAGAGAAATCTGGTCAACTGGGAATATACAATTCTAAAGTAAATACAGAAATGCCCAGCCGCAAAGGATTCATGAGAAAAGGCAGGAAGAAGAATGAGTCTCATATCTATGCTGTCATTGATGACACCATGATCTACGGCCATTTATTGAAACACCCCAGTAATCCAGCAACGCCTGAGGTGGATGTGTACCAGCCTTTTGAAGGTGCCATGGGAGATACTCCACCAGTACCCCTATTACCTATCCTGAATGGAAGTACCAAAGAAGAAACATTAGAGGATCCACTTGCCTGTTCCATGAGGCTAAATGAAATCTATACTTTTTCAGAACATATCCCGAAAGAGCCTGTGGAAGATGAAGATACCAGCCTGTCTTTTGTAGACTGCCAAGGACCTGTGGCTGTGCCATCGGCCTAATCCATATCTGTTTACCTGGCAATTTATTTATTTTAGAGTTGCAAAGAGAAGTGTGATACCCAGAACAAAAGAAAAACTTAACATCTCACAGGATCCCCTTTTTCTTGCTATATATTGATTGAACATTCGTGCAGATTGTGACTGGATCTTAATATGGAGGAAATAACAGCCTCACCATTTAAAGTGAATTTCAGATGCATTTGGCAACTGCATAGTTAAGTTTTTTTTATCTTTTTGTTTTTTTTAAGAAATATGTACAATAAATAAAATTCATGCAAGTGAGGAGTTGGGAAAACTATTTTTTTAAAGAAATGCCTTTCTTGGCTAAAGAAGAATCCCTTTTGAAAGTAACATTTTTATTGTAATCATCAAAAATGCTTTTGTGTTTTTTAGCTACTGCTAATGTTTTATTTGTTTACTTTACAAAAAATATTTTTGGATTTATTACTATGAAACATTTTATACAAAAGTCTATACTTTTGCATTTTCTGTAAAGGACAACTAAATTTCTTTAACCCTTGCATGGGTGAAAAAATAGTTTTCCATACCGCAAGCAAACCCAACGTGTATCTTTAGAGATATACATGGGTTTACTCTTGGCTCTGCCTCACAGCTGAGGCAGATTCGGTGGGGAGTTTTTTACTCAATAAAAAGTACATGGCAGTTTATCCTCATGCTAGAAACACTTTTTTTTCCATTTGTGCTTCTATATTAGAAGCACAAGTAAAAGAAAAACAGTTTAGTTTTCCTTTAAGAGTATAGGTATTTATTTAACCTGTGTATTTTTGTACTGAAGAAAACAATCTGATTCCTCCTTATCTTCCCCATTGCTTCCAATACACAAAAATATGTCTGTATGTATGTGTATATGTGTGTGTATATATATATATATATAGGTATATACACATACACGACACAGCAGATTATTGTGAGCATTTATGACCTCTAACGCCACAATTCTTCCACAGTGCTACAAAAGTGTAAATTGACATAGGAGCAAGCAGACTGGTGATGCAGATGTAGGTGCAAAAGGTTATGTGAAAATTCATCGTCTGCTTAATCACAGCTGAAGTCTTAGTTCAATTATATTAACTTGCATATTTTAGGTGCAAAGTCTCAAAGTTCCCTTTTTGTTTCTTGGTTTACATTTCTAATTCTGATGTCTTTATTTTATAACGATTATAGAAGGGTTAGTATGTTCTGCAGATGGGCAATAAAGTCAGTCTCAACATGGCACCTATTAAGGGGTCTAAAACATAAAGTATTGGAAAAGGGGACAATTTTAAATTATTGCTAATGGAACATTTGTTCAGTAGAATGGTCAAATGCTTATCTTTTCCTCTGAGCCAAACAGAAATACTGTATTTTGATAAAGTGGACCTCTCCATTGTTTTTTTTTTTTTAATATTTTAAAAAATAGAATTAGCAGCCAAACATTCAAGGCAATAGTAAGAAAACATACACCGGAATTAACTAACTTTTGCTGCAATTTTGGTACGACATTTAACCAATTGTTTACACTCCGTTTTCCCACTGTTTTAAATATATTTGTGCCTGACAGCCAAGTGTACTTTGAACTTTGACCTTTAGCATTCTACATTAAGGATGTTAAAAAGTAGCAATTTTAAAACCCTGTAAGACATACATTGTGTATACATGCTAATGCTATAACAAAAAAATGTATTTAATTCTCTGTAAATATTTGATTTTTCATTGTCGTGTTTGTTTAAATTATTTAAGCCCTTTGCTGCACAAGGACCCTGCACTGCTTGCCCTGTGACAGGGAAGGGGTTAAATCGATATGAACGTTGGAAGAAGAGGCAGATGGTGTAGAATGTATTTGGATAGGTTCAGTAAGAATTGTGAAACTTTGGCTTTTTATATAATTCCTGCTTTGTGTACACTTTTTTTTTTTTATATATGTAGAACTGCTAAATAAATACATTTGTTTGGGCACTCTTTTTTTTCTTCTTCTTATGAGGTATTTGGCATAATGGGCTATCGCTGATATTGTTTATATAATTCAGGTGTCCAACATAATGAACAGACCAGCAAGTGATAATTACTGTAACTCAGACTGTATGGCTAAAAAAAATGTAGAAAAAAAAGATTTAAATGTTTTTTTTTTTCTTCTGTGGTCTCGCCTGTTTTCATCACTATGTGCCCCGAAATGCAAATGAGCTTCTTTCAGTTTGATTGCACCTAGCCACAAGGTGATGTCATAAACAAGTGACACCTCAGACCCATTAATAGAAAAAAAAAATCTATGCATTTGCCGGCAATTCTGCAACAAGTGTATACATTTATTGTGCTTAAGGTTGCCAAAAGTCTCCATTGATTTAACATTGGCCTGATGCCAATTTTTTACCAGCCTGCCGGTAAAATATCGGCCAGGTGGCAACCCTAATTGTGCTTAACATTCCTATAATTACTATTTAAGAGTCCTTTTAAATATCTTCCATGTTGTGCAACAGGTTGAGCTGCTATAGGGGATCCGCCACTTCTTATGACATGATCGCACAATATTTGATACTATGGATCATGTGCCGCCTGAATTTAGTAGCCTAACAACCAAGGAAATGTAATTGGAGCATAGGTGTAATCCATGTGCCCTACTGACAGGGTAGGAACATTCACTGAATCAGTGATGTCTGTTAGGAGCAAGAATCATGCTTTATAGCAATGTTTTCATATAGGTATACAGAAGCAGCCTTAACAAATGTGTTTGTTACAGGAGGTTAAAGGATAAGTATCTTTAAAGTGTCAAAGACCCAGTGATGTGGTGTGAGTAGATCTCCATTGTTTTCACCTAATGTAGTATGGTTTTAATAGTGATATGTGATTTACATTTCTGTGTATTTTGTTTGTTTAGAGAAGCTCTCAGAATCTGTATAGTGTTAAGCTTTTATACTCATGGTATGTTTGTTAGTTTCAGGTCTAGGGAGATTATAATGAATGTACTATGAATCATACTAACATCAACACTAGCTAACAACTTCGGCAATTCCCTATAGTTTAGTCACCCATTCTGTTGTTCTGAAGCTCGCACAGTCTGTCCTTTTATAGTTGCAGATCATTATTACCGATAAGGTGATACCTTTAAGTGGTTGTATTGTACGGCTGACTCATCCTCTATAATAAAGTACAAGTGTCTCTGCGTCCAGTCCCTGTGTCCGTGGGATTGCGCTACTGCACATGTGCCCCACTGACAGCCGTTGGGACTTGGAGCGCAGAGACTTCGGGAGGCCGGGCGAAACTGTTGAAGCGGCAGGTGTCCGCGGGTGCGCGCTCGCGTGGACTTAACCACATATGTTCTAGCGCCCGTTAATTTAACGGGCTTAATGTCTAGTTAGGATATATTTGTTAGTGTCTGACTGTGTATTGGAATAAGGGATCCCCATGTCTAATGCTTGCTATCTGTGTAATGTGGGTAAGTTTAAAGACATGGTAAAGTTCAGATATTTAAACAAATCTTTTCAGCAAACTACTTTACCACTACTGTACTTTACCAGTTTACCACCATGGTTATTTGTGTATCATTGTATTATTCCTTAAAATAGCATTATTTTTTTTAAAGTTTTTATGTCCTAAGAATTCACATACAAAAAAAGAAAATAAAGACATACAGGTGGCTCAGCACAGGTGAAGTGAATGGAAGTTTATTACGTACAGGTGGCATCGTTTCAACCCACTGGGTCTTTCTCGAGCCGCCTGTATGTCTTTATTTTTTTTTATTGCGGAGGACTGGTGGAGCCCTTGGCTCGAGCACCCCAAATCTTCTGTTTGCTGCCCACACCCTCTATTCCATTTTGATACAAAAATGAAGAAGAAACAGTTTACATATGCATTTATATGTTCCAGTTTTTTTACATTTGCTATACTTTAGATATTTTTGTGGGATTTTGCCTGGGACTTAGACATCCATGATCTCCTTGGAGCCAATCAAAGTGGTGTCGCCATCAGTAGTCTGTTTTGCACCACCATTTATGTTAGGGTTAACTTATATTTATTGTGTTAACATAACAAGAGTTAATTCAGCATTGGAAGAGTTAACTTCAGGGAAGGGTTAAACCCCCCTCCCCTCTTGGAGGGAGCACATTCGTCGTCTGTGCCTATCATCTATTCTACATACATAGAGTTAGAAGTAATAAATCTAATGATACTAGACTTTAACCCAGACTAAATCAATAAGGTAGAGATAAAGGAAAATACTGTATTTGCTCGATTATAAGACGACCCTATAGTCGTCTTATAAAAAACTAAAAGCCTGAATATAAGACTACCCTATAGGAAAAAAGTTCAACTTGTATATATTCACATGTAAATTGCTTTTTTAATAAAAAATTTGGATATCAAAAAATGCATTTCTTGTTTTTATTTCCTTTTATGTGCCAATGCTGCCTCTCTCTGTCCCTTGCCCCCAGCTTTGTCTCCCCCCCCCCCTTAGTGTTGTCTCTCTCTCCCCCTCCGTTTGTCTCCCCCTCGCTCCCTTTGTCTCCCCCTCGCTCCCCTTGTCTCTGTCTCTTCCCCCCCTCCCTCCCCTTGTCTGTCTCTTCCCCTCCCTCCCCTTGTCTCTGTCTCTTCCCCCCTCCCTCCCCTTGTCTCTGTCTCTTCCCCCCTCCCTCCCCTTGTCTGTGTCTCTTCCCCCTCCCTCCCCTTGTCTGTGTCTCTGTGCCCCCTCCCTCCCCTTGTTGCTCTGTCCCCCCCCTTGTTTCTCTGCCCCCCCTAGTTTCTCTGCCCTCCCCTTGTTATTCTGTCCCCCCCCCTTGTCTTTCTACCCCTCCCTCCCTCCCCCTCACCTTGTTTCTTTCCCTTATGATGAAGCCAGAAGGACCCGGCTTCATCATAGAAGTCCCGGTGGGCGTGCTCATCGCGCAGACATCCCCCGGCTGTTAGAGAGGGGGATCCAGATCCTCTGCAGCTCTGCGGGGGACCTGGATCCCTGTCTTATAGTCTGACCTCAATTTGAGGTCAGATTATAAGACTACCTCGAATATAAGACGAGGGGTATTTTTCAGAAAAAAAATTCGGAAAAATACCTTGTCTTATAATCGAGCAAATACGGTAGTAGAAAATGACCTAAGGGTCACATCCTGTGTCAGCATCTCAGGAGTTTTGTAATTCTACATAGGCACATAGAAACAAAGTGTTTAGTAAATCATATAACTATATATTTGTAACACGTATATATTCTATGTCCACGCCCCCAGGTTGTGTATGAAGTCTTAGCCAATGATATGATGCCAGCGAATGTCTTGCTGTTTCTATATAAGTGCTTGTCTTTACAATAAACTTTAGAGTTACTTAACGAACGGCCTTGTGTCAGACTTGAGTTACTCTCCGAACCCGTTCCTTGATGTCTTTCCAACTATCACCACGTGAATCCAAATTAGAGTGATACATTGCCGTAAATCAGAGACTTGGTGATAGAGACCTAAGACGAATTGGTCCCTTTCAATTTATGGCTGTCAACAAAACAGATTAGAGCGAAAGAAGTTCCACTCACAAATTATTGAGCAATCGTTGCTCTGGGGAAATAACCAGGACCATATAGGTGTTATTTCATGAATTCTTGCGGTTACTAGATACTGCGCTGTTACTTCTCTTGTTCATATAGAAAGACCCAAATCATCTGCACTGATCTCCTTGCTACGTTCACAATTTCTTTTCATTAAAAATCAAGATATTAATAGCAAAGCCCATGAAGCCCATTGGATAGTGCCCTTCTTCATTTGGTAGTCAATAAGGAAAAATAGATGTTATATTAAGTAAAAAAAAAAAGTGTTTTTGGATTCTTTTTAATGAGCGCCACTCCCTACAAGTTGGATTCAGTGACACAGCCAGGAACATTTTTCTTACCTTATATATATGATTCCTTCCTGAGCAGTGTCTGGCAAAGTTATACAGCAGCTTGGCCTGTGCTTGCAGGATATTGTCTGAGTCATCACAGTAAAAGCTGCTTTTTCACTTTATATGCAGGAAAAAATGCATAACAATTTGCTCCTGTTTCAACCCCAACTTCCATATAAATGAATGTATAGCTTGAAGGTTACTCAAACCTGAGGAAGCCATATTAGAATTTTGATTAAAACAAAAATTCAAATGTCATTACTTTGAGGGTACAAACCTTGGGTTGTTTATTTTATCTGAAATTTTTGTAGTAACGTTTTGCTCAGCGTTCTCAAGTCGAAAAACTATTTTAGCAGTTGGCTTTGTAGCTTAAATATACAATCTTCACCTTATCGTTGTTCAGGATTTCCAGTGATTTGGTTTGTGCTCCTGTTAGTACTGGAGTACTATATATCTTCATATAATTACACTTGGTTGTCCTACAGAACTGATGTTAAGTTGGTGACCCATGGGATCGAACACGGCGCTCACTGGTTTTGTGTGGTCCCTGTGCTGCTTAGAAAGGCTGCAGGTGCTATGGTATTGCCCATGAGACAAATAATGTCTGGTCCTATTTAAAATTATTGGACAACACTCTTCTACAAATTGTGAGCATGTGTTATAGACAATTATCAGCAAAAATGTAAATATAGGCAGTCAAGTATTCAAAACATTCTGCATGAAAACCTGTACAGACAGGTAGAGAAGTATACCTGCAAACATTCTGTAAAAATTAACTGGTAAATCAAATGCATGTGTGAAGCTGATAAATTGCAGGTTTGATTCCCTGCAGGGTCAACTCAGTCCTACATCCTTCCCCAAAAAATATAGCATACACAATAGTGCAAAAAAACCAAAACAACGATATACTTAAATTTATATTTATAAATTTATATAACCGATGTATGGGACGATTAGACTGATGAAAATTCCATTCACAAACTACTGAGCAAATCCTGCTCTGGGAAAATTGCATATAACCAGGACCGTATAGATGTTACTTCATAAATTCTTAGTCTCTAAATATATTTTCAAATATATGTAATTTGGGGAGTAAAGCAGAACATCTCATAGTGGGAAAACCAGCAAAATGTAATTTAAAAAACTATCGGTAGAAACCTTTTTACATGAATACAGTGTGAGAGTACCGCTTGGCTCTCAGCAGTAGCTCATGATATTTGAAGAAGTTCTGATAACATTTCCAAGAGTCCTGTTACAATATTCAGTCCACACTTCCAGAATGTGGCCAGCATCCGACATCACCAGGTGAGTGGTATTCATTTGTTAATTTACCCATCATCATTAGTATCAAATATCTTGCACCTCACTTTATTTGTTGTGTTTTTCAGAAAATATGTTGTCATACTTTCGCTGGTACAAGAAAGAGTGCCATTAAATTGGGTAATGATAACATCCCCAGCTTATGCTTGAAAACAGAGCAGTAGTGAGGATGAGATGAATGAGGAACTAGCTTTGACAAAGTGCTGCTGCTGTGCATGAAAAAAGTGCTGCCACATTGTTTTTTTTAGAATGTCTGTTCCCAGCTTCTTTGGGATTTGGAGGAGTCTTGCAGACATTCCAGGAGAGTATTGTTCTTGTTTTTTTCTTTTGTCCCATTGTCTTCAAAACTTGTATTTTGTAAATTGTTGATATTCATTCTGCGCTTTGATTGTTGTTTTCTTTTTGGTGTTAATTTGCAATAATGGTTGGCTGCTTCTTTTGGTTTGCTGATGGTACTCTGTGGACATGTTTTATATTGTTTAGGTTTTTTGTTTTTTTTCGAAGCAGTGTCGGATTGCTTATCCTCTTTCGTTTTTTTGTTTTTTTTTGATAGTAAAGACATGAACTACTTCACAGCCAATAGTAAAAGTAATAATTAAATCATTACAGCCCCACTGCGACTTTTTATTTTTTAATGAACTTTAATTATACTCGAAGAAGGTTTATTAACAGACATACTTCATAAAGTTGTAAAACACTACTATGGGCATGAAATGGTGGTGAATTAACATCCACATTATCAGTCACCATTTCCTGTGAGCTTGTTTACGTCTTTAATTGATATTCCTTAGGTTACCACAGAAAATGGCTCCAAGCACTGGAGGCTGGTGAACCATACACAAATGGTTCAAACTGTTATTCATCATTTAAATTTCAAGATTAAAACTATACTGCAATCTACTGAATCATGATGAACTGACATGAAAAAAATAGGCCTCAATAACAGAGTTGGAAAATCCCCCACCTTTCCCATCTTCCCAACTCTGCTAATAGTGTCTGCTTGTAGTTTACGTGTCAATTCACGACAGTACATTTTATGGTGAATTGGCCCCTTAAGGGATTTCTTAATCCCTGCATACGATACAAAATAAGTGTATGTCCCACTATAATAAAGAGTATAAAGCAGAATGCAGTTGATTTGATGCAAGCCCCATGGTTCTATTCCTGTAGATCTATCTACACTGTAACGCAGACAATTTGTAGCATGCACATCTCTGAAAACTCATCACTTATTCCTGTACCAAGTAGATTAGAGTAATATTGTTAAAACTTTCTTACAGGCTGAAACACCATTTTTAAAAATATTGGAAAAACATAATGCATTTTTTCTACTCTGATTACTATAAAATTGTATATTTTGTTGTATGGTTGTGTTGATATAAGTATACATTAGACATATATATAGAGATATCGTCTGAGTACTTGAATTGTTTCTTTGTTAATTGATAATATATTTAATATATGATGTTGGTTTCTAACACAGTATGTTTAACATCAAGTATCACTCATTTTCTGGCCACCATGTATTATATCAGTGATTGCTGTCCATGGCATGTAGTTACCAGCAGTGCCAAGGTCAGCCATCACTGTTCTTGAGACTTTGATTTAGTGGCTACAGGTAAAGTATAACTAAAGCAGTTGGTCTATTTTTTTTAAACATATAGTCACAATTGTGGATACCTTTAGATCATGTCAAGCAAATAAAATGAACATTACCTTTAAAATTAGTATGCTTTCCCTTTAACACAGAGACACCTGCAGGTTCAAATAAAGAATTGCATGTATCTGTTTTTCTTGCAATGCTGTTATCAAGTCATACAGTAAACCTTGTAAAAAGCATAATCAAATGATGTAAAAAAGCTAAACGTGTTAAGGATAGTATTTAAAACAAATTGTTGATGCTAGCAGGATATACTATTTTAATAAGAAAATCTGAAATACACTAATTGCACACTGAATTAAGAAATTAATTTGCTTGTTGGGCTGCATTCATTTTTCTTAGTTAAGCTGGTACTCAATATTCCTGAATTCTGGTCTGAATAAGCAGTTTGGGCTATTAATGAAGCATCAGAAGCATTCGGATCGGGACATTTTTGCCATGAAAACTATAGATTTTCGGCTACCCAATATACGTGCATCACCCCATAACATGTTCTGAATTCGCCCATTTCAATTCTCCAGATTTCAGCTGGAGAATTGAATAGAAAAGTGTAGAATAATTTCAGTAAATGTATTTTAAACATATTTTTTTAATATACAATTATAATATATTAATGTTATATATTTTAATAGTATATTTACATTAATATAAGTATTATACATTTTAGTAAACAATTATTTTATGTATTTAATAAATGCATCATGTTTTTATTACAGGTTATTTTATTATACTTCTGTCAGGCTCCATCCCACATGCAGGATCATCTTGTGTCCAGTATTTATCCAGTATCTTGGGTTTTCCTTCTGTTCTTTGCTTGCTTCGGTCTGTTTGTATGTTATCTTAGTTCCTTACATTCTCGTGCTTATGTTTCATTCATGTTCTAGTTTTTGCTTTAAATCTCTGTTCCCTAGGCCACATGGTGGCGCGAGTCTAGTCCCTGCCTGTGAGCATTTTGTGACATATGAGCAGGCAGTCTGTACGTGGATAACTTCTGTTCCCTAAAAGAAGTTATAATGCGACCCTCCAGATGTTGCATAACTACATTTTCCATACTCCTCTGTCAACGTCTTGCTGAAATAGCATTATGGGAGATGTAGTTCATCAGCAGCTGCAGGGTCGTTATAAGGGATGTGCTTATTATAGAGATATTTTTGTTCTATACTTATTTTGTTTAATGCCTTTAAATATGTTAATTATTATTTTCTTCAAATACGACAATTCAGAGAAATGTTTATACTGTGGATGTGCATGTATTATATTCTAAGGGGGCTAACAGAATTCTTGTTTTATTTTTATGATACCGAGGAGAAGTGATGTAGAAGAAATCAAAGAATTCTGACCATGTTATACAACTGCTGTCTCCTGATATTGGCGTGCTGCTGCAGAGGCCGACTAGGCAGCAGGCCTTCCCGCCAAAAACATCTCTAACACCGGCTCTCACAGACTCTGAGAAATCCTCCACGGACGAACATTTACCAACAACTTCTAAGACTGAAAGCTGAAGGCACTGACTACCCCTCATGCCACTCCTGTCACGACTGGGGCAATGAGTTTTGCTGCAGGAGCTGTAGTCAATGTGGAAGGCAAAAGCAGTAGGCATTCGAAAGGAGGTCCAAGCCCTGGACCATAAAGTAATCGGCCTAAATGCTGAAGTAATAACAGTTAAAACACTGCAATCAGAACAAACTACTCATTCTGACCTCCTGGTACAAAACATCTACAGGTTAATTGACCAAGTCGCAGCACTTTATACCAAACAATGTGCTAACCTGAGAATCCGGGGTATTCCGGAGTCTGTCTGGCCCGCAGGCCTCCGGGAATACTTACAGGGTTTGCTGCTGCACCTGCTGCTCACGCCAGCGAGTATTAGCTCTCTGTTCCAGGACCAGTTCAGGATGAAGTCCAAAAATCCCCTAAAGATTCACCCAGAGATGTTATACTCCGGTTGAGGAGGGCACATTACAAATTGGCAATTCTTTCTATCTCACGCAAGCAGAGGCAGATCCAGTATGAGAACAATGCCATTCAAATCTTTGAAGATCTGACGTCTGCAGTCCTATTATGGAGAATCTCAATGGCACCATTAACCTCCTACCTCCGTGCTATGGAAATAAAATACCGTTGCGGCCCTCAACAACACCTACTGGTGACTAAGGATGATCCAGTTGTCCATCACAGAAATCACAGATATGTCGACCTTACTTCTCAGCCTTAACCTTCCTCTGCCACCTACTCCCTCGGAGACACCTACAAAACGTGGCCATTAGAGGGGACTTACCTTCCACTTCAACCGCTGAATTATCCGAATCTCCAGTCTAGTATTGTTACCTGTTTTTACTGTTGTGTTTGCTGTAAAAATCACCTGGACTTGTTTTATGTTTCCTTGGCCAAGGGACAAAATGCTCCAGATGCCTGGATTGTTTTTGTGTCCCCCCCCCCCCCTTTCCCGGAGGGGGTGCCCGTGACACTTTTTTTCTCTAGCCAGCCGTAAGATGCGGCTAGGGGCCCTCTCTTTTTGGCAGTGCAACCTAGTATCTGCTGGCATACCCTCTCTATTACCCCCCTTGTTCTATTCTTTCGTTTTTCTTTCTAACTCCCATTTTCTGTACCCTTCTTTGGACTCTTTCCTTGCTCCCTACACTATTGTGACTGTATTATGCATATGTAATATTCATGCCACCTTTTTAAACCGTTTCAGTACTACTGTGGGGAGTCGAATTTTCCTTCTTCTTTTAGCTCTGCCATATTAGGTTCTCTCGTGCACATGCGAGCTCTGATGTAGGAGCAGCTAGGGTTCACCTGTTTAAGCTCCACTTGTTCCCCTGATGGTGTCCTCCCACAAATTCACTCCCCGTCTAGTTAGTAGTTATATGTATCATAGGTATCAATGAGTATACCTTCATTCTGTATATTTTTAAGGTGGATATTAACCTGATTTTTTCATTTTTATCATTGTTCTAAGTTTAACAAGGCCACGAGGGCCTTCCATTCTACTATAAAATGCAAAATCAGTCTTTCTTTTTTATTTGATACTTGTTATACATGCTGATGTATCTTTCTGTTCTTGTACTCCCGACTATTCATGTTATGGATTTCTAAGCAAAGACTCAATAAAATTATAATAAAAAATAAAATAAAAAATGAACTACTGCATTTGTTGAAGAAAGAGGGCAATTATTCCCCATGTTGTTTCCACGTGTTGTAGATAGAAAAGGCATTGAGTAGAAATGTAGACAAGGTTGTGTGGCAATAAGTTATATAGCAAAAGTATTAACTTTGCCCAGGCTCTATCAGAGAGGTACTTTTTCACCCTATTCCATGTATTGCCTGTCCTTTGAAATGCAGAATCAATTACCCTTGTAAGCAATTTAATCCTGCCCATATAGAGTATAGGTTCTAGTGGTAAACCCATGTACCACCTGCCAAACATGCTTCACATGTTGAATAAACCACTGGATGAAAGAGTAAAAAGAGCCTCATAAAGGGGAGATTATGACACATGGTGTCTGGTATAAGAAACATGCAAATTTAAAGAAAGGTTTCTAAGAATAAAAGTAATTCTATCAAAACCAAATATACATCCAGATTATCGTAAAATCTCATACATATGCTCCCTTCTTAATGCTATACGTATAAAGGATGCCTTTCTTACCATGCATTTTTCAGGCAGCACTGGTTTCTGACAAGTCTTGTGTCTGAAGTATGTATTAAATCCAGCTTAATCCATTTTGAAAGATCAAAAGCCTTCGTTTCAGATGTGGCACATCTGTATTTTATGGATCCAAGAGTTCTTCAAGGAGAGTCAGAACATTGTTTTTGAATCATGTTGAATTAGGTCAGAGAGAGCGTGAATAAGATTGACTATAAATCAAAAAACTTGATGACATATACTTACTAATGTTTTTTTTAGATGTACGAATCAGATGTGTGTATTCTCATGTGATTTTTGAACGTGAAGTTTTATATATGATATCACTTTTAATGTCAAATTAGCATATTATAGTTCTTTATTATGTAATAACACAGATTTACATTATATTAGTGGCACGGTCATAGTAGGGTATGAATATCGGTCTTTTAGCCGAACAAACCTTTCTTATCCACACAAATTTTTCACTCCAATTCCGATGTGATACTTGAATTTTATACATTTGCTTACAAAAAACGCTGACTGTTCATTAAGATAATCATTAAAATGTAAGAAAGAAAAAAAAGATAAGTGTGAATATATAACACATAGTTTATTGTTTAAATACATAATGTATGACATAATATAGTTAGGTATAGCTTAATTATGTCCACAGCCAAAAAGGTTGTATAATATATATATAGCATGAAAAAAAATATATAAATGTACCTTACTTTGGCAGCCAATAGATGTTTTAGCTCATAGCTCGTCATCTCTAACCTGCTATTAATAGTTATAATAAGCCTTATCTTTGTGCTTGTATTTAGCAACAGAGAATATTTTCAACAGATGTTGCTGGAGCTAAAGGGAAACAGCACCCCTAAAGGGCAAGACTTATATTGCAGAAAGTATCAACTTTCTTGACATACATGCTTTCACAATGCAGTTTACCTGTGAGATTTTACATTGGATAACTGCAAGGTCTTGTATAACTGCCGCTTCCATGTTTTCACCTTATTCCCTATAACATTGTTCAGAGTACTGTTTAACCAGTGTTCTTCTTTAAGAATTCCAAACAAGACTAAGATAGTTAACTGTTAAAGAGTTAACTCCGCTGCTCAAAGACACTGCAGACATTCAAGATAAAAATCAACAATTACATATACCACAAAACAAAGCATCCTCAAAAAAGTGAGTTGCCATTTTCAGTATATTAAGTGTTTACTTTTATTTTATAGGGAAAAACTTGATACTTAGCATGAGGGAGAGGAATGACTAGAGCAGCAGCTAAACAATTGTAAACTGACACACAAAAGGCAATTGGGTTTTGCAGTTTTTGTCTAACCACTTGCCAATTGCGATAGCTGACAAAGATGCACAATTCTCCTGTTTCCCACCATCTGGCTGTTTGGTAATTTCAATCTCCCAATGTTTAAACAAGACACTGTGTCCTGTCATATCCACCCAGGTGCCCTCGTTTGCCATATCATTAATTCCAATCCAGATCTCTGCATTGGAACCCATGGTCTTGTGAACATAGTCATACAAAGAATCGTTCTCATCTCCGTTTTCTGGGGTGCTCAGTGTTCCTCCTTGGGCGATGCACATATCATTTGCCTCGTGGTATGCCTTTGGCTCGGGAAAGTACAGTAAACATTTGTTGTGGGTCTTCATACCTTTTAAGCAAACTAGAATGCAAAAATTACTCAGTGAAGTCATCTTTAACTATATTTTCAGATTATAGATTATACATTGAGATAATTACACATTGAGATTCCAATTTTCAAAAACCTCTGTGGGGTATATTTTGATGTTGAGATGCACTCATTCCCTTTTTTAACTAATGACGGGACCCTTTTTCTATTTTGTAGCTCCAGTGCCTCCCATTTTTTAATCCGCTCCTCCTCTACCATCCAAGGTACCAACGGCAGATAATGCTCTTACAACTTATTGGCTGCAAGTTGTTTTAGAACCCCAATTAGTAAGTGCCCCTGAGCCTGCTGTGCGCTAACCTTATTTACCACATTCTAAAATGGACCATTCAAAACTGACTAATTAACGTCCACAGAATATGAATATAAACATGACTAAAGTCATGAGCAGACGAGGTCTTTCTTTACATTCCAGGTATTAATGTTCTGTTTTGTGTTCACCTGAATTTCACTTGTTAGTTCACTTTTTAATGAACAGACCCCCTTAATTTAACCCCTTCGCGACAAAGGACATGTCATGCAGGTCCAGCTGGCACCTGTGACATCATGGCACATCACTGCCTTGATGTCGAGGCATTAGGCAGTACCGAAATTTGTATTCTGGGGCACCCACGATCGCTCCATATTGGAGAGTTAGACTTAGGTTTACATTTAGGGTTTGGGTCAAAAGGTCACTGCAGGAAAAAACAAAAAAACACTATTTTTGGGGTTTTGCTCTATAACTCACAAAAAACTGCAGAAAAACATGGAAACAAGCATATTTCTAAATTCAGGACAACAATTAGAAACTATTTAGATGGGGTCTTTTTTAATGGTTGTATTTGTGTACATTATTTTTTAGGTCAAAGTTAAAAATATATATATTTTTTTTTTTTCAGAATGTTTTAGGATGTTTGTAGTAAATTATAAAATATGAGAACAGAAATTTTATTCAGGATTATATCCCTAACTCTAGCCTTTTGCTGTAGACCTTTAATTTATTAGTTCACCATGGGCTCAATGGAACTTTACTTACGTGTCTGCAATGATTGTTGTTCTTTGAGATGATTCACCTCTTGCCAAATGTTCTGGATCTCCTTTTTTAGCTCTTCGTACATCTTTATGCTAACGACATCTGATGGATAACCAAACAAAGTATTAAATAGTAAAGATCCAGGAAAAATATGTAAATATAGCTAGTGTTATTCAGTAGGCAGTGCCTGACTTATCAACTGGGTATTCTTTATGCCAATAGAATTATAGCATTTTATTTACAAATAGTTCTGTATTTTCCTATAGACAGAAGGAATGTAGGTTTAAATATTCTCCTATACTAAATGGGAAAAATCGTTCTGTTCTTTCCTATACTGGTTGTTTTGCATTTAAGAGGGGCGCTGGTCAGATGCCTGAAAATGCAAGTGTTTCCAATTTCCAATAGCAAACATTTTTGCTCTACATGTTTTCATCTGTGAGCTACATGCATGCCCTTACCTACTGAGAATTCATGTTTTTAATAAAACAAATTATAAAGTCCATAACTGTATTTCACTTTTATTCTTCTATTTCTCCTGCAGCCCTACTGGCAGTGTTAGATAGTGATTAAAAATAGAAACAGTTATTGGTTCCTGGGCTGGCTGCAGTGGTGAATATTTCACATCATTAGATGTGAAATATTCTAGCTATTTTTTTCTTGTACTTTTCCATGAATTCTTTTAGGACGAGATATAGCTGGAAAAACTCCAAAGGGGTCTGAGTCCTGACACTCAGAATGCAATGTTAATTTATATACATCAGTCTAGAGGTCATTAGACACGGCAAAGAGTGACGATCCAAGACCAAATTATTCTGCATACACATAAATAAATAAAAAAAAATATATATATATATATAGTGTTGCTTTCTGCAGCCTCCACCAGGAGCCAAAACACTGACCTGCAATTATTTATTTTCTTCATAATAATGAAGCACTCAAATCAGACAGATGAATTACATGTGGACCACTGAACATGCGTATCCTTGTATATATTGATCATTTTTAAATTTAAAGAGACACTAAACTTCAATCACAGAAGCACAAATCAAAAGGTTTATTGACCTTAATGTGGGGATAAAATGGCAAGTACGTTTTAAGATACATGCCATTCTATTGTCTGACCAGCAGTGTCCATACTTCATTATCAAACGCAGTTAGTTTTATATATGTAATCAACAGAGGGTATCCTAATTAGTCCCCTCTAGTGGTTACTCTCTGCAGAGAGATAAAGTTGATATCTATCAGACACTGAGCATTGAGCCTTCACTCTGACTGACCATGTGAATTCTGACACTGTCAGTGTCTTGCTGCTGCCAGATCACCTGTGCTGCAGTTAAGATGCAGAAATGAATGTAACCCTAGGTAGAGGTTTGGTCTATTTAGAAAGTGTCAGCCATGGAAATTCAATAATCAAGTGGAGTTGAAATTATACCCTTTCTTAGCTGACAATTGAATTTTTCACGTTCAAGACTAGGTTGCTAGATCCCTTCTTCAGGCTAATGTCCTTATTATACATGCACAATAGCCAGCTTAACCAAGAAGTACAAATAAGCTGTTATTTGCATAGCCTCTAATATGACCTCAGTGATAACTGGTTCAGTCAAAAATGCTTTGATCAGTACACGGTATGAGTAAATGGACCATAAACTAATTTGACAAATATGCCAGATCCATGAAAGTCTTGTCTTTATACAAGTGTCCTTTGCAGGGCTACATCGTTTTTTAGTGTGTTCCTAAAAAAAAAGTGTTTAATCTGAAAGTGACTTGTGAAAGGAATTCTGTATCTCTCTTTTGTCTAGCAATTAAACCTGCATATCAGGTTGACCCCCTATATTATGGGAACAATCACACCAGTACAGTAAGTATCATGTTTTTTTTATAGTGTGGTAGTCTTGATTGAAGAGTTCTCCCACTTCTGGGTCCTTTTTTTTTATTTTATGTATGTGGAAAGTAGGATTTTGAGATCATGCCCCTTCCAGATGTAGTCTCATGCCCCCTTCTCTATTTTTCACCCTCTTGGCTCTTAGAGGGGATTTATTTAATGTCTAACTGATGATTATTGACTAACTTCTGATCTTTCTTCTCTCTGCAGTTACTCCTTTGTCCAATAAAGTATATTGAGTATGCATGCCAAGACACAGCCTGGATTACTCATGTACTCTGTGGAGATGTCAAACGGTTTGGGAAGCACTAATATAGTGGTTGGCCTTTTTCTCCCATATTGCTGTAGTACATTTCACACAGCAGGACATTTACTGTTTAGGGCGCCACCACCAGGGTATGAAAAAATGCAAGTCCGCCCCCAACAGCGCTGTGTTCAGGCCTCCCCTTGCACAAGTTTTTTTTATTGTGAGGGAGCACAGAGTGAGATGAAACGGTCTGCTGGGGTAAGTCCCGTGAGTGCAAATCTGGGTACTGGGACAAGTCCTGTGAGTGCAAAAGTGGGTGCTGGCCCCTGGAGTAAGTTTGTTAACTGCAAATCTGAGTACTGGGGCAAGTCTTGAGTGCAAATACAGGTGCTGGGAAAAGTCCTAAGCGCAAATCTGGGTGCTGGCCTGTGGAGTAGGACCCGTGAGTGCAAATCTGGGTGCTGGGGCAAGTCCTGAGTGCAAAGTGGGTGCTGGAGTAAGTCCTGAGTGCATATATGATTGGTGGGGCAAGTCATGTGAGTGCAAATCTGAGTTCTGTGGTAAGTCCAATGAGTGAAAATTTGTGTACTGGGGCACGCCCTGAGTGCAATCATGGTGTTGGGCAAAGTTCAAAGTGCAAATATAGGTCAAGTCCTCAGTGCAAATGTGGGTACTGGGGTTACTCCTGTGAGTTGTGTCTGGTATATCTATACATTTTTGTCCAAATGACCTGGTCAGGTGAACATTGGAATGGAGTAAGGATGCTTATACTTTATTTACATAGTGTGGCTTACAGGGGAACCTATAATAATGTTTGTTTTAACGTGAAGTCTATGTATATATAACTAATACGCAGTTGCATATTCAGTATTTGCTGCATGTTATTTTATTCTGTAATTTTGTATGTATTTTTTAATTTTATTTCTTAAGAGTCTTGAGGTGGGAGGGGGGGGGGGATTTGGTGGCAAGGGTCTTTAAAAATACACCTTCAAAAATCCTGTGTAAATCTGCTTTTGTTGTTGTACATGTATGCTCAAGTCTCAGATCTCTTTTGTTGGCAGAGCAATGTACTATTTAATGTGTTTCTATGTAAACACAGTAAATGGTACTGCTCACATCAATTGTTTGAGGTGATGGAGGTTGTGCATATTATATGAAGTTCTCTTGAGCTCTTAGAAAAGGCATTATGTTTCCCACAGTTGCTTCTGTTGAAGAAGCAAAAGTAAAAAAAAAATACTATAGTGCCAATATAGTTTAGCTTGCCAAGTACTAGGGAAACAGTGTGGCTTTATTATTTCTAGTGCAATACATTCTCAAATACTTGCGTTAAATCATTACTCCACAGGTCAAAGTTGTATAACATAGTTATAATTAAAAACAAATCTACAGGCTTAAGCTATTTTAATATTCTATTCAGAAATCTATCTTATGATAGAACCATACATTATACAACACAGCTTTAAATCTATAGCAAAAATGTAAATAACTTTTTTTTTACATTTAAAGAAAGAGAAAAGTAGAACAAGAATCACTTGGCAGACAATACATTTGCAAAAGATTTTTTTTATTCTTAAGTAGAAAAATGACAGTGCAGGGAAAATGCAGCGGATGGTGCATCACTAAGCCTGTATTCACTTAGAAAACCGATAGATACTTTAATGTCCCTTAATTCACCTTAAAAGTGTAACTTTCCTTTATTAAAGAGGATTTGCTTTAGTTAAACTTATATCAAGATTCTTTTGACACATTTAAAGTCACAACACAATTAGACCACTTACTTCCGAATACTATGGGTGTTAGGTACTGTATAAAGGTAATTTCTGGGTTAAAGCTCTAAAAGTGATCTAGCCGGTAGGAGCAATACACACGGTACTTAGTGTTCTGTTCGCAAGCTTACGTGACAGGACTGTCACAGTAAGACATCCTTAGGGGACTGATGACGGTCCAGGCACATAATGCAGCTCTGATCACAGTATGCCTGCTGGCATAACACAATCCGGCTGTGAGTGACATGGCTGAGGTCCCCAGATGGTCACTGTGACAGACAGACACAGCGACTGCATGTGTATAGCTGTCAAAGTCAATCCTAAAGAGGTTAGAAAGTGAAGAAAAGAAGGTAATGGCACCAAATGCGCTAAGAGACTGTGTCAACTACATAGGTAGGGACAATGAAAAAGGTTTTCCTTTAACAACTGGCATCTACTTGGACTCAGCTGTAGCCACATGTAAAATAAAATATGGCAGAAAGATATTCCAAATCTAAAAAAACAACTGCTATATGATAGCATCTGAGAAGTTGCTACAGATCTGTTATTTGTTATTAGAATTGAATGCATTTTTTTCCCCCAATCATTTGGTGTGAATAATTCTAAATATATCTTGGTCTGACTCCATAAAATCACCTACAAACAAATACTTTCAGAGCGAGAACTTCAACCTTTTTCTAAAATTAAAATGCACTGTAATTAATAGCTGCACCAGTTTTGTACACATTACGATATTATTATGATACCCATAATGAGATAAAGGGGGAATGAGTAATTTGTTAACTAAAAGCAATGGCTGAAGATGAGGTAACTGAGTAAAATAACTCAGTTGTATATATATAGTAAGCTTTGAGAAAATGAAAAAAAATAAAATAATGAAAATGTAAAAATCTAAATAAATGTATTTTTTGATCAGTATAAAAAAAAGCTTCTGTAATTAATGCATGTTCCAAGGGTTAATAATTTCTTATGCTAACTTGTACTAACCTTTATTGGATTGCCTTTGTTTTTTGCCATTTTGTTGAAAGGTGACTTGAATAAAACAAAAGAGACACAAAACCAAACCGATTCCTCTGTACTCCATGATGAATCCAGTCACTCTTTGAAGCTCACAAAATTCTTGCACTTCCTTTAATATGCTTATAATAGAAAACAGGCGGTGTGGAAACTCCTAGATCCCAAACAAGGCTTTCTCCAAACACTAAAGGCTAAACCAGGGAATCTTACCAAGAGATAGTTGAAAGTTTAGCAGTAAAAATATGTATTTAGAATGTCAGAATTACAGTTGTTTTTTTAATAGGGGAAAAATATCTATGAATATATCTTTTATAAAAAGTGTGGATATTTCATGATACTATTCAATAATAAAAGTAACATATCATAACTGTCATTATTAATATTTATTTCAATCAAAATGTAAACTTGTATACTTTTCATATAGATACCAGTTTGTATATAATTCTATGATTTTGAGTGAATATATGTTAAACCTGAGAATGTGTGGGTCCTTTCAACCCCATATAAAGAAAATAACAACATGTAATGATTTGCTGTTATTTGTTAACCCTTGAGGTCTACTTTCTGGTGTTACAATGCCATTACAATCCATGTGCTTCTTGCAGTACACATCCAAAGCAAAAATAGTGAGAAATATAGAACTGCAAGTCTTTTTCTAGAAACAGAAAGCTGGAATCTCATAGGTCAGTCAGCGAAAAAAGAGGAATACTCAATGTTAATGGCACTTGAGAGAGGCAGAATAGAGGTACAGGGTGCCCTCCTCTTCTGCCAAATCAGAGTATGTGTGTATAATTACATCTATAATGGTTGTATATAAATAATGTTTTGAGACCTGTGTAACGAGAACGAGGGATAATCCAGGTGTTTTGTTCTCGTTAGTAGGGATTCCTCACCTCGCAGCCTAATATTAGACTCCAATATTCACCCAGCAAGTGATCAGTCTTTTCCAAGAAGAAGTAGACTTGGCTACATACTTCATGTTGAAAAGGATCAAATTAACTGGAAGTTACAACCACACATTTATACATCCAAAACATCTAGATAAGGGAGAGTGAACAGTGGGGCTATTAGGATTAACAGGGTGGACAAAGAACTGGGAGATAATCGAATTAGGAGGTTGCCAATGGGCAGAATGCCGACATGGGCTTGGGGACGGAAGGAGCCAATAGGAGCTGTGCCTACAGTTAGTCCCTCTCTGATTTTGGAACTGATTTGGACACACCTGGTACAATTCGGATAAGGGAAACACATACAGGAAATTACAGTTAGAGCTAGCTCAGATGATTCGGTTTTCCTACTCTGATCGTATTGGGAGGTTGGCTGTCTGTCCCTCTGTCCCCATGCCACCCATGTCTCCCGCTCTCCCACTACGCCATCCCTGTCTGACTCACTCTCCCCTATGCCATTCATCTGTCTGTTCCACCTTTTGTATTTCTCCTCTCTCCAATTATCTTCCCCTCTTTTGTTTCTTTTCCTCTCCCCATGTATCTCTCTCTCTCCTCTCCCCCCAAGTCTGTCTTTCCCAATGCCACATGTCTATAGTCTCTCCCTCCCTTCCCATGTCTGGTCTCTTTCTCTGTCTCTCCTCCCCACCCCACAGCTGGTCTCTCTCTCACCCCCCACCCCATGTCTGGTGTCTCTCTCTTTCTCCCTCACTTCACCTCATGTCTGGTGTCTCTATCTCCCCCCCCACATGTCTGGTGTCTCTATCTTTCTCCCTCCTCCCCACATGCCTGGTGTCTCTCTCTTTCTCCCTCCCTCCCTACCCATATCTGGTGTCTCTCTCTGTCTTTCTCCCTCCCTCCATCCTATAGCTTGATGTCTTTCTCCTAATCTCCTCCACACCCCATTTCATGTCTTGTGTCTCTCTCTCCCTCCCCATAGCCTACTGTCTCTTTCTCTCCCTCTCTTCCCCACACCTCATACCTTGGTGTCTCTCCCCCCCCCCCCCCCCCCAACCCATTGCCTACTGTCATTTTCGTGGGATATGTAAGACCCTTCTTGAACTATTACTTTTGCACATTACATACTGTTTTTTGCATGGTTTGTATTTTACACTTTTAATCTGATGAATTTTATTTAACACCAATATCTGGATCACATATTTACTGTGTATGTTTTTTTTGAAACTTTTTATCTGAATATTTTATAGCACCTATTGATAACAATATTACTATGTTTTGGATCACTTATTTATTGTGTATGTTTTAACATATATTTTTTATTATTGTGCACTCTTCATCTACCGCGAGGCAAACAACTCACTCGCCTAGGGCGGCACTTTCCCAGAGAGTGTTACAACACACTTCTGGTGATGCAAACATTTTTACTTTCTTCTCCGTCGTGTAACAAGCTGATCCCTCCCCTCCCTTTCCTACCCCCTCTGCTCTTTTCCTTCTTACCCTCACTCGGTGCTGTTTGTCATGATCTGGCTCCCTCCCTTCTGAGACTACATTGAATAAAACCTTTCTGGTTTATACTGCAAGTCTCTTCTAATCCTATTTACTTTTACCAATTGGGAGCCTTTTTGTACTATAAATGGTAATATTTATTTCTTTGCAGCATGACCTCTGGGTCCTTAAAAAATGCAAGGAGATCGAAACAGTGTTGCCACATAATTATATCAGTGTGATGGGCGTCTGCATGTGATGGGAGTGTGTGACTGAGTGTGATGGGAGTCAGAGTGTGTGTGATGGGAGTCAGAGTGTGTGTGATGGGAGTCAGAGTGTGACTGTGTGTGATATGAGTCAGAGTGTGATGGGGGGTCATGTAATGGAGGTGATGGGGCATGTCATAGGTGTGTAACGTGGTGCCCGAATTTTGTCTGCAGCAGAAAACCAAGATAGACCACTGGTCCATACTCTCTGCGCTTTTTATCCATTTGGTATGTGTATTTTATAGATAGCCAAGGTGGTCTGTCTTTTGATTTTTAGCTGCGAGAGTTTTGTGGACACCTCACTTAAATCACATGTATGTACATCTTTAGATTAACCATTTAGAGTCGCTCATCCCCTATTTCATCCCCTTCTGCAAAAGCACTGGGACACCTGACCATTACACTAACAGGGACATTTATGACACAGCATTCTAAATACAGACATTAATATGTAGCCCCCCCCCCTCGTGACTTTACATTGTCTTCCACTTTGTGGCTCAGTTACTGATGTTCCTAAATGCTGCCACTTACCAATAATACCATTTACAGTTAACCATAGAATATCTAGCAGGGTTGAAATTTCACAAACCAACTTATTGCAAAAGGTGGCATCCTATCTTTTTTCACAAATGTTGGTGACTGCATGGCTAGGTGCTTGATTTTATACACCTGTGGCAATGGGTCCGATTGAAACCTGAATTCAATAATTAAAGTGGTTCATATAGTGTACTATACACTTCACAGTTAAGTAATTCATCTAGAAATACTAAGTAACATATGTGCATTTTTCATAAAGCTGTGTGTGCCTGGTAAATATATAGTCTTTTAAATGAACATAAGTTACTTAGTTGATAAATTACAGTACTGTCCAGCTAACTCAAACATCTACACAGACAATACATTTAAATGAGCAATCTGCCTTCACTTTTAAGTTTGACAATTTAGGATTTCATTTATTGAAGAAAAAAAAAAAAAAATACTGCCTGAATAATTTGCTTTCTACTCTCCATTAATTTACACTGCATTAATATTTAAAAAGCAAACTATACATAAGTGAAAATTAGTGTTATTTGCCATTTAAATTAAATCTGTCATGGGTCTTAGTTTTTCATGCCAGACATGGGATCACCCTTTAGGGATCCATTGAACCCGGAGTTCTCCCTTCTGTTTGATTTTTTTGTCCAAAGTTTGTTTTTCCTGCACTTTACTGATTATGACGTGTATATTATTATACCGATACCACTAAACATGTAATACTTTATTGCATAAAACACTAAATTGGCATAATTGCGGTTATGGTACTCTATTTTATTTGCACCTCCTACAATGCTTTTGCTGATTCCTTAGCCTGTGGGTAGAGGCTTGGGATACATGCACTTTTTACAGCTTCACAATAATTTATTCTAATATTTCGTTTGTTTTCAGAGTGCCACCACTACCAACATTTGTACACAACAACATATTTCGCCAGACTGTATTTCTGTACCACCGGAAAGGACTTATCACAACTGGGATGAGAATCTGAAGTCATAAAAACAAGAAATATGGCTGACAGTATTATCCAGAAGCTGCATAGTGTAACTGAAAGACTTACAATTGGACAACACATTTACTTTTTGTATATATAGGTGTATATCAGTATATTCTGCGTGCAGGAAGTCTGTTGTCAGGCAAAACACTTCACATGTATAACCATTTTCTGCTGTTTGGATTTCATGCTTTGATCCAACAACTGAGCTTTCTACCATCTACCTCAATACAAGACTTATTACATTATAGTGTTTATCTGTACACACATGGTGACAGTCTGTTGCCTTTATTCTGCTTTCTGATGCTGAAAAAAATTAAACATTTCAAGCTGTTCCATACATCTATAGTGCACTCAAAGCACAAATAATATCCAAGTCTGTGAGTGCATAGTATCATTGCTGGAGCATTTTCTTCTTTTTGAAAGATATCACACTACTGAGTTATTCTTTGCTTCAATTTTACATGTCACTCTGGATATAACTAATTTGGGGGAACACGGTTACATACAGCTAAATAAGGTTGTATTCTCTACGGTGATTTTTTTTTCTGTATAACACATGGTAGTGGGGACTACTTATATACCATATCACTTTTAAAGCGCTCTTATACACCTTTGTGTTTTGTCTAAGAATTGTATGTTCGTGATTTGGGGTTATCACAGTATTTGCTGCTGCTCCCAATTGTTTAATGCTGTAACTCCAGCCTGTTTAACAGTATTTGTAGCACAGCTGTTTTCTTAAATTGGTGTCCAGTTATTCAGATATCAAGTTTTTATTAAAGAATTTAAAAAGAATTTGAGAGAAAGTAAATACTCAAATAGACACCTTATTTTACATATTACACGGGATCAGCCATTTAACTAATCATTGACTGATCACATAAATTAATGTCACAAATAAAATGGTTAATATGGATGATCATTTGATAAAGCAACATACAGGACATAAAACACTCACACCGATGTTTGAAAAAATACTTATGTTTATTTTATTTTTTTAAGCACAGAAAATGGTATTTATACTACAGTTTATCTGAGGAATCCTATCTTTTGTCTCTTCTTTCCCAGGCTTTCTTCATGATTTAATGTACTTTGAAGAGATGTATGTAATGACTTTGCAACACGTTTCCCGGTCTGTGGAGGGGGGAAATATATAGAAAAAAGTGTTTAATTTTTATATTTGCATTATATACATTGTGTTTGTAAACTGGCATAAGTGGCTTAAGCCGTGACCATTACCATAGGTGTCAGGAAAGGGTTAGTTTAAACTTCTTTTAAAAACACCCCTATACAAGTTTTAAATCAGACAGAAACCCACTTTGGTCTGAGATGTTTATCTCATAACATTTGTGGGTTTATGTGACACAGTAGACTGATTTAACATTTAACAATTCTAAAAATGGTTTATCAGTTTCTACAGCTTTGTATAACTACAACACTTAACTAGGTACTTGGACTGCTTATTTATGCTTTGGCCCAAACATGTATCAAAAATAATTAAAAAATATATATATCCCCCCCCCCCATCAGGTCACAATATTCTATTTACTGTCAACATTCACGTGTCCATCATGTTAAAGCATTGAACCAATCTGGTAAGCATCATAACATAGATTCGCAGTATATGCGAGTATTACTAGGTTAGTACACCGATAATTTCCTTTCTTGCAGCCTAAACATGTCCTTCAACAACTAATCCACTCCAATGCAAGACAAACAGACAGGCGCTAAATATGGTGTGCTTTAGAATAGGTACAAATATAAAATATGAAACTTTATGGATATATAATATTTAATGTGCCTTTTAAAATTTAAATTAGTTACAGTAATGGATCATGTAACAATAGATACAATGCTACATTGTAATGTGTGATACAGACATGAATTTAAGAAAAAGACAAGCAAACAGGAAACAAAGATGGACACAACAATGACATCATAGGTGATTTCATACATTTTAGAAGATCAGAAAAGTGCAGTGGTTATGCTTAACAGATCTTAATTGGTTTAATATGCTTTCATATGAGTGATCTATGTGACAACGCAAAAGAAAAACCTATATATATATATATATATATATATACACACACACACACACACACCAAATTATATTTCAGCCTTAAAAGAAAAGTACTGATGTGATATTTCACAGTTCTAGAAGACTGTTGCACACTGGAAGTTTGAGCACAAATCCACCCAATTATCTTCTTCCAACTATACGCCTAGGAGCAGTTTGTTGTATAGTCACAAATAAGATTTATTTAATTACATCACTGTTTAAACAGCATCTGACTTGTGAGATTATGTAAATTTGATATATCAATAAATTACACATGTATGTATGTATATGTATATTTGATAAATCTCTCAAGTAAGTAGGCCAAAGCTTGACAAATGTCAGGAGCCCTGGTTTATATATTGCTATGACCACATAGGCTAGGGACATTAATGACTAACTTCACCTTGTTAAGTGGTGTTGGTTAATGCGATGATTCAGGGAACATTAGCCACATTCACTTGCATTATAAATATTGCCCTGTCCACAAAAAGTGCACACAAGGTTATCATGAAACCATACTGGAAAAATGTGCTTAAGTTATTTGAGTATTCACAACAAAAAATGGAGTACAACCTCTATATATTAACTGAGGGTTAATATATAGAGGCATATTGAAAACAGTATAAAATTAAGAACATCATCGAGTACAACCAATTTATCAATAGCAGCTGGTAAAGCTGCATGTTGTGAGCAGCTGAAGAATATGAAAGGCATATTTCATTAACCTATTAAAAAGACAGTTTAACATTTCCCTACCTCGATCATCTCAAAGATGCTTTCAGGATCAAGACTGCCTTTGCCTAGCTTTCTCATGCATGTTAATATTCCTTGACTGGTCACAGAGACCAAGAGACTTGCCACTGAACAAGCTTCTTCTTGTAAGGTGGCATCCACCACATGTCTGTGCCCTATCTGGAAAAAAAAAAAGAATAAAAAAAAAAACCAACAATCAAAACTTAATGCTTTATCAAATCTTGGCAAACTCTATAATAAGCTACTACAATTAGATATACAGTAACAATGTATTTTTGCACCCCCCAAAAAAAAATCACTGTAATGGAACATGCAGAAAATAAGTATTGGAAGTATTTTACATCTAAAGTAATTCATAACACCTTACATTCTAACAATGAGATATTCACTGTGATACATCACCCACAGAATACATGTTTCCAGATAAAAGAATGTTTAGTCATGTTGTCCACATGACCCCGTTACCATATGTGACTTATTTGCTAATGAACACTGAGGTAACAGTTCTATCTCACTGTATGCACGGAATTCAATAAAAAACAAAACATGTTTACATTTAAGGCACTCTGTCAAGCTAAAGGTTGCTTATACAGTGAATGTAGAAAATTAAAAATAAAAAAAAACATGCTGAAAAATGATCTAGGACAAAAACAATTTATGTAACCCTTGGGAGAAGGAAGGGTTAAACAAGTCCTGCTTCTCCCAGGTAAACCTGATGTGTATCTCAGTAGATACATGTGGGATTACTCTCCACTGTGTCTCACAGCTGAGAAATGTGACAGAAAACACCAGTGATAAATTATAATGAATGTGTCTCTGCTATGCAGATAAAGGATCCAATGACGGCGATCTCCAAAGGTCCAGACAAATCCACAGAATATTTGGAGAGCTTGCACATAGGGAGAAAAACTACAGACACAAAATAGTGAGAACACAATCAGTCTGGAAGCTGGTGGAGTCAGTCAGTGCGCCAATCAGAGCAGGGGCTCACCCCATTCTTCTAATTCTGATCTGCAATCTGTGGCAGCTGCCCGTCAGAGGATAAACTGGCATGTACTATCAAAGATGCATTCCGGTTTATCCTAAGACTAGAGGGACAACTAGTTTCCAGCTCGTGCGCTATATTAGAGGCACAAATGACAAAAAAGTTTAGCTGTCCTTTAAATGTGTCTGTGGTTTGATATGCAAATTAAACATTTCCCATTGAAATTTAGTTCATTTGCATATCAAGCCACAGGTGATGCCACAAACAAGACACCACTGACATGCATGTGCTTACAATTCTGCTAACACAATGTATAGATCATTTTTCATATTTATTTAACCTTTGCATTTCCAATATAACCGCTGCATTCCCAATATCAGATACATCAGGTATTTTCAGGTTATTTTTCTAAGCTAATAGAAACAGCAAGTTTGATACCACGGGCATTACATACTCTATTTAATGTGATAATGCAGGGGACGCTGGCCACATTCAGCCGCATACAGTCATAAGGATCATCTGATAGCTCGAAATCTTTCGCCCCTTCATCATCTTCCAGCACACGCACTTTGGGGATCCTAAATTCCAACAGGTAGTTTTAAAAGTGATTACTAGCAATAATTACATATAATCGTGCAGTAAAAAAACAAAACAAAAAAAAAAACAATATATATATATATTTATATATATATTTATATATATATATATATATAAATTCTAGCACAATCATTTTTTGCATTATTTATTTTATTGCTGGGCATTCATGTAGACATCATAATGTCGGAAGTATGTGTTGGAAAGGTACAGTACTGTGGAATGTCACTATCATAAACAGAATTCTCATTTATTTAAAGAACATTTAAGAACATAATTGCTGCCCACAAATATCCATGTAAAAAAATGGTTATAATCAACAGCATCTGTTCCTTAAACAATGAACAGACAAATGAACTGCACATATCAGGCATTAGTAAACAAGTGGTAAAGAGGCAGGTTGGAGAGTTTTTCAAACTCCACTATTCATGTCTGATTTTGCAGCTCACCACAGTCCAATATCCAATGAATAGACCTCAATAAGTTATACCCAACATATTTCAACATATGCAAGTTAACTCATACGCTAGCACATTGTCTGGATTAGTTTTATGCTGAATACACCCCTCTGAAACAAAGTGTGTACTCTGTTTTTTTTTTTTATACAGGGTCTCGCCTTTGCTGTTTTGCTGTAACTATCCACTATTATCGTTATAGACACTAGTTACGTGCTCATCTGGTATTCACTGTGTAACTGAGCTGTAGCAGGGCTTCATTATTACGATCAGAAGATTTCATAATTTCATTGCTTACAGCAGAGATCCCCCCCTCTCCCCAAACACGTATTACAGGAAAAAACGAAACACGTGGAGTTTAGTGCTCTCAAATGCTCAATCAACAAGTAGATAATAGTTTCCATCATCTACATTTTATAACAGAAACATCAATGACATACAACGCTTTTTAAGCCTTAGCAAACAGCATGGATGTCAACCTAGAGGACCACATGCCTCTTGTGGCCCTCAAAAGGTTTTTGGTTATTGGTTGAAATGCTTATAGGTTCTATTATATTACCTCATTACCAAAATTAATGTGTGGCCCCCCCAGCCTATCCTTCTGTATCGCATGCGGCACTCACATTTAAAACTATGATAACACTGGGCTACATATTATACTAAATATTACAAAATATTATATATTTATATTTTATAAAAATATTATATAAAAAATAAGAGGCAGAAGGAAGCAACATGAAGTTTCACAGAGGCTTCCTAATCAAATGAGAACAACTTCTGAACAGTGCTCCATATGAGCTGATCAAAAGGTTTTTAAACTAGGCAGATGGTACCTTCTGTCTTATCAAATGATCATCTGGAGGGCTTAGTCCCCCTTTAAAGAAACCCATCAAAACTCCAGTGGATCCAACCTATGTAACTTACATAGTACCTCAATGCACCTTTTGCCCCATCATAATTCTGTCTCTCGAATTCTCCATCATGCCATGCGTATCATGTTAAGGTTGTATGTCCACATGGTGGATCGTAACATTGCTTGGCAATATACCATTGTCCACTGTGGATATAAAATGGTACCGTGATACATGTGACATGATGGCAAGAGGTTCAATCTTGAAAAAAATCGAGCATGGTATTATGAGCTCTGGACAGAACTTAAAGAGTTAAGTAAATCATTATTTGATATTTTGTATTATCAGTACTTTTCTGTTAAAAAAAAAATAGGACCATTTCTTACCTGGCATTAAAAAGAGCTGCCTTTACCGCTATGGAGATTGTATCAAAGAGGTTTCCACCGCACTGCAAAAGCTGTAGAAAAAAAAATAAAAATCAACATATTCAGCTTAACTATTTGAGAGCCAGATGATTGAGAAAATGGGTTGTTGTATAAGATGGAGAAAAAAAATTAGAGTTGTTTAAGACTGGTTCACTGGAGAAGGGAAACACCTCAAATTTCAGTTAGGTAACAAACAATGAGTATGTTATCTGTAGATCAAAAGAGGTTAATGAGGTACGTGTCCATACAGGACAGTTTCACACACAGGCAGATTGTAAACGCCAGTTCAGTAGAAAATGATACCATTGTGCGTTTTACTTCATATTAAATTGTGTGACAAGAGGAACGACAGTTCTCCCTGAGCAAAGTAGAACAAACTGCGTTAATTGTTCGCTTGTTTTTCTATCAAAGCTAATGTGGATCCAAGGATGCAGTGCCAGCCATGATCAGACTCCAACACAATGAACAATTAGAAGAGGAGTCAGGTGGTAAATTTGTAATGGTAACTATCTGGTAATTGCAGAGTGCCTAAATTAAGCCTTTTATAGGAGAACAAAGATGTCATTTCCAAGAATGTTTAATTAGCAGGATTGTGTAGTGCATGAAGATGTAGAAGACAGAAGCCCACAGTGAAAGATTAAAAAAGGAATAAAGCTACAATTAACTGTAATCCGTTTCTGTCCATAAAGACTGTATGTAGATAACTTATTTTTCCTTTCTACAATTTATATATATATATATATATATATATATATATATATATATATATATACACATACATATATACACATATATATATATATATATATATATATACACACACATACACATACATACACATACATACACACACACACAAATTTTATTTATATTTTTATGAATAAATAGGGGCCCCTCAATTAAAACTGGGAATAATTTGGTTAATATGGATATTTCATTTCTTTCAAAACAGCAATTTCCACCATGCTAGAACTTATTTTTGGTTCATGCCACAATGGTCATAATGAATCATGTACAAAACGCAACCCTAGAGCTATTTTACACAGTGGGGGTACACATGAGATGGCCACATAATGTGATTAAGGGCTTTATTGATAAAAGAGAGGTGTGCAAGGAATTGAGAAGGGAATTTCAAATTGAAGGCCAAAGTAGACAACTTGGAAAAATTCTCCCTTTCAGTTGAATGGGAGAAATGTTTTCAACTCGGATACTTTGGCCTTAAGTTTGAAATCCCCATGTCAATTCCCTGCAATTCTCTCTTTAATGAACAAAGCCTGAAACTCCAATTATTTTATCTATTAAAGGAGTTTTGAATACAACTTTAAGGAAAAAATATAGGATTCATTTGAACTGTTCAATGAGCGTGCCGATCCAAACTGAATTCAATTTTGGTTTCCAGGGTTAAAATATGGTTATGCAGCTGTTAACCGGCAAATAAAAGTGATTGGAAACTGCAAATGTTCGGAAAACATAAAAAAAATTAATATCTACATCCTGCTAGCACAAGTTTTTTTTTTTATATACATTTTTATTATTCTTAGTATATAAAAGACAAGACATACAATATAACATATTATTCTTAGTAACTAAAAGACAAAACATACATTACAGATTGTATTGTAATGTGGTAAAACCCAAGATCCTTTGCGGTTGTCTGATAGTACAGAGAGGGGCAGTGACTTTGTGTGCCTCCATTTTTAAAGTGCAGATTGTTGTGCTTAGTGGGAATTCCCTTCCCCTTTACATATCCTTCCTGTGAAAATTAGATGGTTCCCTATTCTCTTTCGTTCTCCCTTCTTTCCTGCTGGCACAAGTTAACCATTTGTATGCATTTGTATACTTACCAAAACATCAACATAAAGAACCCAGCAATGTTCCCTTGGCTGGATACAAAGGGACTGAAGGTCAAGGCTGCTTTTGTTGTCAAATATTTTATATAGCACGTTTGCTATTTCAGTGCCAAGCTCTTCTCCACCGCGTCCTTCAAACTCAGGAGTGGCATTAGCAGAACTGGAAGAAATTAAATCAAAAATCAAATTCCAAAACCGCCTGTGGATGTCTGGGTTTGTTTTTATGTGTTACTGTAGAAATTGCTCATTTGACATGTTTGGCCTACAGGAAGTAGTCTCATGTTAGAAGATTATATTGAAGGTGAGAAAAGAAAAAAAAGCAGGTTGTGATTAAAAGGGACACTCTAGGCACCACAGTAACTTTTGTGCAGCAGGTACGGCTGCCACCTTTTCTTCAGAAAAATACCGGCCATGCTACTGTCTCCATAGACTTAACATTGGCCTGATGCCAATTTTTTACCGGCCTGATCGCAAAAACCGATTGATTCACCGCAGGATGTGCCTGGCACCTCCATTGTCGCGAAGGGGTTAATGCCAATTCTAACATGCATAGCCCTCTATACTTCTGCTCATTAAAAAAGTATCCAGGCCGCTTTAAAAGGCATCTAACGTATTTGCTAAAACCAATTTTTGTTCGATGTCGAGGCAATAGCCAGCACCGAAATTTACTTTCTGGGGCACCCACGAACTCCCCACGGAGCGATCGTGGGAGCCATATTGATGGAGCAGAATGATCCGTCAATGTGGCTATGCCCTGTGGTGGTCCGAGCTTCGGAAGTGAAAGTAAATTCACTTCCGTCGCTCTGAATATACTGTTTGACTGCCCCTAGAGGTAGCCAAGCAGCAAAAGCAATGTAAAAAAAAACCCAAAGATTTAATTAGCTTTAAACTAGTATTATGTTAGATTAGCAAATAGGGTTAAAATGCAATACATTTTAGCATAAGGGATAGGGTTAAAATTAAATGAAAATATATTAAAGGATAGCATAAGGGTTAGAGTTGGGGTTAAATTTACGATTCGGGTTGGGGTCAAAAGGTCACTATAGGAAACACCCCCCCCCCCCCCCCCCCCACTATTTTTGGTTCTTGCCCCATAACTTGCAAAAAAATAACGAAAAATATGGAAACATGCATATTTCTGAACTCGGGACAACATTTAGAAACTATTTAGACGGGGTCTTTTTTAATGATTGTATTTGTGTAAATTATATTTTAGGTCAAAGTTAGAAAAAGTGTTTTTTTTTTTAACTTTTTCATCATATTTTATGATTTTTTTTGTAGTAAATTATAAGATATGATGAACATAATGGTATCTAATGAAAGCCCTTCTTATGACGATAAAAACAACATATAATTTGTGTGGGTACAGTAGAGAGAGAAGAAAATTACAGCTAAACACAAAACACCCCAGAAATGTCAAAACAGCCATTGTCACCAAGGGAAAGTCAAGGTAAAAATGTCTTGTCACCAAGGGGTTAATATTTATTTTGTACTTGTGGATCCAAGGAGAAATCTGATTGCCATTTGGAGTCAAGAAGGAATTTCTCCCCCCTACTGAACACAGAATTTGAAATTGCTGAGGGGATTTTATTTGCCTACTTTTAGATAAGAAAAGTGTTGAACTTGATGGACGCAAGTCTTTTTTTCCCAACCTAAACTACTATGTAACTATTACTATGTAACTATATGCACAACAACACTTTTGTACATCTCCATAATGTATTCTGATAAACACTGGAAAAATTGCAAGCACAAGAAGAAAATACGAGTGCTTCCTGTTACTAGTATTAAAGATTAAGACATTTATCCTTAAAAGACTACACCTTTTGTCACTGCTAAAATCCTTCCAAGAGAGCCTCAAGGTCTTTTTGTATTTGTCCCTACTTGCTGATGATTCTAATGGCAAAGATTATGGCTCAAGACTCCACCCATCAACAATCCAACTTGATTTTACTTTAAATTGATTTTTGAAGCCTTTCAAATTAAATCTGTAATGATGGTGCATCTGATTGGGCGAGACAATGTTCCAGTTGTGGGAACATTGTGGCCAAGCGCCCAGGAACCTACGTTTGTGTTTATCCTGTGCACTGTCAGAAGTGACTTGCTAGCTGACTTAATGGAATCAGTATAGTTTGTTAGGAGAACTTTTTGTAGTGTGGGCCCCAAATGTTGACGGTCAGCAAGCTGATTTTAAAATCTCCTGGTTCAGGGATGCCGTTGCAATTTCACGTCTTTTAGCGGGCACCTACCTTCTGCAAAGGTTCTGCAAAGACTCTCATGACTCTACTCTGATCAATGTGAAGTCCAGGAACACAATATTGCATTTTTGGTGCTTTTGTCAATAAGGTTTGGGCGCTTATGTCCAAAGTTAACCTGCTATAAATACCAGAATTGACAAATGTCAGCTCCATGGGAGACTCTGCATTTTATCAATTTTTACCAGAAGCCCCTACTTCATTTTCATTCTAATAAAAGTAACATTTTAATTTGTTACTCTTAAAAAAACAATTTGTGGCTTTCTTTCTTGAAGTGTCTTAATGTCTTGCTCTGAAGTCAAAGAAAGTGCTAAGTCGATACTGCCAATACATAATTAATTCATCCTGCAACCTCACAAGCATCTGTTTCAAATAAAAATGAATTTCTGTATGCTCTATGGGAACATTCTGGTTGTTAAATGTTTCGCCACACAATATTCTGAAAATAGGTTTCCAGTTAGGTGACTCCTTCCTGCAGATTTTTCCATAATGATGAAGAATTCCATGTCACCAATACTTTAGTAGTAATTGGTTAGAAAGGTGTTGACAAAACATTTTAAAATATTTTTTTTTAGCATTGTGTATGGATACTTACATGTAACAAATGAACAAACTCCTCGGAAGGCAGAAAATATTCTCACCATACCAACCAACAATATAAAAATAAATCTTCTTTATTGAAAAAAATAAAAACCATGGCACCGGTGGGGGGTGGAGGAAAAAAAACTAGTGATGTCAAAGCACACACCTAACGCGTTTCGCGCAGGTAGCACTTAATCATAGGTGATTGCCTGGCTTCTACAATACATATATATATATATATATATATATATATATATTATCTAGGAAATAAAAAAAAATCTAAACATTGTGTTTAGTGTATATATATATATATATATATATATATATATATATATATATATATATATAATTTATTTTTTTAAAGGTTTTGCTATTTTCTGCTATGTTTCGCCATACAGGGAAAAACCTCCATCTATGCCAAAAGCATTGATTAATAAAATAATAATAATAAAAAAAATACTGTAGTTGTAGCATCCACAGCATTTGAAACAGCACCCAGCTTGCACCCACAGGTCTTGCCAGAAAATCTAGGTTGTACCCACAGGACTTGCCAAAGCACCTCGATTGCGCACCCAGGACATGGCCCATCACAAACACTGCGCACCCAGGACATGGCCCAGTACAAACACTGCGCACCCAGGACATGCCCCAGCACAAACACTTGCGCACCCAGGACATGCCCCAGCACAAACACTTGCGCACCCAGGACATGCCCCAGCACAAACACTTGCGCACCCAGGACATGCCCCAGCACAAACACTTGCGCACCCAGGACATGCCCCAGCACAAACACTTGCGCACCCAGGACATGCCCCAGCACAAACACTTGCGCACCCAGGACATGCCCCAGCACAAACACTTGCGCACCCAGGACATGCCCCAGCACAAACACTTGCGCACCCAGGACATGCCCCAGCACAAACACTTGCGCACCCAGGACATGCCCCAGCACAAACACTTGCGCACCCAGGACATGCCCCAGCACAAACACTTGCGCACCCAGGACATGCCCCAGCACAAACACTGCGCACCCAGGACATGCACTAGCACAAACACTGCGCACCCAGGAAATGCACTAGCACAAACATTACGCACCGACCAGGTATAACCCCAGCCATCGCCCACATTGCACACCCACGACATGCCCAAGCACCCACATTGCACAACCAAAACGTGCCCCAGCATCCACACTAGAAACTCAGGCCTTACCCCTGCCAGCATCCATGTTGCAAACCCAGGACTTACCCCAGCCAGAACCCATATATTGCATCCACAGATGTTCTTCAGCACACAGATTTCATTCACAAGACTTCCCTGACTAGTGGTGAGCAGCTGGACATCTTGGGGCTGCCCAGGCAGGCACAAGAGCATGCACGCGCGCACACACACATCCACCTATGCTACCTCTCGCGAGTCTGCAGTCTGAGCACTGTAACGTCATGTAACTTCAGAAAATGGTAGCAAGGACAGTGCACAGACACCCAGCAGCATTCCTGCCTTTTTATTTTTATAGATAGACTCTATAGAACCATAAGAGTTGTACCCCCCTTATGGCGCCACTGTAGGCAGACACTGGAAGTAGTTGGATTATACCCTTCCATAAGATACTGTGGTAACTTTTGTATTTGATCATGAGGTTATCTTTTGAATAAACTCATTATGTACTGTATTTTGGCATTCTGGGCATTCCATGATGCATAAAGCAACTGATATATAAAACAAAGAACAAACAAATCCCTGGGAGGAAGCTTTACAGGAAGACAAGCACCAACAATTCCCATCAGTGGAACAAAACAAGAATAACCTTCACTATATTAGAATTACTCGGCCTATTTTGCTTCCAGCAACAGGCTTTTCATGTATTCTTCTTATAAATGGTACAAACATGCCAGGCATTAGAAGTACAATAAAATCATTAGAACACACATTAAGTTAAGCACCACAAATTACTGTGCACTCATGAAGGAATAAAGACATTATCATGCAGCTCAGTTACAAACATGGTATTATGAAATGATTCAGAATTTAGAAGCCAGGCAGACTAAAAAAGCAATTGATATCAGTATAAAAAGTACAGGAAAATGGAAGGAACTGTAGCTAGATAGTTCCTGAGATTTGTCCTGTCCACATTACATTAGACTAAACATAAAAGACAATTGGGGTCCAGTGAATAAACATAAGGAATTTTATCAGAGTGCCAAGCATTACTTGTATTTATACTTGAATGGACCTGGTTTGTCAATCTTTCCAAAGTTAAGAAGCTGTTTGTTAAACCACACAATTATCCTCGAACGTCTTTAGAGCTGTGCTACTGAGGAGAATTACTTTGCTGAGGGATTTAACAAACTGGAAAGTCTGATGTTAACAGGACGATCTTATGAGACTAGACGACTAAATGTGGTGTTGTTTGTTTTCAAGTTGCATAGTGTGGACTGAAATGTACTAACCAGTCAACAAAGAACTCCAGGAAGCCTTCTCCTGGACATTCCAGCTTTGGAGTCCCCATTTCTGCTTTAACGCCAACTAGAACATCTGTGTGACCCTAAAATATATATATAAAAAAAAATAAAAATTAATGAAAGTTAATCCTTAATGTATTGACAGCCCATACCATAAATCCAGCATACTACATTTGTGAACGTGTAGCAAATAAAACTTCTGGCATGTAAACCTTCTCAATCCACCTATAACAATGGAAATAGTGCAAAAATAGTGAAGGTGTCCAATAGGAGTATATAAATGACACTTATCTTCACATTTAATTTCCTTATTTACATGTAAAAATAAAAATAGACAATCATGGTGCAGTACGCCACATATTATAAATGTGCTTTTAATTTCCCCTATGGAGTTTTACTCACAAACAAGGAGATAAATAAATCCAGACCCAAGGGTATATTCATGAGGGTATCCCTGTGGCTGGCAATAAATCTGCTGCAACCTGGATCTATTAGGCTTCTCGTTTTCCAGAATATTACCTTCACCCATCACTTCTCAGGCTTGTATAAGACATTTAATGAACAATGTTAATTTGATAAATAGCCATTACGAATGTAATGCTTTCATCACAAGTTAGGAAATGTGTTTTTACTGTTTTACTATAACATCTGACCCGGCTTGTTCAGCAGGGCGTCTTCAAAACCCTGGAACCCTAAGCAGTGTCTAGGACTGACAGACAGTTGTTTTTAAGAAAGCAAAACTATATTCTCTTTGTGAACATTTCTTTTAATAAATTTATTGCATAACCTGCAATATTAATTTACAGTTTTCCCTCTGCTTAGAGCGGGGGCATCTAACATGCGGCCCGCTGGACATGGAGGTGCAGCCCACATGAGATCTTGTTTCTTGTTTTTTTATCTGCATATTTATTGTATTAACACATGCATTTATAAAAACGTCATTTATATATTGCTTGCACTTTTTCGAGATATTTATTCACTTATTTTTTATTTTCTGCTTATGTCACCTTAAATAGCAGAAAATATAATGCCCTTAAGTGTCCAAGAACTGTGCGCTGTAAATATCTTTCTTGTACAGCTTGAGTTCTTATTGAAGCTGTCGGTTCATGGTGGACATTTTTTTTTTGTTATATAGTAATTTGTGTTTTCACTTCACTTGGATTGTGAGCACTGGCTATGGCCGCAGGAAAGAACAATAATATTTTTGAAAGATACTCCAGAAGAAATATAGATTGGGACTCTATCTCGATTCAAGATAATGATGAGGATGAAGATAAGAATGACAGTGAAACTCTCTTCTCTACCAACTATAGGTAGAGAAGATGAAGATTTCATGCAATCTTGGCATGAACAATTAGATAAGACCGATAGTCATTAAACACAAAAAAGATATGAAAAGATAAGATGAAGGATATAAAAAAACAAATCTACTTCCATTTCAAGAATCTAATGAGTTTGTGAAATTAGACTCTGATCTACAGCTAACACTAGACGATTTAGAGGGTAAACCGCTGATAAACAAAAAACGGAAGTTTATTAGAGACAATGAGGATTATAAAAAGGGGTTGCAAAGAGAATGGAAAAAGAAACCTAGAGACCGCTCATACTATAACCCAGGGCTCGACAAACCCCAGGAAATTAGACCTGGCGCCTGGGTGCTGTCAGCCTCATGGTCCCCTTGCCGCTGCCATCCGATTTTTCCACAGCGCGAGGGGGTAAAGTCGATGGCACAGACTGCAAGCTCCGCCCCCTCGCGCAACACGTGTCTGAGTGCCGGGTGTCGTCACGTGACATCCTGGCACTCAGCAGGCCGACCAACGGAGATCAGCTGCAGCACGAATGTCCCCCTCCCATGCAATGAGGTAAAGCAGAGGGAGGGGGACACGTTAGAAAAAACCCCCAACAAAAGATATATGGGTATATGTAAAGTAGGTGTGTGTGAGGTGTTTGTATATATGGGTATATGTAAAGTAGGTGTGTGTGAGGTGTTTATATATATATATGGGTATATGTAAAGTAGGTGTGTGTGAGGTGTTTATATATATATATGGGTATATGTAAAGTAGGTGTGTGTGAGGTGTTTATATATATATATATGGGTATATGTAAAGTAGGTGTGTGTGAGGTGTTTGTATATATGGGTATATGTAAAGTAGGTGTGTGTGAGGTGTTTGTATATATGGGTATATGTAAAGTAGGTGTGTGTGAGGTGTTTGTATATATGGGTATATGTAAAGTAGGTGTGTGTGAGGTGTTTGTATATATGGGTATATGTAAAGTAGGTGTGTGTGAGGTGTTTGTATATATGGGTATATGTAAAGTAGGTGTGTGTGAGGTGTTTGTATATATGGGTATATGTAAAGTAGGTGTGTGTGAGGTGTTTGTATATATGGGTATATGTAAAGTAGGTGTGTGTGAGGTGTTTGTATATATGGGTATATGTAAAGTAGGTGTGTGTGAGGTGTTTGGATATATGGGTATTTGTAAAGTAGGTGTGTGTGAGGTGTTTGGATATATGGGTATTTGTAAAGTAGGCGTGTGTGAGGTTTGTATATTTGTGTATATGTAAAGTAGGCGTGTGTGAGGGGTTTGGATATATGGGTATTTGTAAAGTAGGTGTGTGTGAGGTGTTTGTATATATGGGTATATGTAAAGTAGGTGTGTGAGGGGTTTGGATATATGTGTATATGTAAAGTAGGTGAGTGTGAGGGGTTTGTATATATGGGTATATGTAAAGTAGGTGTGTGTGAGGTGTTTGTATATATGGGTATTTGTAAAGTAGGTGTGTGTGAGGTGTTTGGATATATGGGTATTTGTAAAGTAGGTGTGTGTGAGGTTTGTATATTTGTGTATATGTAAAGTAGGCGTGTGTGAGGGGTTTGGATATATGGGTATTTGTAAAGTAGGTGTGTGTGAGGCGTTTGTATATATGGGTATATGTAAAGTAGGTGTGTGAGGGGTTTGGATATATGTGTATATGTAAAGTAGGTGAGTGTGAGGGGTTTGGATATATGGGTATTTGTAAAGTAGGTGTGTGTGAGGTGTTTGTATATATGGGTATATGTAAAGTAGGTGTGTGAGGGGTTTGGATATATGTGTATATGTAAAGTAGGTGTGTGTGAGGGGTTTGGATATATGAGTATTTGTAAAGTAGGTGTGTGTGAGGTGTTTGTATATATGGGTATATGTAAAGTAGGTGTGTGAGGGGTTTGGATATATGTGTATATGTATATGGTGCGTTTGTATATATGTGAAGTAGGCGTGTGTGTTTATGAATTGCGTTTATGTTTGCGTGATTGTCTGGCTCCTAAAAAAAATTCTGGCTCCTAAAATCAAATTAAATTTGTCAAGCCCTGCTATAACCCACAGGAAGACCAAAAAAGAGAAGATCACAAATATAAGGAGGTCAGAGATAATAGACACATTCCACAAATCAGAGGTCATAGATACAACTCTAGATATGACTGACTATTATCATAGTAGGGAACCAAGATACATAAAGATTGGCTCAAAAAGAGATGGGAACAATCACCATATAGAAAATATGCTAGAAGCCCAGAATATAGATCCAAATACTACAGAGGGCAGGCTAGAAGGCAACAGAAAAGCCCCTTTGGAGACAAACCTACGATATACAGAAGACCTAGAGATACAACTGATCAAAATGATTTTTTAGAAAAAGGCCGACTAATGTCGGAAACTATGAGACCGAAACCAAGAGAACACCCCCCCCCCCCCCCCAAACATAAAAAAACACATGCCCACATTCAAACCAAAAAAACACAAGAGGCAGGAAAAAGAAAAAAGGTGGGAATACGGACCAGGAGAGGATGTGGAGGAAAGAGAATATCGCACAATAAACGAAGTGTAGGAACTGGCATATTTAACATTAGCGGAATAGATTTAACTACAGATCAAATCAAGATCCTAGATAAAAGTTTATCATTTGCTCCCACAAAATTACCCAATAAATTCAATCTCTTCATTGACACCCAAAAATGTATACGCAAGCTAGCATTAAAAAGGCTTTTTGCCAAAAATAAGGATAGAGATTGCACTCAAATCACATTCAATCTAGAAAATGTTAGCTTGGCTGAACAGAATCCAACAAGGTCGGAAAATACAGGACCAGAAATCAACCATACATCCCTAAGAGACAAATCATCCTTTATACTCTTTAGTGAAAGGGGCACAAATCTAGATGTCTACAAAAAACTTGTTTTAAAAGATTTGGAAGCTCTAGATATGAACAAAATAAAAAACAATCAGAATTTAACCCCTAAAGAAAAAACAGGCTTAAAAGAATTAAAAGACATTTCAAAACTGATAATTAGACCAGCAGATAAAGGGGGAGGAGTAGTCTTCCTTTAAAAGAGGGCTATAGGATCCTATGTTTAAATTCCAAACTGTTCTCAATAACATTCTAGATAAAGTGAAAAAGCAAGACATTTTGAACCAACAAGAATTTCCATTCATTCATACGTGGACGTGTTAAACCAGATTCGGCAGAGACTATTTCGGTTTTAAAGATATACGAACTGTATTCATTTATAGTTAGTCGAATTTATCCGAATTCATTATTGAAACAAATTCGTCTTTGAAGACCCTACTCAAGTCATGCCGTTTTGTCTGCTTTTTCTGTTTATCATTAAAGACGAATCTGAAGGGAGGTACCATATTTATCGGTGTATAACACGCGCCGGCGTATAACACGCACCTCATTTTAAGAAGGAAATTTCAGGAAAAAAAACTTAAAATTTCAAATAAAGAACTTTGAAGCCCAATATGCCATTTTTATATGCCAGGATATTGCCCCCAATATGCCATTTTATATGCCAGATATTGCCCCCAATATGCCATTTTAATAAGCCAGGATATTGCCCCCAATATGCCAGATATTGCCCCCAATATGCCATTTTAATATGCCAGGATATTGCCCCCAATATGCCATTTTAATATGCCAGGATATTGCCCCCAATATGCCATTTTAATATGCCAGGATATTGCCCCCAATATGCCATTTTAATATGCCAGGATATTGCCCCCAAAATGCCATTTAATATGCCAGGATATTGCCCCTTAGTATGCTCGTTATGCCACCCTCCTCCCCCCCCTTCCCCAGACCACAGCACTTACCTCGTTCCTGCTCTGTCCTCCGGTGCTCTGAAGCTGCGTGGCTGTGAGGGAAGCGTTGTGAGCTTCCCTCCAGCCGCGCGGAACAATAAAGTTTGTTTAAAAAACAAAAAACACTTTGTTGACCGCGCGGCTGGAGGGAAGCTCACAACGCTTCCCTCACAGCCACGCAGCTTCAGAGCACCGGGGGACAGAGCAGGAACGAGGTTTTAGATTTTTTTTTTTTTTCGGCGTATAACACGCACACATCATTTCCCCTTCCTATTTTCAGGGAGAAAAAGTGCGTGTTATACGCCGATAAATACGGTATATAAGCAATGACGATTCGTCTTTCAAACACTCTCCTGATGAAGTTCTATGTGGGACGAAACGCTTTGGACCAATTTTGAACTCTGCAAGCCACGTTCACACACCTGGAAGTCCCAATCAGTCCCGAAGGGCACGGCAAGCTGACAGTCGAGAGGCCTGGGTGATATGCCATTTTTTTCTGTTCATTTTTTTAAACTGTTTTTGTATGAGAAAGCATCTTCCTATTGTGGTTGCTTTTTCATTTTCATCTGGTTATTTTTATAATAATCCCATGGATTTCAAATGACGTGACCGGGTGCTGCAGTTTGTATCCTCCCACCATCCATATATCCTCAGGAAGTGGGACCCAGTATTACGGTTTCAGAAGAAAATTTTCCACGCTCCTGTTAACTACAGAGCACAAGAAGGGTTCACATGTGCTAAGTATTATCGAATATTTATTACCACAAGGAATTGGTGCATTAACCACACTTATGCTTAATTTAACATTATGAATATCACTATATTTTTTCTCACGTTATTATAATATATATTATATCTATCTATCTATCAATACATCTATCTATCTATAAATACATCTATCTATATCTATCTATCTATCTATAAATACATCTATCTATATCTATCTATCTATAAATACATCTATCTATATCTATCTATCTATATCTATCTATGAATACATCTATCTATATCTATCTATCTATCTATAAATACATCTATCTATCTATCTATATATAAATACATCTATCTATATATAAATACATCTATCTATATGTGTGTGATGGGAGACAGTGTGTGTGACTGAGTGTGATGGGAGTCAGAGTGTGTGTGATGGGAGTATGAGCTTGATGCGAGTCTGAATGATGGGGCATATCTTAGGTGTGTAACGTGGGTGTGCAGCTTGGGTAGGGGGGTGCCCGGATTTTGTCTGCCTAGGGCAGCACAAAATCAAGATACACCACTGATAGATAGATAGATAGATAGATAGATATAGATAGATGTATTTATAGATAGATATCTATCTATCTATAAATACATCTATCTATCTATAAATACATCTATCTATATCTATATATATATATATATATATATATATATATATATATATATATATATATAATATATTCCAATAACGTGAGAAAAAATAGATATATCTATCTATATAAATAAAAATGTAAATGTTCGTTTGTTCAAAATCTTAAATCTCCGAAAGTTCTTCACCGATTGCTTTGAAATTTTGACACAACGTTGCATTCGAATACGCGTGTTTTTATATCGAATACGCGCATGTTAGTATCCGGCTGGAAGATACATAAGCAGCAATGAAGCTGTATGGCGAATTCTTTCATTTCCCATTAATGAACGAAGTCCAGCTGTTGTTCACTTAGCAGTACATCTAGAAAATGGACAACGCGTTTATTTCACAGCTGCAAATGTGCAACAAATAGCCCTGAATCCACTGGCTACAACGTTAACTGCTTTCTTCATGTTATGTCAAAATTACGTGTTCGCGAAAACACTGCTGTATTCAGAAGTGCCTATGTATTACACATGGAATGCCAGTAGAAAATCATTTAAACGACGCAAACAAGGAGATCGAGTCGACGGACAACCTGGCATATTCAAAGAAACTACGATAGGCAGACTGTACACCGTGCATCCCAATCAAGATGAATGCTTATTTCTTCGCATGCTGTTGGTAAATGTGCCCGGTCCAACGTCTTTCCAGCAATTGAGAATTGGCAACGGCGTTACACATGGCACTTTCCGCAGTGCATGTCAAGCTCTGAATTTATTGGAGAACGACCGACACTGGAATGTATGCATTAATGACACGTGCAACACGTCACATCCAAATTGACCGCCTGCTCTCCTTCATCTCCAACAGAGTTATGGTAGAAATATAAATTGCACATGGCTGAAGATATTTTCCGTCAAATACGCAAGGAAAATTCAAATATGAACATGGATGTAACAGCAGAAATCTATAGCGTTGATAATGATTGAAGATTTGTGCTTAGAAATCGCAAATTTATCAATCAATTGGGAATGCCATCACCGAATCGATCTGCTGCTGCTTCGTTCGATGTAGAATTGAGTCGTTAACAAAATTACAACATGGGTGATCTTTTGTCGTATGTGCAATCAAATATTCCTAAGCTAACGCTTGAGCAAAATGGCTTTACGATCAAATAATGCAAACTATCAATAACAGGGTTGGAGAAATCTTTTTCTTAGATGCGCCAAGAGGAACTGGTAAAACGTTCCTAATTAGATTGATTCTGGCAGCAATTTGATCCCAAAATGACATAGCCTTAGCTCTAATAGCTGCGAATTTGCTACCAGGTGTTAAGAACTGCTCATTCTGCTTTGAAATTGCCATTGAACATGCAATTCATTGAAACTCCCACGTGCAACATTTCCAAAGCATCCGGCATGGGAAAAGTATTGCAGAAATGCAAACTTATTTTTTTGGATGAATGCACAATGGCGCACAAAAACAAAAAAAATCGTTCAAGGCTCTTGAAAAATCTTGCAAGATTTGCGTGGAAACATCAGACCATTTGGGAACGCATTAATATTGCTTGCAGGAGATTTCAGGCAAACATTAACTGTAATTCCTCGACCGACACCAGCCGACGAAATAAATGCTTGCCTGAAATACTCTACTTTGTGGCGACACCTAAAGACATTAAAATTAACTAAACATATGCGTGTCCAGCTGCAAAACGATCGATCAGCTGAGATATTCTCACATCAATTGCTGGAATTTGGGAACAGAAAGGTGCCGGTTAATCTGACCTCAGGACGAATTTCATTGCCTCATAACTTCTGGAATTTAGTGACGTCAAAAAAAGAATTGGTTGAAAAAGTATTTCCCAATATTCAAACCAATTATAAGAATCACGATTGGCGTGAACAAGCTATTCTTGCGGCCAAGAACAAAGACGTCTATGAACGTAACAATATTATTCAATCTAACATTCAAAGCGAGGCAGTCACATACAAGTCCGTCGACACCGTTGTGGAAGCAGATGAAGCAGTTAATTATCCAATAGAATTTTTGAATTCACTCGATCTGCCAGGGATGCCACCGCACGTACTGAATTTAAAATCAGCGTGCCAATTATCATGTTGCGAAATATCAACCAGCCAAAGCCTTGCAACAGCACGTGGCTTGCAGTAAAAAAATTAATGAGCAACGTCGTAGAAGCAACAATCTTGACAGGTGAAGATGTCCTCATTCCTATGATTCCCACGGATATGCCATTTCAATTTAAGAGATTGCAATTCCCAATTCGATTGGCATTTGCAATCACCATCAACAAAGCTCAGGGCCAATCTTTAGAATTGTGCGGTTTAGATCTAGACACTGATTGCTTCTCACATGGACAATTATATGTTGCATGTTCTAGAGTCGGCAAACCAGACAATCTCTATATCTGCACAGACAATGGAACAACAAAAAATATTGTATATCCACAAGCATTGTTAAATTAAACATATTAGAAACGCGCGCTCTCTCTTTTCCATTTAACCAGACTGAGCCACAGCAACGCGTGGCTGGGTACAGCTAGTGTAATATATATACACACACACACACACACACACACACACACATATACATATACATACATACACACACAGTAATGTGTGTAATGAGTGTATCACGGACTCCACAGCAATAAAACTCACACGCTGCACATTACTTGAGTTTTATTGCAGTGGAGTCTAGATTACACAGATTGCAAGCTCCACCACCTTGCACAGGCGCAGTAGAATTCATTCATCGCGCATGCGCACAAAGTTACAGCTGATCGTTCAGTTGTAACTTTGCCAGCACGGCGCATACCACCTCAGGCCCCCTTCACGCCCCTTTTGGATCATGATTCGCGCGAAGCATGTCATTTATTAACGTAACAATCACTTGGTAAAACTCCTATCTGTGACAAGTGCAAGTCAGACACGGGGGAAGGAAGGGGACACACAGGAGTCCCTTCTCCACACTATAGCTGTGGAGCAGGGAGAGACTATACCTGTCAAAGCAGGCACCAGCTATTAACATCCAGGTGCTGTGTTTAGCTGTCACAGTGCCCGGATGTTTCCGGGGGGGCCCTCAGTCGACATGGCTGAAGTTTCTCGTTATCGAGACACTTAGCCATGTCGTTTAAATCGAAATATGCGCTCCTTTTCTGGGCGGTCATCGGTCACTAAGGGAGTTTTTCCCCATGGATGGTCCAGGACCGTCATAGGTCACGAAGGGGTTAAAAACAAACAAAAAATTATTGCTGATCTATCAAGATGTCCCCCCGCACCATTTGGGAATAACAGATCCTGGGCGCCAGGTAGGATTTCCAGGTCACCTTGTCATGCCCTGCATTATTGTATCTGGGAGATAAATCTGTTTGTAAACTAGGGTATACAGTACAGTTGCACTAACCAAATAAAAGTGAAAAAAGGGGCAAATTTGTTTTAACTGTTCTGTACTTAAAGAAATTTCGGTTTGATACGTCTTTAGTAGGGTCCTTAACCCCTTAGTGACAAGAGCCGTTTTTACACTTCTGTAGTGTTTAGCTGTAATTTTCATTTTTCTCGTTATTACATATTATACAGTTTTTTTTATTGCCATTTTAAGAATGATATTTTCCTCAGATCGTAGAATTTACTATAAAAAAAACAAACACCTTTTTTATAGTTACTTATATTTGCAGAGTTCAGAAATAGCCAGTTTGGATGTTTTTCAGTTGTTTTTGCAAGTTATAGTGCAATAACCTAAACTAGTGTTTTTTTCTGATTCATTTCCCCCAACAGTGACCTTTTAACCCCAACGATAAACTTAACCTTAAGTTGGCAGATTCAGACATCAATCGACTGAGAAAGTAACGAAACGCGTCCTATGTGGCATCTCTTTTTACTTGCAATTGTACCTTAGTACCTCGCCAAGTCGATCTTATATAAAGAGATGTATACAATGTTGGTAATTTATATGTTTTCTGCAATATTTTAATGACTTTTGTATGGCCAATTAGTCAGGTTTTTTTCTACAAGAAGGGATACTATTTAAACATATTGCTTACTGCACATTTATGCAAGACATCTGAGAATGTTGTATATTGTATACAGCAAGATTGTATATCACTGTCTGTTTGAAGTATTTTATCAGTGTAGATTTTACAACTAGTTTATTAACCCCTTAACGCATGTGGACGTATATATACGTCCTGAAAAGCATGGTCCTCAAGGACGTATATATCCGTCCTCTGTTTACATGTAGTTTTGCGCTCCTTAGCGCAACACTACATGTCTGTAGCTATTCCCAGAGGCTGCTTCGGATCCGAAGCAGCCTCTGAGAGTGCCTTCAGCCCCCTCCCTCGCGCATACGATCACCGCGAATGTGATCGTATGCGCGTTACACACATAGGCAGTGAAAGCTGATCACTGCCTATGTGTGTTAAAGTGTTGCAATGATGCCTCTATCGAGGCATCATGCAGCACATTCTGTGCCCCCCTGGGCACCGCGATCACCCGTTGATTGCCGGTGTGTGCTGTATCGGAGGAGCATGCTCCTCCAATACAGCGTGCCCAGAGGGAAGAGGGAAGAGAGAAAAAAAAAATGATCTCTTCTGTCGCTCTGAAACGGCTACTTGACTGCCCCTACAGGCAGTTAAGTATATTACAGTTAAAAATAGAAAATGAATTAAATAAAATAAATAAATAAATGGAAAAAGCTAACGCTTGATCTACTGAACCTAGGGTTAGGGTCATAAATAGGGTCATAATTAGGGTTAAAGGGGGGTTCGGATGATAACAAGGGTTAGATTAAGGGGTGGGGGTCGATTTAGGGTTAGAGTAAATTTAGAGTTGGGGTAAATTTAGGGTTCAGGTTAAAAAAAAAAAATCACTGTAGAAAAAAATGGTTAGAAAACCAAAAAAACACTAATATTGTTTATTGCCCTATTAAGTGAAATAAAACATAGACAAACAAGGAAACATTGATATTACTAAACTCAGGACAAATTGTAGAAATATATAGACGGGGTCTTTTTTACCATTTGTAATTGTGTAAAAAAAAAAAAAATCAGGTCAAAGTTAGAAAAAGTGTTTTTTATGGCATATTTTCATCATATTTTATATTTTTTTTAATAGTAAATGATATCATATGATGAAAATAATAGTTTCAAATGAAAGCCCTATCCGTCCTTTAAAAAATGATATATAATTTGTGTGGGTGGACTGAACACAAAGAAAGAAATTCACAGTTCAGTAAACCGTTGACAAAAATAATGGAATTCTGGTCTTCAAGGCACATCAAATGCAGCATTGCACCCGGTCAATAAGGGGTTAAAGCCATTTATATAGTTGTATACTAGTTTCATGACTTATTGTGTAAGCGCTGTCTAATTCCTATACATTTACTTAACCCTAACCACTTCCAGCAACCCTAACCCTAGATCTCAACCCCATTGCTTTTTACTTTTTAATATTGCTGACTGCCACTTAGAGCAGTCTACCAACTACAGCACAGGGATGATGTGCTGTTTGCAAATAATAGTCTTTGCAGTGATGTCACAGATAGAGGAGAATCTTGTGTGACTAGTTCAATACTACTAGTTGAAGACAGTTGCTGATAATCCTCAGGAAAGTTTTATACCTTGGTATTCATATTTTCTTACAGGATGTTTCTTTGGGATGTTTCTTTTCCATACACTCATCTGATTCCACGCGTATATAGAGATTTGCCACATAGAACAGGATTTTTAAAGGTAAGATACACTATATGTATTGAGAATGCAGTGTCATAGTCCCTGATGGCGTAATGGTCAAATGTCCCCCAGGCTGTGGCAATTCAGATAGCATGATTGAGAAGAATGGCTACTTAAACGTTTTATTTGGAGTGGGCCTTTAAGGCAGTTGGCAATGACTTACGATTTTAACCCGTGCAGATCCAGTAGTGTTTGACACCACATCGGTTTCAACCTCAATGTATCGATAATCTTCACACCCTCGGCCATCACACCGCAAATCATCCTGCAGTTAAACCAAGAATTAGACATATAAATGTAACTAGCTCCAGCACTCACAGCCAACTCATAACATTCAAGTATTCATTTTAATTATAAATAATTTAACACAAAAGCAGCTTGCTAATGAATTGAATTGCTTTGGATAACTTGTTAATTATATTAATGGACTAGTCAAGCCTTATATTTTTAACAAATAATGTTTTATTAGATATGACACTTGAACAACACTTTGTATCTGGAGAAAGGTTTGTTTAAATGAAATACTACATCAAGTCTAAACGTTTCAAATCATAATGTTATATATTTAACGTTTTATTCTTCATGTCCAGAAAAAGAAAACAAACAGGGGAAACCTTTTTTTTTTTTTGTATCAATGAGGTCTCCTGTTTATGACCTCACCTGTGTCTTAAGACGAAATAACTGTTTTTCGATGAGTAATGTGTAATTTGCACATTAGGCCAGATGTTATGTCATAAACTGGAGACTCCACAGACACATTTTTCGACTAATTTATGCATTTGTTTGCAACTTTGCTAACACAATGTAGAGATAGTTTTCAGTTTTTTTTTATTCTCCACATTCACAGTAAAACAACGTTCAGGTGGTAGGTACAGTCCCAAAATGAAAGAATACAAACACAGTACATTATTGAGCCCCATTTACTCCATTTTACTTATGATGTGAAGAATTCTGGGTCATATATATTCATTTGGCCCAAGACAGAGGTTGACCATTATGGTTAAAGAAATCAGTGACTGCACGACAGGCTAAAATGAGGTTCCCGTTTCTTGTTATGCTACGGTGTGTGCAAATCCTTTAATAAATTCAAAAGCTAAAGAGTGATCCACCATACTGCTTCATACCTGGATCCCATGCAGAATATACACTTTCTCGGCCTCGCTCAGCACCACAGAAGCCATGCTTCCACTCTCACAATGTTCGGCTACTATTTCCCGTCATCAAACCTCGACCATACGTCACCACCGCCCTTCCAGTTTTGCTCTTGTCGGCTTCCTGCCAGGCGCCAGTGTCATTAGTGAGCTACCTAATGCTGGTTCTCCCCCCCCACCCCGTTACCCTCCCCCTCAAGCTGTGTGCGGTGGTGGGTGCGGCGGAGGTGCCATCTGTCTCCTGTCAGTACGTGACTGTTACCCCAAACCCGTCCCCGGTGTTTGAGAGGGGGGCCCAAGAGCCAATCACTTGTGTGTTAAGAAGCGGAAGGAGTGGGGAGAGGATTGCCTGTAAGTGTGCGTGGAGTTTAAAGGCTGACTTTCAGCCGTTGTCCATGGCAGCCTGTCATGGGACAGGTTAATATTTTGCCAACTGCCAGCATTTTATTAATTGCATATATGTAGTATGTGACCAATGTAACAAATGTTCTGAAATAATAGTGCTGTTTTGTAATGATGGTCTGGCATGATGTCACATTATTTAAACACAGGAGCTAGGCATTGGGTTGCAAAGTAATTTTTCTCTATTTTCTGTGACAGCTGAATATATATGTATACATATTTTTCAGAGTTATAAAGATAGTATGGTGTCTGTACGTTATTAACAGTGTATAGGGCACGTTTAGTAAGAATAATTAAAATAATTTTCACAAGTGAGGCTATGAAGCTATCGTAGTTCCCATTTACAAAGAAGGACTTGGCACTGAGTTGCATGTTAAATGCAAGGATTATAGTGTTGTGACTGCTAACCTTTGACACTCTAGCTGTCATGTACTGTTTACCGTAATTCTCATTGGCTGAGCAACACTGGAAATTTTCTCTTAAGTTGGCAAGATAGACATCACTTGTACAAAGTAGTTAGGCATTGGGTTACACTTGCAAGGTATTGATGTGCCTACTGGTATTGTATAGTGGGTATTATGTGTAAAGTAGGTCAATTTACATAATTAAGTATGTAATATGAAGATGGGTATTCCTGGGATATTAAAAGGATAATTGCAAATATGCCATTTAAAAGGGAGACTGTCATATCTTATCAATGTTGCAGTATTTGTAAAAAAAAAAAAAATATTCTTGGGAGATCATAACAATGCAGATTCTTGTGATACATTGAGAAAAAGAGCTTGTAGAGGTTGTCAGTGATAAACCTTGTAAATGCAACAAGAAAAGTAAAGCACTTTTCTCTATTAAAGTAAGCAAGATTTAGATCTACCTTCAAAAGGGAAGATGCAGGGACTACTTAATCATGTACCCTTTTTGATTATTACCTCGGAGTTGGAAATCATATTTGGGAATGAACCGAGGCCTAATAATTAATTTTTCATCATTAAAAGTCTGACTTTTGTTAGTTTTACTTATCTGGAATTCTCAAAACACTTTCTAATTGACAATTAGACATATAATTTTAATCTGTGAGCTTAGAAAACCAGATAAATGGTTAGAAAGACAGAGCAGTGGATGTGCCCGAATGCATTTGTACCAAGTTTCCACCGGCCTTTTATCACTCCGTCTCTACTAGACATGTGCAAAAGTAAAATTTTCGCTTAGTTTTCGTCCATTCGGTTTATAGACTTTCAGCTTATAGTAAACGTACAGTAGTAGTGCCTTTCTATGAACCCATTCATAAGAATGGGTTCATAGAAAGGCACTACTACTGTTCGTTTTCTATAAGCCGAAAGTCTATAAACCGAACGTTTGGTTTATAGACTTTCGGCTTATGGAATACATGTAATCCTATTGCTATTCTATAAACCGAACGTTCGGTTTATAGAATAGCAATAGGATTACATGTATTCCATAAGCCGAAAGTCTATAAACCGAACGTTCGGTTTATAGACTTTCGGCTTATGGATTACATGTAATACTATGGGCTTTCTATAAACCGAACGTTCGGTTTATAGACTTTCGGCTTATGGATTACATGTAATACTATGGGCTTTCTATAAACCGAACGTTCGGTTTATAGACTTTCGGCTTATGGATTACATGTAATACTATGGGCTTTCTATAAACCGAACTAGAGTTCCTATTCATAAAAATTTATGAATGGGGACTCTGTTTCAGTTTATAGAAAGCTAAGAAGTTGAACGAACGGTTTAATATAAACGAAAATCATTCGTCCATTCGTGCTATAGTATTGGCATTACTATAAACCGAAATAGTCGGTTTATAGAATGCCAATAGACTTACATGCATTCCATAAACCGAAAGTCGTTCATTATGTCGGTTTATGGAATGTAGTGTACTATGCTATTGTATTCTATAAACCAACTCTATTTCGGCTTATAGAATGCCAATAGTACTACGAATGGACGAATGAACTAATGATTTTCGTTTATTAACCATTCGTTCATTCAACTTTCGTTAGCATAGCATTTTCGTTATTCGTTTTTCGGACGAATGGACGAAAATGCTATTTTCAGACGAAAAAATGCATTAGTCCGAAAACGAATGCACATGTCTTGTCTCTACCTCTGAACACAAAAATGGGGAGGGGGTGAAGGTGGAGACTGCAAGGGACTCTCATCTCAGTGTGTAAATATAAATGGGCTCTCTGAGAGGATTAAATAGTAATCATGTCTGAACTCATGGCTTTCTATCCTAACCTACTCATCTCAGTCAGTGATTTATCTGAGCCTAGCCTACTCACTGGTCCATTTAGTAGTGTAAGGTGATACAGCCCAGTTAGTCAGGTTAGAGATCGGCCGGGAAGTAGTTGCCCCCTGCCATCCTTGCCAGCACTGTCTATCAATATCTGTCAGCATATGTGTCCTGCGTACGTTTGTCTGTCTCAGATTTTAACAAGTGGACTTATGAGGTCCACTATGGAGCACTAAATTATTTTCTAAATAATTTTTTTCCTCAGCCAAACGTTGCCATCCTTTCCAGGAATAAGTATACATTTGTTGGAGATTGTACCAAAATATCTGGAATACTATTCTCAAGATTATCAATATTTAACATAGTATTTTCATATAGTATACTTTTTATTCACCTGTGAAAAATACCATTGGCCTTAGTATGAGGTAAACTGGCATGTAATTTTTAAAGTACATGCCTATTTATTCTCTCACCAGCAGCCATAATGCTTTCCTAAGAAGCTGATAGTCTCCCACTGCTTGTGACCTTAACAAGGTCCCTTCTGATGGTGGCATGTGGAAACTAGACAGAACCAACAGACCCCTGTTCGATGCAAGCTGAGGCTGAGTGTCAGTGCACAACAGCATCCAGACTAGCTCTGCCTCAGCTGAAAGGCAGAGGTCTGAGTGTACCTGCAAAGATAGGTCTGATTCACTCAATGTAGGTGGCACCAGGTTTTAACAGATTGAGTGCAAGTGGATAAAGTATTTGATTTTGTACACTCTTAAATATGCAAATAACTCTATATCACATGTTCATTTACAAATAGTGATGATGCCACTTATTTGTGGTTGAACAAATAATTTGAATAGGTTGTGCTAGCACAGGTGCCCCTCAAAAAAAATCACTGAAAAGAGGCATCAGGAAAGGGTCTGGAAAAATTAAACATAAATCCCACAAACTGTGTCATCAATTTCAAGTTAATTTTACTACACTAAATTATCTTACAAAGAGAGGGAAAAAACATGTAACTACTTGTATTTAAAACTCCACTGTCACCGATTTTAGCAAAGTACTATGTTGTAAAACAATGCTGGTTTTCAAAAAAGTGTGGGAATTCAAGTTCTGTCTTGTGGGCGGAAAAAGAAGGCTGGGTTAAGTTAACACAGGTGTATTGAGGAAATGACTTGGTAACGTTTGAGATTTGCGAGGAGCTTCCTGGTTTCTCCTAACACTTTAGCTGCATTATAAAAAGATTCTATTTTTCTCTTTCAACGCTCTCACAAGCTGGATCTGTTTTTTTGTGTAGGATCAGTTCTCCATTAGGATTAACCCAGGCCCTGTGTATTTGGCTTGGTATTTTATGTTAGCTATTTTATTAAGCAGATTTCAGTTCACCTGTAATTTGGGTGTATGCTTTCTTCACTGCCTGGGCCTCTGCTTCCTGGGTTGTGTGTCTTAAAAACATTTTGTTTGAGTTGGATTTTATTTCCCAATTTGGGTCAGATTTTTATTTTTTATTTTTACCTTTTCATTCATGTTAAATTATGCCTTTTCCCCTTAACAAAGCTGTATTGTCATTTTAACAACATCATAAGCATGGACACTGTAGGTAGGTGAAACAACTTGTATAATTATTCTTTTTACTGTAATTGATTTATGAATGGATGTGTTTTATAAAATAACTATTTCATGCTTTAAATATATTTGGTAAAAAAACAAATCCTTTTTGTGGGGCTTGACCATTGTTTGGGTTTTTTTTGGAGCTAGACAGGCCAATTCAGAAGCAAACCTGGTTATATTTTAGGAGCCTTAGAAATGAAATGTCCATAGAGTTCTATGTAACATAATCAAAAAAGTTAGGAGCCGACAGTAGGGATTTTATGAGCCATACCTCCCAGGATTTGTCAAGCCACTTCCTACTGTGAGTTGTATGGTCGCTTTAATCTATAACAACAACAAAAAAAGGAAAAATATGTGTAGATTTATTTGTCTGCATTGTGTACATGTATAGAGCTGAAAAATGATCTATACGTTGTATTCGCTAAAGTACATGCAAAGCATAATGAGAGAAACATGTATGTTTAAATGTGTCTTCTGTTTATTACATCACCTTGTGGCTTGAAATGCAGATATCACATTTTCCATTGAAAATGAATTTATATGCATATGTAGCTACAGGTGATGTCGTAAACAGGAGACAACACACACATTTAAACTATTATTTTATACATTTGCAATGAATTTTGCTAATCCAAAGTATACGTTTTTCAGCATATATTTTTTTTTTCTGTACATTCACATCATAAGCAATGTTTAGGTAAGCAGAGTACGTTTAATGTGCCACTAAATATGAAAAAGTGGAAAGTTCAGTGGCCTACGGATGGGGATAAACTGTAAGCCCACCCTTGCTGTCAGATAAGCTCTGTCTCTGCAGAGTATCAAAGCTGAAAGTAAACAGGCTGGAACTCCATAAGCTGAATGTTTTATACTGTCAATGTAGAGAATAAAAATACTTACTTTTAACACATTGGGGGTCATTTATCCAACCACTGCAGTTACATCTGCGAAAAGCTATTATGTAATAGAGCAACACTGCTATAAAGCCAAATGATATGAAAGATTGTCTCTCTACTGTCCCTTTTTTATTTATTTATTTTTGGTCTGTTACATGTAATTTACTAAGAATAACTTTAGCAACAGCATCTATATTGAACACACAAACCCTTCACAAAAATAATCCTTTAGGTATATTGAATGTTGTTCTATCCATGTCCTTCTCAGTCCAAATTAACTCAAACTGTAAAGTGTATCCACATGACACAACGACATGACCGGACAGTAAACTGCCAAGTGTTTTGCAGCTCTGTGACAGGCAGTGCTGAGGGGGCAAGATGGTCTTGGCACTCACACACCAATGATGAAATGTGTGGGTCTTTGCTCCCATGGAACATTACTTACTGTTAAATGGCAGTCCACTAATCAAAGACTAGGGCTGATTACTTGTTAAATTGTGCACCATTCAAATGGCAATTTAATTGACTCAGAAGTTGCCTAAAACATTATTTTAGGCTTTCGTCCCTCCTTTAATGTAGCTCCTAACATTCCAGGTGGGAAACTTAAGTGGCTGAGTGGAATGTCAGCACTATTGCATATATGCAGTTGAGAGGAGGTGTGCTAACCAACTATGTATCTTCAATGAAAGTGTTTTTGATAGGCTGCATAATGCATTTAAATAAAATTACCCTAGGGTGCTAAGATTTCCCTTTTATTATTTAAAATACTTTACAAAGTGCCTTTGAATAATATGTAGCCTTTCCATTTTTTCCATTGCCGCCTCCCCTTAGAAGGGACTTTTGTATACCTATTACCCATTTAATGGTTGTTTTTGTTTATATCTTTTAAACAACCAATTTTAAAAAAGGACATTGCTATGAGACTATGCTTACACATGTTCTTCTTCCAGGGTAAGCTATGGACTATAATACGTATAATGCTGAACCCAAGCCACCGCTACCGAGACATTGAGAGGACAGCAGAGTATCTGCAGCCTGAGAAGTGCAAACCACCACCTATACGTGACTCCATGGATAAAGTGTGGTTCATCAAAGATGGTTGCGGCATTGCATGTGCTGTGGTAACCTGGATGCTGGTTTTCTATGCTGAGTTCGTGGTGATCTTTGTCATGTTGCTGCCATCTAAAGACATCATTTATAGCACAATTAATGGCATCATCTTTAATATCCTGGCTTTTATGGCCCTGGCTTCACATCTTCGGGCAATGATCACTGATCCTGTAAGTATTGCCATGTTTCAGTTCAGTGTATCAGTAGTGCATTATAGGGCATGGGTAGAAGCCACCAATGTGTCGCCTATTATCGGTTTGGCCTGTTGTTGATAGACTTGCCGCTTATTGGTCTGTCAGATTATCAATCAGACAGGCCATCACTTGCTAATGCTTCTGTCACCCTAGAGACAGAACTGGTTTTTCCACTTTATTATATGTGTGATCTCACAAATTATTTGCTTTTTATATTGTGTATTTTTACGGATGTTTAGAATTACAATTGCTTTTTACTTGATAAGGGCTCCTGAACGTTCCAAAATAATGTTCCATAAAAAGGTATGACACCATTCTGCAACATTCTGTAATGCTGCATTAAGGTATAGTGTAATATGTAATTTACAGGGTATTGGTGTGCCTTATTATATTTGTCAGTTTTTTTAATTATGTCAAATGCTTATATATATATATATATATATATATATTACACACTATGCACAAAAGAAGATGGGCAAATCATAATAAAAAAAAAAGTACAGATAAACCCCCGTTATAACTGAGCACTTCAAAAAGCATGCTGCCTTTCAATATGATGAATGTGTCCACTCTAGAGAGTGATCACACAGCACCAATGCATCTGATTTTGCTGACGTTGAGGCAACACCTGCTAAGCAAAGGAAATAATCAGGTAAACACAGGACATACATGTACGTTCTTTGTCTTCAAGGCGTTAACGCTTCCTACATTTTTGGAGACCTGTAACTTTTAAGTGCTGTCCTGTAGAATGTATAATTCATATGTGTTCAGATGGAAATCAATTAATCAACCAAGGTAGTTCCTTTTGGGATCCACTACTGGATTGATTAACTGGTCACTCCTGGACACACTTGCATTCTACATTCTGCAAGGGAGCAGGTCAAAGTTATGTGTCCAGCAAAACATTGGCTGACTTGGCAATCCTAGCTGTATACCTGAAGGAAAAAACCTGCAGATGTGTTTTGGAATGCTCCTTTACAATATACCATATTGTCCAGATTATAGGCAGCACGTTTTCCACCTAAATGAAATTTTACACCAGTAAGATGTCACCCATCTAACCAAAGATTCTAAACAAAATGGCTAACTCCTGATAGAGCTATATGGGGTAAAGATGACTCATTAGGTACTTTATGGGTATTCTTTCATTAAAGCATTTCTATATAAAATGCCTATAGTTGCAATCCTTTAATAAAACACAACGTAATTTTTTGCTACAGTTGTCCTTTAAGCATGCATGTGATAGGTATAAGGCTAGATATAAGATTATGCCAGGGACTAATGAAAGTATTTAGAAAATTGGGCAGACAAGATGTCCTGTTTTTGATGCTTTGATCCTGTGTTCCAAAAAAATATCACAGTTCTTAAAAACTAATTAATTGCTCATAATAAAATTTGTGTAGTCATGATACACGTTCCATCCTGCACTGCGTACTGAGTTTTCCAGCAAGAAGCTTTGTTTCCTTTTGTAACTGATGTGTCTACTTATAAATGATATCTTGTGAATAGGTTTGTTACATGCATATTTTTTTGGAAATTTTTTTATTCCTAGTGGCCATCCTGGTTTTTTATTTAAATTAATTTATTTATTAAAAATTTATTTATTTATTAAAAAAATCTGGTCAGCCTGGACTCGATCGGCCAAATGGTTATCTGCCACAATATTCTTTGTTTCTATAAATAAATGGCAGGCACTGTAGTGTCATGGAGCCTCTTTAGTCTGTGGCAGCCAGATAATTCTGGCTATGATAAAAGAATAATGGTCCTTTTTGTTTTAGTGACAGGATGGAAAGGTTTGCTGGGCTCATTTGCCGTGTCTATGCAGCGGTTCCTATTAAACTCCCTGCTCCACAGCGGAAATTTCCTTAATGTGGGGTATTTGGGGCATGAATAGCTGTGAGAAATGCTGGACATGAAAGAAGGATCCATGCTTAAATCTCACTACTCCACCCACTGATTCAGATAATGAATCAGACATACAGTTCTGGTTTGTTGTGCCAAGGTTAAAGTCACTTACATGACACAATCTATCTGATACTACCCATGGCCAATATTTTCTGGGTGTGATCTAGGATACGTGAATTTTATTTTTGGTATATAGTGCAAGATACATTGTGAGCATCACAATAAGTGGTGTGCCCTAATACTTTTTATCAATACAGTGTATATGCTGCATACGTATGTTGGCAGAATGCAATTTCTTGTACCACCTTGACTTTGTCCCACTGGATTAAATATGACATGATGTCAACTCCAAAAGCCACTGTGATTTTACATGAAGTTCAAATCTTTTGTTATTCATGTTTTATCATCAATATGCTAATCTTATTGAGAAGAACCTGTTATAATACCTATAAGCGATTGATTCCTAGCTACATGTGGTACATGCAGACATTTTCAGTTGAACTGTCCAGCTAGCTGAGGAGATCACCAACTTGACAGAGACTGGTCAGCCTTCCACACTAATGTGACCTTTTTTTGTGATATAAACCCCAGACTTTTGGCTGGTACCATGTTCTAAATCAATATTTATTTACAAATGTCCTTTTCAAATGCAGTTTAGTATAGATAATCGGCATTTGTGAGAAAAAAAAATGTGAACTACTGCTTGTTTGTAGAACAATATTATATAGTCCCACACATAGTCACAAAAGATAAAGGATTGCCTTCAATTACAAATGGATTAAAGGATCCTTCTACTTCAAGCATTACAAGAAAGGTCTGTCATTCAGCTGTTTCCATTTCAGGTTTGTGAATTAATCTGGAAATTGATGGTATTAACCTTTAATCTATGCAACAGACAATGTCAGTGTTTAGTAGACTGTAGGGGTGTGTTCAAATCAACATAATCATTGTCTTGAGAAGCACAAAGACATCCTTATGCCTACCGCTACCTACCAGATACTAGAGAAATGCTGAGGCAATTCCTGGTGGGTGCATGGCAAGTCCTTGGGTGCCCCATATAGAGTGGCATGACAGGTCCGTGTGTGTGTGTGCAATGTGGGAACAGTGGTAAGGTCAGGGGAAAGAAATGCATTTTTTCAATAATGGTTTTATTAACTCCTTATTGATATGACTTTTTTGCCATGTCTTACCCTTGGTGACATGGGCTGTTTTAACTTTTCTGCAGTGTTTGTTTTTAGCTGTAATTTTCTTCATTCTTTAGATACCATTATTTTCATGATATTACTTTCTTCTAACTTTAAACTGAAAAAAGTTTTATACAATTACAAATGGTAAAAAAAATAGCCAACACCGATCATTCCATTGCAAGAAGGACCAGGTCCATCCTATGTCGGCAATAGAGTTGCTGCCTGGAAGGACCTAGTCTGTCCAATGTCGAAGGGTTTAAAAAAATGAAAACAATAGGGGGTCACGGCACATGATGGCAATAGTTTTTACATGCACATACTTGGCACCTCGTGGCAATGGGCTTTTGTCTTTCTCCTAAATCTCCCCCCCCCCCCCCCCCCCCAAGTCTGTGTCTCTCCTCTTCCCCCACCCCCGCATGTGTCTCTTTCTAATAGTCAGAGAGTTAATATGACCTGGCTGGGAACACGTCCACAGTACTCCAATAGACTGTAGCTTGTCACCCCACACAACGCATATCAGTATCACCGTAAACCACCTTTCTCAAGTAGGAGCAGGTAGTCAGTATATGAATAGACTGCTTAGGAATACTAATCCTGCTGGAAATGGTGTTGAATTTAAAAAAAAAAACAAGCTGTGGAACATCTGGTTCTGAATGATGACTAGATGTCTTTTTGGGTGCAACATGTCCTCTGTACAAAAATTAAACAAAATATATTATTTGTCTCCATCTTTTTTGCTACTGATTAAATGGAGATCTTGCTTTCCTTATAAACAGTGTTCACTGGCGTTGGTATAACAGACTTATCTCATATGGCTTTCTGCATAATTTGTGCACTAATTAAATACACTTATGTCTTCCCATGCCCTTTCCCTTCTGTTTTAATTTACCAACTGCTGTCTCCTATTTGATGTGCTTCTGGTAGTTTACATTTAATACAGTGTGTCTAGAGATAATCTTTTGTTCCATGGATTGGATGCAGTGTTGTGATTCACGCTGCTTTAAACCAAAATGATTACTTTTTATTACAAGTTTAACTAAATCTGTAGCAAAAAATTTAGCATGCCTCTGGGATCGAAGTGACTGTTACTCCTCAAATACCGATTTTGCCATAAAACTAAGACTATGAGTAACTTATTTGCAGTCCCAAGGTGCTGTTGTGTAAATCTGACCTTACAAATATTATGTAGGGTAAGGGCAAATAAATGCTAAAAAAAGGGGGGGGGGGGGGATTATACCCTGGTAAAACTACCACAAAACACACAGAAATACAGAAAATGTTGGTGGAAACACTAGAAAATATAGAAATAGGGCTATATCAGTTAAATAAATGGCTCGGTATATACCGTATTTGCTCGAATATAAGACAAGGTTTTTTTCAGAGCAAATGCTCTGAAAAATCCTCCTCGTCTTACATTCGAGGTCTTCTTATAATCTGACCTCAAATTGAGGTCAGACTATAAGACAGGGATCCAGGTCCCCAGCAGAGCTGCAGGGGACCTGGATCCCCCTCTCTAACAGCAGGGGATGTCTGCGCGATGAGCCGGGGCTTCTATGATGAAGCCGGGTACTTCCGCTTTCGTCACAGAAGTCACGGCGATCGTGCCGGGCGGCAGCAGGGGAGTCTGCACTCATCGCGCAGACATCCTCTGCTGCCCCACTAGGCGCCAGGGTGAATCGGGCAGCTTGGGGATGTCTGCATGATACGTGCAGACATCCTCCATGCTGCCCGACACGGCAGTCTATTATGACGGACCAGCTGTCCGTCAAAATAGACTGCCTTTTCGGGCTGCATCCCCCGGCTGCCCCCACTAGCCACCAGGGAACTAAACCAGGTAAGGGGGAGGGGGGTGGACAGAGGACACAGACAGACAAGGAGGGGGGGGGGAGAAATAGACAAAGAGAGGGGGAGGGGGGAGGACACAGACAGACAAAGGGGGGGGGACACAGACAAGGGGAAGGAGTGGGACAGAGATAAAAGGGGAGGGGGGGATAGAGAGAGACAAAGGGAGAGGGGAGGACACAGACAGACAAGGGGGGGGAGACACAGACAAGGGGAGGGAGGGGGACAGAGAGAAAAGGGGAGGGGAGATAGATAGAGACAAGAGAGAGAAGTTTTGGGGGGAGAGAGAGACAACGCTGGGGGGGGAAAGACAGCTGGGGGAGCGGGAGAGAGGCCGCATTGGCACATAAAAGCAAATAAAAACAAGAAATGCATTTGTATAATATACATTTTTTATTAAATATTAAAAAGCAATTTACATATATACAAGTTAAACTTTTTTCCTATAGGGTGGTCTTATAATCAGGCTTTTAGTTTTTTTCCTAAAGGAATGTACAAATTTGGGGGGGTCGTCTTATAATCAGGGTCGTCTTATAATCGAGCAAATACGGTATTTACAAAGCAAAAGAACAGTATAATAATCATATATAACATGTTAAAAACTTTCTGTACACAAAGATACATAAAATAGAAACACTGTTTATATGACTATGATGAAAAACACCACAGCAATATTTTAATATGTACTTACCATCCAGTATTTATGCAATGTTGCCGTTGTTAAAAAAAAAAAAAAAAAATCTGTGTCTGAGTTCAGAAAGATGTAATCACTTTTTTTCTTGATTACACCTTTCTATACTCAGACGCGGTTTTTCTTATTTATCTTTGTACAGACTTATGTTTTTTGGGTTTTTTTAGATGTTATATGGTGTATATGTTTATTAAACTGTGCTTTTGCTTTGTAAATATATATATTCTCTGCCACTTAAATACCTGATATAGCCCTCTTTCTATATTTCCTAGCAATCCCACTATCATTTTCTCTTATTATGGTTATAGGGAAATGTAAAGGTCGCAGAAGTAGGCTTCTTTTTATTTTAACTCTAGACAAAAATTGGGGAGAGATGGTAGTTGTGGTATTGTCATTTTCCCCATGTGTACAAATAAAATGTGAAAAAAATGGTTCCCATAGCTTCTGTTTTGTTTGTGAAACATATTACAGGAGCCGAATCGTTATTCCCATACAATATTACACAGAGATGAAACCCTTATCATTTTTTGGTGGGAGTGTCCCTTTAAATTAATTCATTTATTATATCTTGAACAACAGTGCAGCTGAAATGTAGATGAGACACACTTGACGCGTTTTGAGACAGTGGACTCTTTATCAGAAGTGCATCTTACTAATCATTTGGTGTATCTTATTCTTTGCTGTATGGTAATATTTTTAATTTATTTCCAGGGTGCAGTTCCAAAAGGAAATGCCACAAAAGAATTCATTGAGAGCTTGCAGCTAAAACCTGGACAAGTGGTTTATAAATGCCCAAAATGCTGCAGCATAAAACCTGATCGGGCTCATCACTGCAGGTACACTCAAAGATCAAATGAAACCAAATGTCGTTTTTATTCATTAGTGGAATCCATAAAGGAATTATGGGAGATCTTGAAAATATATTTCCATGTATTGTGGTTACCCAGGATACTTAGATCCTCCAACTTATCCTTGCTTTCACTTATGGTATACCATCTTCTCTTGCTGTGAAATGGAAAACTGTGGATTTTTTTAACCCCTTTTATCAAGTGTTATATATGGACACCAGAATACATCAGAGCCTCCATTTCAAGGCTTCTCTCCTGTTAAGGTTGTGCTCATTGTTGGTAACGGTTTTCGGTTTCTCATGGTCACCTTTGTTGCTTGCACACACACATAGAAGAATAGATATGCCCGTGTTGGATTTCCAAATAGTGAAAAGACCCAACAACAGGTCTATGGACACTCTCTGCATTTTTTTACTTATCATGTCTGAATTAAAGAATCACTAAACCTTGTTTTTTTATTTTTAAGATCATCACAAGACCCAAATTTTTATATGTAACGAACTAGGTCCAAATTATTGATTTACATGTAAAAACAAAGGTCTGCCCACTACTTTAGCAGAGCGCCACTCATATATATATATATATATATTTTTTTTTTATAGGGTTGAGGTCAATGTTAAATGGATCTTGTCACCTAACTATTACTTATGCTGTGAATATTGAGGCTAAATAATTATCAAAAATGAGTGTTGGCAGAATTGCAAGCAAATTAACATATCTTTAAAATATGTCTGAGATGTATCCTGTTTGACTTCACCAGTGGTTTAATATTCAAAATAATCCCAGTCAATAATGAATACCATTGCCATATATGAATTTTATGCATCGTATATATCTGACATGGGAGCAATGTTCAAACTGTCCCAGTTCCTTGAGCAATGAATGTAGTTGCTTTTATATAAAAAAAAAAAACTTCTTAGAAAAGCACTTTATGTACTTTATTTTCTGCCCAATTTTCAGTGTTTGCAAGCGATGCATTCGAAAGATGGATCACCATTGCCCATGGATTAACAACTGTGTGGGAGAGACCAACCAAAAGTTCTTTGTTTTGTTCACAGTAAGTATGCTCTAATTACACGTCCACACTAAAGGAATCCATGATTTACAGCAGGTTTGGTCAAATTAGAGACCTCAGGATTAAGTCCAGCTCGTGGCCATACCAGTTATGGTAAATACATGTGCACATGTAGATACAGTCTATTATTGGCACCATTCCTCTGTGCTCAGTGTTGTATTTATGCCTAGGCCTAATGCACTAGAGTGAAGGAAGCTGCAGCAGAGCTAGCTCTAGCATTGTTGATGTTAAATCCTGCCTCACTGCCTTGTGCTACCTGCAAAGATAGCCAGGCTGCCCCACTATATCAGTATGGAGCAATCTGGTGAAGTACAAAGTGATGTGGGGGCAATCTGGTGCAGTGGAAAGGCATGTTGGGGCAAATGGCGCTGTGTAGTGGAATGGGTGCAATCTGAAGTGAGTGATGGTGGGGGGTGCATGAGTTTAGTCAGGCACAGGGTAGCACGAAACCTAAATACACCATTTTGTTAGCACCTAGGTGTATTGAGGAGTTCAGACGAATGTCACGAGTCTGCTTCACATGAGTCAGTCCCAAGCTTCTGGGTTGCCCCACCCATCTTTCTATTGGCGCAACCCATATACAATGTGGCTCGTTTAAAGAGGTTCCATTCCCGCACACAAGTGTCTTGATATGTAAAAAAAGGCACAATCACCATTATACATAATAAGCTGCGATTTAACATTTCCCCCCCCCCCACCTTCTCAATGGGTTCCAGCACCCCATCACATCTATCTGATTAAAAATGGCTTTTGATCAATGCTTCAAGCCTGAACTGTTAAAAAGCAAAACAAGTGTTTTTTTTTTTTAGTCTTTTACTAAGACTTCCAGCCTACCGTGTTCCTGAGCTGCAGCTCTGTGATCCACAGCATTGACTGGCATGTCTTTCCCCAATACTGGTTATGTGCTACGCAGTTGACTTGCGCACACACAATCCAGTGATGGAGAGCGACACACTCTCGGCTGCCACGGAGCACTACTCCATTAAATGGCAGCCCTTAAGTCCTTGCAAACACTAGGGATAAATAACTTTTGAATTGTGTACAACTAGTACGTCATTCAAAGAGCAGAGATCTTCTGTCTGGTTTAAAACATAATTTTTTATTTTAGTCCTTAACTTTGTATTTCTAATTTTGTATTTCTCACTTTGTGTTCCAATCCTCACAGAGGATATAATGATATTGTTTTTCAGATGTATATAGCTCTTATATCCTTGCATGCCCTAACTATGGTGGGCATCCATTTCCTGTATTGTTTTGAAGAGGACTGGACAAGTAAGTATTTTTACCTTTTACATGCAATTCAGTAGAAAAAAGTTTGGTAACATTTGTACGTAACAAACGAGAGGGCATAATAGAAGCTGTAGATGTGAGGGGCGATATTATGACCATTTGATGACAAACGCTAGAACGTGGGACCCCAATAAAATCAATTATATAGGTATGAAAATCTCTTTGTGATTATTACATTCACATTGTCTATGAATTGTTACACATTTTTTTACCTTTTACTACTAAATATCTATTTCCAAATATATATTTTTTCTAACTTTACAAGAAAACAATTGGGATATATGCTCTCTGTTCAGACTTTAGGAAAATAAAAACTTCCTCTATTAAGCTTTTGTCACCTCAGCAACAACTGGCAATTCGCATAACTAGTCACAACCTAAAGGGAATGTAAAGCCCCTAAATTGCCTATACTATCCTTAATGCACAATATTAAAAAGTCTACTCTATAAAGAGAGAATTGCAGGGAACAGAGATGGGAATTTCAAACTTTAGGCCAATGTTGCAGAGTTGGGGGAAAAAAATCTCCAATGTAGCTGAATGGGAGAAGTTTTCCAACAGAGCTACTTTGGGCATATGTTTGAAATGCTTCATGTTATGGTGTTTTTTTTTTTTTTTTTAACCCTTAATTCAATGTGATGTGGGTACCAAATGAAGCTGCCAGTAGTGTCATTACTATTGGTAAAGTAGTTATGATTAGAAAATCACCCTCATGGATTATTGCTGTACATTCTCATACCTGTCTTTTCCCCCCTCTTGTTACCCTCCCATCTGCAGAATGTAGTTCATTTTCACCACCAACCACAGTTATCCTGCTGATCCTGCTTTGCTTTGAGGGGTTACTATTCCTCATCTTCACTTCTGTCATGTTTGGAACGCAGGTACACTCCATCTGCACTGATGAGACAGTAAGTTTTTTTGTTTGTTTGTTTGCTTATAGACTTCTAATTCACAGAATTTAAGAAGCTTTTTCATAGACTGGTTTACTTATAAAACATCTATTGAAAAATCTATTTTACAGTGTGCTTAAATGAACTTGGAATCTGTGGTAAATATGACGGGATGGACACAATTCTGAATATACTGCTAGGTGTTTGGAGTGTGGACTGCCTTTTGTCATCAGAACAGCTTCCATTGTTATTGGGATGCTGTCATACAAGTACCGTGGTCCGCAGAGCTCAAAGTAGATTTTCAACTCCATCTCTCAATATATCCTATTACACACAGTTGTGTGTAGTGTGGGATATATTGAGAGATGGAGTCGAAAATCTACTTTGAGCTCTTACCATAGTGAAATTATGCTCAATAGCTTGTGAGGCAAAGCCAATTTGTTTTGGGTACTTCCATTGCCATAAGTTTAACCTGGATTTCTAATGCTTTTAAATTGATTATTTTAATATATAAAGTAATTTTATGTGTTTATTACATACACTGTAAAATGTGTAGTTATGAAAGTCCACGTTAACTATTTGTTTTTAGTATGTTAATATGTATGTAGAAAAAAGGTACAGCATATTTTGCTTTGATACTTGTTAGTTGTTGGCTATTAATAATTGCTCCATTGGGGTAATATCACAAATCATCCACCTTTTGCAGAGGATGGGTTGTACTTTTCTGATAATTCAAATGCAATTCATAATTTATATCTTTTAGCATGTGTAATCCTAGTAAGCAATAACTCACAAATTCTGTAAAAATATTCTAGCACATTTAGTGCTTTTAGTCTAGTCTAAGAGTGTGTGGCACATTCACTATTTGTTCTGTAGGTTGAAGGTTATTTTGGTTTGAGTCTTACCGGTCTTCAATGCATACGCAATTAAAGGGACACCACCACTTACATAAGATGTAACTAGATAACCTGGTCATTTAAAACAAACACATATATAAATCATATGCCACTGTTTTTTAAATGCTTGAATTCATTGCATATAAAAGGAAAATAAAATTGTGTTTATCTCCTGGCTCGATTTTGTGAATAATTCCCATGATGCAACATCATCCAGAATCTTCCAGCCAGTCTCAATTTACAACTATTGCCAAAGCCTGCATGATAATGTCCTAAAATACTCCCATGCACTCTTACTGGCTCCTGTGTATCATGGGCAGGACAAGGTGGCTTTGTACAACTTTGTTTTACCTGCCTTCCAACACAAAGAGAGGAGATTGACCTGATCAAACAGGATCATAACTCTGCTCCCTTGTGATTTAAAATTTGCATTACCCTCCCATTAAATGCAAGTCTATGATCAGAATTCTGACTTATAGACTACATTCTGTGTCCCAAGCGCCAAAGTGAGAAGTTTGTGCTGAAATGTCTCGGGGGGGGGGGGCACCCAAAAACACTATATTTCACAAAATGGCGGCACCCAGTCACACTTGTTTACTTAAATATTTTATTAAATACAGTCACATAAGAAAAACAAAAGACATATCTGAAATCAACAATACAAAATAAAAAAGTAAAACCTTTTCATTTTTTCGGTGGGAGTGTCCCTTTTAAGAAGCACAATTCTTTATATAGTGACAAGTTTCATTTGAGCTGAGTCATTTAAAGCAGCCGTCAATGCAGTTTGCATTCATCTGTGGAGTGTACAGGTGGCATGGATTTACTCCGAGCTTATTCCTTGTTGCCCTAATTGTTTTAGTAAGTACCTGAGGTGGTAATACTTGTTTAACATCTGTTGGGCCTTAAGACCTGTCTCAGTTTTAGTGAATCCAGAATGTTGTATTCAAACAAACACAAAGTTATTCTCAAAACTGGTAAAATTCCACATTTTGTACATCATCACAAAATGACATTAAAGCCATTACTATACAGTAGCAAGAAAGTGTTGCATTTAAAAAATGTAGATTCTTCAGGCAGGCCTGTGTATTTGATGTCGGTAGTTTTTTGAAAAAAAAAAGTACATTTGCCTGTTTGTCTGTCTGTGTGATTGATAAGCGCTTGTGAACATGGGCAAGTCTTTGAATCTATCTGATCGGCCAGTAATGATGGGTCTGTTGCTAACAGACCACGCCCACAAATAGACTTGGAAAAAGTAATTGGCCTAGTACTTGTTTTCTTTTAACTTATATATTTAAACAAAACATGACAGAAAAATTGTTTAAAAAGTAAAAATAAATTGTCCTATTTTTGCTGTCTAATTTTAAGTGCTCTACAATTTGTTTTGCTACTGCCACATAAGGAAATATCTTGTGCATTGAGTACATTAAAGTAATTTAGTAAAGTACAACATTTATAATGGAGTGGAAGATATGAAATTTAAAGCACGGCAATTAAAATGCTTGATTTTTAGACCTGAATTCCAGAATTACTCCCTGTCCATTACCCCCGATAGAATTTTATATTGTCTTTTTCCTCAATATAACAGGAGTAATTGCAAACACTTTATCTGCCAATATATCGATATGACTATTACTTTTACAACTGACTAGCCCAATCTCTGACGTTTTCTGTAACCCTACACTTTCATTAATCATCTTTTAATACTGTGCTTATATCTGTTTCTTTTTAACATGTATGTGTCAACTGATCTGTGGTGTTGGTGGTCTAGACTAGTGTACTACATATTGTTTACTCTTTGAGTTTTAAAGGTCTGAGCAAAATACTGCTTTTCACACCAAGCCTCACATTCAAAGAGCTAGAAGAGATTATAGCCTCTCAGCTCATGGGCGTCTTACAACATCCCAGTCATCCTCCCAATGCCCAAGAACTCCCCTGTATGTTCACATTAAACATTACAGGACATTTGCAAAAATATAGTTTTATAGTTGTTGGTGATATATTGTCCTGTGCTCCAAAATTCAAATGAGCCAACACCCTTGACTGTACATTTTTTAATCTTTTTGTTTACAGGGAATAGAACAGTTGAAAAAGGAAGAGAGAAGATGGGCAAAAAAAACAAAATGGATGAATCTGAAAGCAGTATTTGGCCATCCGTTCTCTATAGCTTGGCTAAGCCCACTCGCCAAACCAGACCATGGAAAGGCAGACCCCTATCAATATGTGGTCTGAAGATTTCTATGCCATCATTATCCATACCAAAAACACAACCTTAGAACCATTTCAATACTACCATATACCAGCTTGACATTTAATGTTTCATAAAACACACTTTTTTTTTTTTTTTCTTTTCATGGCTGAAAGCTACTGCCAGGAGGAAATCTACCTGCCAACATCCAGCAGTTCTGTTTTGTTCCTGTAATCTGGAAGCTATAATTAAATTGTTTCTTTGCTTTTGCACATATCTGCTTTCTTTATGACGACAAGAACTAAAACCGTGATTCTCCTGTGCCTTTGCTGCTTCTAGCCCTGATAACATACTTTTCTTTACAATATGTCTGACATTGTTTGCCATAGCTGACAGTGCCTATTAGCCAACTGGCTTGCGCAGTAATTACTGTCTAACTTGGTGGAAGGGAAAAATAACTGTTTTATATAGGCCCTAGCCTTTTTTAAAATGCCAGAAAAAATCTGGTGTTGCAGCCCAAAGTAAAATGTTTCTTTTTATTTTATTTTTTTTATTTTTTTTAAGACTTGAGTTTAGGAATGTTTCTTTGTGGTTTAAACTGCTCCAAATAACCCCATTAAAACCACAGTCATAATTTCAAATTTTATACCCGTTATCCTTAAAAAATCTGCATGATTGTCCTGTGTAATTACATAGAAGAAATGGCAGGAATTTTTATTACCCGAAACACCACTTTACACAAGCAACACATTTTGATTTAGTTTGTGCACCATATAAATGGTTTGTAAGGCACTCATTTTCAGAGCTACAGTTCTAATTCATTGCTGCCAAACTTAAAACATTGGATATAAATATGTATAATGACTATCCTTGTGGCTTACCCACACTTTGTGGTACACAAGGTAAGAACACTGAAATAATGAAACATTAATGTGACACTCCTATATTTGCTGGATACCTGACTGTTTGTATTACAACATGCTATAACTCGATCGATTTTTCATAGCTACATTTACTGTGAAGTGTAAATTGCTCTGCAGAAAGATTAAACCATAGTTTGCAGTAACAATCCGTCAGCATGAATTACAATTTTGTTTCCATAAATGTAAAATCCATATATTTGTAAGGATGACCACATAATCACATGTATCGGTCAATTGGTTGTAACTTGCATTTGAAATGCAAATGATGACGTTTCAGTTTGCTATTGGTTTGAACATTCGTGGTTTCTCCTGTACACACAATGAATTTGCTTCAATCTCAACTTAAGTTTCTATCAAGTTGTATTTCTCAGGGGCAACAATACAGTTGCAGTAATTGAATATCTTGCATGTTCTGTGATAATGTCCCTGAATATCACTTTTATGTCTTTATTTTCTGTCAAGTTCCTTGTTTTGCATTGAAATAGTTTTGCCTTAAAATGACGGTATGGTAACGATAATGGCCAAAGGTAAACCTATACAACTGCAGCCCTCTAGCTGAAGCCACTGGCCAAGGAGTAGAGGAACAATTAAAATGTTATAGGAGAATCTTGACATACATTCTTTCCAGCATTACATGTATATTACTATTGTTTGGTAACGATCACTGGGTGGAGACATAAAAATGGAGGGAAAGGGGTACAAAAATGTATTTTATTTGTATTCTATTACATTGTGTTTATAGGTAGATTTTGACTTTGGACAAACTGATTTATGTAATGAATTGTGGAAAATAGACCACGTATTGTTTTTTACATGGCTTAGGTAAAAAGGGTACAGTTGGGCAAATTCTCCAACTGTGTTTTACCATCTGTACCTTGGTCTGTGCTCCAACTCTGCTGTCAATTCACTGCTTAGTAGATAAGCACGTTTGGTTTTAAAATAATACATTTTAGAACCTGTTTAAATCAAATTTTATCCTTCAAGCCTCCATGTTAAAATCCATCACTGTAAGAGCTGTTTAGCTAGGAAATCAAATGTAATTACTGTGCCATAAATCCCTGATGTAATGTAAAATGTCCCAGCAACCATTCTATATCTGTTCTAACAATCTGATGAAAATCAATCAGTTTTATAAACATAAACATGCCAGTAGTCCTGTTTCCTGAATGTAGGAAAATAAATACCATCTCTATTTTGTCAGGTTAGAGTGGGCATTATGATGTCCGTTTCCTGAGAGTTGTGGTATCTTAAGTTATACATAACCTTAAATGATAAATGTTTTTTTGTGGCACTGTGTTTTTATCCTTGTTTTCACCCCCATTCAACATGACTTAACAATAGTTAGCTATTTTGTATTTAGGGGCGCTAGTAATTATCCTGAGCCATTATTATTCCGGGAAATGGCAGGTAAAATAAAATCAAGAAGCAGCTATAAAGTATAGCAGGAAGTGACATATGAAAGATTCCCTTTCTTGAAACAAGTAAACCTCACAATATAATTTTATTATAAATTCATTATTTTTCTAGAACATTATTCATTTATACAGGAAAAATATGTATGTTAGCTATTGCTTCCATTTTAATATACTGATGTAATAGGGCTGTGGACATAGCGAAACCAGGAACCTACCTACATCTTTTCTATGATTTGGCACACTCAAAACTATGTAATGGTATTCATATGAGTTCCAGCTACTGTGTGCCAATGAGAACAGCTGTCATAAGGGTTACAATCTGTCGCTATCCCTGACATTGGCAACATACCATGGATTATCCCTACTGATTGGATTAATTTGCTGAATTTATGACATTTCAGGAAATGCTTAATAGAACTTAACAAGAATGGAAGGCAAAGCAAATCATTCTTAATTTAACCATGTTTAAGTAACACTATTCCAAGTACTAAAACTATTTCCTAACTGTAACTATTTATAGTAGGACTTAGTAAATTATTAAGTACAGCGGTCCCTCTTTTTCTGGTGGAGGCTGTGTTTTGGCAGTCAAGGGAAGTACATTATTATGCACTTTTCTCCCCACATACCACTGCTCTAATGACATCAAATATCCCCAAATGGCTATACAACTTTAAATACGAAAATCATGGCTAATTTCAAGACTATATAACTTTTGTTCTGTAATTAAAGTGAACAGTGTGTATATATATATATATATATATATATATATGTGTGTGTGTGTGTGTATATGTATATATATATATATATATATATATATATATATATATATATATATATATATATATATATATATACCTACCTATTTGATGGTATTCCCTATCGAGTAATACCACGTCACTTTTTCTGTGACTGACTGGCATAATTTCAGGCCTACCAAGGCTGCATATACTCTGTTTAGATCAAAACTTGTAATTAAGGTGTTGAGTTGTTCGGTTTTTTTTTTTTTACCCAGGAACTTTGTTAATTTGAATATATTAGACATTGTGATGAAATAGCAATATTAATAAATAAAGAACCCATGTCATGCCCTTTGATTTGATGAGGGATTTGCTCACTTCCAGACTGTCAAAAAATAGTTTTAGTTTCAGTTAATGTTGTAGGTGTGTCAATGATTTTGACTTTTCTCTCTCTGGTTGTTGTGTTTAAAGCTTCTATGCCTCCATACCTCCAATGCCCTTTCATTTGCAACTCAAAATAAACCACTCCTATTTTAAATCAAGGAAACATTACAGGAACACGCACTGTCTGCTTTTTTTAATATTGTATTAGCAATGTTATGATATGTATAGATATAAATGTATATAAATATATCTATATAAGAATATGCATACAAAGTCAAATTACACAGCACATTCCATTCATATAGTGTTGCAGGATATTTTTTAAATTCTATTTTGACAAATGTTTCAGATGCCTTTTTTTTTTTTTTTTTTTTAAATTGTGTTTAAAAAAAAAAAAATTTTGGACTATGGGGTCTAGTGGAAGGGTAAACCTACTGGAATTTACTGGAATCATTTTAACATTAAAAAAAAAGGTTCTCTTCTATGCTAGAATGTGAAATTAAAACTATGTCTTATTTAGTTAATGCTTCCATATTGAAAAATGAAAAAATGCAATAAAACTTTTCCAAATAAAATAATTGTATGAAAATTCTGCAGAGTCAAAGCATGTTTTATTAATGTACATTAAAATACTGGTTATCTTCTTAATCCATGTTTTGAAACGTCATTTGCCTCATTTATTTTACACATGACATTGTCTTCCTGTGTCTTTCATCCTACTGGGAAAGCACAACTTTCAACTGTGTATGAATATCTAAGATTTGCTTTTAAGAGACTCCATCACAGTGGTCAACTTTTTCCTGACATTACAGCTAGGTAATATATTTTTATTGTACAAGGTACCTGTGAAACTTAATAAAACATGTTAACTCCTCCTCTTCCCCTACTAATTAAATACCCTTCAAACGAAACCTGGCCAGTTCTTTCTTGTCCCTTTTACAGGGACGTATAGGTTTCCGTGTCAGTTGTCTAGTATGCTGGTGCAGCACACGTATTGTTGCCAGGGATTGATTGTGATCCGAGCACTTCAGAGTAAACCCCATATAAATTAAACCCCCCCTAAAAGTTACCCCTCCCTGAACCCTAATGCTGACCCCCTAATACGAACACTAAGCCCTAATACTAATAATACATTGTTCACGATCCCACGATGGACTAGGTTGCGGTGAAGCAGCTGCAATGGAGCAGTTTGAAGAACCGTCCCATCCCCCAATCTCCTAACTCAATGGGTTTACGGAGCAACAAAATTGATGGCTTTTATGATGCCTGGGTGATGTTGGTAGTCTTGGCAGGCAGGAGTCCAGTTAGCTTTGTGTTACACTGGAGATTGCGCTACGGCACATGTTCGAACCAGATCTTCAAATTGAGCTCCAACATCAAATTACAGAGAGGTTATTTAAGCTGTGCCTGCCTGCTTGACGGCAGAGGGGTCAGAATGGAAAACTCTTGTCATCCCCACTTGCCGCACAATTTTGAGGTGTTTAAGAGGAGATTCACAGCTGAATTTTCTACCTAATGATAGTTTTATAGGATTGTCTCTAATATCAGATCTCAACAGATGTCTAGTCCTATATGCCTAGACAAGTCTTAGAAGGAAAAAATGGCAGCTTCTTTGCCAAAGAAAGCATTATTTAAGTAAACTTATTTCCTGCAGTTCATTTGCAGTACTTTTACCAGATTTCAGTAAGAAGAAGGTTTGCAATGCATGTGCAGCAGAAAATTTGGAAAAAAGAAAAACAAAAGGATATGCACTCCTTCCTTTCTTGTTCCAAGATAACTAATCACAGACTTTTGATTTTTTTTATTCATTTTTTATCGATTTTTAATATGAGGGGATCATGCGGGGGTTGTACAGAAAGCAAAGAGGGGGGGGAAACAGGTTATGGGGAGGTACATAATAGGCACAATAAAAATTACACATGCTCGTCAAGTTATGATCACCTTTAAACATTCCTGAGTGCCAATCCTGAATAGGCCTCCGCACAGTCGGGTGGTCAGGGCCCCACCTTCTAACTTCAAGTCCCAGCTAGGTGTGTCACAGGTAGGTGTCCCGGAGAATTATCACCAGGCATTCCCATAGGACTTCGCAGTACAATAGGCCAGGTCTGGGACTATTCGGCTGAGACAAAGGGACCAGGGCAAAAGGAGTGGAGATATGGAGTGGGGGGGATACACTGTTAACACTTCGGGGGGATGTCACCTCAACAATTTAAATTGACACAAGACATGCATCACTGTTCAGGTATTCATACCAGTAATACCAGCGTTGGTCATGGTCGGGTCCTCTACCTTGTATAGATTGTATTGAGTCTTCAGCGGCCCGGATCTCCTCGACCATGTCAATCCAATCTCTGAGCGTTGGAGCGTGGGTTTGCTTCCAAAACTTCGATATCAGAAGTTTGGCCGCATTAAGTAAGTGAATAGAAAGTGTATTTTTATATTTTTAGAGATTGTGAGGGGTGTGTGGTGCAGAAGTAGGGCCATAGGCGTAAATGGGAAGGTTGGGTCTGCAATGTCCATAATGTTCTTATGTACTCTTTGCCAGTAATGAGATATTTTTGGGCAGGACCACCAGATGTGGAGGAAACTGCCTCTGTCTGACCTGCATCTCCAACATATATCGGGGGTAGCGCGATACAGTTTGTGTAGGTTGGTTGGAACTCTGTACCAACGGGTTAATATTTTATACGCGTTCTCCTGGATCCTTACGGAATACGAGCATTTGTGTGTCAGGGTGACAATTTGATACCACTGTTCATCAGAGAAGGTGACCATGCAGTCTGATTCCCATGCTCTGATGTAGTATGGTTTAGTGTTATGGAGAGTGTGGTCAAGTAGCCGATCGATGTTGGAGATAAGTTTACATGGGGGATCTTTTCCGAGGCATCGAGATTCAAATTGCATGAGGGCTATTATTTTCTGTTGAGAACAGTGTAGGGCCCCATACATGTATTGGAGTGTGGAGTCAGGCATAGGCGTGTCCCTTAGGGCGGCCAGGGATTTGAGGGATCCGTCGTCAGCCAGTCCAGTCTCGCCTGGGGGGAAGATATCTGTTCTGGTCAGGGACAGTAATGGTGAGGGGAGGTTGAGCAAGACTGGAAGCTTGGACAATCTGTGCCACATTCGTAGTGTGTTAGGTACAGTGGGGTGCGTATCATCTAGGCCAATTCCATGGGACCTGGTAGTCCATGCTGCGATGGGTATCGGCACGGATAGAGTTCTTTGTTCAATGTAGACCCATAGCTTGGGAGCTGGTCTTGTCCATTCTATTATTCTCGAGAGGGTTGTGGCCTTATAATAGGTCTCAATATCAGGTAGTCCGAGCCCTCCCTGCTCCTTAGATCTAGTTAAAGACTTAAAGCCCAGCCTAGGGTGGGACTTACCCCATATAAATTTAATGATGACTGTTCTCATATGGGCAAAGTATGATTTCGGTATCATTATGGGCAGGGTCTGTATGAGGTATAGGAGACTCGGAAGGAGGTACATTTTTACTGTTGCAGCGTCCAAACCACGATATGTGAGTCTTGTTCCAACGTTCAGTGTCATTTTTGATAGAGGAATATAGTTTGTCAAAGAGTTGTGTCAAGTTGGAGGTGAGATATATGCCTAGGTACTTTAAAGAGGATCTGGCCCACTTAAACGGAAAATTATCCTGGAGGTCTTTGAGCAGCTCAGGAGTTAGAGATATGTTTAGAGCTTCTGACTTGGCCATATTTATCTTAAAATTGGAAGGGGCGCCATAAACAGCTATTTCACGTAAGACATGAGGTAGGGAAATGCGTGGTTGAGTAACGACGAGGAGCAAATCGTAAGCAAACACTGCGGCTTTATGATGATGGGGGCCTATCTCACAGCCGTGTATAGCTGGGTTTGCGCGCAGGGCATTAATAAGGGGCTCAAGCTTGAGGATAAAGAGTACGGGGGACAGGGGTCAGCCCTGCCAGGTGCCATTCGACAGGGTGAACGGTGCTGATAATGATCCGTTAACCCGGATGCGGGCTGTTGGAGCGTGGTATAGAAATGCAACCCAACTAAGCATGGCATCCCCTACCCCAATGTGCTTGAGGACACTCAGGAGGAAAGGCCATCTCACCCTGTCGAATGCCTTTTCCGCATCGGTAGAGAGAAGCATTGTTGGGATCGAGTGGGAGTGCGCGTGATGGATGAGATTTAGGATCTTAACAGTATTGTCCCTGGCCTCCCTACCCGGCACGAATCCCACCTGATCTCTATGAATGAGCCTAGGGAGTATCCTGCCCAGTTGGGTGCTCAGAATTTTGGCCAGCAACTTAATATCTATATTTAATAGGGATATTGGTCTGTAGCTTGCACAGTGGTCGTGGTCCTTGCCCGGTTTGTGAATAACGCTTATGTGAGCCTCCTGTGACTGGGCCAGGAGCGTGCCTCCAGAGGCCAGGGGATTGAATACCTTGAGTAAATGAGGTGTTAAGATCTCGTGGAACAGTTTATAATAATTAAGCGTGAGTCCATCTGGGCCCGGGGTTTTCCCTGTGGGGGAAGATTTGAGGGCTTCTTGGAGTTCCTCTATCGTTATGGCAGTGTCTAGGGAGGCTGCCACATCATCCGGGATTGTCTTAGTCATATGGGTCCTGAGGTACTCCTTGATTTTAAGGGAGGTATTGGGGCCATCAGGTGGAGTCCCCTTGGGGGATAGGTTATAGAGGGCACTGTAGAAGTCTCTAAAGAGATTTGCAATATCAGAAGTCGTGTGTAAGAGCTGACCCGTGGGTGTGCGGATTTTAGTTATATACGAGGAGGATTGCTGTCGCTTGAGTGCACGGGACGGATACTTTCCAGGTTTATTCCTGTGTAGGAAATTGTGGTTTCTCAGTTTTTGCAATGAATGCTGAATTCTAGAATTGCAAAGGGAGGCGAGTTCGGCCTTGAGTTTAGTGAGTTCAAGAAATAGTGGGGTGTCCGCGCTTTCTTGTGCTCGGTTTCTAAGGTTTTAATTTTTGTGAGTATATCTAACGTGTTGCGACCTCTGCTTTTTAAGATAGGAACCCTGGCTAATCAGATGGCCCCTGACAACTGCTTTGTGTGCTTCCCATATGGTGGCAGGAGAAACGTCTTCTTCAAAATAGTGAGTTAATAGTCTATGTGTGTCCTGCATATGGGAAGGGCTCTTTATAAGGGTCTCATTTAGGCACCAAGTGCCAGATTTACGGGATCTGGTGGGAATTTTGAGCATCAGTCGCACGGGAGCATTGTCGCTCCAGGTTTTACTGTCAATAGTGGCGTCGAACAGGAGGTCAAGATGTCTGTGCAAGACATATAGGTAGTCAATCCATGTGTGCTTATTATGAGGAGCAGAATAGAATGTGTAGTCTTTAACTGATGGGTGGAGAATCCTCTAGGTATCTACCAGTTGAAGAGTGTGTAATATATGTTTTACATTTTTGATTTTATGTGAGCTCAAGGACGACGTGCTGGTCGAGGAGTCCAGAGCCGGGACCTTAGTGATATTCAGGTCTCCGCCCATGACAACGATGTCTGAGGCGAACTTCTCAAGATCTTGTAAAATTTAACATAAAAAAAAGTGTTGGTTAACATTGGGGGCATAAACATTGACAATAGTGATTGTTTCGGATCCAATAGATCCTTTTATAAATATGGCCCTGCCATCATTATCCTGCCAGGTGTCAGTGATAATCATAGGAAGGGATCTAGACACACAGATTGCAACCCCTTCGGTTTTCTTGAATGGGGAATGTGAATAAGTGAATCGTGGGGTAAAGCCGATCTTGAAAACTTTGTTCTGCAAAAGTGTGTTTCCTGAACCAGAGCAATGTCTATCTTCTTTGCCCTTAGTTCATGAAACAGTCTGGCTCGTTTGTTAGGGGAATTCAGGCCCTTTGTGTTTATCGAAAGGACATTAAGGCCCAGATATTCACCAGTCATCGAGAAATATACATGTAGATTGGTGTTGTGATGCGTTACTTAATCGGGCGATTATTGCGGTGAGTAGGGTCACCCGCGTGGCGGTGCCGGGTATCTTAGATGGGTGGGGGGGAATATATAGAGGGGTATGGTTAGGTAGTTGTCTGCGGGATAATCATGTTGGGCGGGTACAATATGATGAGCAGACATGGAGATAGCTAATATGTCTAGGGCTCGTGATCCTGTTAGTCTAGTGACCAACATGGGCGGGCCCTGTAATACATAGACCAGTAGCTGAGAGGGGTCGCAGGTACACAGGGGGTACAGAAAAACTTCCATACCTAACTATGTCACAGTGCTGGGGTGTGAGTCTCGCCCCCGCTGAGGCAGTTTATATTCATACATATGATGGGAAATTAGTAGGCAGCCTGAACTGACCTTGGGGAAAAAACACATATTATAAACAGAGATTAAAAAACGTTAATAGTCCAAACAGAATATAGCCACAACTGTAACCGGTCTGCTGGGTGCACGGGTGCTACCATGTACTGGAACCTAGTAGCTTAGAAGGGGGCTTCGTTCCACTGTCTTTGTCCCACATAGGCTAGGGTCTGCCGGGCCTTGGAGCTAGTGAAGACATGTACTAGTCCTGGGATGATGGTTCAACAAGGGGGGTTGCCTAGGAGGGGGCAATCGTGTCAGTGTTATCCTCCTATAAGGCGTCAAGCATAATGTAAGATTCGAGGCGGGTACCTCCCAGTGAGTGTGGCTTTTCCTGCGGACAGTGGGGGTGGAAAAGCCCCTCATATGGCAAGCTAGGGTTGTGAGAGGGTCCAGTCTTACCGTCCACCTTCGTCATTCAGATCTCGGAAGGTTCAGGGGGGTCCCTCTCGCCGTTGCCAGGAGCATGAAAGTGCTGAGAGGGTCTCCATTCGTTTTTTTGTGCTGCGGTCTGGGTTGACACAGGCTATTCTGCAGTTGTGGCGGACGGCTTTCCCTGGAGCATTCAGCCCAGTCCCGTAGGTCCGGGGGTGCTAGGCCCAGCGCTGCACAGAATCCTCCAGATCATTAGGGGACATTAGTGTGTGAGTCACCCCCTCCTTACGAACAATGTTGGAGAGAGGGAATCCTCATCTGAAGCGTATATCGGCCTTGCGAAGCTCATCTGCCATGGGCTTGAGTTTCTTTCGCAGTTGCAGGGTCCCCCAAGCCACGTCTGGGAGGACCTGTATGGTGGCATCTCGGAAGTGTAGTGGGGGCCCCGTCCGGGCAACATGTAGGATTTCCTCCTTAAGAGTAAACAGTTGGACACGTACAATTATGTCTCTGGGATGGAGACTGTTCATATCTTTAGGCCGCAAGGCCCGGTGCGCCCCCTGTCCAGGATTATGGCGTCCGAGCTGTCTTTGTGGAGCAGGTTACGTATGATGTCTGTTGCTACTCGCATGGTATCTTCCTGAGCCTCGTATTCCGGTAGGCCTCTGATGCACAGGTTGTTCCTGCGGCCTCTGTTATCAATGTCCAGGAGGTGATAAGACAGCTGCGTAGTCAGGGCACGCTGTTCGCGGAGCTCTTTAGTCACCGAAGCCAGTGCAATATGGATCGTGGCTTGGTCCTGCTCAACTGTTTCCAGCCTTGTACCTTGTTGGTAGATGTCTCGTTTTACATCTGGGAGTTCGTCACGGATCGTAGATCTGATCTGGTCCACCACCTTCGTAAAGTCCTTCCTTTAAGTTTACAGAGGAAGAGGTTTTACTTCAGCTGTCTAAAGTAAAGACAAATAAGTCGATGGGACCTGATGGGATACATCCAAAGTTATTAAAAGAACTTAGTGGTGTACTAGCAAAACCGTTAACAGATTTATTTAACCAATCATTGTTAACAGGAGTAGTTCCAGAAGATTGGAAATTAGCTAATGTTGTGCCCATTCACAAGAAAGGTAGTAAGGAGGAGGCGGGCAACTATAGACCAGTAAGTCTTACTTCAGTAGTGGGGAAAATAATGGAAACCTTGTTAAAGAATAGGATTGTTGAACATCTAAAGTCGCTTGGATTTCAAGATCAGAGACAGCATGGGTTTACTTCAGGGAGATCATGCCAAACTAATCTTATTGATTTTTTTGATTGGGTAACTAAAATAATAGATCAGGGTGGTGCAGTAGACATTGCTTACCTAGATTTCAGTAAGGCTTTTGACACTGTCGCACATAGAAGGCTTATCAATAAACTGAAATCTTTGAGTTTGGATTTCAATATTGTTGAATGGATTAGACAATGGCTGAGTGACAGGCAACAGAGGGTTGTAGTCAATGGGGTATATTCGATGCAAGGTCTTGTTACTAGTGGGGTACCTCAGGGATCTGTTCTTGGACCCATTCTCTTTAATATTTTTATTAGCGATATTGCAGAAGGTCTTGTTGGCAAAGTATGTCTTTTTGCCGATGATACAAAGATTTGCAGCAGGGTTGATATTCATGGAGGGATAAGCCAAATGGCAAATGATTTAGCTAAACTAGAAAAATGGTCAGAGCAGTGGCAACTGGCATTTAATGTGGACAAGTGCAAGATTATGCACCTTGGGCGTAAAAACCCAAAAGCAGAATATAGACTATTTGGTACAGTCCTAACCTCAACATCTGAGGAAAGGGATTTAGGAGTAATAATTTCAGAGGACTTGAAGGTAGGTAGGCAATGCAATAGAGCAGCAGGAAATGCTAGCAGAATGCTTGGTTGCATAGGGAGAGGTATTAGCAGTAGGAAGAGGGAAGTGCTCATGCCATTGTACAGAGCACTGGTGAGACCTCACTTGGAGTATTGTACGCAGTACTGGAGACCGTATCTCCAGAAGGATATTGATACTTTGGAGAGAGTTCAGAGAAGGGCTACTAAACTGGTTCATGGGTTGAAGGATAAAACTTACCAGGAAAGGTTAAAGCATCTTAACATGTATAGCTTGGAGGAAAGACGCAACAGGGGGGATATGATAGAAACATTTAAATACATAAAGGGAATCAACACAGTAAAGGAAGAGAGTATATTTAAAAGAAGAAAAACTACCACAACTAGAGGACATAGTCTTAAATTAGAGGGGCAACGATTTAAAAGTAATATCAGGAAGTATTACTTTACTGAGAGGGTAGTGGATGTATGGAATAGCCTGCCAGCAGAAGTGGTAGAGGTAAACACAGTCAAGGATTTTAAGCATGCGTGGGATAGACACAAGGCTATCCTAGCTATTAGACCTGGAAAGGGGGACTAATAAAAGTACTCAAAAAAAAAAAAAATTGGGCAGACTAGATGGACCGAATGGTTCTTATCTGCCGACACATTCTATGTTTCTATGTTTCTATGTTTCTATGTTTCTATGTTTCTATGTTTCTTATTTGGGTAGAGAAGTTCTCATGACTATGTCAACCTGTGAGGCCCGTGGGGTAGCAGCATCAAAGCCCTCAGATTCTGAGTGAAACGGGGTAGATTGGTTTCCCGCGTCTTTGTCTTGGGTGGCCATATTGTAAGACGAGGCGGTTTGTCTAAAAACGCTGATATCTGGCTGGATGGAGCCGCTTTCTTACCCACGAGTGGGCCTGGGGTCTGCGGGGGCTTTTTAACATTCTTCCCCATGTCTGTGCTTCGTTTGTTCGCCGTGTGTAAGGGTCAATTTGGCTGAGGTGTTTTATGCCTCGCGGGAGCTCTCTTAAGGTGCGACTGTCTCACATCAGCATAGGCCATGCCCCCCCCAGACTTTTGATTCCTTTAATAAATTTGTCCCGAGTATTCGATGCTTTTCCTAGTACTGAAACCTTATTTTGACCAGTCTTGGATTTGGAGATGGGGGGGGGGGACGACGATTGCGTCCAGTACCTGCGATTTCGAATGGAAACCATTGCTTCAGTTACTCATACACTACAGAAAGTAGACTTTATGTCGATAATAGACCTCAAGGATTCATACCTGTATGTTCATATGGACACCTCAGCCCAGAAATCTTTCAGGTTTGCAGTTCAGGAGGGGGAAAAGAAGGGGAGGGGAGAGAACTGGAGGCTAGAAAAGAGGAGGAGGGGAGAGAACAGAGGAGGATAGAGGGGAGAGAACAGATATGGGAGTGGAGGAGGTGGGGGAGAGAACATAGATGGGGGTGGAGGTGGAGAGAGAACAGATATGGGGAGGAGGGGGAGAGAGAACAGATATGGGTTGGAGGGGAGGAGAGAACAGATATAGGGGAGGAGGGAGAGAGAGAACAGATATGGGGGAGTTGGAGAGAGACAGACATGGAAAGGAAGAGGAAAGGGACAAACAAGGGAAGGGAGAGACACATACATGGAAGGAGAGGGAAGAGTCAGGCATGAGAGTGGGGGCACCACAGGGCGCCGGAACACTTAAGATTGGCCTTGCGTATATGACAAAGCAGCTTTGGGACCTACATTGTCAACTGACTACTATGGATACCAGGGCTTACCAGGCGAACATCAGAATCCAAAGCATCCCTGAGGCAGATGGGCTCACCAACACATGTATACAGCGGTCTTATACTTAGGCCCAAATACACCAGTACCAGATCACATGATCTTGGACTGCTTTAGAGTGTGAAAAGAATTGAAGGCTGTCCAAACTGCACCACGAGACATAATTCTTAAATTTAGCTCCAGGGCAGACAAGATGTCTTTATAAAATGTTTCCTAACAAATGGCAAATATAATATACCATGGTACTGACCACAAATGTTCAATTACATATATTACCATCAACTCTGTCAAGGAGAAAATTGATGGCTCCCTAACCTCACACCTCAGTCCCCTAGTGGTAAAGTACTGATCCTTTAAATATTCAGAGAGATGGGAAAATTCTGTCAGTAGACAGCATGGAAGACGCATTGAACGTCTTGGAGGCGTTAGGACTTCCAAAGCTGAAAGACCCGCAAGTTCTGGCTCGAAATACCCAGTGCGACACCTCAGACTTAGCTGATGTAAAATTTGCATACTATGCGCTGACTGCTTAAAACAGAAGAACCCTCTGTTTACTCTGGACATTTTTATATTGACTGTGTATTGGCAACTATGACTGATAGTCCACTACCTGACAGGACTCACAGTCAAAATAGAGTTTTGGACATTGAATGTCCTGAAGATTCCAACCGGCACTCAGGCACTCATAAGAGTCATGCTATAAAACCTCAGATGGGACGACACTTCGAAAAGTATTATTGTTGTTTACATTTTTTAAACTAGTTATCTGTGAAAGCGGAGGATATGCAATGCAGCACCATTCCCCCCGCACGGACACCTCATTCTTCTCCAACCGGACCTGGCAATAGAATTACCAGCCTGTTTGTCCTCAGGCCCATTTTTTTGACAGTGCACCCTAGCGATTGCCTGCAGACCCTCTCTTGGGCTGCTTCTTTTTTCATTTATTCCTTCTGCTTTTATTACCTCTTTCTCATTCTCCTTTTACTATACTTAATTTGCTACCTCCCTATGCTCTCCTCTGTTTACTGCTGTATGCGTTTTTTATGATGCTGAAGGTAAAATTGACCATAAGATGATGCTGCCCCATAATTATTTGGAAAATTCTAGCTACCTGAGAGGAGTTGTCTTTTTTTAGACGTAAATAGGATAACATTATCTTAACTGACTGATAACTGAGTCTTAATAACGGTTATATACACTTTATTTGAAGGTTAGTCGTGTTCTTGCAGTTTAAGACGTAGCAAAGAAGAGCTAAAAAATGAAAAAAGTAGATTGGGAGATCTTAGTTATGAAGAGAGACTTAAAAAGTTACATTTATATATGTTAGAAAAAAAGGCGTCTCATAGGGGATATGATAACATTATATAAATATGTGCAGGGCCAATATAAAGAGCTCTCCAGTGACCTGTTCATTAACAGAAATGTACAAAGAACAAGAGTCACCCCCTGAGACTGGAAGAGCAAAGATTTCATAGACAGCAAAGGAAGAGATTTTTTACAGTAAGTACAATACAGATATGGAACTCACTGCCAAGAGAGGTGGTGCTATCAACTACACTAGATGCATTTAACCCCTTGCCGACAAAGGACGTGCCAGGCACGTCCTGGGAGAAACTCCCTTAACGACAAAGGACGTGCCTGGCACGTACTGCAGTCAATGAAGCGGTTTTCGCAATCAACGACATCGAGGCAATAGCCAGCACCGAAATTTCTATTTTGGGACCCCCACGATCGCCCCACGGAGCAATCGTGGGGAGCCATATTGATGGAGCATGCTGCTCCGTCAATATGGCTAAGCCCTCTGCCGGTCTGAGCTTCGGAAGTGAAAGTAACTTCACTTCCGTCGCTCTGAATATGCTACTTGACTACCCCTAGTGGTAGTTTAGTAGCATTGCAATGGAAAAAATTTAAAATACATATTTAATTAATTAAAAACAGGTTATTTAGCTATATTAGCCTATAGGGTTAAAATTAAATATTTTTTAGCATAAGGGATAGGGTTAAAATTAAATTAAAGTTAAAAAATATTAATGGATATAATAAGGATTAGAGTTGGGGTTAAATTTAGTGTAAGGGTTAAATTTTGGGTTCGGGTTGGGGTCAAAAGATCAATATAGGTAAAAACAAAAAAACACTATTTTTGGTTTTTGCCCCATAACTCGCAAAAAAATACCGAAAAATATGGAAAAATGCATATTTTTGAACTCGGGAGAACATTTAGAAACTATTTAGACGGGGTCTTTATTAATGATTTTATTTGTGTAAATTATATTTTAGGTCAAAGTTAGAAAAAGTGGGGTTTTTTAAATTTTTCATCATATTTTATGATTTTTTTTGTAGTAAATTATAAGATATGATGAACATAATGGTATCTAATGAAAGCCCTTCTTATGACGATAAAACCAACATATAATTTGTGTGGGTACTGTATGTGAGAAATAAAAAAATTTCAGCTAAACACAAACACCCTAGAAATGTCAAAACAGCCATTGTCACCAAGGGAAAGTCAAGGTGAAAATGTCTTGTCACTAAGGGGTTAAAAATGGTCAGGATGTTGTTGTTGTTTATTTTTTTTTTTTTAGAAAAGCAGGACATACAGGGCTATTAATAATAGAATAAGCATTAATAATAGAGCATCTTGATCCAGGGAGAAATCTTGTTGCCCTTTGAAGTCAAGAAGGAAATTTTCCCCCTAGGAGGCAAAATCTGAAATAGCTTCCTTAGGGGTTCTTGCCTTCTTTTGAATCAAAAGCAGGAATGATAGGTAGAAGGGTTGAACTCGATGGACTTATGTCTTTTTTTTAACTTACTATGTTACTAAGAGGTGAGATAAAAACCAGGCTTGGTCATGTGACTCTAGACATAGTTCGTCACAGTAGCAGGTGAGGTTCATAAGCTTTTAGCAAGCAAATATTAAGTGATATATGCCTCACAATGGTCATGAAACATAAAGTGGAATTTGGAACTCCATGTCATGAGTTTAAAACCATTAATATGTTCAAATGCAGATGTTATTATAAAGTATAATATTACCTAGAGATGTATACACTGTTTACTACTTGTTTATGCTTCAAGATACTTTAATTATTATTTTATCGGAAGTCTATTAATCTGAAATCTTAATATTAACAAAAAAAGCAAATCTGTAATGCAGGGTCAATTCATTATTTATGTTTGTAGCTTCTGCTTAAAAATCTGAGGGGTATAAATAATTTGACTTTTATATTGAAAAAAATGATTTATTTATATTCACATTCATCACCATTTTTTGAGTTTATTATTGTGCTCCCATTCTCTAGGGTATTGAACGACTGAAGAAAGAAAATCCTACTTGGGAGAAAGCAAGCAGTTGGGATGGGCTCAAGCAAGCTTTTGGTGGCAGTTTCTCACCAGGCTGGTTCAGTCCCTTCTCAGGCACTTTGTACCAGAAAGTTCCTTCAGACATAGAGGCTTCAGCATTAGAATCAAGCAATGAATATGTCACAGGAAAGCTGGTTGGCCATGTGGAAGTCATTGAGGTTGGTGACAGAGATGAGTAACAGCAGCAACAAATTAACAGAAGTCATGGGCGTGTCACAACTACTCATTGAAACCTTTGTGAATATGGTTTCTTTGTAATATTGCTGGATGATAACCAATATGGTTCTAACTGGAATATTGTGTGCACGTTTTTTTAAACATATCTACAGGAATAGCTAATATCAGCCATTTGCCTTAATTACATGTAATAGTATTTTAATCCTAAAATATTTTAGTTTGAATATGCATTTTTCACCTCCTGTTTTTTTTAATTGTTATTAAAATGTGCTTTTACTCTTGCACTTAATTTGTGAGAAAACAAGCTTGCTGTACTTTGGCGTGCATATGCAATCCCAGAATTTAATGTAATTCACGATGACATGAGGGGACATCTAATATTGGGTATCCTCCTTTCTTCCATACTCTTGCCGCCCCATACCCTCTCGTATTCTCTATTGGGAGTTTATCCTGATGCACTTATACCAAGAGCTGTGTTGTGTGACTCTAAACCAAGTGAGTGACACACAAATGGGGAGTGGATAAATAACAGCTTCTTGTGTTTTATTCCATGTACTGAGATCTACACAATTCTGAATCTGCAAAATCTGTTAAAACTAAGTGTTATTCTAACTTTATGCGCACCCTCACTTTTTATTGCTTTGCACAATGAAAAGGTCTTCTCCACAACATCCATTTTATATATTTCTATTTTATGTAATAATGTAATTAATAGGTTTTTCATCCTCTATCAAATTTTCCGGTTGGGTTTTCACTCTCATCAGACTATAATGTATAATGTATACGGTGCTTATCTGTTTGTTGCTAATTTATACCTCAATGATCAGCTTAGGTCTGACTGAATTATGGATTGAAATTGTTTTCCAATCAAGTAAAATCAAATGGACAATGTTTGACAATTGATATTTGTGATTAACACTGCTCCCCTCTGTCTCAGTGCATTCAGGTTTGTTTTCTTTCAATTTTTACTGCAGACATAGTTTAGCATGTGTCCAGCAAAAGGTTTGCTGTGACCATTAACCAAAATGTGCCTTTGAAATAGAATGTATGAAACTGCACTTAAAAATGCTTCTCAATGAACCTGTAATGACTTGACAAACTAACCACATTTAATTAATGAGCATTGTTTTATTTCCGTATGTGCCTTCTATTTGGAAAAAGTGTCACTTTTACAATTTAGGTATAAATACAGGTACAAGGACATCTGCTTCAAATATGGTTTTGGTTATTGAGCTTTTTGTTTGTTTTATTCAATATGTTTGTGGTATTTAGCCTGAATCTCTGTTTTCTGGGGTGCAAATTTAACATTTATTTTTTTTCTGTGTAGACAAAATGGCCTCCTGGCTTGAAAAAATAGATTTCAACTGCATTTCTGTTTGTCCTGTATTTTCCTTTGTTTCTCAACGTAGTGAATCATATTGTGAACATTCCTGATCAGAGCAGTCAAATATTGACTACAGCATGATTCCTGGTTATTACCAATAGGTTGCAACATTAGACATTATAGCTTAAACCCCTTTGTGATATGCCAGGCACATCACAAGAAAACATACCGTTAGTGACAAACCTGCTGGCATACCGCAATCAGCAGGGTAGGATTGGCAATGGTTGTACCATGGGAAAAAACATTATAGTAGCACTTGGAGTTATTTCTTCAGCCCATCTGATATCATCAGAGATAGACACACAGAGACATGCAAGACAGATTTGCTGACAAATAACATACAGAGGCAGACATTCAATTGGATAGAAAGATTGAACCTATAGGTAATCCTATTACTAGAGGTAATCTTTTTTTTTTAATTAAATTGTAGAAATGCACTACTTGTACGTATTGCTCTATAACTTGCAGAAAAAAGGGAAACACATCTATTTCTAAACCCAGGACAACTATTAGAATCTATTTAGCAGTTATTTTCATTATCTTTTCTAGATTTGTTAAAGATGTTTCAAGTAAAACTTGGAAACATCATTTTTTTAGATTTTACATCATATATATTTGTTTATAGTAAATATATGATCAAAATAATGGTATTTAAAGAAAGCCTTCTTATCCTGAAAAAAATATAGAGAGAAAGAGATAATTTGTGGGTACAGTAAGTGAGAGAGGAATATTACAAATGGTACAACATGACCAAAAACACTTCAAGCACAAAGGAGTTAAATACTAAAACAATATGTATCTTAAAAACAGAATTAGTAAATTCCATAAAGACTTTCAAGATGACATTAATCTCTGACTGGAACAATCTTTGAATTTAACTGAGAACTGGAAAGAAATTGTAATGTTCATTGAATTGGTGCTAATTAGTTACTTGCAATGAACTTCTCATTAATTAAATTTGACTTAAAGTGATTTTTTTTTAAACTCTAGGGTGCCAGACTGAGAATTTAACTCTAGATTATACACAACTAGATTTATTATAGTCTGAGCACCACCTTCTGGTCAATGAGAGGATCTCTTACAAGACTTTAAATGGGTACATGATTCTAAAATACTGAAGTTTGTCTTTAAAAAAAAATTGGAATTTTCTTATTTTTTGTGTACCATGTTATCCTTTTCCATGAATTATATTTATGAGTTTAAAAATGGCATGAATGACATTTATCTATTTTTGTTTTGGGGGGGAAAGTGAAATCATATATGCCCTACAACTCTCCAGCTTTAAGCAGTATTGCCCCGATTCTTATGCTCCTGTGTCTAGTGCACTGATTTATGAATACCGCACATGTGCAGTAGCACTCTCAGTTTAAGTGACATCACTACCATGCCTGATTGGTAGCACTGACACTTGATGTCCCATGCTGCATTGCCAGCGGTGAGACAAGTGGAGAATGTGTTTTTAATAAAAGAAACCCCACTACCTTCTTAATACTGTAATAAAGAAACTTTTGTAGTTTTCATTTACAAAACTCTAACCATCAATATATATATATATGTGGGTCATACTCTTATTAGAGATGAAATGTATGATCATACCAATTGTTTGTTAAATATTAATCTCAATTTCAATTAATGTTTGACAGTTAAATCTAATAATTGTAAGTAATTAACAGTACCACTTATGAATCAGAGCTTAGTATAAAAATCCATCATTTGAACGCATTAATAGTTGGTGGTACATGAAATCTGTGGGCAAAATTTCCGATCAAGTATTACAAATGTTCCCCTTTCTATTCCGAATTGCTTCTAAAGGTCAGCATAGAGGTTGAATATATTTATCCAATGTTGGTTTTCTATCTTGAGACTCATTCTACAAACTATAACTTTTCATAATCTGAAATTTAATTAAATAATGTTATATGTACTATTCCAATAACTTTTCATTAAACTGGAACACTAGAGGCAGAACAATAAAGTTCCATTTAGGTTCCAAAACATGGAGTTCTGCAATGATCATTCTTAGTTGCTTTTTTTTTTTTTTTACCTTACCAGGCAAAACTAAACAGTACGTTTATATAACGGATTAACTTTTAACCAACAGATTTTCCTGGTACCGCACATAAAGATTAAGAATCTATACTATATCCCGATCACGTAATGTAGACATATATAATGATTAAAAGCTCAAAGTCAGGGTGACCAGATGTCCTGTTTTACCGTTTTTTTGACTCCTTGATCCCTGAAAAAATATCCCGTTTTCAAAAGACATGGGATGGGAAGGAAAAACAGCAGACATGGGGAGGCGTGGAGAGAGACAGCAGACATGGGGAGAAGTGGAGAGAGACAGCAGACATGGGGAGAAGTGGAGAGAGACAGCAGACATGGGGAGAAGTGGAGAGAGACAGCAGACATGGGGAGGAGTGGAGAGAGACAACAGACGTGGGGGAGTGGAGAGAGACTAATGAGTGGGTTTTTTTAGTTTTTGAAAACAGGTCACCCTGCTTAAAGTTACAATTGCATAAGATGGTGACATATATATATTATCTATTATATATATATATATATATATATTATGCACAGGGAACATAGAGGGATATTTATTTAAATAGGCATTTTAAGTTATTTTGTACAATGGTGTTATTACATGGCTGAACTCTCATATTATCATGAGTCATGTTCACCAACTCTCTTAATAAGTCTTAGCAGACAAATCTTTTCATCTCAACTATATTAAATACACAGCTAAAGCCAGGAACATCATACAGATAAAACCAACTTTTTACAACCTGCTGTCTTGCACTATTATTAGTATGTTAGAAAAGATTGTGTTAAACCAACTTCGTGTTAACCCTGTAAAATGCATCTAGATGTTTTTGTTTTTCATTTTTGTTTCCAGTTGATCGCTTTTAATTCTGTATTGATTTAATAAAATATATTCTATTTTCTGTATTACATTGAAGCTGTGTTTCCAAATAAAATAATTTTATATTGCATTCAACAGCCTTGCTGTGTTTTTTTTAAAGATTTACCAAATTTTATAGCTCAATTCGACAGTTTTTAGAATTAAAGTAAATATATTTCAAACACAAAAATATGTATATATTTTTTGTTGTTGTTTGTGGTTTTGAATGTATTAATATGGTCCAAAGGATTTCACAATAACTGCTGTGTTAAATTTTGTGTGTGAAAAGAACTGCAAACCTATTCAAAATGGAGTCGTTGTTGGAAGTCCCAAGATGGCTACAGGCCACATGGTAAGTAACAGACAAAAGCAGAGTGGCCTACAGTACAGCTAGGGTTGTCACCAGGCCGTTATTTTGCAGGCAGGCCCGTAAAAAAATTGGCATCAGGCCAATGTTAAGTCTATGGAGACAGTAGCAAGGCCTGTATTTTTCTGAAGAAAAGATGGCAACCCTAAATACAGCTCACACTAAACTTACACTGACACAGTTACTGGAACCAAATACATTTGCCAACACCTCAAAAGCCAACCAATTAATATTAAGAATTCTGGTAGAAAAATATCCTAGCAGTTAACCCCCAATTTGACAATCACCCGGAACCCGACCTGGGTTGTTTAATAAAACTATGTTGTAAAATATAACAAAAGTAACATAAACATATACTAGCTAAATTAGATAAATTATCTTGAGTACTATAAATAAAGTACATGTTATATAAAATTAAAATTACGTTTTATAAAAACAAAAAACAAAGTATAATATATAAAGAAATTGATACAGTTTATACTTATAATCCCAGGTAAACTTTGTCACAGACAATGATGAGCTGCATCTTAGGGTGGATCAAATTCCTGATCGTTCTGAAGAAAGTTATTAGGCCTAAGACCACATGGCAGTCTGCCTTGATTTTCCTCAGGCTGCTCTAAATAGAGATCACATCTTTCCTCCACCTCACTCACTGCATGAGTGTCCCTAGCTAGCTCAACAGAATTAGAGTCCCTACTAGAGTCCCACCTCCCCACCCCCAAGCCGGAAACTTGTTACTCTGGGAAAAAATGAATTAATTCTTTGTATGAAATTAACCCTTCCAGTGCTGGTAACTGCCATAAAAAAAAAAGGAATACCTACTTAATGGTGCTCATAAAAAGGTTAATTATTGTTATGGTGGTAAAAAGCACATATATCATGTCAATAACACTGTTATAATATATTCATGTTATATATTATAATGGTATATTTACTTAAATACAAGCATTAATATATTTAATGTGTCACTTTTTTAACATTTTGATTTTATTTAATTTTGGGTTATTTCAGCATGTCTTTAGCTATAGCCGAGGTCCTCCCAAAATGGCACCAAAATAAGGCGAAGTCTTCAGTTCAGCTGCCTAATTGTCGACACGAAAATCGCCCACTGTCACAGAGAGGGATAACGGCAGAGCCATGACCTGGGAGTATGGGTATGAAAGGGGCGTTTGTCACCTTCCCCGCAGGGCACAAAGCAACCACAAACCCCCAATGGTCACCCCCAAAACTCCCAGCTAAAAGAATAAAAAGCTGCCACCACTAAGACTTACGGGAGTCTTTAGTTACCCCAAAAAAACAGTAAAATTGCAGTATACACACAAACTCTTACAGATCAAATATCTAGCAAATAAATCCCTTAGTAACGTTTTATAAAAAGGCTATCTCTAGGCTGCATTCGATTAGAGAACAAGCGACAGAACTGATTAAAAATATTTAATCTAAGTAAAATAAGTCACAAAAAAATGTATATAAAAAGAGACAGACATAAATGCAAGTACATAAAACAATTTAAAATAAAAAGGACAAAACAGAAATTATCATACCGTAGGTGGTTCCTAGAGTCTAGCGTCGTTATGGAATTTGATTGTAAAAATGACTCTCCCTCATTAGTCCTTGCACACCATTTTATCCCCCTCTATCTCTAGTTAAGACAGCCCACCTCTGTCACCTTCAAAGGGGAAGGACTAGGTGGCTCAGCAGATTATGACATCCTGAAGGTGGGGTCATAACTGCTCAACTTTTGCTTTAGATCACAAAATATGTAATAGAAGGTTCCCTGCGCATGGCATAATTATGACACCAGGCTCATCTTAATTCCCTGTTCCAGTCAGTCAGTTTAAAATCACACATGACATGTATGCACCTAGCCCAAATGCCATATTTTCATATCTCCCATGCCATCTGCCACCTCCTAGTACTGTTTGTTGTCCCTGGACCATGCTGGTTTCAAATATATATTGATTATGAACCTCATCCCAACATGTATCCAAATACAGCAATTTCTAAAATGATGTAGGCATTTCTTTCTGATCTCTCAGAGACAAATGTATCCTAGGACCCCCCTATCGTTGGATGCTGCCACAATGTCTAGTTTTGGGACTGGAGTACAGTATGCTACAATTATCAACAAACAGATCTCACCTTAGTGTGAGTTTGCCTGGGATGGATGTGCATTGGCCCATTTGCTGTGCCCTAGAAGAAGTTAATTAGAAATTAGTCTACAAAGGAAGTTATTAGACAAAAGGGCTCTAGAACACACACCATATAATATGAAATACAAGGCCTGTATAGGCCCAAATCATGCCTTAGCATGACAGCCACATTGGCCGATTTGAAATCACTTCAGTGGTCTCTAAGTAGCCAAATTAGGGGACAACTTGGATCACCAAAATTATTAAAAGAATAGTTTATATCAGTGTTTAAAAGATTAGTTGATACCTCATGTGATAACTGACAGACCCAATTATCAGTGGCCTCTAATGACCAAGATAGTTGAAGTATTGTATCACCCATTAGATACTGTGTGGCCTTGTAAGATAGAAAACAACTATTACTTACAACTGCAACTGCAACTCTGAAGGTGGTGATTCTCACATAAAAACTCAAATAATTTAGCTACTTAACAGAATTATTATACCTATAGTTGGGAAACAAGCTTAACCCTCTATGACCAAACACAGCTATGATAGACATTGTCTATTCAGGTGATGCACACAACCTTTACATTTTGGATTTCATTATTATTACCATTTAATTCACTGTTTAGCTTGTTTACCCTCTCCCTACTAATATGAATATCTAAATAAATCTGTTTACCATAGTAAAGTCTGCTTAAAGTTATAGCTCTACAAGAGTCTGTGATATAATTTGTTAATTTTTTCTTCACATACTGTTAAAAAGCTCTACAAAAAGAAAAAGACGGATTAGACACGTACATTTTTTAAAACTGTGTAATGTTTATTTAGATCTAACTTTTTCAAAGTAGTTTCTGTTCCAAACTATAATGGAACTACATGACATCCTCCTCTTGACGATCCTTGTTTTTGATGGTAATCATTCTCTCTGCTGAAATTCCTTTTATTTGTTTGGAAACCAGTTCAACAACAATTTTCTTCTCCCCAGTTTTCTTTGGCTTGCATATGATCTTAGAGCGGAATATTCCTCCTGGTCTTATATCCCTGCATACAACATGAACGTATGATACTTTAAATAGACTAAACAATGTTTGAGATTAGCACTACCACAGTAGGACGACCACTTTATGTCCCAAGTCCCAGGCAGCATCATTCTGGGAATCATCAGTGTGAATGTGTTATTAATTAAGTCTATGTGTGTGGATATAATCTCATATTGTGTCCCTTATTGGCAGAAATAAAATGTGTAATAATCTCTATTCACTTCCATGGAGAGGCCCATGCATGCATGCTGATATAATTCTTGGAGGTACTTTGTAACAAAAAAAAAAGTTAAACCAGCACAGAGCAGTCTCCAGGATTAATGTAAGTGGGCTTTATAAATAAATACATTAAAGTACTTAAAAATTCTCTCCCCATATTTTGAATGGTTTGTGCTTGCCATATTATATAATCCCTACTCATGGACAGCTACTCTTAATATTGTGGCTTAATATTGTGGCTTGAAATTCGAGGTGAAGTGCTCAGTATGTGCAATTGTTGATTGTTTTATTAAAAGGATGTATGTTACCAAAGAGAAATTCACTATAAAAAATGTTTTGAACAATCTAAGTTTTCTGTATTGGACACCGGTTCATGTAAGAAACAGCAAATCAGTTCAGAATCTGTGAAACTACATTAAGGTGATTGGCAAAAGGCGTCATTAGTGTTTTAAAAACACAAACAAAAATAAATTAATGACTATACAAATGTAACATTTTTTTGTTACAAAGTCCCTCCCAGAATTAGAACGGTAAAAGTGAAGTGATCACATGTCCTGGATTACCTGGGTCAGTCCCACAATATAAGCTCTGAGTAAAGGAAGTATCAGCCAGACCTTTAAGCCATCCTGATTGGATGAGAGTTCAGAAGCCCCCATCACTGAAGTCTTGCAAAAGACTATTACATTACGTGAAAATGCATACCAATTTAACACCCTCTCAACTATGGAAGTACCAAGTGCACATATTTTTGTACTAGTCTTTATTAGCCATAGAGATTCTTGACGAAAAAATAAATAAAAAAAATTAGGCATAAACCCGCATTTCATTTTGTACAGTAATGTAATGGCTAGGTGAGAAGAGATTAGTGCTATCTAAATACAGATCTCTCTAATGCTGCTGTTTTATTTTCCATCTGTCACGAGGTAGGTAGAATATATTTAAGAAAAAAATCTTGATTTTTAAACCTCTTACCCGTGGTCAAATTTCTCACGCCTGAAGATGCCCAGTCCTTCCACATACAGCTCACATTTTTCAAGGGGAATGCTCAGGCTGTTTTTAAAGGTAAAAGTACATGTAAAATCTTCATCAATCTTTGCAAATTCAGGCATCTGAAAAAAAAGAGAGAAAGCACAAAATGAACAATGTATTATAACAAACAAGAATACTATAATGTATAGTCACACATGGTACAATAGAATTCAGTGCTGAGTGTTTAGTCTGCAGGGCTAAAACCTTGTTTGCTGTTTATTGGAGAAAAGTTTGGAATGAGAACGAAAAATCCCCAGCTGGAAAATGTTCACAAGGTATGTGCTCAATTCTTTTTAGAGGATTCTAAAATGCTAAAAATTATGTGCAATGACATAACTAATTTAAACTTGGGAAACTAAGAAAAGATAAAAGGATACATATAGCCCAATATCAAACCTGTGCGCATGGGCTATTGAGATGTTTTTGCTAAAATGTGTATGTGTTTATCCCTTTAGATTTGGAAATAAATTGTGTTGCATTACAATTCAAATATATGAGGTCATTTAACAAACTGGTCAAACTCCTACAGTGAGGGATAAAAGTATTTGATCCCCTACTGATTTTGAAAGTTTGCCCACTGACAAAGAAATGATCAATTGTAATGCTAGGTATATTTTAACAGTAAGAGACAGAATAACAAAAAAAAATTGCAGAAAAATGAATGTCAAAAAACTTATAAATTGATTTGCATGTCAATGAGTGCAATAAGTATTTGATCCCCTACCAATCAGCAATATGTCTGGCTCCCAGGTGTCTTTTAAACAGGTAATGAGGAGCACTCTCTAATCTCAGCTCCTAATCCCAGCTCGTTACCTGTATGAAAGACACCTGTCCACAGAAGCAATCAATCAGATTTCAAACTCTCCACCATGGCCAAGACCAAAGAGACGTCCAAGGAGGTCAGAGAAAAATTGTAGACCTACATAAGGGTGGAATGGGCTACAAGGCCACTGTTGTCACCTTCTCATCAAGCTGCTTGGTAAGAAGGTGACAACAGTTGGTGCGATTATTCGCAAATGGAAGAAACACAAAATAACTTTGTCTCCCTCGGTCTGGTGCACCATGCAAGATCTCATGCCGTGAAGGACTGAAATCCTGCAGCGCCCACCAGGTCCCCATGCTCAAGAAAGCACATGTACAGGCATGTCTGAAGTTTGCCAAGTTTAAGCATTTACAATGTCTTCTTAGACCCATCTTGTGAATTCTATATTAATGATGCCTGATTACTAGGCCAACCATTGTATACTAATTCCATCTTACACCTCATAGAGTAGATCTACCATATAGTAGCTGGACAGTTGGACAGCCCTGTAATAGCACAACTAGCTGGATGTCTTAATATGCTCGTTTCTAAGACTTGAAGATAAATGAGTGGATTTACCTCCACTGTGATGGCAGGATAATTGAAGGCAATAATCATATTCTCACTGTTTTTCTCATTTGTCTCCTTGGTTTCAGTTATAACATTGACCGTTATGATGAGCTCGTCCTCCACTAAGATCACAGACTTCATGTAGACATCAGCAGGCACATTCAGAGGAATTGAGACAACTGTATACGAGAAACAAAGGAAAAACAACAAACTGATGTTGGTGCAAGGGGCAACACAATGTTCAAATAGCAAAATTATACCACCAGTAAAATAAATAAATAAAACAACTTTGAATTGCAGAAGCCACGGTGAATTGTAAGCTTCTTTCTGACAGACCTTAAGGATTTATTAATCTCATTACCACATAATTAGCAGATATATATAATATAAATAACATAAACAAACTAAATGTCTTAGTATTTTGAAAGGGTAAAGGAAAGAGGGTACATGGAGTGGCTGGGAAATGCTCTCTTGAACAAATTTCTTGTCCCATTTTTCCTAAACTAAAGGGATTCTACACTGTGGCCTCTTCATCTGGTATGTATAGTGATATTTATGTGCCTGACTCTCATTTCAGTATACTTAAGACAATGGTCAGTACGTTTTTTTTATTTATTTTTTTAAAGTATGTTTCTTTTTTCCTTCTTCTATTACTAATGACACAGTTCCAGTGTTATATTATATATGGAATCCTGAATCCTACATTTGGCTAGCGGTTAGTACAAGCAATTGGCAAGCAACAATGTATTCCATCTTTGTCTACTTAATTATGTGTTCCATATGCTTGAGCAAATAAACAAAAACACTACCAATTTTAGCTTAGTCATCTGTGCTAAGTGACTATGAAACGTTTTAATTTTGGATAAAATATTACCAGTGTGATAGTACTTCCTTTATTAAGATTCTTTTATAGTTCTTATTATAATATGTATAACTAATAGTTATTTGATTACCCTACCTTGCTTCCCTGATACTTCAGAAGTCTGTTTGATAGATGCCAGGCTGGCAATGACTTTGCCAGTGTAGGTTTGCAGCTGGCAGCCAACAATAACATTCACCGTCTTTGCATCATTTGATTCATTTTCAATAGAGATGTTCAGAGACATGGGGCTTCCAGGCACTAATTCCTTGTCACCTAGAATCTGTAGTTTGAGGCCAGCAGGAGGGGGCGGTGGTGGAGCTGCAAAAACTAAGCAAGCATCTGACTTCAAGTAAGAGCAGGCAGTTTGGAAAGTTTTCCTCTCCTCCGGGGATCCTGAGTTATAAACAGAAAAATGTTACATTGCTTTAAAGGTGCTGTTGCACGTAGCATGACTCTATGTAAGCAGAGATGGGGAACCTGCAGACCTCCAGATGTTGCAGGACTACATTTCCCATGCTCCTCTGCCAGTCTCTTAGCCGAAAAAAGCATTTATGTGAGATGTAGATTATCAGCAGCTAGTGGGCCACAGATTCCCCATCCCTGATGTAAAGAGAAGCTAAATATGCAGATCTTGTATTTTATTTTGTTTCCTAATTCTTCTTGTCCCATAAAAAAAAATGTATTCCAAAGTATAGTGAATTCTTAGCAACAGTCCTGCCTGTCACCCAAAGTGCACTGCATTGAGAACTCCTATAACCATTCCCACTATGCCAATGATGGCCAATGAGAGGGTTTGATAAATCTGTGTAATCGGCCTCACATCATAGAAATAGATATATACACACACATACTTGTGTGATGATGTTGAGGTGTGATATGCCAGAGCAATACTTATGAAAAGGCATGATGTGGTTCCATATTACACCTCACTGGTAACAAGATCTTGCTCTGAATATACTCCATTGGCCACAACCCTCTGTTGCCTGTCACTGCCTAATCCATTCAACAATATTGGAATCCAAACTTTGATTGCAATTTATTGATAATTCTTCTATTTGGGACAGTGTCAAAAGCATATGGCAGTGGGGATAAAAATGCATGACTCTCAGTACTACTCCATGCAACATAAGGTTTGTGATGAGGTTGTAAAAAATACTCACCAAAATTACCATTTTCCTATGGCGCCAGTGACTCTTGGTCAAAACGTAGTAATGAGTTTGTTATTATTATTATGAAGGCCCTTATATTAAAAGTATTGAACCAGGACAGACAAGATATTCTCTCAGCCTGGAGATATGACTATTACCCAAATAAATGGTACTCATTTTAGCCACCTAAGAACAGAATCAACCCTGTCAGGAATTGAACCTGCGACTTTGAGCAAAGTGAAGCATTAGACCACTGAGCCATCTCCCTGGTATGTTTTAATTCTTCAACTTTTCATAACTATCTACCTGAATGTGTACTGATGTCTTATTATAAAATGTTTTAGGCTTTCCATGAAAAGCAATCAAGCAATACCTTGTATCAATTATCAGTGTGCTATGGATTGTTTGAGAACCCAATATGGTTTCTTCTAAACTAAATAGCATTACAGAATTGACAACATGGCATTCCTACCATGAGGAACTTAAAATTTAAGTAAATCTAAGATTGCTCAAGGAGCCCCTCATGGTTGTCAATTTATACAGTAAAATGTGTGAGTGTGCAAGGATAATGATTTACGAGTATATGAACTGGAAACTCAAATGTTACTTTTTATGATCTTTTAATTTAATATTTTACCTATAGCTACTAATCGACAGGCAAAATCAGCTTTTAAACAAAGGTTCTCATATTCTCACCTTCTTTGTACTTATACTGTGATGTAATATCCTGTTTCAGGTTTCTATTGACTGCTTTGGTGCTCATACACTTCCCAATGCAGCTCTTCTCTTCCTTCAGTTGGGTGATTTCCTCTTCCCCATCTATCTCTTTTACAAGCCAGTGAACCTTGTCAGCATTCACTTCGGCAAACACAAACTTGCCATCGTATGGCAGGTATACCTCCCCATTTCTTATGGCTGTTACTGAACAGGGACCACATTGAAAGACACCTGTAAGTGAAAAATGAACATACTATGTTCAGTAGAAATATTTACATCAAATTATTACCATGGCTAGGCCCCAGAAGTCCCCATTTCAATAAACATGGAGACAGAAGAGACCCCTTTCAGGCAAGATTGCATAAGAGTGGATTAAGCATCACATGTTTGTGGCAGATTTTGATGCAAAACACAATTCCTCTGTGCCTAACTTTCCCTCCAGATATTAATGATGGCCGAGCAATTACCTGTTTAACTCAGAGACTCCAGGGCAAATCCAAAACTCCCAGTCATTAATTATAAGAAATATAGGACTCTATTCAGGTAGCCCTGATCTGGGCCACATTTATTTTTGCTGAATTTGGCTGATAATTTGTCTCTTCTTCAAGGAACTTGGCCTGGGGATTCCCCATATTCGTAAATTCTGTGATTTTAACAGAATTTTGGGCATTTCAATTTTAGTGGGGGAGTGGGGGACACAAGGTGAGTGAAGAGGCCAGAGGGTAAGGTGGTGGTAGGGTTCTGCTTCGATGAGTCATAAGCTTCCTTATTCCTAACAGTAACTGAACATCATAGGGCCAAAAAATACATAATATGTTTTAAAAGTGTTTAATTGATAAGGAAATTGCTAAATATATGCTGTAATGGCATTTAAAAAAAAAAAAAAAAAAGCTGTTACAGCAAAAATGGTGCTCACCACATCAATCAATCTTTCACGTAATAAAAGCACAAATGCATCCCATACACCACTTAGTAACCCAATAAATGCCAAGGAATTCCTATGTATATATACACATAAATACAGTAACATAATATTTCACACACATTTGTGGTATAACAATACCAGTCATGTCATGCCAGTTATAAGTCAACAGCAGTTAGGTTATATGTGCCCTGCTGCCATCATGTCACATGTATCACAGTACCATTTCATGTCCACAGTGTGGATGCCACCATTGATTGGCAATGCACCATTGTTCACCAAGGGTGGCAGGGCCAGTTGCAGTGCTGACCCCTGAGACCACTGGCACTGATGTGTGGGCAAAGCTGGTACTGTGGACATTAAACCACTAGCTGGAGAGACAGAGTTATGTATTTGGTATGCTTTAACTATAGGTCTATGATTCATCTATTGAATGCTGAAACAATCACCTAGGTTCTTTAAAATAAAAGTTCATCTTTATGTATCAGTTTTCCATTTCCTATACCTGTGTGTCCCAAACTGATTTAACAATGAATATCTAAACAGATATATATGTGATATTCCTCGTAATGAGGATAAAAGACCCAAGCTTTTATCTAACATCTCTCATGAAAGGTTACTCTGAGTCTATAGTCACTGAACATATTTACCTTGGCTAGGTTCCTGCGGAGTGGCATCAAGTGCCTGCCACCCATCATATCCGTTGGGCAGGTCAGGCCGTTTCATCCACACATCATTCCATACATGGAAATTCCTATAAATAAAGTTTTAAAAATAAATCATTAAATATGTATGGTAATCTCTGCATCCGTTACATAACGTGTATTGCTAAGCAGTTATGAATATGTTTTGTTTAACTGTTTTATATTTTCCCTATTTCACATGATATGTAAGAATTCTCCAAAAGTTTTGTTTTTAAATTTATTTTCATGTTACTTTTCAATCAAACTCTTTTTTAACGAAAATGTGCTCCTCATTAATCCATTGTATTCAATACAGGTATTGCATCCTCTATTTTTTTATCTGCAGAGTCTACTGGGCTATTCACTAAAAGGTGAGCTGCAAATGAGATGGACATTTCATCTCACCAATTAAACTATATATTGGACAAGGACAAACACGGTGAGTTTCCCCTACTAAGCAAACTCACCAGGTTTGTCCCTGCTATGTGTAAAGTTAAAGTGGTGAGATGAAATGTATATCTCACCTCATTTTACCTGCAACTCACCTTTTAGTGAATAGCCCTTATATGGGTTTTTTTAAACAGTCAACTGCATTCACTGGAATACCCTTATGTTTGACCCAACTCTTTAATGTCATGAAATTATTGAATGCAGTTAGAACATGAAATCCAAGAACTAAGGCTAGCCTTTTGTTAAATTTGAAATGCCTTAATGTATTGTTCTCGTGTTTGAGGCCTAAAGTACCATTTAGTGTTTACTCCTTTGTAGATGAGGTCGTAAGTCTTCAATACCGATCTCACAAACAGAACTCATTTTGAAGGAAAGAATTAACAATCCAAGGCCAGTAAAGAAGATTTAGGCTAGATATTGTTATAGCAATCTGTGGTCATTCCACAATTCTACCAGTTACTGGCAGGTTTTAGGAATACATTGCATTTATATAAAGGCAGAAAAATACATTAGCTTCTGAATAGTTTATAAACAGTTTGCACGTACCATACTGAGTCAGAGCTCCAGTCTTCTAATTTTTCTCCTTTTTCATTCACATAAACATCAATTTTTAGGTTTTCTTCGGTATCGTGAGCAGAAGAAAAGTTAGTAACACTTCTTGCTGGTATTCCAATGCACCGCAATGCTGATAATATGGAGAACATAATAAATAAACGTATTAAATATGAGGATCAGTTATTCACGTCTTTTCTCACCTTATGTACTAGATCTAAACGGGATATGATTGAATTGGTAATAATGTGCCAAAGCCCTCTGAAGTAGTGTAAACCTCTGAGTCTTGGAAAAAACACTCATGTGGGTCTATTAACTAAAATTCGAGAATAGCTCCAGGAGGTCGACTTTCATTTTAGACTAAGTCAAATTCGGCACCTGAGCTCGAATCTTCCCCATTGAAAGTAATGGGAGATGAAATGATCAAAGCTATTTTTTAGACTTAGTGAAATTCAACACCTGAGTTTGATTTAGTAACTTTGATCAATTTGCCTCCCATTATTTTCAAAAGGGAAAGTTCAAATCTGTTTTTTTTGTGTCTCAAAATGAAAGTCGACCTCTAACTATTCTCAAATTGTACTTGAAAGACCCAATAGAGATTTACTTCTGTTTAGGCTGCTTTATTGCTCATTTTGTTGTTTGATTGTGTTGTGGTTCTTGCAACTTTGCACTTGGATGGTGGGCACAGTTTCTTGGATGCTGGATGTTCTAAGTATTAACTGGGAGATAAAATCTAGAACTCGTCACGTAACTAAAAGATAATTGATTTGTTAGTTCAACAGATAAATGAAATAAATGGTAACAATTTCACATATCAATGTGGTTATTATTGGACCACCCACTATAAAATTCACACATACTGCTGATTACAGGTGGTGTGTGGGGGGAGGGGGGATAAAATAAGCAAGTAGGTTTTCTCATTTAGTGTCATCCTCCACATGGAGAAAGGTATGGTAGAGTATAATTATTTTTTTCATAATGCCAGATAAACAATAATTATGTCAAATATACTTTTTTTTTTTAAAGCAAACTAAATATACTTTTTTTTTTTTAAAGCAAACTAACACACTGATTGATGGGCCTATACATCTATTCATTTAAGAATGTTGTTCACCTGCCATTGATTTCAAGAGCTAAAAAGGTGGCAGCATCACCCTTTGCATCTCATTACCTGTGGTCAGAACTCCAGAGAAAACCCAGCACTGACCAAAGAGGACAGGCTTCTTAGTTTGATAGTACTTTTGTAATATAGCACTGCTTCCTGTCCAGCTCGTTGGAGATGTTCCAGCAGAATATTTCCCAGACCAGTTACCAGTCAGAACACCTTGGTCATCGTTGGCATTAACCTGAGGAAGAAAGTGTTTTGTGTCAGTGTACTGCATGACAATTCTTATGTAAAGTTAGTATGAGAATGTAAGATCCTTATACTCTAATTTAAAGATATCAAACTTACTAAGGCAGATAATTTTCTGGAAATTATCACAGGATCTCTTCTTGCTGCAGGCTTAAGTCCACTTCGATCAAGCAGGTACATGCAGCAGTCCAAAACATCAACCTCATGCTAAAGTAGAAAAATAAATTATTACGACTCATTTTGAGTTGTTAAGTGTAGACTTCATGCCTATAATTATAAAAAATGCAACGGAATTTTAGGAGGTTAAAGCTCCCTTGAAGCACCTCGTGTTTTGATGCTTTAAACGTTAGCAAAAAAATAAATAACATATTTTGGGCAGACTAGATGGGCCGAAGGTTTCTGCTGACACATTCTATGTGTCTGGTCCTGTGTAGCTACTAGCATTATATGGGGTAGTGCCAGGGGGGATTTTTAAGAAAAGATTTCTCTTGTCAGGTTACTATCTGACACTTATATAATTATTATTACATTAGAATGCACAAATTGGGGCTTTTATCTCAAATGGATATTATTTCAGAGAATCGGTAACTGTACATAAACAGTTTACCTGGCCAAAGTTCCATGGTCTTGCTGAGATCTTACTAGAAGATCCTACATAAATGTAACCAGTGTCTTTAAGAACATACTCGGTTCTCTCTTTCTCATTAGGCATGTAAACATTGTCATCTGGGAAAAAAGAAGGGAAAAACACATTTACTATGGTTTCCAATAGTGTATAACATAATTATTACTACCACCCAAAAAAAATTGTACTTTTTTAAAAAAAACTTTTGTTATCAGAAATAAGTTCATAACACATTTCAGAGAAATAAAAAATTACCTTCACACCAAGGATTGCAAAGCACATAAATTGGACTGTCTTTTGGTGTGTGGACAATTCCTTTTCCAGTTATTACACTCAACATGTATTTTCCAACAATGGCATTGGCAGCACTGTTGACAGTAACCAAGCACTAGAAAAAAGAGTTTTTGAAAAAATAAGTTTTTGTCTCAATAAACATAATATGGTTAAGATGAATTAAAGTGAGATGTTTGATAACAAAAAGACTTAGGTTACCAAATGAACTAAGACTGAGCTTATTTTCCACGTCTTATATGCATGGAGTTACTTAGCCACAAGTGGGTAAATGGCACCCCATTAAATAAAAAGGCTTATCTCTCTGCCGGCAAACACATGGCTGCCTCTCGCGCTTCCCACATGTCTATCAGGGTTCACATCACCTGTTGGCAATCAGCCTTCAGACCACACACGCAACGCAAGAGGCAGCATGGTAGGATGTCTCTGTGTGCCTTCATATGAGGTAGCTGTAGGTGCTGGCTGGGGTAAGTCCTAGGTCTACAATGTGAGTGGTGGGGCTTGTCCTTTGGTGCTGGGATATGTCCTGGGTCTGCAATATGGGCGATAAGGCATGTCCTGAAGTGCTGGGGTAAGTCCCGTGTCTGCAGTGTGGGTGATTTTACCCTAGAGTTTAAATTTAATGTTTGAGTCTTAACATTACCTCCTTGCCAGTGCATTGGCCCACAGTAGCACTCCATTGTTTTGATAGGCATGCTGAGCTCATTTCCATAAGCACAAGGGTGCCATTTGACTGCATTGGCCGAGGACCTACGGTGACAAATAATACATTTAGTGGAACTTTGCTCATGCAATATTAATACTGTTGCTGCACCAAAAATCTTACTATTCAGAGGTATCAGCAATGATATATTGTAAGTAGGAACATTCACTATTGTGTGATCTATGTGTATACAAAGTACTGGGTGTAGCTCAATATGATGATAAACATATCTGCTTTGCCTAACTGATAAATCTATAACAGAACAATTAGAAAAGCTTACTTAACCCTCTCACAGTTTTAGCGAATGTACACAGTGAGTTCAATGTGGAGTGTTTGCTTAATTGTTTGGATTAAACAATTAATACATTGTTGATGATTAAACAGTAAAGCTTTGTATCTAGTGAAATAATTGTAATTGGTCATTTTCTCCTTACCAACAGTAAACTGTAGCATAACTTTGTCATTTTCAGTCAGTTGCCTATCAAAAGAGATCTTCAATGTGAACCCCTGCCCTCTTCTCACAATAAGATGTTGGCTGTCAAACTCGGTGGTATTGTGAACACGTGCATTCTCAGACTTCAGTAAGTTGACGTTCGTGGTTCTGAGAAGCATTTCAAAGATCAAGAAGGGATCAGATATTCCTGATTAAAATAAAATGTGTTAGAATGTGACATTGATAGAAACCGTGTCTTCAAATCTGGTGCACAAAAAAGTGTGCATGATAATTACCATAATAACAACAGTCGCTAGGCTCTGCTCTTCCAAATTTTGTGGTCTATAAACTACCATTGTTGATCCCATTTAAACCCCAGCAGGGGTAAAATTCATCTTACTGTATGGATTGATTGAATTTGTTCATTTATAAAGGGGCACTCCCCCGAAATGTCTGTTTATTTGGATCTGCCACTAAACAACATTAAAAGTGGTTTCACTGTATGTGTTTTCCTGTATTTTTTTTTGTTTTTTTATATATATATATAAAACATATAACATGTTATTTCTACAGTTATTGTCTTTACAATTTAATTGATTACATTTGTAAAATGAGGTCCATCATGCATTATATATCAGTAACATTACATAGAAATGTCTGTTTATTTGGATCTGCCACTAAACAACATTAAAAGTGGTTTCACTGTATGTGTTTTCCTGTATTTTTTTTTGTTTTTTTATATATATATATAAAACATATAACATGTTATTTCTACAGTTATTGTCTTTACAATTTAATTGATTACATTTGTAAAATGAGGTCCATCATGCATTATATATCAGTAACATTACATAGAAATTAGAGAGGTATGTGTGATATAAGGGGAAAAAAACTATGGTTTCTTGTGGTGCAGGTTCATGACGGACTATTTGGCTATCCCAGGCTTTAGTAGATTACAGATCGGTTATGCTGGTGGAGATCTTTGCAGTTGAGATGTTTAACATAATTGCTTTTTTTAGTCACTATAGTAACTAGTATAGGATAAATAGTAATGTATCACATAATACACAATTTACACAACTAATGGATAATTGTTGACTGTAACAGGGGCACTATTTAAACTTTATCTTGATGGCAATTAAATATAAAGAAAGGGAAATATAGTTTTACATGAAATGCACGTTAACACTCAATTTACCATGAACATGCAAGACATATTAATGATACCCTAAAACAGGTGTAGTGTTGCAATAATAACACACACGACCCATCACTTTTGTTTACATATTTCAATATCTTTTACTGTGGCCTCTTTAGATAAGCTAATGGGTAACACACTTTACTAAGTGACTACTCATGTTAGAAGGCAGCACATTATACAATAAATGAAACATTGTTTAAATACATTGTTAAATCAAATCAATATAAATTATTTGAGTATAATTGTATTAAAGTATTGTTTCCTCTTTTTTTATTCCGAGTACAAGTGAGTTATAACAATGTATCTGATTCTTTGAAACTTTGTTCTTACTTTGAGATAGGTCTGCTATTATTTGCATTATTACACAATGAACCATAATAATGGGGCCTAACAATAATGTATCTTTCAGTTATCTACAACATACAATATTATGGTCGGCTTTACTCTCTCTTTCTCCTCCACAAGTACAAAGGAAAGACCAGAGCATTCACACCCACCATTTTCAATCAAACAATATCACGCCTCTGTTGATAATAGGTTATTTTTCTTGCATACGTGTCCTTGCAATAATAGACATAATAAGTTACATTTATTTGTACAAAAAAATAGAAATTATGGGATATCTAACTTGTTTTGGAACCTTTTTTTTTTTCTTTTTTTCTCATTACCTATACTTACTGCTAAAAATAGTAATTATAATTATCTTTCAGTATCAGCAATCAGTCATGGGAGATGCACATTGTTATTATCTGGACTACTCACCGCTGTGGCTAGCCTAAGAAGCACACAGGGCAGCACATGTCCTCTTCCCTGGTGGAAGTTAGTTGGTTAGTTGGTTGGGGGTTGGCATCAGGTGAACCCAAGATATCCTCTACCCCCGACAGGCACATGGGTGCCTGTGTATATCAGAGGTGGATATCATGGGTGTACTTGATGGCACCCCTCAACTAGATGTCACCAGTGCTAGTCCACCGCCCCCACACCTGTTAGTACTCCAATGGGAATACTCATTATTGTTAGTGTGCAGTGGGGTTTATTCACTGAAAAATGTGCTATGGCAAATTGAACTGAAAAGAATCAGGGATTAAAAGTTAGGTTGCAAAGCTCCAACTTGCCTATCTTTCAAATTCATACTATTAATTCCTGAAAATAAAAGAAGGCACTGAGGATATATATCTAGTTGCATAACACAAGTAAACTGACATAATTCTAGATGTTACATGGTGCCTATAAACAAATGTAAATTTGCTAAATTCAGTAGACAGGCTGTATGAAATAACATGGGGATCAAAGAGAAATACATATCCTGGAGACTACCAGATGTGCCCAGAAGCTCGGACTGTGAGATGGATAAGTGGCATTTAGTTATGCCTCTCCAAAAACAGCTCAAAACCCAAACTGCCACTGACCTAACCACTTTAAGGGCTTATTTTGTTTAGAATCATGGCTCAATATATTATTGTTATCTGTTAATTTTTTTAATTAAAACATGATTACAGTAACTGCTCATTTGTGACTGTCTTTTATATGCATTAACTGCTCATGTGTGACTGTCTTTTATATGCATTAACTGCTCATGTGTGACTGTCTTTTATATGCATGTACATAACTTTTTCATTTTTTTCAGTTTGTAAGATTGTACTTTACATGGTCTCTATGACAACAAGAGAATGCTCAGTGTATATTTTCAGTTTAAATAAATAAATGTTTTATGGTTTCTGTTACTGCACGGCTGTGTGCTAATCATGCAAGATCAATGCTGCCAACTCTGGTTTTGTCTGTTGTGTATTAGGTAATAGAATACACATTTCTAACCTCTTTTCAAGTGTGTTTTCTTTTCAGATTATAATGAGCTGCTATCGATAAACACCTTTGCAGTTCTGCTACACAAATTTTTACAGTGTAACAAATAAAATACTTCAAATAGAAGTCTGACTATAAGACTGGGATCCAGGTTTTACCGTAGAGGTGCAGGGGACCTGAATCCTGCTCTCATGCAGCCGGTGGATGCATTTTTTTCTATCATAATTTTAGTACATTTTTAAAAACTGTTTACATGTGAATATTTACAAGTAAAACTTTTTTTTAGGTTAGTCTTGTATTCAGACTTTTAATTTTTTTCCTAAATTAATATCCAAAGTTTGGGGGGGTCGTCAAGCAAATATGACTTATTATCTGTCAGTATTTCAATCATTTAATTGTCTCAATCAGTGCAGAGCCCTAGAGTATCTTGTCGCCTGTTTTGTTCCAACATAAGGTCTATTCAATAAAAGGTGAGTTGCAGGTGAGCTGAGGTGAACTGAGCTGAGATGAACATTTTACCTCAACAATTTAGCTATAGATTGTGTAGGGACAATCCTGTTGAGTTTGCTTAGAGAGGGAAACTCCCCAGGTTTGTACCTGCACAATGTATAGTTAAAATGGTGAGATGAAATGTGCATCTCACCTCAATTCATCTGCAACTCACTTTTTAGTGAATAGACCCCCTATGAGCATTCAAACAGTGATCTCATTGACCCAACCATTTTAAAGACACTATTTGAAAGTGTAGCTTTCTCCCAATATAAACCTTCATAAACAATGATTTAACTACCAAATAATGTAAAATTGCCAGACTTCCTAAAACATACACTTGCATGCAAGTACATTTGAACAGCTGCACTGCAAGGAATTGAAATAAGATTTGGTATCCTTTGTTGTGACAAACAGAAAGTTGGCGCTGTAAAATGCAATAAATATTGAGCACTCACCAGCAAATGGACTTTTCTGTTTGCTATCTTCAGTAAGTTCTTATGAACTGCCAAGAAAAAGTTTCTACCTTTTTATTGCATCTACACAGGTGATGTCAGGAACTACACACCAATGAAAACACGTTGAAGTAATATGAGTAAAGGTATGGGTGGAAGCAGGGTGCAGAAGAAAGTAGTTAACCCCTTAGTGACAGGAAATTTTGACCTTGACTTTCCCTTGATGACAAGGGCTGTTTTTACATTTCTGGGGTGTTTGTGTTTAGCTGTAATTTTCTTCTTTCTCACATATTGTACCCACACAAATTATATTTTGTTTTTATCGTCATAAGAAGGGCTTTCATTAGATACCATTATGTTCATCATATCTTATAATTTACTACAAAATAAATGATAAAATATGATGAAAAAATGTAAAAAAAAACACTCTTTCTAAATTTGACCTAAAAACTAATTTACACAAATACAATCATTAAAAAAGACCCCATATAGTTTGTAAATGTTGTCCCGAGTTCAGAAATATGCTTGTTTGCATGTTTTCTGCAGTTTTTTGCGAGTTATGGGGCAAAAAACAAAAATAGTTTTTTTCCTATATTGACCTTTTGACCCAACCCAAACCCTATATTTAAACCCAACTTTAACCCTTATGCTCCTCCTTAATAAATTTTTATTTTTATTTAATTTTAACCCTATCCCTTATGCTAAGCCTAATTTAATTGTAACCCTAACAGCTATTCTAACCCTAACCCTAGATTTAAGCTAATTAATTCCTTTTTTTTTTCATTGCAATTTTGCTTGACTGCCTCGATTCAGAGCATCGTAAGTGAATTTTTTTTTCACTTCCGAAGCTCTGACCACAAGAGGGCACAGCCATATTGTGGAGCGATCGTGGGTGTCCCAGAGCGGTTTTCGCGATGGGTTCTATGTGATTGATATGGATTGTGCGTGGGTAGAGTGAAGGACAAGTGTCCTTAACCTGTCAACAAGGACTGAAATGCCTTTTATAAGCCATGTCATATAGTACAGTGAACCACTGTATCGGGTAATACAATAGTGTTGTAAGAAGGAAGTGTTAGCTATTTACGATGATTGAAATTGATTGCAAGAATTAAACCAGATTCCAGCAAGGATTTATCATACCCTTATTGTTTACCAGTTCTGTTCACATACAGATACTGCTTCAGACAAGCATGTAAGACTAACAAACTAACAGGGGAGCAGTAGAAATACTTATGAAATCAAAGCCACACCAAAAGTAAGCAGAAATGTTATGCAAACTGAAAAGGGTGTTGAAAAGGTTAGTCTAAATGAGCTCCTTAAATATTGATTTTCAGATTAAAAGGAAATGATCCTGGATTCACTAGATACAATAATATGATTGATGATAATAAAAGTAAAACATAGAACATAGTGCCACCCTTACTGTAAGCACTATATCATGGAAAGTTTATTTTTATATACACGATTTAAAGAGGTACTAAAACATGTCCATCTTTATATGTTTTATAGTGTAATCATCCTACTGCATACTTAATAAAGGTCAACTGTAGAAAAAAAAAATAAGTTGTGTTTATTATAAAGATTGCCTCAAGTCTAGGCTTTTTTCCTGAGTGATTTGATACATGCATTCTGCATGAATCACATTTGTAATATTTGACTCAAGCCCTTAGTACTTCTAAAGCACATTAATATGCATTAATATTTGGAACATGCATTTTGGGCACAAGACAGTCCCTTTAAAGAGTTATCTTTGCTTCAAATACCTCTACCAGGAGGCAGACATTTTGTTTAGAATCTTTGGTCAGATGGGTCAGATCGTTCTTTATCTGAACCAAGGTGAGTGAAGATCTGTCCCAAGATTCTAAGCAACATGTCTGCCCCTGAGAGAACTAAATGGAGTAAAGAAGGCAATTTATTTGTATTTGTGTAATAATGATTTTCTTTATAAATCATCTACTCTTGATACAGTCTTTTAATTAAACATAAGTTCATTTTTTTTGCTATGGCTGTTCTTTAATATCAATTTTAATGTTTATGTATCAGTACCTGTGCATCTTGTTTTATCATTTAGAGCAGTGGTTTTCAACCGATCTAGTCACATGACCAACATTTGTCCTTGGTCATGTAGTCACGACCTAAAAATAATTTCATTTTCAAAACATTATCATTTATGCCACAGAAAACAATTGAAAACAAATATGAAATGAATAGTGCAGTAATAGCAATGCAAGTTATACATGAAAGCGCTGTTGAGCTAAAAAAAACATTTAAACATATGAGACTAATAAGAAAAAATAGGAAAGCCAGAGGTACTTTTTGCACCTGAGAAATGTCTCAACATCTGGGATGGCTTTGATGGTAGACAAAGCAAAGTTCTGAGGTTGTGTTCTATGTCCCTTCTGTTACTGTATTTCGTCTTCAGCTGGACCAGAGCTGAGATGTCACACTCACAAATACATTACACACTCACTGCTGTGTATCTGCCACTTCAAGCCCAAATTTGACCCATATCAGGCTAATTTTGAAATGTTATCCCTAGTAAATGGGGCCATCTCAGCTGCTTCCAAATCATAGAGGGGTTATTGGAAAAGTTTTCACTGGCACTATCGAAAACACTGTTATCAGTTGCAACATCATCATTCCTCTCCCCAATCACAGTTAGACTTTTTGATGAAGCTGAAGAACAGGGCCAGAACCCACTCCATACCAGCTTGTGACCCATTTTTGGGTCAGTACCCGACATTTTTGGGTCAGGACCCGCCAGTACTTTCACTGAGCCTGAGATATCAGAAGGGGCATTAAATAGAAGTCGCATTGCTGTTCATTGCTATAGCAACCCAACTTTTACCCTACTAAGTTGTTATATCATTCACCCCCTTCTACAATTCTAGACTGTGTACAGAAAGTAGGGACATACCAGTCCCGTCCCGTCTCCCCCCCCCCCCCCCCCCCCAGTCAGGTGATCCCAAAAAAAAAACCAGATGTTCTCCAGATGCATTTTACTGGAGCATATTTGTAAATATCTTCATTTCTATATATGCTATTAAGATTCCAAGCGAAGAGATAGATCACTATTAATTGCCCATGATTGCATTAAGTGAAGGGAGAGTTTTATACACTTACTCAGGGGGTTAATATTTAACACAGAAACTGAGTATTTTTGTAAAATGTGACCTCCTGACGCTCACACTACTCAGGGAGACCAGGCACTGGGGTCAGGCCCTCTGACTGTAAGTCCTTGGTGCAATTTGCGGGTTGGGCATAAGTGCTTGGTGCAATGTGGGTGCTGAGGGCAAGTCCTGTGAGTGCAATGGGTTCTGGGGCAAGACATATGACTGCAATGAGTCTAGGGAAAGTCCTGTGAGTGAAATGGAGGTCCTATGTGTCAAACCTTGGTGCTCTATCAAGACCAGAGGGTGCTGTGACAAGTTATCTGGGTGCAATCATGTGCTGTGGGTGCAATGGCAAGGAACACAGGTGCTTGTCCTCTTTTTTAGTCACCAGGATATGTTAACCCTACTATTATAGAAGTGACAGAACTTAAAAACGAGTGGGGTAGCAAGCTAGGTTTATTAAGTTTTTCTTAATAAAGTAAATGGGGATCGATAAGATCTAGTAGTTCTGACAGATTTGTTGACTCACCACTGAGAAGATTGTAAAACAATAAAGTACAACTGCATTTTTGCTTTTTATTTTCTAAACCCATGCATGCTGGCTTTCCACTGGTGTGGAAGATAATCGCCAAACCAGATTCAAGTGCAATAGAGGCAAGTGGTTTAATAAATATACTTTGGAAACAGGTGTGTGCATCTCTATTCATTACTATTTGTTTGATAACGGAATTTCATAATGTAGTAAATATTAGAAATTTGCCACAAAAGGTGTTAGATGGCTTAGTGTGTCTTTGCCTGGGAACTCCTTTATTATTCTTTATTAAATAGTTATGCTTCAATGCCCAGCTGACACATGATCTACTGCCTCTGTGTTGTTTTATCAGCTCTTGTTTATATTGCAGGAATATAAGTTATTGCAAAATATGTTCTTTAGTCTAACTGACTTAATCAGTATATGCATTACAAAGAGCTGGAGAGTTTAACATGAAAATCACTCTGCATAATTCAAACTAAATCTTGACAATTTAACAATACACCCAGTTCATCCCTTCAAAATGCAAAGTTACGTTGCTGAGGTAAAAATGCTTGTCTGACCTACATCTCTTTTATGTGAATAGCTCCCATTCTATGCATATAGAACCCTGTTGTTCAACTGGTTGGCCTGTACTACCCTGCTATTCAATCCATGAAATAATTGTGAACCATCACTTTAACCCCTTAGTGACAAGACACTTTGACCTTGACTTTTCCTTGGTGACAATGGCTGTTTTTACATTTCTGGGGTATTTGTGTTTAGCTATAATTTTCTTATCTTTCACATACTGTACCCACACAAATTATATGTTGTTTTTATCATCATAAGAAGGGCTTTCATTAGATACCATCATGTTCATCATAACTTATAATTTACTACAAAAAAAATCATAAAATATGAGGAAAAAATAAAAAAAATAAAAACCTTTTCTAACTTTGACCTAAAATATAATTAACACCAATACAATAAATAAAAAATGTCCCATCATAAATACTTTCAAAATTTTGTCCCGAGTTCAGGAATATGCATGTTTCCATGTTTCTCTGCAGTTTTTTGCAAGTTATGGGGCAAAAACCAAAAATAGTTTTTTCTTATATTGACCTTTTGACCCAACCCGGACCCTAAATGTAACCTTTACTCTAACCATTAATATGGTTTAATTTTAATTTAATTTTAACCCTAACAGCTAATTTAACCCTAATCCTAGATTTCAGCTAATTAAGTCTTTTTTTTTATTGCAATGTTGCTGACTGCCTCTAGGGGCAGTAAAGCCACATATTCATAGCTACGTAAGTGAATTTTTTTTCACTTCTGTAGCTCTGACCACAAGAGGGCACAGCCATATTGAGGCAATAGACCAGCACCGTCAGAGCTCGTTTCACCGCAGGACGTGTCAGGCACGTCCATTGTCGGGAACAGTCTTTACTAATTGTTTAGACAAGCGTTTATTGACTATTTGGTATTTCTATTTGTGTTCTATAACAACAGATTTAATTATCTAATCTATGAATGATGCCATGTGATTATACATCAGGACCCCTGACCAAATTCCGTCATGCTCCAAATACGTTTACGTGTGTATGGAAACAGATAATACATTTTTATGTAATGTTAATAAACTACACAAATCTGCATCCAACTGGCTGTAGTTATTATTGTAAAGCAAAGCATTTAATCTCTTTCACTAAACGTTTAAAGATTCCTTCAGGGTATCCCAGCTCTAACTTCTGAAGGATCATGCTAGCCCCACTCTACTTATTTTAGGACATCTTTCTCTTCAATTGTATTTATGGGGTATATACAGGGCTGTCTTAAGAGCATCATGGGCCTTGTGCTGAGGATTTTGGTGGGCCTTTTAATGGAAATATATAAAAAGAAATCGCAAAGCATTTTTTTTTAACACAAATAATATATTCGAATTATTATTAAAGTGCCATAACAGAAACTTATTGAAAATATCTCTTTTTTTTTAAACAATAGAAAACAGGTAAATTAAATATAACCATAATAAATACAACGTTCACAACAACCATTTTTTATAAATATAAAGTAAATATAAATGGATGATACATGGCTCATATAAATAAGTTCCTAAAAGTATTACTTCAAGCATCATAATCACTACAGCCTGCTGTTATGGTGCCAAGTAGGGTTGTCACCTTTTCCACCAAAAATACTGGCCTTGCTATTGCTACCATGGACTTAACATTGGCAGCAAGCCATTTATTTTTACCTGTCTGCTGGCAATCCATTTTCAATGTCGAACATAGAGCGTTTAGCTCCTGACCCATGGAAGAACTTAGTAAACATTTTACGCATTTTAATGGTGAAAATGAACTCTCGCCACTGCAATCAAACGCCAAGCTTACGTAAGGACCATGCGTTGGTGTGTGCCCAGAGTTGAAAGGGATCATCTGCAACACTAGGAAAGTCTGGCATTTGATTTGCCAGGTTTCCATATGGACATATATCTAAACTAAAATTTAGTTGTACCAGTGTTTCTCAACATTTTTACCCTTGCAGAACCCTTGAGATATTATTAATGTCTCAGGAAACACTACATACGATTATATATCACTATTAACATCTTTATTTCTGTTATATAAATATTATGTTCATAAGGAAAACAAAATATATTTGTTCTAACAGCATAAACTTGGTCTAACATGGCAAAATCAGCAAAAATGTATAAACATGGCATACCATTGCAAAATCAGCAGTAATGTATAAACTTTGTATATTGACTTAAGGAATACAAGAAAAGTATTCAGACTACCCTTTAGGAAAAAAAGTTTTACTAGTACATTTTAATTCACATGTAAACTGCCCCCAGGCTTGCCAAATGTCAATGCATTCCCATATATACCAGTCTGCCATACCCAGTATTGCCAGTGCATACCCAGTATTTCCAATCTTCCACCCAGACTTGCCAATATCTGTCACCCAGGCTTGTTCATTCTGGCCCCAGACCATGACATCACAAAAAAATGTAAACATTTTTATTCAACCCCTTCCTGAACGCCCTAAATGTTTTTTTTCCCCTTTATGTAGGCCTGGTCCCATGTTGCCTATTGCAGGGCCGTCTTTGATTTGACCTCGGGCAAACATTTGCTTGGGCCTCCTGGCCCCTACTGCCCTCTCCCGCATGCAGTCACACCCTCCACCGCAAACCGACTGCCTCCAAAAAAAAAACATTTCACTCGCAATTGCACTGAGTGCTTTTATTTCAGTGTATAAAATGTGTAAAATAAGTGTTCAATTGCAGTGTATAAAATATATATATGGAACAAAATGTATACCTTCTTAGTATGCAACACTGCAATAAAAGTACTCAGTGCTTATATTACAAAGTACTCAATGCCAAGGATATTAGAAAGCACTTATACAGGATGAGTATCCCTTATCCAAGGATTCAAAATCTGAATTGACCCAAAACCTGAAAAAAAAATTCTGATGTCTCCTTTGTTTTACCCTCCCAGGTGCCGTAATTATGGAGCCAGAGGTCATGGAAATGTAGTTCCCAGAGTGCTGCGATGGGAGGGACAACAGCGTGATGACAGATCATTTTGGCAACACAGTGGAGCAGGTAATTTCAACAGCTCCACTGCTCTAAATGATCTACCTAAATACCTGATTACCTAAATACAATGTAAACAATTTAGATAATGTACATCGTTTCTAGGGCTGGTGCTGCCGAAATGATCTGTTAATCTTAATGTCCGTTATACAAAATGCTGTCGGTCCCAAGCATTTTGGATAAGGGATACTTAACCTGTGGTAGGCAGCAATTAAATTTAAAATACAGCTATGTTACACTAATGATATAAAGCACTGGTTTTACACAGGGAAAATATTATTATACAGCAGGAGGAAATTATATTGATTTGGATCAAAGCAAACTTTGCTTTATTGTCTATCTACTCCTTCCAGATTGATCAACTAATGCGCTCTCCCCTAGAAGTAATTCACACCGGAGACAAAGTTTCTGATCAGTGAAAAACCTGAGGCAAACCTTTATTTCCCAGAGTGGGGGATTCCTTTTAAAGCAGAAATACGTCACAGTACAGTCATAGTTTAAAGATACAATATACGTTCAACAATTGGCTAACAGTTGGAGGGGTCTTCTTTAAGCCCACCCTACAGAATGTGATGTCATCTTTATAGAGTTCTCCCACCCACATTCCAGCTCCATCTTGGTTACACGATGGGAAGGGGAGTGAGTAGTTTACTGAACAAAGAGGGGCTGCAGGGGGAACAGTTACTGTTACTTTAACAGTGATTCACGTGGCATGTAATAACTTGTACAAGAGAAAGTGGGAGGAGTTAGTACCGGAAGCTGGTCTTTATAAGAATGTGTTACATGAGACTTGCTCCTTAGCAGGGGGGAAGGGGTAGCTTGGATGGGAGGAGTTTCCATAGGAAGTAGTTTGAGCACATGTGTAAGAGATTAAACAGACAAAGGAATGCAATGCTTATACGTAAGCATCTGTAAGAAATTATGACCTTTTAGGGAAGTGTGCCAAATAAGACATAAACACAAATATATAATAGTAAAAGAGACATTTGCCCACAACAATATTATCATATGTTTTACACCCATGAGACAAGACAGATGAGAGGAATGAATTATAAGGTGAGCGAGTATTTATAGAACAAATATATTATATATAGCTGTTTTATACAATATTAATAGAAAATATTTATATGGCTGTTTTATAATATATATATCTATAAATAGCTGGTTTATATAATATTTATATACAATAAATATAAAATACATATATAGGTTTATATTATATTTATATATAATAAATATGATATATATATATATGGCTGGTTTATATAATATATATTTAATAAATATTGATGGTTTATATAATATTTATATAACAAATATTATATAAAACCAGCCATTGATAAATATCTATATCGTATAAATATTATATAAACCAGCCATATGAGTATATACGGTATTTTCCGGCTTATAAGACGACTTTTTAACCCCTGAAAATCTTCTCAAAAGTTGGGGGGTCGTCTTATACGCCGGGTACTGGGATTTACTCACCTATTTTCTGCTCTGTCTCCGCTCGCGCTGTTAAGCCGGTCCGTGGCTGTGAGGGAAGCGTTGTGAGCTCCCCTCAGGCCGCGCGGATTCAATAAAGTCTGTTTAAATTTTTTATTTTTTTTTAAATGTTAACAGGTAAAATCTGCAGAAAATATTTAGATTTGTTAAACTTGTTATAATAATTATAGATGGAATAGTAACAATAGTGTCAACTTGTATCTTTGTATGGGTGGTCTTAACCTGTTCCCATAACAATAGCTATCAGAATCTGTTGTAAGTGTGACTGTTTGAAGTGTGGGTATGTTACAATCAGAAAAAAAAAACCATAATTATATTTGATCCATGAACAAAAGTGTAGAACACACTGCGCCAAAGTGTGACTGGTATAGCAGCAGCAAAATTAACCAGTGTTTCACTACTGGTGCAGAAAGACAAACGTATACAAAAGTGAAAATGTGCGCTAACCAAACACTAAATACAGGGATTACCCTTGAATGTGTGGTAATCCTCTTTGTGTAATAACCGGGACTATCCCAAATCCAGGGCAATCCTCTCATATAAATACAAAGGGAAAAAAAATACAAATAATATAGTGTAGTATTTCCAAAAAGAAGTAGTGTATAAAAGGTGAATATATGGTCAAACTCAAATATTCCTGAGCAGAATTCTGCTCAGTTAAACGAGCATCACAGGAGCCCCACGAAGGGTCAAAGATTCCACAGCAATATGAGAAAACACAGGGAGAGACTCTCAAGATGGGTACATTTATTCTGTATAAAATAACATAGAATCTTACATTAAAAACAGGCAAGGTCCAGTATGAAAGTGCAGGTAGTGCAAGTCCTCATCAAATTTGTCCCAAAAAGTCCACAAGGTTCCTCTCCCTCGACACAACGCGTCCACTCCAACAACCAGTAGATGCGACAGGGTCATTACCACAAGGTATCTGTACCTTTTTTTTTGTTTAAAATTTGTTTATTGGTTAAATAAAAATAAAGCATAACATACCAGCAATGTGTCAACCACACTCTCCAATGCAATATAATAAATCATAAAATACCAAACTAAACATTATTAGCAGCGGTTGGAAAAGGGTCCACCCTTGGACATCTGATTAAATGAAACAATATATTTAGAATCACATTGCAGGAAACATATAATAACATTTAGTAAGTATTGATATGTGTAGTTACATAGAGACTGTATAATATTGCCTGAAATGAATTTTAATAAACAGTGCAAACCACAAAGAAAATAGAAAAAATTGAAAAAAGGGGGGAGAGAATTTGAAGAGGGAGAAGGAAAGAGGAGAAATGGATACTGGAGGGGAAAGTGTCTAATATACACTTTAGACAATAATAGAATCAGGTCGTTCAGCCGCAATAATATCGGCTTCACACTCAGGGCTGTTGATGTATAGCATCCAATGTGTCCATCTATTACTGTGTACCATACCTTTGCCATTTGCGGTGTGAACCACATCCTCGACCACCCTGATAGACTCCACAGAGGCTAACCACTGGGGGGATCAGTTTGTTTCCGTTTTCTCGGAATCAGCAGCTTAGCCGCGTTAAGAAGGTGTACTGTGAGCGACCATTCGTATGTCCCAAGTGGGTGCGGGGTATGGTGAAGCAGGACGGTAAGAGGAGTGTGTGTAATATTCGGGTCCCCTACTGTTTTAATAGTATTGAGAACTGCTGACCTGAAAGGCCTCAACTTTGGGCAGGACCACCAAATGTGGAGTAGGTCACCTGGATGCAAGTGGCACCTCCAACATCTGTCAGAGGTGGAGTAGAAAATTCTATGTAGAATAGTTGGCGTAAGGTACCATCTGGTAACTTATATGAATTCTCTTGTATATGGGTGGAAATAGAACATTTGTGTGCCAAGGTCACCATTTTACGCCATTGAGGAACTAGTGAAAAGTATGAATGGGTCTGCACACTTACAAGTATCGGGTGCCACGAGGGAGCGTCATTCACGCCCATAAAGCAAAAAGAAAAGATAGGAGACTCAGCACACCGTTTAAGGGAGTTTAATCCACAAAAAAATAACAACGTTTCAGCCCAGCACTGAGCTTTTTTCAAGTTTCAAGACTTGCGTTGTGGTGGAGTGGAGTAGTTGATTGTATTTGTATAAGAGCCCTGATGGTGATGGGTGGGGTAGTATCAAATCTGCGATGGGTTTAATGGCGCCCTCATCTAGAATGTGGCCCAGTCTAGGGTATCTAACTGGGTTATGGAAGAAATTTTGAAAAAAGGAATATGTCAGTCCCGGGGGAAAGTGATCATTCCCAATAAGAGAATGCATCAGAGAAGGGGAATTAATAAGGCCAGGACTAGCAGTAAGTTGTTTCCAGATTTGGAGAGTAGGGGGTACTGTAGGGTGGGTGGTCTCAGCTGGTGTCAGCTGGGAGCGCGAAACCCAAGCGGCTAAAGGTATTGGAACGTTCAGACCTCGGTGTTCAAGGGAAACCCAAAGCTTTGAGGATGGCTTCGACCAGTCTACCACCCTAGCCAAATGAATTGAATTTTAATACCTTTCTATGTCAGGGAGGCCAATGCCTCCCAAGCACTTGGGTCGGGTGAGGGTTTTGTAGCCTATCTTTGGATGTTTGTGGTGCCAGATGAAGCGTGTGATCATGGACCTAAGCGCTGCAATAAAGGACCTGGGTATGTATATAGGCAATGTTTGGAACATTTAGAAGACAAGTTTAGGGACATTTTGGCCAGTCTCGGTGGGACTAGATGTCATCTATTTATGGTCTTAAAGTGAAGTTCTTGAATATTTAGGCAATGATTTACTTTCCTAATTTCTACCCAGGAAGATCATAGGATACCTAACACTTCTCCGAACTTCAAACAATGTACCGTAGAACACTTCCAACCCTGGACCCAGAGATTCCTTAACCCTTCTCTTAGCCTCATCACTGGACCATTAAAGGGACATCACAGGACCCCTCACCCTCTTCCAACCCAGCATCACAGGACCCTAAACACGAACCTTCTTCCAACCCAGCATCACAGGACCTCACACCGTCACCCTCTTCCAACCTAGAATCACCTGACCTTAAACCCTCATGTTCTATCAACCCAGCATCACAGGACCCTGAACCGTTATCCTCTTCCAACCCAGCATCACAGGACCCTGAACCGTCATTCACTTGCAACCCAGCATCACAGGACCCCTCTTCCAAACCAGCATCACAGATCTCTGAACCCTGACCCTCACCCAACCCAGCATTACAGGTCTCCTCACCCTCGTCCAACCCAGCATCATAGGACCCCTCACCCTCTTCCCACCCAGCATCACAGGACCCTTCACCCTCTTCAAACCCAGCATCACAGGACCCCTCACAATCTTCCAAGCCAGCATCAAAGGACCCCCTCACCCTCTTCCAACCCAGCATCACAGATCCCTGAACCCTGACCCTCACCCAACACAGCATCACAGGTCCCCTCACCCTCTTCCAACCCAGCATCATAGGTCCCCTCACCCTCTTCCAACCCAGCATCACAGGACCCCTCACCCTCTTCCAACCCAGCATCACAGGACCCCTCACCCTCTTATAACCCAGCATCACAGGACTGCTCCCTTTATGGTGCTTCAAGCGCTTTCCGCGCGTCAGCTGTGGCCTGACCAAGCTTTTCCCTGTCCATTTTTACTCCTGCTGAGGCTTGTGGCCTGTCCGAGCAGACTTTTTCCTTCTCAATGTTGCATTTTCATCTTAAATGCCAAATTCGCGGTTGTCTAAATCTTCCCTTTGGTAGAATTGGCTGTTTTGCAGTTGAATTCGACAGTATTTCATATAGTCTAATTCCCTCGCAAATGTTGGATTTTTTCTGTCAAATTAAGGTTCCGAAATTTGACCAAATTTACCCCTTTTCAATTGATTTAAATATCTAGACTGCTTTATGTTAAGGACCTGGTTCTGTTACTCTAGGTTGTACTCTCCTAACCATTTAGGAGTGCTTTGTTCTCTCTGTCACAGGGTGACCCCCTGCATTGATATTAATATCAATTAATTGATCCTCCCACCACTTGGGTAGGCTTGTTGCCTGTGACCCAGCCCTGTGAGTCCCACAGGTGCATTCGAGTGACCCCCAAACACTTTTTTTCACCTTTTTTTTATAAACAATTACTATGACTTACCCAAGTTCTGAAACTTTAATGGGTGTGTGGCCATGTTCATGTCCACTACAGGGATGGCCTAATATTTTACTCCTTAGACCAGCAGGTCAATACGATAAGTGAGAAAATCTAAATCATGAGCAAGTGAGAGGGGAAAGAATCATAACTACCCCCCTCCCTTAACCCACCCTTTGCAGCGGGGAACCCACTTTTCCCAATCCGATATGAAGCTTGGGGTTTTATGCCTGGCTGTACAATACCCCTTCTCCATGATCATTTGGAGGTTAATTTGTTTTTGCACAATATCCCAAGGAATCTTGCCCTGTTCTTTCCAATGCCCCCGCCCCTTCTTTATCCCTTGGTACATACAGATGGGACCGCAGGTAAAAGATAATCTTCACTGGGTATTCGCAAGGTTTCGCTCAGCTGAGTGTGGGATATCATTTGGTTACCTCTAAGTAGATCCTTTCTTTTTACTTTTTAAATATCCCCCTACCCGAATAATCGTAAATTCTCGATATTATGTTCTAGAGTCTGTAATGGGGCATAAGGAAGCAGCATCTCCTTCCCAAATGTTTTGTTTCTAAAGTTTTGCCAAACTGATAATTCAGACTTGAATACCTGATTTTTTTATTTTAATTAATTCTCCTGGTGTAACCATAACATGGATTCTAAGTCTGTCAGTCAGTTATTTCCTGTTCCATCAGATACCAGTCTTCCTTCTTAAACAGGGTTACCTGTGTCTTATTAATTTGCATCAGCATGCTTGCCCGAGTTAGGATTTGCAGATTTGGAACCTTAACCATGCCCAGCTTCATATCTAGATATAGCAGTCTCTTTGCTACCCTTGGCCTTCTATCTTACCAGATGAATTTCTCAATGGGTGACTGGAGTTTACACGTATGCAACTTAGTTGGGGCCCCGGGGAGCATCCTCACCAGATAAAGCCATCTTGGCAATATATAAGATTTTACTACATTTATTCTCCCTGTCCAGGAGATAAAGAGCCCTTTCCATTCATTCAATTGCCTATTTAGTTTTTTCATCTGGGAGACAAAATTGGTCTCTACAATTGTTTGGCTATCCTTGGTGATTGTAAGACCAAGGTACTTAATCCTGCTCTTGACCCATTGAAATGGATATACATTTTTTAGCTTCTCCAGCACTCTCTCTTGTATTTTATCCCCATAGTTTGTGTCTTATCTTGGTTTAGCTTATAACCTGCACCTTTACTATAGGAACTTATTTCCCTAAATGTCTCTAGGGCTGAGGTTTCAAGATCCCCCAGTGTGATTAGTATGTCATCGGCATATATGTATATTGAACTTACTCTCCACTCCAATCTTAACCCCCCTAATTTGTGTGTTGTTACGATTTTTTTCCGCTAGGGGCTCTAATGAGAAAAAAATTCTCAGAGTCTACCCCCTGTGCTGAAATTCTTGCTGTGGGGCCTTTGTATAAGGCCATGATAAGGTCCACTGCTCCCCTCCTGAGTCCAAAATGCAACAATACTTCCTCAAGGAAGGACCAGTCGACCCTATCAAAGGCCTTTTCTGCATCCAGTGAGAGCATCAGCATAGGGATGTGATCAGTCTTTGCGCATTCCAGTAGATTAATAATCTTCCTTACGTTACTTGATTGTCTACCTCCCACAAAACCAACCTGTCTTTATGAATCAGAGATGGAATAAGGTCCCTCAGAAGTTCGTCAAGAATAGCTGAATATATCTTCCGAATACCTATGACACTGAGCAGGGTACTGCTCAGGAAGATGTGAGTGGAACCCTCATATACTATATGTCTTTTGGTCCACTTAGTCTTAATATACTACACTATATTATTTTATTTTGTGTTTGTTTTTCTTCCCCTTACATTATATACGGAGAATATTGCCTCCTATAAGGGTAAATAACAGTGTTTAGTGTTTTGGGAAGCGCACGATTCACTTATTTGTTTTGTGAATATATCTTTGTGTCTGTGTTAATAAGAGATATTGGCCTATAGTTGGTAACTTTAGAGGCCTGCTTCCCTTACTTAAGGATGTGTATTATGGATGCCCTCAGCATTTCTGCTTGGAAGGTCCCCCTCTCTTTTTATTCATTGAAGACTTTCATCAGTTGTGGAGCCACTATATCAACAAGTTTCTTAAAAAACGAATTTGGGAATCCGTTTGGCCCCGGAGATTTCCTTGGCTTTAATTTATTTATGGCCTTTTTGACTTCCTTCTCTGAGAATGCGCCTTCTAGTTTCATTCTCTATTCTCTATTTAAGGTATACAGCGTTTTGTCCCCCAGGAACTTCCTTATCTTGATCTTGAGATCTTATATCGTCTAGGCTTTTATGAAAAATCTCAAACTGGATGTATATTTGCTGCAAGAGGATTTGGACAAATTGGGTAATTGGGCAAATAAATGGCAAATGCGATTCAATGTAGACAAGTGTAAAAGTATGCATTTTCTGTACAATAATAAAAATGCCCCATGTAGTTTAAATTGTGTTTCCTTGGGGAAATCTACTAATGAAAAATATTTGGGAGTAGTTGTAGACAATAGACTTAGCAGTAGTGCACAGTGTCAGTTGGCAGCTGCAAAGGCCAATAAGATATTGGAGTATATTAAAAGGAGTATTGATCTTGCCTCTTTATAGGTCCATGGTAAGACCTTACCCTGAATATGCGTTTCAATTCTGGGAGCCTTTTTAGGGCTATAAAACTAATCAGGGGAATGGAAAGTTTTAGTTATGAAGAAAGCAAAAGTTAAATCTGTACATGCTAGAGAAAAAGCGGCTTAGAGGGGATATGATGTCATATAAATATGTACAGGTAAAAAGTAATAGATACGGACCGCACTCTATTTATTCGTTGGTGCCGAAGTCACAGGAAGTCTCGCAAGTCCTTTACTCATAAAAGATTCATGTCTATAGCATGATTGCTTGTGGGTCCTATATATACATGTCAATTAAGCACCTTTGTTAGGCTTTAAAAAAAACCTGAGCGTGTTGAAACGTCGCCTTTGTCTTATTAAAACTCTCTTTGACACCGAGTGCTGGGTCTCATACTATTATTTTATAAATATGTACAGAGCCCATACAAAGGGCTTTCTAAAGACCTGTTCATTAACAGTACAGAGGACTAGAGGTTGCTAAGATTTGAAGAAAAGCGATTTAGTCTATGACAGCGGAAGGGATTTGTTACAGTAAGGACAATTAAGATATGGACTCTCTGCCTGATTAAGTGGTTCTAGCAAATACCTTAGATGCCTTTAAGAGTGGCCTTGATACTTTTTAATGAGCCAGAGCATAGAGGGCTATGCATGATAGTATATGCATTAATATTTATTTAGTGCTTGTTGATCCAAGGGGAAATCTGATTGCCATTTGGAGTCAAGAAGGAATTTTTTGAATGTAGAATTTGAAAAGTGTTTTTTATTTGTCTTCTTTTGGATCAACAACGGTAAACATGGGTTGAACTTGATGGATGCAAGTCTTTTTTCATCCTAAACTACTGTGTGACTATGTAAAAGCTCCCCCTGTATCTGTTGGGCTAATGCAGGTTTTATTACTGGTAATAAATAACATTTTCCTTTTTTAGTTGATTAGATAATAGCTTGTCTGCCCGACTTCCCAAGTAGTACCCACTTTGCTGCCACCTAAGGAGAGTGCTATCTGCCCTTTTTAACCAGCAAGAATTGTAGCTGTTTCCTGATTGTATTCATTTCTTCCAACTTTTGCTCGCCCATGGAACTCCCGGCCTCTCTTTTGATGTTAGCTAAGGCTAAATATAGATCGGATATTGACCTCTCCTTTCTATTCCTTTCCCAGGCATCCAGTTTGACGCATTGCCACCTTAATACACTATTTAAAGCGCACCATACTGTTCTGAGATTTATGTGTTCTGTTAGATTATATGCAAAGAAGAACTTTGATGTTTCCAGTATCTTTCCCACTGTCTCTTTAGCCCTTAGTAAATTCTCATTTAATCTCCATGTATGATTTTTCCTTCTATAATTTTCTACTTCTATAAAGACTGGATCATGGTCCAACCATGGTATCAAGCAAATTATGGACTTTCTACAGTCCTTGAGGGCAGGTGCTTCTGTCAGTATCATGTCAATTCTAGAAAAAGGAGTGGTGACAGTTTGAAAAGAAAGTGTAGTCCCTATCAAGTGGGTTTAAGGTGCGCCAGACATCATAGAGCAGCGGTGGTGAACCCATGGCACGCGTGCCACTACTGGCACGCCGAGCCCTCAGCAGTGGCACGCGGCCAGGTTCAGCTCTCACCGCTTATCTGCTCCGTTGCCCTGGAGGTGCAGGCATCAGCGTAATAGATTGGCGCCGCCGGTCATCTGCTTCTTCTCCAGATGATTGGCGCATGCGCATTCTGTGAAGAAGCGTTCAAGTCGGAAAGCAATTAACTGTTTGCTTTCCAACTATAACGCTTCTTCACATAACGCACATGTGTCAATCATCTGGAGAAGAAGCAGGTGACCGGCAGCGCCCGTCTATTACACTGATGCCTGCACCTCCAGGACAACGGAGCAGATAAGCGGTGAGAGCTGAACCTGCATGTGTGTGTGCGTTTGTGAGTATAAGTGTGTGTGTGTGTGTGTGTGTGTGTGAGTATGAATATGATAAGTGTGTGTGTGTGTGTGAGTATGAGTATAATAAGTGTGTGTGTGTGTGTGTGTTTGGGTATAAGTGTGTGCGAGTATGAGTATAAGTGTGTGTGTGTGTGTGTGTGTGTGTGTGTATGAGTGTCTGTATGAGTATAAGTGTGTGTGTTTGGGTATAAGTGTGTGAGTATGAGTATAAGTGTGTGTGGGAGTGTAAGTGTGCGTGTATGAGTATAAGTGTGTGTATGAGTATAAGTGTGTGTATGAGTATAAGTGTGTGTATGAGTATAAGTGTGTGTGTATGAGTGTGTGTGTGTGTATGAGTGTGTGTGTGTGTGTGTGTGTGTGTGAGTATGATTGTGTGTATGAGTATGAGTGTCTGTATGAGTATAAGTGTCTGTATGAGTATAAGTGTGTGTGTGTTTGGGTATAAGTGTGTGTGTGTGTTTGGGTATAAGTGTGTGTGTGTATGGGTATAAGTGTGTGTATGAGTATATGTGTGTGTGTATGTGTATGTGTGAGTATAAGTATGAGTGTGTGTGAGTTTCAGTATAAGTGTGCGTGCGCATGAGTATAAGTATAAGTGTGTGTATGAGTATAAGTGTGTGTGTGAGTATGAGTAAAAGTGTGTATGTGTATGAGTGTGTATGTGTATGAGTGTGCGTGTGTATGATTATAAGTGTGTGTGTGTATGAGTATAAGCGTGTGTGAGTATGCGGTGTTGGCACTTTGTGGTCTGCAATTTTGTGTCGGTCAAAAATTGGGCACTCGGGACCAAAAACGTTCGCCATCACTGTCATAGAGCCTATGTTTCGGTATCATTTCTTGAAATGCCTTGGCCAGTCCCTTAGCATGTGGATCTATCCTGGTCTTGCCTTTCTTATATTTGGTCTTTTTATCATATTCGTAATCTGCTACTCAACTAAAGTCCCCTAAGCACAGAAAGGTACCCTGAATCTTATCATGAACTTTCTGGATAATGCCGTTTACATAGTGCATTTGACTTTTTTGGGTGCATAGATATTCAGAATAGAGAAAATACGGTCTTCCAGCTTACAGATCAAGAAGAGGAACCTCCCCATTCTGTCACCCAATTTGTATATAAATTCATATTTAACCCCTTGGTGACAAGACATTTTGACCTTGACTTTCTCTTGGTGACAAGGGATGTTTTTACATTTCTGGGGTGTTTAGCTGTAATTTTATTCTTTCTCGCATACTGTCCTCACACAAATTATATGTTGTTTTTATTGTCATAAGAAGGGCTTTCATGAGATACCATTATGTTCATCATATCTTATAATTTACTACAAACCTTTGACCTAAAATATAATTTACACAAATACAATCATTAAAAAATCATTAAAAAATACCCTGTCTAAATAGCCATACAGACCACAGCTTCTGAAATCGTTCTTTGCTGAATTTATGATTTCTCACTGCATTTAGGACCTGTTGGCGCAAGTAAAAACTGTAAAACCTTACAATCAGGGCCGGACTGGGAGAAAAATTCGGCCCGGGCATTTTTTTATCACAGCGGCCCACTAAGAAGGGGGCGGGGCAGAGGAGGTGTGTTTTGTCATCACCAATGACAAACACGCTCCCTCTCAAAGTCAGCATGTTGGTTCAATGCTCTTCCAGGGCAGACCATGCGCAGAGCTCTGCTGAAGAGCTCTAGCATGAGAAAAAAGCCCTGTATTTGTTCTGCACAGTGCAAGCAAATTTAATAACATGCTTGCACTGTGTTTCCTTGCAACTTGTCTCTGGTGTCTCTTTAAATGGATACCAGGAGACAAAAATGCCAGGAAAGAGTATTGAGCATGTGTTTGGAGCCTGCTTGTGGGATTGCGTGTGTGTAGAGTGAGCTGATTGTGGTGTGGTATTGTGTAATAAGGTCGGTTTTAGTTGTGTTGTGTTTGTGGTGTAATGTGATGCATATGTGGCTAGGGGCTGTAGAGAATGTGTGTATAGGGGATATAGCAAGTGTGTGCATACAGGCTATAGTGTGTGTGTGTGTATATATATATATAGATGTAGTGTGTGTTTACTTACAAGGAATCTAGTGTGTGTATATATACATATATATATATATATGAGTCTAGTGTGTGTTTGAAGGACCCAGAATGTGTATAGGAGATCTAGTGAGAGTGTGTTTATAACGGTTTCAGAGTGTATATAGGGATCTAGTGTGTGTATGTGTGTAGATGATCCAGAGTTGGGTAAGGGATCTAGTGTGTGTCTGGAATTTAATGTGTTTAGGGGTGCAGTATGTGTGTGAGGGGTGCTGTGTGTGTGTATATATATATATATATATATATATATATATATATAGAAGTATTGTGTATGTCTGTTGTGCAGTGTGTTGGGGGGTTCTGTGTGTATGTGAGGGGTGCAGTATGTATGTGTGAGGGGTATTCCTTAGTAATACCAGTCAGATGGCCATTAAATATGCCACATACAGGAGCCCCACAAATTATGTCACACGCAGGAGCCCCATAACTATGCCACATACAGGAGCCCATAACTATGCCACATACAGGAGCCCAATAAATTATGCCACATCAGAGCCCCATTATTTATGCCTCACCTTGGAGCCCAATTAATTATGCCACACACACAAGCGCCCCTTAATTATGCCACACACACAAGCGCCCCATAATTATGCCACACATGGGGCCCAATAAATATGCCACACATGGGACAGCCATTAATTATGCAACACACAGGAGCCCCACAAGGTGACAATTGTACAATTCGAAAACAATACATATCTATAAACACAGACATCTCTCTATAACTAGTTGCATTTATACTTATTTGAATGATTTAATATTGTATTTAATAAAAATGTTATTGAAAAATTGCATTACTATATTTTTTTCCCTTCCTCTGCACCCACATTGCACCTACAGGACTTAACACAGCACCATACAGTACCCACAGAACTTGCCATCCACCTATATTGCACCCACAGCACTTGGCTTGCACTCATATTGCACCTACACGATTTGGCATGCCACAGTGTCACTTTGCCCCACAGAACTAGCCAGTGTCACTTTCCACATAGTACATGTTATTTTGCCCCACAGACCATGCCACAGCATCACTTTGCCAATTAAAATATGCCAGTATTTAACCCCTCGATATGCCATGATTTAGCCATTCAATATGCCAGGATATTGCCCCTCAATATGCCAGGATTTTGCCCCCAATATGCCATTTAATATGCCAGGATATTGCCCCCAATATGCCATTTAATATTCCAGGATTTTGCTCTCAATATGCCAGGATTTTGCCCCCAATATGCCATGTAATATGCAAGGATATTGCCCCCAATATGCCATGTTATATGCCAGGATATTGCCCCCAATATGCCATGTAATATGCCAGGATATTGCCCCCAATATGCCATGTAATATGCCAGGATATTGCCCCCAATATGCCATGTAATATGCCAGGATATTGCCCCTTAGTATGCTCGTTATGCCACCCTCCTCCCCCCCTTCCCCAGACCCCAGTACTTACCTCGTTCCTGCTCCGTCTCCCGGTGCTCTGAAGGTCCGTGGCTGTGAGGGAAGCGTTGTGAGCTCCCGTCCAGCCGCGCGGAACAATAAAGTTGATTTAAAAAAAAAGTTCCAACAAACTTTATTGACCGCGCGGCTGGAGGGGAGCGCACAACGCTTCCCTCACAGCCACGGACCTGCACCGGGGGACAGAGCAGGAACGAGGTAAGTTTTTTTTTTTTTTTTGAATGCAGGGGACGCCACTGCTGGGGCCTCCCCTGCCGGCCTCGGCCCATGGCCACTGCGGCCCACCGGGCATTTGCCCGGTGGGCCTGATGGCCAGTCCAGGCCTGCTTACAATAGTATCTCTTGGTGGCTATTCAGGAATATGCTGAGGTTTATACACTCTGTGTGCCCTCTATTTGTTGCCCTCTTGTTCTGTACCATGTATTGCCAGTGATTCAAAGAGGTCCGGCAAAAATTCCCCCATTTGGGATTGAGAAACCGTTTCTGGGATACCCGATATTCTTAAGTTCTTCCTTCGGGCCCTGTCCTCTGCATCTGTGGTTTTCAGATCCAATAATTCCATTTTCTTCTTAGTTTGTCTAATTTCTTGTAGGGTGTTCTTTAATTCAAAGGTCAAGCCTTCAATTTGTTGTTCTTTACATTGAATTTAATCCCCCATTTTTTTCCAGCTCTTCTCTGATTCCACTGTAGTGCTTGTCCAGCTCCTTTTTGGTTAAGGGACAGCTGGGCATCCAGACTTTTTTGGAGACTGTCCTGTGTTTCAGTTTGGGTTTCCCCTTCTGTAGGACCCATAGACTGTCTTATGGAATCTTTTGAATCTGTGTCCCGAGGTGCCAGATTGATTTTGGCCTGCATCTTTTCTTTTCAGTTGTTGCTGGGGGGAGAAGGAGGCCATTCTATTTTTTTCCCTTGTCGCTCTTTCCTTCCGGCTCCATCTTTCTGTCCTTTTTAGATTTGTTATCTTCTACCTTTTTGGTAGCCATTTTAAATTTCGTTCTTCTTCCTTCCTTGGTTGTTCCGCTCCCCTCTGCTGATACTCTCACAGATCTTAATGATCCTATGGATGACTCAAAAAAGCCCTTGGTCTGCCAGGCAAGTTATAGCCCATCCTATATTAAAATTATTTTTGGGCCTATATACTTACTTATCCAGTTCGGCATCCACAACCCCTTCTCTTGGTTACAACTGAATGTATTTACTCAAGGAGCCATGCATTTACATAGAACAAGGCTTGTTACCTTATACAGTTGTTACCAAAGAATGAGAAAGCAACACAATCACTGTGCAGTTATCAGGCATGTCTGTCCACCGGGAGTAAAAAAAGGTATAGAGATTTCCACTTATTTAGTATTTCACCATCTCTGCACGACAGGATTGCTTACTCACTCTGTGCAGTGGATTCCCCCTTGAGTTCTCTGTCCCACGGGTAACCTTCTGGTTGTTGGCATTCTAGTGCTCTGGTCCCATACTCTCCTCTATGCCAGCTATGATCCTGTTGGTCTAATCTCCGTCAGAAGTCTTCGGCTCCCATGCCTCTGGTGCTCTAGTCATTGGCGTTCTGGTGCCCTGGTCCCGTACTCTCCTCTATGCAAGCTGCGATCCCATTGGTATAAGCTCTGTCAGCAGTCTTTGGCTCCCATGGCTCCGGTGCTGGGCCTCAGTCTTCCGTCTTGCTCGTGCTCCATCAGAGTGCTGCCTCATCACGCCCAACCTACAGGAGACAATTTGGCCATTTGTGACACCTCCCCCCAAACACATTTTTATATCCACTTATACCTTTCCAATCCCTTGTGTCGTTCAGCTCTGCACTGTTCGACAACAAATCCCAGAGTTATGGAAAGCACTGCTAACAGTCAGATCCCTGAGGGCCTACAGGCTTGACCGCAATAAACCTTGGCATCCTCCCTGATGGCAGCCCTGGCCTCCATGCACCAATCCGGCTCTGTTCCCCCACAGCCTCACCCCATCTGTGTGAGCTCTGTCTCAGGGGACTCGTTCCACTCATGGTAACAAACAGCCCCGTAGAAACACCCATGGTCAGACACCAGTGTCGTCCTAAACAGTCCAAGCCCACCTCCAGACGCCCTCCTTCGGAATCCAGAGAGGTTGCCGAGGATTACCTAACTCTGGATGAATAGAGTTATGATTCTGTTAGGGAGCCTTCCCTAACCACCGTTCCCAGATCTGACCTTCACCAGGAGATCCTTGATTCTGCAGGACTGGCCTTCTTTGATCCCCATACCCTGAGGTACCCACGCTCCTCAGAGTGGTCTCCCCCACTGCATATTGCATAATTTCTCAAATATGACGTCCATTGGACAAAGACGTGCGCCAGAAACTTAGGGTTGAATGCCCCAGAGCTACTCTCCCTGACAAGGTGTCGAACACCCCCAACTTTGTAACCACCTTTGTGACCTTCATGACCAAGAGCGGCAGAGACCCTCACAAGGGCCTTGAATAAGTTCTCCGAGCAACCCAAGACAAATTGCTTGTCTCCAGCTCCGTCCCAAATATTTATCATAGCTGATGTGACCTTCCACACACCCTTTAAACTTACCTCCCTGGGCCTCGAAATCCTTATACACCAGGAACTCTCCACCCTCTACCTTAAAGGGGCTATAGAATGGTCCCCAGGTTCCCCCTGCTTCGTCAGCAACATGTTTCTTGTCACCAACTCTTTTGTAGTGTACAGGCATGTCAAAATGGTCTTCCCTACATCTCCCTTTGGGATCTCGCACGGGTCATAGGCTTAATGTTTCTACAACCACCTGATATGCCTCACGGACGAAGTCCGCTTAGAATGATGTTGGCGTCTTAACCACACGGAGGCGCAGAATGGTCGCGCTGGTGAGCTGCCTGCGACACCGTCACTACGAGTGGTAACTGAACACCAGAGGAACAGGGTCTGCACATAAATTGCCTGGAACTGATCAACAGTTTTGCGAACAGTCGTGCGAACAGACAGATTTAGCTGGCTTCCAGATCCTGTTTCTGGCAACAGTTGCCTTCGCCCAGTCGTGGCTACTCACGGAAGCCTACACATTTTCCCCTTTGTGCTCATCCTCAGTTTCCTCCACCATCTCCTGCGGCTACAGGTTACTATCCTGCTGATCACTCCCCAACTCCTCGAACTGTCTTGTGATCACCCCTGCGCCTCCCTCCCTTTCCCAGATCTTCAATCAGACCCGTGTGTGTGGGGACACAATTTCCCCCCGCTTATGTTACAACAGAAGCTAATCCTGGTGGCTTGGATTGTTTCAGGGCTTCCTGGTCAATCTCAGAAATATCAGACACAGCTCAATCACTCCCCTGGGACTCCAAGGAAAAGCTATCTATAGGCTTGGAGGGTATGGCACAGCTGGTGTATGGGACAAGACCTTGATCCCTTTACAGCTCCTGTGATACCTTTTTAAAAATTTTCTAGCGCACCTTTTTGCCCTGGGGAAATCTTCCCGGACCATCAACATTTTCCGCTACGCTATAGCAGCAGCGCATGCGCAAGGGTTGTAGTGTTGGCAGGGATCCAACTGTTTGCCATCTCCTCCAGGGTATGCGCATGTCTCAACCTCCTCCTTCATGGTACTCTTTCTTTTGGGACGTCTCTATAGTCCTCTGATTCATGCAAGATTGGTCCGATAACTCTGCCCTATCCCTTCAACAGCTGTTGGCCAAACTTGTTATGCTGGTTTGCCTAGTTTCCCTTTGTACGGTTGCGGACGTCTGGTCCTTTTAATTTTCTCCTGAGGGAGTCTCCGTCGCTTTATCACGACACACTAAAACAAATTTCTCCTCTATTTTCTATCGTTACTTCTCCAACAGGCCTAAGCTCTGCGTGGCTGGGTGTGTGAAAGATTACTTAGCTGCTTTCGGGTCCCCTTCTTATGTTATCATTTAATGTGGTGATGGGGGCATGTAATGTGTATTATAGGGGTGATGGGGCATGTCCTGGGTGTGCAATGTGGGTTATGGAGCATGTCCTGGGTGGGCAACGTGGGTGATGGGGCATGTCTTGGGTGTGTAACACTGGTAGGGGGATGCTCGAATTTTTTCTGCCTAGGGCAGCACAAGACCAAGATACAACACGGGGCTACATAGGCTCTTATACCCGCTACTGTTCACTGATTGGGCAGACACCAGGTGTAGCATGCTTTGGATATCTCTCCTGCTGCAGCCTTTTCCTTTCCAGTCTTGCTTATTGAAAGGAACTCTTTGTTCGAGACTGTGAGGCGCCCACCACTGTTGTGTACTTGAGTGAATTTTTATATTTAAGCAGATGATATTTATTAAATGTATATTCATGCTTCGTACTAATTGGAATATCTTGCCATCATGCCCTATATAGTTTGAGCTCATCAAGTCTGTGAAAATGAAAGAATCATAATTTATCCAGTGTGCTCCAACTTTGATGTGCTGAAAAATCCCTTGGAAGTCTGTGAGTGCAATACCTCAGGGGGGAAGTTTTGTCGATTTTGCCCCTTTTGAATAGCCATTATCACCACACTTTCTACTTAAAAGGTTGTTTAATATTGTTTCCTACAGCTTAACTTGAGTGAACCTACTCACATTCCTGTTTTAGTTGCAATTTTTGTGTGGTATGGGCCACACTGATTAGTTGCTGCTGAGGTTTTGACTACAGCACTGGGTACACTCTTGTTTTGTATATAAAGATTAAATACTGTGGTATTTGCATATCCCCAATATGGCCTTTTGCTGCAATTATTTAAGATGGCTGCCGACAGGATGTGAGGTGATTCTAAGCTGGCTCCCTCATTTTGAACACCTGTCTGATAGCTAATTATACCCTGATCCCAGACTCACCACCAGACTTACATGGTCCCAGTCTTGTGCAGTATTGCCATTTGATTTTTTGTTAGCGATTGGCTTGTTTTCTGGCTCCTACCTGATCTTGTGTTTTGATCTTCACTTCCATTCCCGACTCTGCTGCCTGTTCCCAGGGATAGGCACAGACCAAGGCTGTAGTGGACAGTCTCAAAAGTACAGACTTTGGTGAAGGACACAAAGGTGCATTTCAAATGTCAAGACAAAACAAATAAATAAAAACAAAACACTCATTATGTAAATAGAAGCTACTTTAATCAGATATTGATAAATCGGTGGTAAGGCACATTTATCAAATGATAAAACCTTTTTCTATTTCCTTCCGCTGCCTCTCCACTCTTTTCTCCCACAAATTTATCCTGCCCGCATTTCATTAGTTCCCTCACATCACTTCAGTGAACCCACACAAGACCACCCAGATTGCCCCAACAAGACTTGGCCCAGCACCCAGATTCACAGGACTTCATTGGTGTCAGAAGGTGAGCAGCGGTTTGTCCAATGCCCAGCCTACAACATCCTCTCATTGGTCTCTCGCGCTCCCCACTTGTTTAGGGAAATCAGAGCATCAACGTCCGCAGACAAGCAGAGAGCACGAGAGGACCTCAAGCTGGCTCTCACCCCCGGCAACATGATCCTTTCAAGCTTGCTGGAAAAAACTAGCAGGATACTCCATGAAGAGGTAATGCTAGACAAGACTGTGTAAAGTAAAGTGAAGACCCTATTTTGACGGCCCTAGAAGTCACAGTAAAGGTCTTCTCTGTACTTTAGGGCAGAAATGAGACCCACACACGGTTAACCCCCCCCCCCCCCCCCAATAAGCAATGTGGGAGGCTACGGGAAATAAAGAGATAACAAAATCTCTAGAGGTTCATGAAATAAAACAAAAACACCATAGGACCGTGGGATTAGGCTCCTACCTAAGGTAATCCAGAAATTAATGTTAAGTGTTAAAGGGGAGAACATTCTTGATTACAAGGATCAATCTCCTGCCCAACCCGTCTCACAGTCACTATGTGGGAGATCATTAAAAATACATTCAATATTCAATACAAAAAGGAAACCAATCTAAAATTATATATACAAAGCTAAAGATATATTTATTAAAGATGGTTTATATAGAATAAGAAACCCTTCAAAATGTCAGAAAATTAATGAATGAAATATGTACAAAATGAAAAAAAAAAATGTCCATAATAAACACACTTTGCAAATGGATAGATTTTTTTTTTTTAGTATTTCCAATGTACCTACACAAAACATTTTCCAGCTTTCCGGAAATTAGATATGTTGTTTGAGACACTATTTAAAGCAATGTTCACATTTTTTTTCTTTGAGGAAAGTAATCTCGATACGCAATTTTTCTGCTTCCTAAAAAAGAAGAAAAAAAATATATAAAACAGAAATCCATAAACATGCTGAAGACCTAATTTGGCAGCATCATATAAAGGAATAAATATATAAACACAGAAACAAACAAGTTTTCAAGAATCAACCTTCTTATCAGTAACTACACTACCCGGATGCTTCTTCAGCTGTCAGATATCCTCAATTTTGCAAACAAAGGCACTCACGAGTCTTAGATAGTCAAATTACTTTTATTAAGGTGAAAAACCGTAAATCCACGTTTCAGTCCTTATGTAGGACTTTTATCAACAACCCTTTGTTTGTGAAAATAAATATTTATTTTTAAGAAATATGTATATTATTGTGCACCATTGAAAATATATTCTCCACTATTATTTGCAAAAGGGTGCTATTATGTCACAAAGCATAGAAATAGCAGCAGACTGCGGCAATCTAACAACTGTTCATTTTTAAAGGACAAATAGAGCTTACTTCCTTACCATTTTTTGAGGATTTAACCCTTTATGTACTCTATAAAATTTAATAAAGGAAGTAAAAATGAAGGGGAAAAAAAAAGCGATTTAAAAAAAAAAAAAAAATAATAATAATGTTTTCTCCTGGGACACACTACATCTCTCTCCTCTTGTTATTTTACACAAGATCAAAGTGTGTGAGTAAGAAAGAGGGAGGATCCAGTGTTCACAGAACACTGCCATGTATTCCATGTTATCTCCGTTGTTGATTTGCACAGCTATCACATCAATAAGTACAAAAAATAATGGTTGATCCTGGTCTATATAAGTATTAAAGCAACCAGGATCAACCTACTCCATAAAGCCCCCAAATTTGGGGGAGGATAGGGGTGAATTGTGACAAGGCCCTAGGCTTTTTGCTGAGATAGTGTCTCAGCAATTGTAGCCTAAAACAGCCCCTTTTTTGGGGCGTTCCAGGATGCCTTAATTCAGAGTTATCCTGGTACCTCCTTCCCCTTATTTGCATTGGGTGAGGAGTGTGATTGACAAGCCAGTGATGAATATTATTTTTCGCTTTCTTTGGATAGCCTCATTTGTGAGGCTTCCAAGAAGGTTGGATGGCACAGATCATGGCTATTTTAACGCATTTGAAGCCACTATATGTATGGATATGGTCGTGAAGGGGTTCGGGTTTTTCTTAAATAAATTTAATTTGCTCCTAAATTGTTCTGTTTGGCTCAAAGCTTTTACATATTTTTAAAGCATCTTTATATTACCTACCTCAATAAGTTTATTATTATCCTTCTTAAGTTTGACAAGGTGTTGAATCTTCTGGTTAAGGTTTTGGTGACCAAGCAATTTTCCATTCTCTTCGGTGAGAAACACAACTTGTTTTTTTAACATATTCAGTTCCTAGAATTATAAATTAAATACGGACATAATATTCATTCTATTTTTTTATAGAGACAATCTTCTTTAAGAGACAGCTATATCACCGCTGTACTGACTTTATAAAAAGGGATAGTCCACTTCCCTCCCACCCTCCACTTGATTTAATGACTACATGGTTGAATGCAAAGACATTGCAAAAGACTGGCTTTGGCTGATGCATTTGCCACATTTAAGTATGTAGCTACACCTGTGGGGCAGATAATCAAATCTGTAAATCCTGTACTGTTGCAGGAATTCAAAATCAGCCTCAGGAAAATTCTGCACAATGGGGTCAGCTGGGGTTTGTATGACCCACCCTAAAAACTATGGATTAAATCTGCGTAGGTCTTCTGATGAGCCAGTCACCCAAACAATGCATTATTAGAACTTCATACACCATCACCATGTCAAATCTCTACAAATCAGTAGATGGGAAGGTGTAAAAAAGGAGTACAGGATATCTCCAGAGTGGGCTTTATAGTCCATTCAAAATCATGTATTAAGCCTTTCAGGCTGGCAACACTGAGGATTAACGGCTCTCTCTCCCCTATCATTTGGGAATGTACTGGTATAAGTTCCCTTTTCTGTGTGTGTAGGTCTCATATTCGGCAGACCTATCGCGATCCCCCCCCCCCCCCCAAAACAAACAAACAAACAAATCTGCTGTTTTTGGAGCCACAAAATAAATATCCCATGCATATTATTGTACAAAGATGGGACAAGTCTGCCCAAGTGGACATCCAGATGTGATTTAAATGACAGGAGGGAAGAGCAATGCTAAAACCTCTGCTAATCTTACAGAAGGTACTGTAGAAAGTACTTCAGGGAAAAGCTGGGCCATCTTTTGGAAACTGGCAGGGGATAAAACATACATATTTGAGCCGGGGGAGGAGGAGCCCAACCTGCCCACAACAAAACATGTAGCGTGAGATTGATTGCTCCTACCCAATGTTGGCAAGAGGGAAAACATACTCCAATGAGAGTCAAATGGAAGGGATCTCTTTTTGGTGAGCATCTTACTGCCCTACCGAGATTTGAGTAGCTGCTCTCACAGAGCCTTACCAATGATTTCATGGATACACAAACAGCCAACCATTAAACAAATTAGAATAATAAGCGGAGTATTCTTTAGCACTGTGTATAGACCTCACACTATCATGATTACTATACATCCTTAACCATCAGCCAATTGTCATACATAATGCAGCCTGCAGTACAGAGAAAACATTTCAATTTGGAGGTGGCGTAATAATTTAACTTAAAGCTTGCTGTCCAGGTGTTAACTGTTGGCATCAAATGTAAGGTCAATTACACTTTGGCAAATTTATAAAAAATCTTGGCACTGTCTAAACATAGGTGAGAAATGCAGCTTACTTAGAAACAGTTCTTGAGGTGTAGTGTGAAATATGGAGAAGACAACATTCCTGCACAATGTGCAACAATCCCAATAAATTCAATGGTCCCCTTCAAAAGTAGGACACACTACTATTTAGGTAAATTTAAAAAGCAGACGTAAGCAGTAAACTGTTCTTGTTACCTGTGAAAGCTTTTCAGTCTCTTCATACTTTCCCTCTAGCAGTGACCTTATTTCTTCTTTCTCCTGAAAGGCTTTGGATTCTAAACCTCTTGTTCGTTCTATTTCTTTGCTCATCTCAGCTAGCGAGTGCTCTTTACTTTTTAGATTGTTTCTTGTGTTTTGCAATCTGTGAAATAAAATCCGCAAAATTAATCACATTTTTTTAACATTAATATTTGTCTAAATTCAAATTGTAATTGTTACCTTTAAATTTAGGATTTTAGACACATGATGCATAGAATGTGGATTTAAACCTTTTTGTCTTAAAAATGCTTTTTTATTTTTTAGGAATTAAGTTTTTCATGGGATTCTTTTCTAACAACCATTCTCAAAACTATTATCTATAATCACTTTACTGTAAGAAACAAAAATATATGATGCTTAGCATCTATCCAAATAGGCAATTTTGAAATAAATAAAATAATTTGTTCACCAGGAATTTGGAGATACCTATACACATATATACACGCTTCTGTATAATTGAGTAGTGCCTGTTATACATTAAAATCAAGGATGCATTAGCTATATAGGATTATATTCCTAAAACCAGCAGAACTAAGGTTTGTAAAACGTATCTATATTTAGTAGCATACATTTGTTCAGTATAGATTAATTGTTGAGGAATACCCATAACTACTCACTAAGCAGACCTCTTCATCACTAGTGCCATACTTACTCTGCCTCCAATTTCACTAGCTGATCTGTTACTTTACTCTGTGGAGAAGAAACAAAAATCGATGAAAGCATAATATGAACATATTTCAACAAAGAGAAAGATTTATTTAAAACAAATAACAGCATAGCTTGTGATTTTAATTTTTTCTTCATTAAGATTTATACAGTGCAATAGAGATTTCTAACAGAGAACCAATTTAATGCACCAAGATGTGAGGCAGACAAGTCAGCTTTTTAGATCATCAGTGTATTATGATCCCAGTAACTTTTCTTATTTTACAACAATTTTCCTTTCACTGTCTTGCCAACCCTCTTTAGCCACCCTTGCCTTTATCAGTCAAACCCACACATTTATTTTCCATCCAAACACAATAGTATAAATGGAATATACCTGGGCTGTGCTATGGGGTTGATGTTCAACCACGGAACCTCTACCTTATACCAACAGGAGGTATTAAGGCAGTAGAGGGATTGGGGTGATAACTCCCCCACCACCGAAAGAAGCAAGCAAGAATTAAGATCCATTAACAAGATAATTACACATATGAAATATATCTGAAAGATTACTACCTTCTCCATTCTTTCTGAAACTTCCTTCTCCATGTCTTCCTTCAGCACCTGCATGTCAGGTTTTTGATCAGTGCTAGAAAATTAATAAAAACATAATAATGATTAAAATGATGTATGCAAGACTTGTGTACTTCAAGCGTGTGAAAATTGGCAGTAATAACATTATTCCTAGCTAATAAAGATTACATTTACAGGATTAAAATAGGCACTTATAAAAAGTAACCTACTTTACAATGTTTTACCGTATTTGCTTGAATATAAGACAAGGTTTTTTTTCAGAGCAAATGTCTTACATTCGAGGTCGTCTTATAATCTGACCTCAAATTGAGGTCAGATTATAAGACAGGGATCCAGGTCCCCAGCAGAGCTGCAGGGGACCTGGATCCCCCTCTCTAGCAGCAGGGGATGTCTGTGCGATGAGCGCAGACTCCCCTGCTGCCGCCCGGCACGACCGCCAGGGCTTCTATGAAGAAGCCGGGTACTTCCGCTTTCGTCACAGAAGTCCCGGCGATCGTGCCGGGCGGCAGCAGGGGAGGTCTGCGCTCATCGCGCAGACATCCTCTGCTGCCCCACTAGCCACCAGGGAGAATCGGGCAGCTGGGGGATGTCTGCACGATACGTGCAGATATCCTCCATGCTGCCTGACACGGCAGTCTATTATGACGGGCCGTGTCGGGCAGCATGGAGAATGTCTGCACGTATCGTGCAGACATCCCCCGGCTGCCCCCACTAGCCACCAGGTAAAGAATCAAGGGGAGGGGGAGATAGAGAGAGACTAGTTGGGAGGGAGGGGGTAGATAGAGAGAGATTAGTTGGGAGGGAGGGGGGAGATAGAGAGAGATCAGTTGGGAGGGAGGGGGGAGATAGAGAGAGAGATCAGTTGGGAGGGAGGGGGGAGATAGAGAGAGAGATCAGTTGGGAGGGAGGGGGGAGATAGAGAGAGATCAGTTGGGAGGGAGGGGGGAGATAGAGAGAGAGATCAGTTGGGAGAGGCCACAAAGAAATAAAAACAAGAAATGCATTTGTATAATATCAATTTTTTATTAAATATTAAAAAGCAATTTACATATATATAAGTTAAACTTTTTTTTTCCTATAGGGTAGTCTTATATTCAGGCTTTTAGTCTTTTCCTAAAGGAATATACAAAGTTTGGGGGGGTCGTCTTATAATCAGGGTCGTCTTATAATCGAGCAAATACGGTATTTTTGGATTCTTATTTGGTATACATATTGTATGTGTTCAGAAAATAATAAAACACTTATTAACTTACTAGTTAATGATCACTATTCACAACAGATGTTCTTTAACAATTGTATGCTGAAAAAGGGACTAAACCCAAAAATGTATTTTGTATATTAAAAAGTCCATGATAAGAGGTGTGAGCTAGAGCCTAAGTAAAATTATACAAGATGACATGTCACTGCTTAGTTTTGCCAGCACACTGGAGCAGGTCAAAAGTCAAGTGTTAGGTAAGCCATTTGACATGGAAACTTTTGGGGGATCTTAATTCCTTATTCCTAAAAAAGGAATTAGCATTCAACTAACAGAACATATAATTTCAAAGCCATTGCAGCTTGGGTGACCAAACTGTCTAGTAATATTGGTGGGCTATCCCGCTAATGGCTAGTCAGGTATGTTTCATGCCAATATTTTTTATTTTTTTTTGGCCACATTTCATTATTGTATAATACAATATTTATTCCTTGCACAATAAATCAAATACATCTTCAAAGCAATTTTCATAATGCCTAGCTGTCCTTAAAAGTGGAGAAAAGAACAAAGTTTTTCTTTATGAACAAAATGATGTCCTATTTAATTCCTTAAATGGTGATATCTGGTCATGTATAACTTGAGAAGGGTATTGTATTTTACTGGCCATGCATAACTTGAGAAGGGTATTGTATTTTACTGGTCATGTATAACTTGAGAAGGGTATTGTATTTTACTGGCCATGCATAACTTAAGAAGGGTATTGTATTTTACTGGTCATGTATAAAAGCAGAATATGGAATTGCTGAAATTTTGGATTAACAGTGGTAAACAAGAATAGGAAAAGGGTTGAGCTTGATGGACGCAAGTCTTTTTTCAACCTAAACTACTATGTAACTCACCATAGGTGCTTAAAAAACAAACCAACCTTAAATTCCCTTCCAGTGCACATCTGGTCCCAAATTTCAAAAGGAGGTGGGGGGGGGGGGGGGGGGGTGCTTATTTGCATCCACTTTAATAGGCTTGGGGGTGCATTTCAGAGTGGCACCTGTGCTATAGGAAGAAGCAGGATATAGACCCTAGGTTTGGTTGCTGCATAGGATGCCAGCAAAAAATAAATAAAAAATGGAAACAAATCTACTTAAAATGACCAGATTTAAATTGGCAGTTCCATCTACTTTATTTTATGTGTGTTGTACATGTTTAATATAAAGAAACTCCCCCAAAGGAAGGAGAACAGACTCAGGCTCCTAGTGTAGGCTCAGTACGTTGGGGAGTATTACCTTGCCATGCTTGATCCGTTTGGTGCTTCATAGCCACTCATCAACAGTGCTGATGTGAACAAAAAGAATTCCACAGGAAATTATACTGCTAGCACTCTGGTTCAAGGTGAATAAAAAGTAATTTATTGTTGAGCAAAAGAAACAAAATGCATGGACATAAGTGCACTTATGATTAAGAGTCAGTAGACTCGAAAGGTGCTATAATTTCCTGTGGAATTCTTTTTGTACATGTTTAATATGTAAGAGGAACTTATTTTTATTTAAAACATTTTACGGTGCTCTTTGTAGTTTTACAATGAAAATAATTTCACTGGGACCTCTAAATTCAATGAACTTGGAGAGATGAGCAGGACTATTTCTATAGCAACAGCAATAAATCTATTACTATAACTATGGCCATGCACGGTTTTAATCAGAAAGAAAAACTTCAGAGAAGTACATCATTTAATCTATACATTTGCCAGCAATATAGGAAGCACAATGTATACAATTAACACTTTACTATCTATCTAACAGAGATATTATCATCTACATCAGGGGTAGGCAACCTGAGGCCCTCCAGCTGCTGATGAACTACTTTTACCAGAATACTCTTTCAGCTACCAAGCTAGCAGAGGAGTATGGGAAATGCAGTCCTGCAACATCTGGAGGACCGCAGGTTGTCTACCCCTGATCTACATCATTAACATGGTCAACTTATTTGTACTGCTACACTTTTTAACTTTTAATGTAAGTTTTATCTACACCAGATTGTTAAAGCCGAAACTGAGCTAAGAAATTTCATGATACAGACGTTCACCCACTTGAATTATGCTCAAATAAAACGGATTTGAGAATGCTCACTAAAAACCATACAACGGATTTCCAATGGAAAACTGAAAACCTAGTTTTTATAATTTCATAATTTAGTGTTCATTACAAAGCATTACTGCAGATTTCAAAAGCACACTACAACCAAGCATCTCTCTATATTAAACAGTTTTGATTGTGACGCAGAGATATAGCATTGCACAACGGGGTTGACTGATCATAATCTTACCTGGTTTTGCATTGGGCACTTAGGCTTTGGATCTCCAGACGCATGTTTTCCATTTCACATAGTTGTGCCTAAAACATGCAAACATCAGTATAAGAAAAAAGGGAATGCTTTTTAAGAAAATGTAAAAAAAGCTTTTATTGTGACTGTAGCGGGTACAGGCACTGGATAAAACTGAAGCTATGTACTAAACAACAAAAAGAACCCACCCACAAATGTATGAATAGTACTTTTTCATGATTTGTTTATTTGTAAGGCACATTAATCTTCCACTCTTCCAATATTAGCAAGCAAAGCATACAGATAGGAGATAATATACGGTCATATTTTAGGGCACTGTAGCAGACACCTGATCAGGTTCTTTGTAGACCCTGTGTCTGCTTCAAAATTTTAATGTCTCATGAGGTCACTAGTGACAGAAGTCTGTCACACAGTGGTTATACTGTGTTATTACATTTAGCCCATCAGCGTGAGACCAATCAAAGTTCCCTGCAGTGGGATATACAGCAAAGCGTGACGCTGGGGGCAGCAATGTTTGGAGGATGTTCTATGGCAGGGGCCCTCAAACTTTTTAAACAGGGGGCCAGTTCACTGGCCCTCAAACCGTTGGAGGGCCGGACTATAGTAAAAACAAAAACTATGAACAAATTCCTATGCACACTGCATATATCTTATTTTTAAGTGAAGAAACAAAACGGGAACAAATACAATATTTAAAATGAAGTAAAGTTAAATCAACAAACTTACCAGTATTTCAATGGGAATAGTGTGCCAGTCAGATGCCCAGGAATAGTGTGCCAGTCAGATGCCCAGGAATAGTGTGCCAGTCAGATGCCCAGGAATATTATGCCATTCAGATGCCCAGGAATAGAGTGCCAGTAAGAGCCCAGGAATATTATGCCAGTCAGATGCCCAGGAATATTATGCCAGTCAGAGCCCAAGAAAATTATGCCAGTCAGATGCCCAGGAATAGTGTGCCAGTCAGATGCCCAGGAATAGTGTGCCATTCAGATGCCCAGGAATATTATGCCAGTCAGAGCCTAGGAATAGTGTGCCTGTCAGATGCCCAGGAATATTATGCCATTCAGATGCCCAGGAATATTATGCCATTCAGATGCCCAGGAATAGTGTGCCAGTCAGATGCCCAGGAATAGTGTGCCATTCAGATGCCCAGGAATATAGTGCCAGTAAGAGCCCAGGAATAATATGCCAGTCAGATGCCCAGGAATATTATGCCAGTCAGAGCCCAAGAAAATTATGCCAGTCAGAGCCCAAGAAAATTATGCCAGTCAGATGCCCAGGAATAGTGTGCCATTCAGATGCCCAGGAATATTATGCCATTCAGATGCCCAGGAATAGTGTGCCAGTCAGATGCCCAGGAATATTACAGTGCTCGTTATACCTCCCTCCTCCCCCCCCCCCTTCCCCATCACTTACCTCCAGCTGCTGTGTCCCCGGCCGGACGTCTCACGCAGTGTTCCCTCCTCCCTGCACGGAGGAGGGAAACAGTTACCGGATCCGGATGTGACGAAACGTCACATCCGGTCGCGGTGATTTTTTTTCGTTTTCCTGCAGCCGCATCTTCTGCGGCTGCAAGAAAAAAAAAAAAAAAAAAGCTAAACAGCGGGGAGTGCCGGCAGCACCCCCCGCGGGCCGGATAAATGTGCTTGGCGGGCCGCATGTGGCCCGCGGGCCGTAGTTTGAGGACCCCTGTTCTATGGCATCCTTGTGGTTGATATCATCATGCATTTAAAGGTTAAAATGTAGTAAAAACTAAAGGAGCTAAATGTGCAATAGGTCAATGTTTTAGTTTGAATACCTTAAGTCTGAGGATTTCTTCATTTTTGGATATTCTCTCTTCACTGAATTCTGATACAAGAAGTTCCAAGGTAGCATTCATGTTTAATAGATTGGTAAATTTAGGACCAAGGGCATTGTCCTGTGGAGTTTTGGGAGTCTGCAAAAAAATAAATAAAAAAAATGTGCATTCAGAGTGACTTCAGGCACACAGCTGAAATCATTCACAGGAATCGGTGACATTTAGCCAGCGACCAGTTAGATCAGTATTTTTCTGACCTCTTGTGAGCATGGTTTAAATACAGGTTTACTTTAATGGAAAAGTTGGAAGAGGGTGGCTTTAAGAGAGCATTAGGTACATTGCAAATACAAACTTATCTGAAAAAATAAATTGTGTGAATGAATCATGTCATGTTGTTGTTATATTTTGCATTAACAGGCCGATAGAAAAAGATAGTGTCCTGAACAATGAAGTGAGCCAAGAAAGTTTTATCTAGGTCAGGGTCCAAGTTTTTTTTTTCTGAAATGGACCAGAAATCCATCTGTGTATTGGACCACACTGATTTTTGCCTTTACAGTAATGGTGAAGAGTAGCTTTTTACCTTTAGAGATGGCTGTTTATTTAGCAGTGATGCAGGTTATTTCCCTTAAGAAAGCTAGTAAGAACATGGGTATTCAAGTCAATTTGGGGCTGCACCTTGCTGTCAGATGGGCTGCATTTGGCCCATGGACCGCACATTGGATACTCCTGATCTAGGTCCATGTAGAAAACATGCATTACAATGAAGATTTAGTTTTCCCTGTTATCTTTTATGGCACTAAATGAGAAAGACAAGCAACTGCCCCGTCTCATTCCTTTCTTGCCCACACATCTTTGCTATTGCACTAGCAAAGAAAAGTGGAGTTTGGAGGGCATTTTAGATGGGTTGTGGTCCCCTAGAAATCACTAGGAGGCAGCACGCTCTGCTGTAAAAAAAAAAAAAAAAAGGAAAACAGAAGCAAGCATTAGTTGCTCTCTATTAAAGTACTGCCAGGGCCAATTGCCCCACCTGGACCCATTGTAGAAGCCTCTCTGGTGCTGGACCACCACTATACTTTGTAGTGATCACTGTAGTGTAAATCACAACATACCATACCACTATATATGAACTGCAATATATTAATTTACTCATGATATATACAGAGTATGTCATAGGTAGGAGATAAACGTGAAGTCCTCATTTAGACCACCTAGATGTTCGATTTTAACAGGACCGTCTAGTCCCCAAACTCACATTGGTGCAAGATTAAGATTACTGCTTGTATTACTCCAGATATTATTTATGCTTATTGATAAAGCCCTTTTCATTTTTAACCTACATTGTTTATATGTCTGAAATGTTAACCTGTCCCATCCCCCCCCCCCCCCCCCCATTTTGTTTTCTGTATGCACTCCCTTCAAAATTGCATAGCAAGGAAAGCTGTCTACAACCCTCTAACAGTCTGGCTTCGCTGGCTGTTGCTGGACTGAATTCAGATGCGATTTCTGCTTAAAGCTGTTATAGCATATTTAAACAGTCAAGGGGGAACTTAAAATGAATCCCTCCAAGGATCTTTTCCAACAGACAAGCAGAATTCATGAGCAGACAACCTGTCCCTTCCAAGACAATGGTCTCTACATCAAAGTTTCCATTATGTATCTCTGGGGTTTACTAGAAGTGGATCTGTTGGTCACCAGAGAAAACACCGAGGTAGAATTCTTCTTCTCCCTAAACCCAAGAGACAATCCGATGGCTCAAAATGCTGTTGCCTAGACATGGTCCTTCAAACCGACTTGCATTGATTTTTGCGTTTGAGAGTCATCTGGAAGCTACAGGCAGATTTAACCTCAGCAATACTAATTGCTCAAGACTGGCCAACGAGAGAGTAGTACTCTGACTTTCAATGGCTAAGAGTATGGCTTCTACTACAGGGACCTCTGTTCCATCCCAATACAGGAATGTTTCCTCTGACCACATGGCAACTGAAAGGTCAATATTGAGAGGAAAATGTTTTCATCTTCAGTAATACCTTACTCAAAAGTAGGAAACTGGTTACTTTCATTAGATATATTGACATTTTGAAGACCTTTTCCTTAATCTTTCTTCAAGATGGCTTTGACAAGAGCTTGCGGCCCGCAACTCTGAATGTTCACATTCGTGCCATATCTGTCTGAGACCTGGCAGAAGGAAAATCAATGAAGAGTTTCTGTAAGGCCATAAGCTACATAAGACTCCGCTCAATTGTCTCTCCATTTCTCAAACACGTCCTCAATTTGAACCTCTTACAGAAGTTTCTCTTTCCTGTGTATCCCAAAAACTAGTATTTCTTATTGCCATCACCTTGTCCTTATTCCTTCAACCTAGATGAGCCTCTGTTCTCACTTCATTCCCCAGGACACCATTGTGAATATGCTCATCTCTGTGTCTTATCTGTCACACACTTCCAAAAGAATTAGCTAAGTGGAAGAGAAAATACTACAAAGTGTTTTTATTTAGAGTTGCAATTTATAATGTCACTGTAGTTACCTGTGGAAACTGGATTGGAGAAAGAGGACTGCTGCATTTCTGAATAGGTTCATGATCAGGGTTTTCCCTTTTAAGGTCTTCACTTTGTTTTACCTAAACAAATAAAACATGCAACAGTTAACCTACAAACCCATATGCATGGAGAGATTAAACAAGAACCCAACAATCTTGGTAAATGGCAATCCACTGAATAAATAATTTTATCATTCTAAAATCCTACATGGTGATGTTCTAATCTAGATCATACATGTAAAAATTACACTGAAAGTTTTGTTTTTATACTGGTTTCTTTAATAAAAGCAGACTATAAAATTACTGTGGCACTTGTACTTTGTGAGTGCATCTTAAAAGATCCACACCAGGTTTGACAGAGCGAGACTCATTTGCAGACTCAGACTTCAATTGCAGATGAGGGGCAGCAGGTTGAACAACCCTTTCTAAACTGTAAGGATCGACAATCTGAATGTCCCATGAGTAGTCTAGGCAAAGTTTTAGTGTGAATATTTTAGATATTTCCAGTAACCCAAATTTTGGAAAAAAGTAAGAACAGGAAACCCAGCTTGCAAGAAACATGTCACTGCCTGTTTTTAAGTGTACAGTCAATTAGAATCAAACAATAGTAAGGTATATTATTCAACACATTAGATAAATGCAGACATACTATATACCTGAATAGTTAGTTCTGAAATCAACTGCTCTTGTTTAAGCAGTTCTTCTTGATTAGTTTGAAGAAACATTTCCTGTTTGTTAAAAGCTTCTGTTAATTTGGATAGCTGTTCGGTTGCATGAGCCAAGTCATCACACAAAAGCTCTCTCTATTAAGAAAACAAATAAAAAAAAGTTTGTTGGATAAAAAACAATTGCATATTAAAAATGACAGTTGAAAAAACAAAGTGGTTCTAGGGCTAGAACCAGTTCAGAATTGTACGTAAGGGAGCTGTTCATTTAAGAAAAAGCCTACCTCAATCGTATCAGCAGACTCTCTCCTCTCCAAGCTTTCTCTTAGCTCTTCAATAAGTTTCTCTTGCTTTTCTAAGATTATTCTACTTTCTTCTTTTTCTAATAAAGCAGAACTGTACTTTGTCTGTGAAAGGATTGGGGGTAGGAAAAAAAAAAAAAAATCAAGAATATGTAATTCACAATAATAGCACAAGAAAATAGGGCCTCAACATTTAAATCAAAATTATGCCTATGCTTTATAACCGTCAACAAAACAACTACCTTCCTCCACTATACATTGTTTAGACAAATGTAATGAACAAATTCAGCATAAAACATAATACCGTAATAAGCTCGATCTTTACTTAAAGCAGTAAAGTGGTTCGTTTTTCTAAAGTAAAAGGTTTAAAACAAGGATAGGGCAAATTATATACCGTATATACTCGAGTATAAGCCGACCCGAATATAAGCCGAGGCACCTAATTTTACCACAAAGAACTGGGAAAAAATATTGACTCGAGTCAATAAGCCTAGGGTGGAAAATGAGGCAGCTACTGGTAAATATTGCCCCCAATATGCCATTTAATATTCCAGGATATTGCCCCCAATATGCCATTTTAATATGCCAGGATATTCCCCCAATATGCCATTTTAATATGCCAGGATATTTCCCCCAATATGCCATTTTAATATGCCAGGATATTTCCCCCAATATGCCAGGATATTGCCCCCAATATGCCAGGATATTTCCCCCAATATGCCAGGATATTGCCCCCAATATGCCATGTAATATGCCAGGATATTGCCCCTTAGTATGCCACCCTCCTCCCCCCCTTCCCCTTTAAAAAAAAACACACTTTGTTGACCGCGCGGCTGGAGGGAAGCTCACAACGCTTCCCTCACAGCCACGCAGCTTCAGAGCACCGGGGGACAGAGCAGGAACGAGGTAAGTTTTAGATTTTTTTTTTTTCCACCAACTCGAGTATAAGCCGAGGGGGGCATTTTTCAGCACAAAAATTGTGCTGAAAAACTCGGCTTATACTCGAGTATATACGGTATATATAATTTGCCCTATCCTGGTTTTAAACCATATATATATATATATATATATATATATATATATATATATATATGAGAAAATGTGGTGTTAAAATTATTCTTATAAAAATCAAACAACCTATTAAAAGTAGTATAATTATCAATGCTTGGACATATGTAAAGACCGTCTATCATGTTTCAGTTTTATTTGGGGCATCTTGCCGACCACATAAGGTGGACTTCAAAGTTTCCAAATTGCTTAAAGGATAATTATTATTTTTTAACTTTTGCTGCCCCAAGGTTTAAAAAAACAACAACATGTCCTGCTTCTCTGGAGTAAACCCAACGTGCATCTTAATAGATACACGAGTGTTAAAGGGACACTCTAGTCCCCAAACTCACTTTGGTGCAATTTGAAGACTACTGCCTGTTTAGTGCACAGGCTTTTTTCCCAGTGTGATTTGATGCAGGCATTATTATGCCGGTCTGGTCTGTTTGCTTAGAGGCTGAAGAAGTTCCCCGAACGAAACGCGTCCCTCTTGTTAAAGTGAAGTTACCTGGCCAGGTTCTCAATTCTTCCTTCTTTACTGACCAGCACGTTTCTATATCCATGTACTATTCATGGTATTTTGCTAACCCAATCAGCAAGTGAGTAATTTGACACTCTGCCTGTGGTTACCTTTGTATCTGTGTCTGTTGATTTGTATTTAAAGGCACATATCATTGTTTCTTGTTTTTAACAATTTGTCAATTTTTTTTACATTTGTGTATATTTTTTCTATATGTATTTATATATTGCATTGGTTTTTATATATTATTAAATTTATATATTTTATATTAATTTACTATCTTTGGTTTTTTTATATTGATTGACACTTACTCTGTTTAACTGCCAAGCGCTGTCTACTCACCTTCCCATTATTAATATTTGACTTAAGCCTTCCCCAGTGATTACTCTGCATGTTTACTGCAGGTGCGGCAGCACTGAATAAATGAAACCAAACTTTATATCCTCAGTGTCTATATAGTCACTTCCTGTGCTGCTGAAATCGAATACATTGTACGGACTGGGCACCAGACAGTCCCTTTAACAGCTAAGACACAGCTGGTCTGGAGGGGAGCGCTGGAGACCTACTGATCAGACGAGCCCCACTCTGATTGTCTGTGGGCTCACTGACACAGAATGTGCGCAGACCAGACCATGGTAGCTGTCTGTCAGAGGATAGACTGGCATGTACTATAAAAAAAAAAAGTACACACATTTATACTCATACTAGGGGCAACTCAATAAAGTTTAGTTGCCTTTTAACCTTGAGCTTTATTCATGGAAAATTGGGCCCTACTTCATCTTTGGCAGTAATATATAAAAACAAACACACACTAAAACACAATACATACGTTAATGTCTTCAAGCTCTTGTGTGAGGGTGTCGACTGATTCAGTTTTCTGGCCAATTGTTGTTCTCAACACTTGAATTTGATTCAGGAGATCAGTCACAACTTCCTTTGAGGGGAAAAAATAAATAGATTTGAAAATATTAGTCTAAATAACAGAAATGTGCAATTAATTGGGACCCAAAGTGGTATTACTGTATTACAATAGAACATACACTATGTTTTTAGGAAACTTGAAGAGACACAAGTTCCTTAGGGATACATCCATTGTGCCTTAATGGATGAGCCTTCGTTTGGTCTTATTATCTAAATATCTCGTCACATCCAGCACATTGAATTTCCCAAAATATTTTCAATGTAAGTAGATTTTTGTGCCACTGACTCTTTACAACATTTGTGTAATCTTGGTGTCTACACTATCACCCACCGACACAATTTTCCCTAGTGCACCAATTAATCAAGAGGTAATAAACCAAAGGCTTCACTGTATCTGGAGAGCCTACTAAAATTGGAGCTCCACAGAAAAATGTAGGCATTTTCACCACTGTGTTCATTCCAACTATGTTTTATATCTACCATACAAACTCTTGCCCCTCTACCCTCCTTCCATGTGCTTGGGTATACAGAGTTGCAAAAATAACATGCACAGTTCATAAATGCTACCACATAACATAATTATTTCAGGAAACCAGCAATCAAATTCAGTGAAAAGGTCTTATTTGAAGCAACAAGTTTACTTTCTCTGCAGTAGTTTTCCTCTCCAGATCGGTTATAGCCACTTTAGAAGAGATTAATTTGTGCTCCATCATTTGAAGTTTCGTGGCCTGAAATGTGACAAAGGATTATATAGTTCAATGTTTGACTAGACACATACAACATGAAAAATAAAGTTAATGTGCTGCACAAAATATACTTATCTTAAGTGAATCTTGCAAAAATATGTAACCATAAAAAACGAAAGAAAACACACAAATGTGTGACAGTAACACATAATCAGTGACTATTACCCTCCATCAAAACCTGTAAACAGACAATTAAACTTTAACTCTTCCATCGAGGAAGCTAGGGTTAAAAATAAAGTGGCCCTCTTCTTCCAAGTAAACCTGTAAAAGTAACTCCTAGCCATCCTCAAAATTAGGCCAATACCTGTTGTTCACATGTAATGATCAGCTCTGAACATTGCTCCTTCAGTTGTGCATTCTCATCTAGGACATTCAGAAGTGCCCTAAAAAATAAAAATTAATAATTAATAAAATACATGTTTAAATGGGCAGTTCCACATTGTCTTTTTTTTTTAAAGGTAGATCTGTTACTTTGTCTTTAATTTACAATGCACAGTATTTTTTTTCTTCAGTACCTACCATCATACACAAAGTTGACTGAAACAATTCCCCCTGCATTCCAGTCACTTGAAACAACCAAGTACAATAGACAGGTTGATTCCACAGTAATTGCTAATGCAGAACTTGATAAATCTCTGTCACCACGGCGACCAGGAAATTGATAGCGTCAACATTTCACATACCTTGACTTGTTTTCTTGGTCTTCCTCAAGCTGAGATTTGAGCTTCTCTCTGCATTCTTTTTCTGTTTCTAGAAGCTTAAGCGAATTCTGTAAAAGAAGGTGACCGGTTATTTTTGTTAAACATAACTACATATGAGATATACAGATTTTTTTTCCCACCCATATATCTTCTGAGTTTAGACCAGCCCTTCAAGATCTGGATGGACAAATGACAGTTAGGAATGGCTATGGTCATTATTATGAACAACCTGTTAGGACACCTTCAGCGATCAGATGTTGCACAAGGAAATAAAAGCAAAACAAACTGTATGTACTGTTCCATTCAGTAATGGAAGATTGCCTTGCAAATACTTAGAAATTAGTCACTCATCTATACAAATAAAATGGCCAATGACGGGACAACTTTGTTTATACTTCAAGATAAGAGTAACTTTAATTCACAAGTTTATAGGGTGGTATATAGGAAAATGAGGGTGCAGGATGTCGTAAGGAAAATAAAAAGAAATGTATAATAATACATAATAATATGTATAGTGCAATACAGCTAAACAAGCGAAGTATTAAGTGATGCTTGAAGTGAAATACACTTACAAATGTCCATGGTGTTCGAGCCTTATAAAACAATTGCAGTTCAGCAAAATGATCTTTTAATAAAATCCACAGGTAAGTTCAGCATATGATGTAAATAGTCCCAAGTGGTGACAAAACAAAAACGCCCACTCAGCGAGTTTCTCCGGGTGAGTTTCTGTCCCAGCTTACTCAGGAGTTGGGCTGCAGACATTTGTGAGTGTATTTCACTTCAAGCATCACTTAACACTTCACTTGTTAAGCTTTATTGCACTATATATATTTGTTTCTATTTTCCTTAGATGACATCATCCTGCACCCTCATTTTCCTTGGCAGCATTTGTCAAAAAAGGTTATTTACAATTTTTTTTTTTAAATTGTTGGTGTCTTATCACATTCAAAAGTTTATGCACACAATAAAAAAAAATATAGTTTTGGAACATTATCTATAGGTACAGGACCACAAAAACTGGGGGCCTAAAAAGATACTCACATTAAGCTCGGCTTTCAGAGCCTCGTTTTCATGTTTGCTGTTGGAGAGCTCTTGTTTTAGATGATCAGCCTCAAATTTCCTCACTTCCTCCAAGTTATCATAGGCATCCTGTAGTGAATTCTTCTGCTCTAATAAGGATTCTTGCTCTAACCTTTATTAATAAAGAAAATACATCATGAGATGTAATTTTCCTTGCTGCAGTGTATATTTGAAACAAATTTAATCTTCAGTTGTTAATGGAGTTATGTGTACAGCCAGAAACCACCTACTTTGCACTGGTCTCTAAAATATCATGTATGCTGTACCCTTTGGTTTATGCCATTTTGAAATGTATCACAAACTTATTAGAGCTTAAATAATCTGCCTTGGCTTCTCTTTTAATTACTTCCTTTAGTGATCGTTTGTCACTTCTACATTTGCTTCCAATAACCTCAGACATTCTTTCCGGACTATAACGGTCACGTTCTCCCTCACAGGCTTACCAAAATCTACACATATAGCCACAACATTCAGATCCATTTTCCCCCAGCAATTGGACTCACTATTCAATTACTTCTTCACTCACCTTTTGTTTCTCATGTTCTCTATTCTCCCTTTATTTTAAGCTTACAAGCAAGGCCCTCTACCTAATGTTTTAATCTGAATAGGATTGTCTAATTTTGTTTGTAACTCCATTTTTATGTTCTGTGCCAAAGCACTGTGTAAACTGTTGACACTATACTAATCGTTTAAAACTTCGTTTTGATCAGGTGGCTTATTATACTAAATATTCCAGGGCTATGAAAATCTTTGTTCAATTCATTAGGGTACACCTCCAACTTTCCCAGAGTACATAAGCAAACATAACGGGAGATTTAGACCATCCTTTTCCTGGGACTTATATTTTCTGTAGATCAACTGTGTGTTGTAATGTTCAGGGGTTGGGAAATCCCAGAAGCCACTGTTCTAAAAGTCACTAACGCTGGCAATTAAAGGGGACTGTATCACCTAAATGTTTACACTGGGAATGTAGCAGAATTGCAACAAAATGCCTAAATTAGGAGAAGAATTTAAAATGTAAAATGTTTTTAAAGGTCTGTGGGGTCTTCTATTTAGGATATCACCTATGGATACCTATCATTCCTGCTTCTGATCCATGAATAAAAAAATTTTTAGGCAATTTTAACATTTTGGATCATTTTATATAGAAACATGCTCTGGGCATATAAAAATAAGCCTAGGCTGTCTCCTGAATTGGTCTCTTTGGCCCCAAATCACTACAAATATATCATGTTCTCTAAAACCAGTAAATATTATCTTTTCATTCAAGTGCATTGTGTACCATTAAACGCAATAACTGAAAGTCTATTGAGATGTACAGAGGAAGTGAAGTAGGACTGAACACACATATATCCACAGCATATGAGTCAAATAAACTAGAACCCCCCCCATCACAAACAATGACTGAAGTCAATACCTGACATTATCCAATTGTAGCTGCACTTTAATATGTTTATCTGTTAACTGGCTCAGTTCCTGCTCCTGTTTTGCTTTGTAAACACTGTACTCCAATTTCACATTTCGCAGCTCTCGGTCTGCAGATTGAAGCACCACCCTCAGATCGTGGACCTCACTTTCCAGTACTGTTATTAAAAGGAAAATAAACAAAATCACAAAACATTTTTACATGGTCATGTTAAAAGACATTAGGGCTTACTCTTTTTTACTCGGTCAAAAGTTAGCCTACAGGGTATGATTAGAACACAAATGTGGTGGGGTGGGGGTGGGAAAAGTCTCCCCCCTTCCCCTTTACCGTCCTCTCCTGTGCAGGTTCCTTTCTTTTGGGAGAGTGAACAGAATCAGTCATTTTTCAGGCACAGATCTCGTTGACAACTTGTACTCCTATATTCATGACCCCTAATGGCTACATCACACAAGAGCTGTAGTCCTAAAAACTGGGTCGCAATACCTGGGCCCCACGAGCCATGTATTACATTATCTGTACACTGGCACTTTATTCAAACAGTAATCATGTTATACACATTTGCTAATAATTATCAGAAAAACACTTCACCTCACATTTTTGAGAGGAGGCAAATGTCACTCATGGAGTCAGTTGATGTGATGTTAGTTTTATTAGACCCAAGGGATGAAGTCTGTGGTCTTTATAATTGGTTGGTAAGGGATATTGGATTGCAAGCTCTTGAGCCTTTGTATTAGCATGTCTATTCTGTTTTACCATGAGCTCTAATATTTACAAATGAAAATATCTGTGTCCAAAAATACATCTACTACATATTAAGATATACTAGATAGGAGGGCTATTGGAAGCCATCACGTCAGGAAACCAGTCTTCTGGGCATTTTTGTATGATGCAGACTATTAAGTTCCGTCAGTTCTCAGATGAATTGCCCCTCCTTTTTCTGTTTACAGACAAACATCTTTGCAGATAAACATGGCCAACCATCATTCGTGTGTGTCTGGCCTATGTAACATCCCCTCTATTGATATGTAAAATAGTCCCTGATGAAGTGGGCATTTTCACAAAACAAGTAGAGCAGATCCACCTCTAATCAAAAGGACTTGTTGTGGATGTAGCATTAAAGCAGTGGCGGTTTTGAATTAGAGTAATCCAGAACACTCGACTCGCATGAGGCATTGACCTCATCTCAAGGACTTTTTTTGGTCTGCTCAATATCTGCGCCAGCATATCATTCTGCTTTCTACATTTAAGTGTGAATGTACATTTATTATTAAAGCTTTACATGCTATTCTAAGACAAGTTGGTTCTCTTTTCTCCAGAGCTGCAGGCCCACATGCTTTTTAATGTGACTTTCTGGATTTATGACGCAGTAATCCTGGACTGGGAACACCTGTACATTGGTTTCAACAAATTAGGGTTTTGCTTTATTTGCGTATTCAGTACGTTTTTGTATCAACCTTGGATTAGGGAGGCCTTGGTAACAATATTACAGATGCGATTATATTTTGTTTGCTACATATTAATCACAACTGTGATATGATTTTGCAGTTTTAGGATAATTTGGGCACAGAAATATAATCCTTATGCCATCTAATTTCTTTGCGGTTTGTGGATGCCCCGTTTTGGTGCTTTGTAGACACATCGTGCCTTATTTATTTCATATTTTATTTATTATATACACACACATGGTATTTGTGAATATTTTAACTCAAGCAACTTTTTTTTGATAGTGTGTACGTAAAACAGAGGGTCTCACTAATCTAGTAGTGAGCTTACAGGGAAGCATGGAGGCTGCCAGTCAAAGGATAAAATGGAAGGAACATATGTTAACCACACAGCAGGGTCACTTGTCTCACTTGAGGTTTAAAATTTGAAGAAAAAAAAAAAAAATCGATAGGCACTACACAACTGAACAAGTACAAAATACTGTCAAGAAAGCTTACTTTCTTCTTTGCTTCTGAAGTCTTGCCGTAGCTTTTCAAGTGATTTGATTTGTGCAAGAAGTTCCTGTTGCTCTGTGTTCCATTTAGCCTTTTCAATGGAGAAATGCTACCACAAAAAGAATTAAAAAAAAAAAAAAAAATGAAAAAGGTCACAAGTAATTAACTTTTTAGCTTTCTGGCAAATCCTCTAAACACAAAGCAATGCAATACAAAAAACCTTGAAAGTGTATAATTATTGTAAACATAAGATGCTATCACTTAGCAAATAATACAAAAAAAATCTATACATTATCTAGCCAGTCTGCTGACATAACATTTTTAGAACCTTTAGTTAATGCCACCTTATAAAACCATCTCACGTAGAAATGTAACCGCCAACCAGGTTCAATATGAATTAAGGCCACATGAAATATGTTGAACAGGAATGTTCCTAAACCAATCGAAAAAGTCATCCAAACTCTAATGAACGTAATGACAGAGACGCATTGCTATGTCTTTGACACCAGTGGATGTTCAATAAAGTAAAATTAGGGTATTAAGGGAAGATTATCATTTCGTACAGTCAATAGGATAATAAAACTTTAGACTACTAGTTACTCGGATTTACCACTGTGCTTCGAGCATAACAAAAAATACCTCAATCTACACAAACAAAAACCCTCAGGGCATTTAGAAAACTGCAACTTGTACTGTTGACATTTCTCTATCTAATTAATGGCTAGTTGACTAATGTGCCACCTCACCTCTTGCATCTGAGCAGAGTGGTGCTCTAGTTTGTCATTCTGCTGTTGAAACTTCAGATTTTTACTTTCTTCCTCATCTAGCTTGGCTTGAAGTGCAGTTACTTGATCCTGAAAGAATAAAAAAAAAACGAAAAAATATATTGCATATGGTAAATTTGACTAACCCCACAGCTTCCTGGTGACAGGCATAACCAGTGAAACCATGAAAAAGAAAAATGTTAAAAAGGTTTCTCACTAAGCAGCTGTGATCATATGCTGCAAGCAATTCTTCCCACCTGAATAAAAAATGTAGAAATCTGGCAACAAGTAGATGAAAATAATAGACAGACGTTTTGGTTAAACAAATTCACCAAAGCATACTTAAGCTCATCAACCAACTAACTTCAGAAACTCAGGGATCTGTCCTGGGCCCTTTTATTTTTAATTTGTATTAGCGATCTCCCAGTGGGCATAGGGAGCTATGTCATGGCGATGACACAAAATTAAGTAGTGTAATAAGTCAGAACTAGATTGAGTAACTGGGCAGATAAAATGACAATGCAATTCAATATATACAAATGTAAAAGTATGTATATGTTGGATATAATAAAAATGCAACAAATATTTTAAATGGTGTTTTCCTTGGGAAAATCTACGAATGAAGAAGATTTGGGAGTACAACAGACTAAGAAGTAGTGTGCAATGCCAGCTGGCGGTTGCAAAAGGGCAATGGGACATTGGCATGTATTAAAAGGGGTATTGAGGAAAGTATTATCCTGCCTTTTTATAGGTTCATAATAAGACCCAACCTTGAAAATGTAGTTCAATTCTGGGCATCTTTGACATGGAACAAGAGAAAGTGCAGAGGATGGATCCAAAACTAATAATAATGGCTAGAAAAGTTACATTTGTACATGCTACACAAACGGCAACTTAGAGGGGATATGATAATCGTATATAAATATGTAAAGGGTCCATACAAAGGGCTCTCTAAAGACCTGTTCATTAACAGAACAGTACAAAAGGACAAGAGGTCACCCGCTAAGAATGGAAAAAAAAGGAGATTTAGTCAGCAGAAGGTATTTTTTTTTTACGGTAAGGACTTCACTGCCTGAAGAGTTGGTGTTCGAAATTTTTTTTTCGATGCCTTTTAAAAGGGGCCAGGATACTATTTAATGATCCAGCACATATGCATTTTAGTATAGGCATTAATATTTATTTAGTGCGTGTTGATCCAAGGATAAATCTCATTTGCATTTGGAGTAAAGAAGGAAATTGTTTTCCATCGAAAGCAGAATTTTAAATTCTGGATCAACAGTGGTAAATAATGATTAGGAAAAGGGTTGAACTTGATGGACCTAAGTCTTTTTTCCACCTAAACCACTATTTAACTATAAGTAATTATCTAGTGAGGACACTCCTCTGTTTGGTTTTAGATTAAAGCTTAAGTGGAACTCCTCCAACTCATTACAAAGGTTTTGGTAGCAATGTACATGGCTTTGTGTGGAGAAAGGTTAAGTCTCACCTTACAAGGAGTGTGCCTTTAAGGATGAGAGCAACCTCTTTTGCATGTACATTACTATTTCAGATTTGTGATGTCTGGAGGAACTTCATGTGAAGCTGACTATGTTCAGTCCATTGTGCCAAGTAATGAATGTTAACAGAGGGTAGTCTACACTCAAATACTTAAAGTACCATACTGTCCCAATTATAGCCATATTTAAATTACAGTACAATTCGGTATTTACATAAGTAGCAGGAAGTGTATAGCAAAGATAAAAGGCCGAGTCAAACCTACTGGGAATTGAACAACCAATTTTGCCACCATTTTTTTTTTAATGGCTCAACCACCAAACTGATAAATTAAAAATGGTGTATGCATACATTATTACCGTGCAATAATAATAATTAAAATTCATTGACACAAAGATATGTTTCATATTTATCCATAAAAGAAAAAAAATGGGAAAGCAACATTTTACTACATAAGACTTGGCCAGCTACCGTGGATTTAGTGCTATACTAGAACCTACCTGTACCAGTCTGAGCTCCTCTGCAATTGCTTCATATGCTTGTTCACTCATCTCCGGTGGAATGGGTTCATTGAAGAGGTCATCAATTTGCTTTCCTGATTTGGGAGTTTCCAGTAAGCTGTTTTGTGGAGCATCAGGACTCATGCGAGGGACAAGTTGGGATCTCAAGTTGCATGCTTTTGTTGGAGTGGTCATATTCTGTTGGAAACAAAACTAGTCAAATACCCAGCTGTGAATTATTTTATAAAAGGGCAGAGCTGGCTGCTGGAGAGAGGTTGCAAGTCTGCAGAGTGCCAAAAGAAATGGGAAAGTACAACAGCAGCAAAAACCTTCCCGGTTTGGAATGAAGCATCTCTGTTATCCTCTCTCACATGTTTACTAAAATATTCAAGATTGCACCCCCCCCCCCCCGTCCATTTTTGTGGCACTATTTGGCTGCATCTTTGGAGCTTGAACTAGCTGTTTGTTCTTACCCCTTTTGTCATTCCACTTTCTTCCTCCAATCCCCATCTCTTTTTATTCCTCCAATCCCCATCTCTTTTTTTTCCTCCAATCCCCATCTCATTACCAGGCATTTCATTGGAACAAAATTAAATTGATTATGTAATTACCCTTTGTAAATATGTTGTAATAATATTGGTTCTACTCATTCTATCTTTCCATTATTCCCATCTTACCCCCGCTATAGCTTGTCAGAGGTATTGAACAGTAATCCTGAGATATCAGTAATCCTGACATATGAATAAAACAGAAGCCAAGGATAACAAGATGGATGCCAGCAGCCACCATTTTGGGTTATGGTTTAGACATCCTTCTGTCTGTTCAAATCAAAATAAAGTCTTCCACATTCCTAACTCTTTTATCTTAAACCAAATCTGTTACTGATAAGTAGGGTGGAGATATTCAAAGTACAGGCCGAAAAAGATAAGATGGTCATTATTAGAGGAAGGTTTATGACTCTAGCCACATTTCATTGTGGCAGCTGTATCTGCATATATACAAGAGGAGAAGGGGGGGCGGTGTGTGGAATTCAGCTTGTTAGCGCACCCAAACTGACAGAGACTCCAACACAGACTGTGAAACTATTTGGATCTTAGATTTGAAGAATCTAAGGGTTATTTATAAACACCTAGTTATTCAAATCACTTATTAAAATCTATAATTATATATCACACATTCATAAATATGTAAAGTATAATTAATATTACGTATTAATTATAACATTGTTTTTATTGTTTTATTAGTGTGGTATAAATTTTATGAGTTTTAATCTATCTTAATATTTACTCTAATTTGAAAGTGTAACTGTACCATACATTTCAACATATATATATATATATATATATATATATATTATATATATATGTCATGCACCCAGCCTGACTATCTCACATCTGGCTCCAAATTCAAGTGGTTAGATAACTGCTTTACCTGTAATGTGTTTAAGCCTTCCATTGTTCCAATTATGTCAGGCACCCAGTCTGACTATCTTGCTTCTGGCTCCAGATTCAAGTGGCTAGATACTGCTTTACTGGTAATGTGTTTAAGTTTTCTATTGTTTAATCAAGTGTTATCTGATTGCAGTTTGGTATATATGTGCTGTGTAAACCATAAATAAATGTTCTCTTTCTACTGTACAACTGATCAGTGTCCTGAGTGATTCTTTCCTGAACTTATTACAGAGGTTCCAGAGGTGTATATCTGTTCCAGTGGTTCCAAGCAGAGTATTTTCCCATAACGAGCAGAGTGTCTAAAACGTCCGGTAGGCAGCCCCTTACAATAATATATATATATATATATATATATATATATATATATATATATATCTATATATATATAGTTACATTATACTAAAAATCCAGGTATAGCTATAAATCATCATATCATCTCATTTAAATAAAACATGCCCATCGCTTTTAATTGTCTAAAAATTACAGAGAACAGGGTGTGACTGAGATAAGGTTTCCAAGATGAGAGAAACTAATTTAAATAGCACATGTGCACTAGAACAAATACATCTTCATCCAAATCGTATTGACCATAGTACCAGGAGTAACTCCCATCACACCATTCTTCAATGGAAGGAGTCTCAACTGCATATCAACATCTGCCGGTAATGTATAAATGTGGTACATTGTTTCTAGCATAATCTCAAATTTTATGGATGTAATTAGCATATATATTTGGGTAAATTAAACTTAAATCCCACAATTTATGGGATATATATATTTTAGCCTGGTGTTTATCTCTCATCCTTTCTGGAGAAGAAAGCCAGATGAATATCCTATAGATATTACCAAGAACCAAATATATAATATCTAATCTCTAAAGATTATCTAAGATTTCTATCCTCAAAGTCTAAACTAGAAAGCATACATTGTCATTGATCGGATAGATTAATAGCCACCTTAAGTTATATGATTTAGGAATATTACTTTACCTGAGCAGAGTATATGCTAGTAATTTGTAGGTAATTATGGTGTACTATCATTAACTATTTTGACTACTAATCATTATCAGTGTCTGTGTGGTTGTATCTAAATATAATGCACGGCCATCTTGTAGTCAAAATCCTAACTGCATAGTACATTATTCTACATGCATGTTGATACAGCTACATAAATGCATAATTCGTGTTTTATCTTTTTTACACCTGTTACAAGTCATGCATGTGAATTATGATAAACATCTATTGATATGGTATTTTGCAGTTACACTATATTTGTTATCGTTTGATCTTTATTTTAATTTCAATCAATTATTTTATTAATTGTTGCATTGGATTTACTTTTGTAAAGAAGTCATCCAAACTCTCTATATACATAAATTCTTTATATGCTATTTTTGTCAGAGCCATATAGGAATTATATAGATTTTTCATATTTTTGGTGATTCATCATTAACAACCCTTATTCATATTTTTATGGTTATTAATTAAAAAAAAACCCACAAACTGTTTTTTGTTATACAACTTAGTAAATTAATAAAACAGGTCAAAGGTTGTAAAGAAGGTAGACATAAATACATCATTTCTACAGAAGAGTAGTTCCTCAAACCATTCAATAGTTATAGTTAAATTCCTAATGTATGATTAGAGCTTGTTGGATATGAACCATAAAAATATGAATATGGGTTATTAATTATGAATCACCAAAAATCTGAAAAATCTATATGATTCCTATATGGGTCTGACCAAAAATACCCATATAAAAAATGTGTTATCTATATAGAGAGTCCAGGGACAAAACAATGTAATGCAAATATTTTATCATTCATGGCAATCTTTTGTTTTGTGATCATATATTAACAAAATAAAAAAAGTTCCCATTTTAATGGGCAAACATAGTTTTGCTTGTTACAGTTTATTTTAAGTGAACTTTGTAGTAAAATATTTCAGTTTAACATTTCTTTACAGTTACCTTGATTGTCTCTACATGCATGTGGTTTAGCTGTGAGACTTCCTGTCGTTTATGAGCCTTAATAGCTTCCAATATGTTCTCAAGATGCTGGTTGGATTTTTGCAATGACTGAAGCTCTGACTCTTTTTCAACCTGCTTTTTCCTGGAAAATAAAACCATAAAAAAAGAAAAAAAAAAAACTGTAGGGTTCGTTATATATGTAAAATAGTGGGTTTGGACAACAATTATCTATCAGTTGATTACAGAATTAAAAAAAAAAAAAAGGTTTCCAGTTCTACCATCACATTTCCTTTTTTTGTTACCAAATGCTTTTAAGTCTGACACTATTCAGTTATACATACATTTTTAGACTACAGAGAATTAATCAAGTTTAAGGAGACTAAACCTACAAATATATATTTGTGCTGTCTCCTGCTTGTGACATCATTTTTCGGCTTCATATGTAAACTAAACATGCGTCACTGGAAAATAAGTTAATTTGCATATCAAGCCACAGGTGATGTCATCTGATGTCATCATAAGCAGAAGACACAACAAACACATTTCAAATATATATTTCTCTTATTTTATGCATTTACTTTTAATTGTGCTAACATAATGTATTGATCATTTTTCATTATTTTCACTACATTCACAATACAAGCAAAGTTTCAGCTGACAGAGTCCCTTCAAAGGACAAATAACCCCTTAAAGGAAGCAAGGGTTAAAAAAATATGTCCTACTGGTCTGGAGTGAACCTGACTTGTATCTTGATATATGTGGATTTACTCGTGTATCTATGCCAGGCTGTTCCGTGCCGACAGTGTCAGCGTAAACACACACAATCAGAGCAGCAGCTCAGTCCGCCCTGTCTGATCAAGGTTTGTAGAATATGGTGGTCTCTCTCTGCTGGAGCAGAGTTAAGGTCACCCCTGCTGATCTCATGCAAAAATAAGGGTTTCACTCTGCACCAGTCACATGCCTGCTTTAGTAGCTCCCGGTCAGAGGATAACATGTACTATCAGAAGTACACGCCAGTTTATCCTCGCCCTGGGAACAACAAACCTTTCACTTGTGCGTCTATATTAAGAGCACAAGGGACAAGTAAAGTTTAGTGTCCCTCTAAGCATGATTGGATGTAAATCTGTGTATTATTGGAATGTTTAGGAAGCATGACCATGAAGTAAGAAGGAGGAAGATGATGATAAGAAATGGAGAGTGGGGGACCCATAGCCTTATACAAGATGCCAGCACTTTAATCATTGAAGGTGAGCACAACATGCAGAAAATTCATAAGCTGTAGGTTTCAGAGTATAAAAGGGAATTGCAGACTATATCAAACTTACAGAGACAAAACGGACACATGAAGTAGAGAGCCTTGGTTGAAGTCTGACAATCAGGAATTTTGAATTCCCACTATTGAACAGTTGCTGCATACATTGCTGGAGGTCATGTACACTTGTGTACAGACCAAGAAACTAATTTCAGCCAAGTACATTTATTGATATTTACCAGCAATTCTGTATATGACAAGTCTACTTTAAATGGCTGGGTATAAAAGCACTTATATTTGTGAAGTCTAATAGCAGTAATTTACACCTACATTGTCAGCTCCTTAAATTCTTCATATTCTTGCTTACATGTTGTCAGTTCACTTTGAAGCTGCTGCAATTGCTCCTTCATCCTTTCCACTGATAAAATATTCTTATTTTCTAAAGATTTTTGAGGAGAGTGCATTGGAAGACCTGAGTGAAAAAAAAAAGAAAGGGAAAAAAACAAACAAAATTCAATTTAATAGTATTATTTCATTCGTGCAGGTGTGCCATTTTGTCAATCTACTTAGTTTATAATAAGAAAATCCTACATAATTCCAAGGATCAGTGAAGAAAATCTGAATATGTTTGTTCTTTTTCAAGCAAAACATTGATCACCACAGATCAATGCACCCAGACAGGAGAAATAGCTTAATTGGGTATAACGCAAAACTATTCGTACCATCACGCAACACAAAGAAAAAATTAAAAATTAACAGAGAAAGCATGGTGTAAAACAGACCATTTAGGTCTTTATTAAAAGTGCACAGGATAATTATATCGAATTTTGACAATTAAAGCACAATGCCCAGTGATATTTCTGCCAAGAAAAGCAGACTAGAGGGGGTGTTCTCACAACAATTTCGGGAATTATGTTCTTAAATCCGAGTGTACCATGTATGCGCGAATATTACGTCTGAGATGCACAAAACGACACATTCCCATGATGCCTCCAATGGTAGGAATTATGAGCGTTTAGACCAGGGGGTTTTGGTTACTGCGAGGGCAAGGATTACAGTTATCTGTTAGGTTTTTTTCCCCATGCAGGTATATACATTACTCCAGGGGGTTAGGGTAAGGGTTACCTGTAACCTACACAGTTAAACCCAACACTTACTTTAAGGTCAGGACTCAACTGTTACAATTCCAAGGGAATTGTGAATGATGAGTAATAAGAGTTGCTTCTGATTGATAATGTCAATCGAAATATTTGCCACAATTTGTATTTGGAAACTGTGGATTTCTTGTATGTGTCCTATACAGCCAGTTTGCTGGATGGCAGGGTTGAAACAAATATATACAGAAAACCCAACTCTAGATGTGAATTACTGCATTCAAGATAAGGGTATTTGGCTCATGTGCTACTAGGTATCACCCAAGGACAATATATTAGGCTGAAAGGCATTTGGCGTTATGAAACCATTTCCCAAGCGCAGCATTGGCATCCAGCATTTTTTTAGTTGCTCCTTCTTATTTACAAAGACATGTGAAAAGGGGAATAATGGCACCAGGAATAGAATGAATTTATGGATTACCTCCATTGCTTTTTTCAGCTGTGGACACCTCCAGGAATGCCCTTTCCAGATCTGCAATCATTTGGGCATTGAGCTCTTGTGCTCGCTTTACATACTGAAGGGAACGGAGACATTTAATTTCCTCTCGGAGACTGTGATTCTCGAGGGCATATTTGGCCACACGGGGATGGTGTTCAACCTGGAAGAAAAAAGAAAAATTCGAAAGAATTCAAAAAGAATAATATCAGTCATCATGCTTTATTAAATTCACTGCATTCCTGTTTAAGTAGTGGAGAGACGATGCTATAATTTAAAAAATATATAGAAGGGGGAGATGGACATTTACAGATTTAGACATCTACACTACACAAATACAAATGGAGAGTCAACATGAGCAAATGAATACAAACACATGAATACATTATTTGGGTCTGTTAATAACAAATAAGATAGAGGCTTTTGATAAATGTAAATGATTCTCTACAGACAACTAGGAGACTAGGAGAATTGAAAGGTCTCATCATTTTAATGGATGGTAGAATGAATGTGGTGAAGGCAAAAATATTTCTAATATTACTTATCTTCTACTTATCATCCCATTACAACTCCCCAAAAGTTTGGTAAAGCCCTTGCAAGCACTGATGGAAAGATTTATTTAGTTAGAAGGTATTTAATAGAACAAGAATAGGTTTATCAAAATTACGTATTTTGTGGATGCATAAAAATAAAGTCAATGCTTTGGTTGAGGAATATGTAGAAATCCTCAAAGCACCTTTCACTAGGGAGGAAGTTTTGATCACTTTGAAGTCCTTTCCAACAATGAAGAGTTGGGTGGCCTTAACCCAGGGCTTGACAAATTTAATTTGATTTGATTTTAGGAGCCAGCAAAAAAATTTAGGAGCCAGACAATCAAGCAAACATACACGCAATTCATAAACACACACGCCTACTTCACATATATACACACACACACACACACACACACCTATCTCACATATACAAACACCTCACACACACCTACTTTAAATATATACAAACACCTCACACACACACACACATATATATATATATATATAAAAAAAAAAATATATATATATATATATATATATATATATACATACACACACACACACCTACTTTACATATACACATTTATACAAACACCTCACACACACCTACTTTACATATACATATATACAAACACCTCACACACACACACCTACTTTACATATAACCATATATACAAACACCTCACACACACCCACTTTACATATACCCATATATACAAAAACCTCACACACACACACACCTACTTTACATATACATATATACAAACACCTCACACACACACCTACTTACATGTACACATATATACAAACACCTCAAAGAGTCCTACTTTACATATACCCATATATACAAACACCTCACACACACACACCTACTTTACATTTACCCATATATGCAAACACCTCACTCACACCTACTTTACAATATTTACAAACACACACACACCTCACACAGTTTTTTCTTGGGTTTTTTTCCTTAACGTGTCACCCCCCCCCCCCCCCCCCCCGCTGCGTTACCTCATTGCAGGGGAGGGGGACATTCGTGCTGCAGCCGATCTTCCTGCTGAGTGCCAGGATGTCACGTGACGACACCCGGCACTCAGACACTTGCTTGCAATTCCCAAGTTGACTTCAAATAAATTCTTAACAAAGTAAAAAAAAAAAAAGCAAGAAATTAAAACTACAAAAGCCACACATCTAAAGATTGTTTGTAAAAACAAATTCACAAATTACCTGTTCTTTTAATGCAAGTATTTCTTTCTTGAGTTCTGCAATAAGGTCTTCTTGCTCATTATTTAATAGTGCATTCCGTCCATCTTTGTGGGCCTTCTCAAGTCGAACAATATGGTCTTCTCTGAATTTAACAATCATTTTGTTCGACTGAATAAACTTTTCTTTTTTGTTGCAAAGATCCTCTAGCTGGGTTACTTTTTGAAGAAGGGCCTATGATTTGTTTGTGAAAATAAAAATGAGGAAAAAATATAAACTAAAGCATTGTTTACATTGTGGCAATTTAAACCTTTAAAATAAAATAAAAAAAGGGTTATGAGGATTAAAAGGGGCAGGTCCACTCAGCTTATATTCAGTATCTTGTACCGTATGGTGTATGTCAAATGCACCAATATTTACTTAAAAAATTTACAGTTCTCATGTAGTCCTGCATTAAAAATAACATTCAATGACATTAAATAAGGAGGGCTTGGAGAAATAGGTAATAAAGTTTATCCTTTATTTGCAGTTTTAAGAAATAGGAGGAGTTGGAGGAGAAAAACAAAACAAAATATAAACAATAAGCCAGATTGGTTTATTTTTCTTTAAATAATACAACACTTAGTGAGGTAATCTCTTACCTTCTTTTCAATCTCTAATTTGTTAAGATACATCATGGCTTCTAAAAAGTTGTTCATGTAATCACCATTGTTCTCACTGACTGATGAACCTATATTTCAGGTATAAAATAAAACAGTCTACATTAGGGCCAGCCAGAAAGAGTTTTTAAAAATGTACATAACCAAGGAAAGATTTCTAGAACCCGTGACCTTACTCCTTTCTGGTACAAATTGTTATAAGTCAGTGGAGACGGTATACTGCGTCCTTTATAAATTAAACATGAGCAACAGTACTGGCAGTTTTGCTCATGTTTTAATTAGGCTAAACATTACAAAAGGGATACGCAATGAAATTAAATTATCTTAATATAGAATTAAGAAACTAAACGTCAATTTAGTAAATTCAAAGAGGTTTGACATTTACTGATGTAATAAATGATTTATGTAGTGACAGCTGAAAAGCATAATTTGAAGACAGTCGTCCTGTGAAAGTGAATGATTTTATTAGGTAATGTGAAATGCTTTTGATCTCACCTCTGGCAAAAGAAATATCCTGTGGCATTTGCCCAGAAAGGAGCTGAGAAAGCTGTTCCTTTAGTTTCCTCACCTCAGCTTGTAGCTGACTTACATTCCCCTGGGTGTCTTCATTAACTACCGCCTACAGGAGTTAAATGGGAAAAAAAATCAAATACATGTATGTAGCCTCAATTACACAGGTACATTATTACTGTATTTGCTCGAATAGAAGACAACCCCCCCCCCCACCACACACACACACACACACACACACACACACACACACACACACAAACACTTTGGATATCCCTTTAGGAAAAAAAGCCTGAATATAAGACTACCCTATAGGAAAAAAGTTTAACTTGTATATATTCACATGTAAATTGCTTTTTCATATTTAATGAAAGCATTTCTTTTTATTTTATTTTAGTTGCCCATCTGCCTCTAGATGTAGCCAATGCTGCCCCCCCCCCCCAGACTTGCCCAATGCTGCCCCTCTCCCCTCAGACTTTCCCAACGCTGCCCCTCTCCCCTCAGACTTTCCCAACGCTGCCTCTCCCCCCTTGCCTTAGACTTGCCCAATGCTACATCTCCCCCTCCCACTGTGCCTGCTCTGTAACAGGGGCAATTAAATGTTTGATTCACCTGAATAACAGCAGCCCACAATCCTACAGATACACAGCAATGTTTAGCCAAGACACTTAAAACAAGCCCTGTGCTACCTTAACAAAGCACCAGGTAAATCCATTAATAAGAAAAAGTAAAAATAAACATGTGCTCGACTTGAAAAGCTAAACATCTACCACTGCCTATAGAAGGATTATCACATGGCACCATCTCCAAATAGAGACAAAAAAAAATAATACCTGGAAACCATGGGAAAACAGAGTATGGAAGCAAGGCAACAAGGAAGTGGTTGAAAACTAAATACACTTCTTACTAGAATGTGAAAAATATTGTGAAGTAAGGAAAGATAATTTCAAAAATAATAAATAAGATCGCACAATTTTACTGCATAGATATAGATCCAGAACTCTATATATTTCTGATTGAAGGGAACATAACACAAGACTGGCGGCTGACTAAATTAGCACCTGCCAAGGAGTTAGAGACTTTGTATAACCGCTGTTTAGAGTAATATACCCCCTTCATGTAATATCTTCTATAAATTTGGCAACAATGAAAATGTATTCTGCATGCCAGAAAGAGAGAGAGGCCGCGAGACACAAAGAGAGGGCGCGAGACACAAAGAGAGGGCGCGAGACACAAAGAGAGGGCGCGAGACACAAAGAGAGAGCGCGAGACACAAAGAGAGAGCGCGAGACACAAAGAGAGAGCGCGAGACACAAAGAGAGAGCGCGAGACACAAAGAGAGAGCGCGAGACACAGAGAGAGAGCGCGAGACACAGAGAGAGAGCGCGAGACACAGAGAGAGAGCGCGAGACACACAAACATACACACACAGATTGAATTTACTGATCATGTTTCATATAACACAAATGCAATCCTCCTTTGAGAGGCTTATGTAGTTCTTATAGTTGTGTCAATTTCTCAAAGCTGTCAGATCAGTCAAAATGATCCTTCCCGTATTAGAGATTTTTGCAGGAAAAAGCTACTAAAACAGCACTCAAGTGATTAAAAGGAAGAGCATTCAAAAGACAATTTACTCATCATACAGTGGTCTTTTACATAACATTTTCAGCCCATCTAGTCTGACCCCCCCCCCATACTTTTTGCCCAATTTATAAGTTCGAGGCCTATCAAGTATAGCTCTATGTTTTTTTTGTTTATTACAGAGAAACATGTTTTTTTTTTTTTATTTCCTCTTTAAAATACTATATAATTTGTAATACAATGTTACAACAAACTGCTCATGTGAAGGATGTGTAAATAACAATATGTTGCAGCGGTTGATTAGAAATAAGCACATTCTGTACAAAACGCGTCAAGCGTTTTGCCTATTTTCTGTTTGTCTGATCCTTTTGCCCACTGATGATTTTATAGGTCTGAGGGTTATTAATAAATATATACTTTCTGGTGTCAGGTATATTGAGTATCAACTACACACAGAGGCTGATGACATTGCAGCACCAAAGGGGTCAAAAGTGAGGCCAAAGCACAATATTTATAGTGGGATTTTGAGCTGGTAATGGGACTTTATTCTTTTTTCAGCTTCCTGGATGCACGCTTCACTTTAAAACCACATGTAAAAAATAGCTAAACTCTACATTGTGACATACACCGATCAGCTATAACATTATGATCAGTGACAGGTGACAAGCCAGCGCAGGCAGTGTAATTCTTTGGGCAATCTTCCGCTGGGAAACCTTGGGTCCTGCCATTCATGTGCATGTTACTTTGACACGTACCACCGAAGCATTGTTGCAGACCATGTGCACCCTTTCATGGAAACTGTATTATCTGATGAAATTGGCCTACTTAAGCAGGAGAATGCGCCTTACCACAAAGCAAAAATAGTTCAGGAATGGTTTGAGTAACAACGAGTTCTAGGTGTTGACTTGGCCTCCAGATACCCAAGATCTCAATTCGATTGAGCATTTGTGTCACGTCCGATCCATTGAGGCCCCAGCCCGCAACTTACAGGACCTTCAGAGGTCTATTGGAGACCATACCTTGATGGGTCAGGGTTGTTTTGACATCAAGAGGGGACAATATTATGTAGCTGGTCATAATGTTATGGGTGATCGGTGTATGCAAATGTAACCATAATTGCACAGATAACTCACACACAGTTTTAAGAAAAAGTCCTCAGTGTTCATGCCAAGCATATTCATTACCTTGTTCTTGATTAATTTTGCCCGTTGAGCAAATTGCAGAGTAGATAAAGTTTCACCAAAGCACTTGGATCCAGGGTGTACATTTGCTATAATAAATGTTTTTGCATTGCCTCCTAATGAATCCTGTTGATGGAATAGTTTAAACAGGAATGATTTAGAAACGTTAATAGGGAAAAATATTGCTCCAAAAAATTACAGAACTTTGTGGTATTAAATATCTTAGACTGAAAAGATGAATGCTTCAGCTGCTTACATTCATTAGAGATGCTGGTCACTAAATTTAATAGCAGCTTTACATGTACACTTAAAATGCTTTTAATGTATTTTCCTTCCCCATCTATATTCAAAAATTAACCTTTGGGATTTGTAATCTCTATGCCCTTTTTCTACGATTTAGATTTTTATCTGTGAATATTGGCTAACCATTTTTAAATAACCAAATATGCTGAAAGAAAAAAAAAAAGAATAGGTTATAATGATAACTTCGAAGAAAGATTCAAATATTTACAAGCATATTTATTAATAAAAAAAAAGAAGAATGAATGGTCGGGTAACTACATTAATTGGTTATAATAAAAATACTGCTTTCAACAATCTCTGTCAGCAGTTGTCCAGAGGCAATTAACAGTCATCAATCTAGTAGTCCCCAAACCAGTCCTAAGGCCCACCTAAACAGTCCAGGTATTTAGGGACTACCCTGTTGTGTGTAAAACGTTTTTACAAAAAAAAAAAAAAGGACAAAAAATAAAAACGCACAACACATTAGACACAGATGGGTAATCCCTAAATTCCTGGACTGTTGGATGAGCCTTGAAGACTGGTTTGGGAACCACTGATCTAGACTATCATATTTTAAAGAAAAGAAAAAAAAACACAGTTTGTAGAAATTGTAGCATAGCCAAATTATTTCCCAAGAAACCACAGTACTATTTGAAACCCTGACCCAACCCAGTCTATGCATAAAGGAAAAATCTGAAGAAAAAAACCCCCCCAAAAATACAAAGGCCTTACCCGCAATAAAAAAGTGAGCTTGGAATCCCTGTAGCAAATGTGCCTCTGCTTGCCATTAGCCACATCAACCAAGGCAGTAATCACCTGACCCAAGCAGCTTAGGGAACGGTTTATGCTGCCCGCCTCCTGCAAAAGAAATTGCTTAACATTGCTAGTTTCTATGACACACACTTTATGGAAACATAAAACCATCTGTCTGGGATCAAAATAGGCCATTTTATTTGAAGCAAATAAATGTGCCCCAAGATAAATCACCCACCACTACGAAGTGTTAATCTAAACAAAATCTTAGCAGTAAGAAAAATGTGCATAATAAAAAAAATCTCTTTTTAGAAGAACTGGAGGATTAGACATGTTCATTACTCCTGGTCTAAAACAAGTCCAGTCCTTATGGGCTACAAATTGTACCAGAGTTTTGTTTTCGATTAGTCGTGTGAGCAGAAATCCCTGTGTGTCTACATCCTATCGAGTTTGGAGCTTGGAAGCCCTGGACTAAAAGTACCAGTTCACTATTTAGAACATTCTTATTTTACATAGCTGGTTGTTTGCAGACCTTCAGTCTAACTCCTTCAGTGTGGGTATCCTTTTGCCTCTCAGAGCCTGCCAAATCCACGAGATTGAGCTGTGAAGACCTGATGTTGACCATCCCGTTGATCTTTTCCATGGACATAATGGTGACTGTGAAGACAGCATGTGACCTGGATGACTCTCTATTCATGGAAGTGGAAGCCACACGCCTGTTTCGCCAGCCCATAGATAATACCTGTCAAATCAAAAGCCAAATAATTTATTGGCAGTCAGTATACTAAGCTAATCCACATAACATGCTGCACATTTTTATCTTGAAAATTGGACTTGTATTTACAGGTTTCTATCCCTAACCCCAAAGATACACTTTATGTTAGCAAATGAGAGGGAGATCTGGGGTTAGTGCTGGAGAAATCAGATTTTGGGAAGCTATTTCTATCTGTGCAAACCATAAAGAAGAAGCCCTAAAAAATACTTCTACGATGCAACTGGACCCCAATATGGTTATTTAAAATGTATAAATTATTAAAGGGTGAATCAATATAGTGCCAGATCGGTCAAAGTAGCCAAATTTTCTGGAATTTAGCTACTTCATGTAGACAGCTTTGACCTGAAATTTGCCAATCTTGTGACATATTGAGGCTTCTGATTGGCTGGATTACTTGTAATACACATATTCTATAAAGTGTCATTTTGGAAAGGTGCCCCCCCCCCCCCCCCCCTTCATTGTGGTTTGCCAGAGAATAAATCCAAATGTTTAAAATGTCTGCAAAAAAAAAAAAAAAGGTAAACTTAAATTAAGCAAATTTAAGTCAAAATGGGGTGGGGGGGTGTTGAGAAAAAAAATAGAAAATAAAACACCCACAAAATCACTGGTTTAAAAAGATTAAACTATATGATCAGATGTCATCTTCTACATCATAAAACCAGACTAAGCCCATGGACTTTAACTCCTTAACCCTGATGCCTTCATCTTTTAAAATTGTTGAAAATCTCTTTTCAAGTATGCTATCAATGCCTGATTTTTGCAGTTCACCTGCATTTTCTATTGGATAAACTAAAACTAGCTAGCCAGCTGGGGGCGTCAATGAGACAGCTTAGTAGTATAGTTACTTCAACCCTCCATAAAAGGAGACAATAAAGAAATCTCTTACATAAAACTTGAAGCAAAACCATTTAAAAAGAAGATTGCCCTTTTCTGGGATGTCAGCTCAACACCCACTGCTGACTTTAGAAACCATGACCATCTGGATGCTAGTTACTGTGGAAAGTACATATTAATTGGAAAGAAGTCAGATCAGTGGGAATGTAATGAAGTATTAAACAAGGAATCACATGTGGGGTGAATTTGTCACTCCACATCTCTTGCATGTGAATTTTTACCATTTGTCTCCAATTGAATTGTACCTGATATGCCTCAGCTGCAGAGGTGACCACTTGCTCCACGGCTCCAACAACAAATACTCCCTTCTTAATATGTTCCCTTAGTAGGAGTCCTGCTGAGGCTGAATCCAGTAAATCAAATATCTGTTCATTGTAGATTTCAATAAATGAGCATTTGCACAAAAAACTCTTTCCATCACCAGCCTGCAAAAAACAAGGTGAAATAAAATTACACACCTGGATAAGCACACCATCCGATCTGGCGGGATATTGATGAGCAATTTTTTTTTTAAAAATAGCTCAAAAAGGAACTGGTACCCTGATAATATATCATAAGATATCTTTTTTTATATATGTATAAATAATGAATATAAGTATGGAGAAGTGGCCTTTAGATTTGTCAGAGAGCAAGTCATTTGATCAAGCAGGTCATAAGTGGACAGAAAGTTGGTTAGACGTGAGTGCACAATCCTCTCCAACAACTTAGATCCTAAGCTTCCATTTAACTACTGTACTATCTCCCTTCTTCCGTTTTACATCTAAGGACTTTTTTAGTGCCATGCAATAACCTGTCAATGGTACTTTATTGGAGCCAATTTCCTCCTTCAACAGGACAAATGACCCAAAGCACCGCTCCAAACCATGCAATAACTATTTAGGGAAGAAACAGTCGGCTAATAGTCTGTCTATGATAGTAAGGGCAAACCAAGTGACCGGATCTCAAAAACTGTTTGTGGGCACAACTTGAACATACAGTATGTAAGAAGTGCCCATTGGGTCAATCCATCTTGTGGGAGGTGCTTAAGGAAGCATGGGGTTAAAGGTCTTCTCAACAAATTGACAACGGGAATGTCAAAAGGTCAATATTTCTAAGTTTGTCAATGTCTTGACTGTATTTCCCAACTCATTTTATCTAGATTTTCATGGAAAACAAGGACATTTCTAAGTGACCCCAAACTTGAAAAACTACAAAAGTCCTGGGCTTCCTCCCAGCAGTGTATGAGGGCCACGTAGCATTGGATAGAATTTTTCATGTGCCCTTTCAATTCATAACAAACTAAATATGCAGTGGCTGAGGATATAACCTTAGACACCAACTGAAGACGGAAAAAAAAAAAAATACATAACCACATTGCACTAACAAAAAAAAGGATGATAGGTGGTTAAAATGTAATTCTTACCTTCTCCTTTTCACGATCAATTAGAAAAAATAGATACTCAAAGCTCCGAGGGATAACGCCTCTGAGGTTGTGTGTGAAGCTATCAGACTCTGAAGGACCTAAAAGGGAAATTAATAATTTAAGATTAGAACAATGACCTATATTATTTGTAGGAAAACAGAGAATGCAGCATATTTTTTTTTAAATCCTCGGAACCAACAAGAAAACCAAGTCTTTGTACATATCCCACAACAGATGTACAATAATCTAAAGCATGAGAAACTCTTACACTTGATAGGGAAGTGGATAAACAGCACTTTTTGAAACAAAAAAGTGAAGACTAAAGTAGACACATTACATTAGTTCCATAAATATAGCACCAGCTATGGACAGAGTTGATCTTTATTTATATGGGCTTGCCTAATTGCACTTCTAGCTCAAGCAATCTGATCACAGAACACCCATAACAATATAAGTATGATGGGTAGGTCTATAAACATTTTCAGGTTACTGGTTTACTTACCCAGCATTGTAAAGGTCTTCCCTGATCCAGTCTGGCCACTAAAGGGATATAAAGCATAAAGAGGTGACGGTTGCAGATATCAGTTGTGTAGATCACAAGTGAGAGTACATTGTAAACATGTATGAACGATCCATATTTTGTATTGTGATTTCTAACAATGTTCAGGTTAATTCCAGAATTGTGGGAGAGTATTTAGGCAATTACCAAATAATGTAATACGTATCATTAACACTGGCAAAGGTTTTAAAAAGGTTGCAATTTGTTTATGGTACAGGACAAATTGAAGAAAAAAAAAAAAAAGGAGTGGTCCAGACAAAACTGAAAGCATGTGCTTTAAATTCACTATCTGGGGAGGAACGGAGAAAGGTGGCCGCATTTCCCCTCACACTATCCTGCAATCTGGTACCATCCTCTTTCATGAAGAAGACAACACCAGTACTAACTGATAAAAGCTAAAGGAACAAGTGACTTCATATAGACCTATCACTCTCCTCAATACAGACGTTAAAAATCTCACTAAAATCATAGCCATCTGTTTACACTCAATTCTTCCCCATATATTAACCAACCAACTAGGCTACATGGGAACACACAGTCGCTGATACTTAATAAATTAATTACCCGAGATTCACACAAACGACAAAATCTTCTCCCCCAATAGGGCAAACTTATCTACGCTGAGCAATTAGTTGAGCAGGGTAACAGGAGCAATAAAGTTATAGAAAAAAAAAAACCTTTATTTCATTCAGTGAAAGTTTTGTCCAGAAACTGACTTAGTCCTAGGTACACACCCCCTTGCCAGAACACACACACACACACACACACACAGTGATTGAAAAAAAAAAAAATATATATATATATATATATATATAATGGATTATATGTGGATTAAAACCTCTCGTCTCAGAGCGCCCAAAAGCCTGAGATTGAATGGTAATTAATCCCGTTATGTCCCAACTGTGTTTCCCACTGTATGTAAAACTAATCCGTTTACTGTTCCATTGCCTAATCTCTGTTTTCAGATGCCTGACTGTATACATTCCCCATGTTATGCTTTAATAAATGTGTATTTTTCGTTTTCTGCTGTACCTCAGACCTGTGTTTGTGTGATTATTGGGACAAAGAGCAGAGGGAACAGTGACTTATTTTGGACTTGCTGGCTTTCATGGGCTAAAGGAAGCTACTACCCATCCTAGGATATGTCATGCGGACATCACCAAGGGGCAGGGCGGAGTATTCCAACTTCAAATTGGTTAGGAGCCATGTTGGTGATGGAGCAGGGCCGAGGAAAGTGTTTTGTCAGAATTGTATTCCCCAAGTTGCTCCCCTCTCCTCTGTCCTGCCCTCATCCTGCATAACCCCAGACATCCTATCTTTTGGCTATAAAGTCCGTCTTTTTGGCTATAAAGCTCACAGTAATGTACAGTGTGTGAGTATCACAGAGCTCCACAGCAATAAAAAAAAAGCTCACAGTAATGCGCAGTGTGTGAGTGTATCACAGAGCTCCACAGCAGTACAAAAAAGCTCACAGTAATATGCAGGAGTGTGTGAGTGTATGCAGGATATGTGTGAGTGTATCACGGAGCTCTATAGCAATAAAAAAAAGCGCACAGTAATGTGCAGTGTGTGAGTGTATCACAGAGCTCCACAGCAATAAAAAAAAAAAAAGAGCTCATAGTAATGTGCAGTGTGTGAGTGTATCACAGAGCTCCACAGCAATAAAAGACACAATATACGGTACTTATAAAGTGGGATTGCTCTGGGAGTCCTGGTCACCTTTTCAGAATGTTGTTATCTCTGAGCTGGAAGGCAAGCAAAAAAAGAAAAGATACTGTATACACACAACTAGTCCTGTCCCACTGATAAGCAGGAGCCAGTAGGGCTGCAGGTGGTATATCTTATGACATCATCTGTAGGAATTGCCTACAGCTGTAAAGTGAGCCCTGATCTAAGATTTTTGAGGCTGTTGTATCATGGGAACATTTTACAAAGGGGCAATATCCTGGCATATTGGGGGCAATATCCTGGCATATTAAAATGGCATATTGGGGGCAATATCCTGGCATATTAAAATGGCATATTGGGGGCAATATCCTGGCATATTAAAATGGCATATTGGGGGCAATATCCTGGCATATTAAATGGCATATTGGGGGCAATATCCTGGCATATTAAAATGGCATATTGGGGGCAATATCCTGGCATATTAAAATGGCATATTGGGGGCAATACCCTGGCATATTAAAATGGCATATTGGGGGCAATATCCTGGCATATTAAAATGGCATATTGGGGGCAATATCCTGGCATATTAAAATGGCATATTGGGGGCAATATCCTGGCATATTAGGCTTCAAAGTTCTTTATTTGAAATTTAAGTTTTTTTTCCTGAAATTTCCTTCTTAAAATGAGGTGCTTGTTATACGCCGATAAATACGGTATTCAGTGGAGGACCAGTGACATTAGGTCTGTCAGTGGACCTCTAGGGATATTTTCTAAAAAAAAAAAAAAAAAGGCAAAGCACTGATAGGGGCCTGCAGCAGCTGGATATATCATACATGCAGCTGCAGAGTAGCAACAATCTGTGCTTTCTACTATAGACTACATTCGGGAGCAACAGGTCTCAGCTTCCGTTGCTTTGTTGTGGTTGCTAGACTGCCCCTAGCGGCAGTCTGCAATATTACAGAAAAAAGGTGTTAGATTTGAAATCTAGATTTAGGATTACAATAATATTTAGGGTTAAAGTTAGGGTTTTGGAGTAAGGGTCAGAATTAGAATTAGGGTTAAGTTTAGGATTAAGGCTCAGTTGATCATTGGGGTTGTGGTAAATTGTTAGGGGGGGGGGGGGGGGGGGAAACTACTTTAGGTTACTGCCCCATAACGTGCAAAACACCTCAGAAAACATGTAAACCTGGCATATTTCTAAACTCACGACAAATATTGGAAACTATTTAGATGGGGTATTTTTTATCGATTGTGTAAAAGATTTTTAAGGTCAAAGTTAGAAAAAAGTGTTTTTCTTTTAATGTTTTCATCATATTTTTATGATTTTTTTTTTTTTTTTTAATTTTTAAACAATTGAATTAGAGATCAACACAAAAACTGCAGAAGTCTAAAAACAGCCTCTGTCATTAGTGGGTGAAAACAAACATTATAGGCTCTTTTGTAAGCCACACTATATAAAAAAAAAAAAAAAAATATAAAGAAGATATGAAAATCCGAAAAATAAAAACTGCTGCTCCAAAATGCTGGAGTTCATCCAGTGAAAACAATTGTTTAAGAGCCTGTACCAAATAAAACTTCCCTTTTATTTAACTTCAATAAAAGTGAAGGTTTACTTGGTACAGCCTCTTAAAGAATGATTTCACTGGAGAAATTGGGCAATATTGGAGCAGCGTTTTCCTTTTTGAAATTCAACTATTTTACAAGTTTGTCCACTTACTAGGCAAAGATGGTACCGTTGTAACCATTCATACATGATTCAACAATGTTTTTCGCCACACTTGAAAACACAGATTCCTAAAGGAAACAGAATTACACATTAAATGAGTAAAGAGAAAATTATCTACTAGAACATATCTAGGTCCCCTCTGCTGATCCATGTCGGGTTTACTTAGGCGAAGGGAACACTTTTTTTTAACCCTTGATTATTTTTGAAACATTGTTGTTCTGGACAATAGCTGTTTTAACATTTTTTGTGGGGCTTGTGTTAAGCTGTAATTTTTTATCTTTATTTTTTACTGTATCCCCACAAAAAGGGGGACACCGTTCTTTTTTTTTTATCATATATTGTATAAAACATATCTGTGACAAAATTCCTCCATAGTCTCATGATCCCATTAAAATGTATACTTTTAGTTTAATAAAAGTTACATTTACACTTTTTGAACTGCTTTTTTATTATTGCTAAATAACCAAACACTTTTCTATGGCTAACAAGCTATTCCTCACCATTACTGTAAAAAAAAAAAAAATGATGTTGCCAAGCACGCACATACATTTGTGAATATGTGGCCCACTTCAGAAAAAAAATGATGCCCTGGTCTATGCTAAGAAAACTTAAAGCGCCTCTTAAATTAGGGTTTCTCTCAGTACTACCAGAGAAAGACTGTCAGACCCTGGTCAGATCTCCCTCATGTATCTGAAAAGGTACAGGTCAGGTGTACTATAGGTAGGTAACAAAAAGCTTTTAAAAACTTTTTTTATACTACTGAAGCGAAAGCTAAAATAAACCTTTAATTTCAGTTTAAAAGATCCCTTGGAATAGTCTCCAAAAAGGAGAGGAAGTTAAATTCAAGCTTTTTTAAAAATAAGCATGCTCTACAGATTAACTCATGTTCAGAGTGTACATTTATTCACTCCTTTGCACATGCACAACACTTTCCTCAATTCAAAATCGGGAAAGCACCTGCATGCAAAGCATAGCTTCGACCTGTAAATATTACCATCCGGTTTCTCTGCATGTCTTACCCACACAAGTAAAATATGCTTAAGGTAGTCTAACTAGGCCATACCTGAGTTACATCCATATTTGCAACATGATCAAATGTGAAGATTCTTGGCTCCGGTTTAGAATTCAAACGTAAGGTGTTGGGAGACAAAGCAGACAGACACAACCCCTGATCGCCATCGCCTCCAGTTAGACCTCCTTCAGCTAAAGGGCGAATTCTTACATAGACTTTAATAGCATCTCCTTCACCACTAAAGTTAAAAGAACATGGATTATAATGCAGTATAGTATTTGTTATCTTGTACAGAGTACAATCATACATTCTAAGCACTTCAAGAAAGCGAGTATTAACTTGTGCTTTAAACTCGTTGCTCTACTTTGTGGTTATTTCATCATTTTACAAATTGGGTTTTTTTGATGCTTGCATAGAGGGGAAAAAAAGGCAATTGAATTTTAAGTTGAAAATCAGATCTGCAGGTTTTACCTTGGTAGGCATGGGAGAGGCAGTGTGACATCAGCTTGCTCACCTACAAAATAAGAAAAGTTATATCATTAACTGAAGCTTTTTATATTGTCAATTCAATTTAGCAATCCTCGCTAGATCGTATAGTTAGCCAGACATGGGAAAGGAATGCTTCCATCAGAATAGGGCATCAGGTACATGCATAGATAGTGCTACAATAAAGCTCTCGTAAGTATGAATAATTACTTATCTAAAAATAAAACAACCCTCTGACATTACAGGAACCTTAAAAGGTGCAGTTCCACTTATCAGTACTCCATATAAGTGATCAGGGCCGCCCTTAAGTGTTCCAGCGCCCTGTGCAGGCCTCCCCGTGGCTGTCTCTTTCCTTCCCATATTTGTCCATTTCCTCTTCCTTGCCATGTCTGTCTCTCTCCCCCCTCCTCCCCATACTTGTGCTCTCTCTCCCCACCTCCTCCCCATACCTGTGCTCTCTCTCCCCCCCTCCTCCCCATACCTGTGCTCTCCCCCCCCCTCCTCCCCATACCTGTGCTCTCCCCACCCCTCCTCCCCATACCTGTGCTCTCCCCACCCCTCCTCCCCATACCTGTGCTCTCCCCACCCCTCCTCCCCATACCTGTTCTCTCTCCCCCCTCCCCCCCCCACAGCACATGAATCCCCCCCCCACACACATGAATCCCCCCCCCACACACATGAATCCCCCCCCCACACACATGAATAGCCACACACACAGCACATGAAGCCACACACACACACACACACACACACACACACACACACACACAGCACATGAAGCCACACACACACACAGCACATGAAGCCACACACACACACACACACACACACACAGCACATGAAGCCACACACACACACAGCACATGAAGCCACACACACACACACACACACAGCACATGAAGCCACACACACACACACACACAGCACATGAAGCCACACACACACACACACAGCACATGAAGCCACACACACACACACACACACAGCACATGAAGCCACACACACAGCACATGAAGCCACACACACACACACAGCACATGAAGCCACACACACACACAGCACATGAAGCCACACACACACACACAGCACATGAAGCCACACACACACACACAGCACATGAAGCCACACACACACACACACAGCACATGAAGCCACACACACAGCACATGAAGCCACACACACACACACAGCACATGAAGCCACACACACACACACACAGCACATGAAGCCACACACACACACAGCACATGAAGCCACACACACACACACAGCACATGAAGCCACACACACACACACAGCACATGAAGCCACACACACACACACAGCACATGAAGCCACACACACACACACAGCACATGAAGCCACACACACACACACACAGCACATGAAGCCACACACACACACACACAGCACATGAAGCCACACACACACACACACAGCACATGAAGCCACACACACACACACAGCACATGAAGCCACACACACACACAGCACATGAAGCCACACACACACACAGCACATGAAGCCACACACATACACACACACACAGCACATGAAGCCACACACACACACACACACACAGCACATGAAGCCACACACACACACAGCACATGAAGCCACACACACACACAGCACATGAAGCCACACACACACACAGCACATGAAGCCACACACACACACAGCACATGAAGCCACACACACACACACACACAGCACATGAAGCCACACACACACACACACACACACAGCACATGAAGCCACACACACACACACACACAGCACATGAAGCCACACACACACACACAGCACATGAAGCCACACACACACACACAGCACATGAAGCCACACACACACACACAGCACATGAAGCCACACACACACACACACACACACACACACACACACACAGCACATGAAGCCACACACACACACACACAGCACATGAAGCCACACACACACACACACAGCACATGAAGCCACACACACACACACACAGCACATGAAGCCACACACACACACACACAGCACATGAAGCCACACACACACACACAGCACATGAAGCCACACACACACACACAGCACATGAAGCCACACACACACACACAGCACATGAAGCCACACACACACACACAGCACATGAAGCCACACACACACACACAGCACATGAAGCCACACACACACACACAGCACATGAAGCCACACACACACACACAGCACATGAAGCCACACACACACACACACACACACACAGCACATGAAGCCACACACACACAGCACATGAAGCCACACACACACAGCACATGAAGCCACACACACACACACAGCACATGAAGCCACACACACACAGCACATGAAGCCACACACACACACACAGCACATGAAGCCACACACACACACACACACACACACACAGCACATGAAGCCACACACACACACACACACACACACACACAGCACATGAAGCCACACACACACACACACAGCACATGAAGCCACACACACACACACACACACACACAGCACATGAAGCCACACACACACACACACACACACACACACACAGCACATGAAGCCACACACACACACACACACAGCACATGAAGCCACACACACACACACACACAGCACATGAAGCCACACACACACACACACAGCACATGAAGCCACACACACACAGCACATGAAGCCACACACACACACACAGCACATGAAGCCACACACACAGCACATGAAGCCACACACACAGCACATGAAGCCACACACACACACGAAGCCACACACACACACGAAGCCACACACACACACGAAGCCACACACACACACACACACGAAGCCACACACACACACACACACACACACACACAGCACATGAAGCCACACACACACACACACACACAGCACATGAAGCCACACACACACACACACACAGCACATGAAGCCACACACACACACACACACAGCACATGAAGCCACACACACACACACACAGCACATGAAGCCACACACACACACACACAGCACATGAAGCCACACACACACACACACACACACACACACACACACACACAGCACATGAAGCCACACACACACACACACACACACACAGCACATGAAGCCACACACACACACACACACACAGCACATGAAGCCACACACACACACACACACACACACAGCACATGAAGCCACACACACACACACACACACACAGCACATGAAGCCACACACACACACACACAGCACATGAAGCCACACACACACACACACACACAGCACATGAAGCCACACACACACACACACACACAGCACATGAAGCCACACACACACACACACACACAGCACATGAAGCCACACACACACACACACACACACACAGCACATGAAGCCACACACACACACACACACACACAGCACATGAAGCCACACACACACACACACACACAGCACATGAAGCCACACACACACACACACACACACAGCACATGAAGCCACACACACACACACACACACAGCACATGAAGCCACACACACACACAGCACATGAAGCCACACACACACACAGCACATGAAGCCACACACACACACAGCACATGAAGCCACACACACACACAGCACATGAAGCCACACACACACACAGCACATGAAGCCACACACACACACAGCACATGAAGCCACACACACACACACACAGCACATGAAGCCACACACACACAGCACATGAAGCCACACACACACAGCACATGAAGCCACACACACACACAGCACATGAATAGCCACACACACACACACACACACACAGCACATGAATGGCCACACACACACACACACAGCACATGAATAGCCACACACACACAGCACATGAAGCCACACACACACACACACACAGCACATGAATAGCCACACACACACACACACAGCACATGAATAGCCACACACACACAGCACATGAAGCCACACACACACACACACACAGCACATGAATAGCCACACACACACACACACACACAGCACATGAATAGCCACACACACACACACACAGCACATGAAGCCACACACACACACACACACAGCACATGAAGCCACACACACACACACACACAGCACATGAAGCCACACACACACACACACACAGCACATGAAGCCACACACACACACACACAGCACATGAAGCCACACACACACACACACAGCACATGAAGCCACACACACACACACACAGCACATGAAGCCACACACACACACACACAGCACATGAAGCCACACACACACACACACACAGCACATGAAGCCACACACACACACACACACACAGCACATGAATGGCCACACACACACACACACAGCACATGAATAGCCACACACACACAGCACATGAAGCCACACACACAGCACATGAAGCCACACACACACACACACACACACACAGCACATGAAGCCACACACACACACACACAGCACATGAAGCCACACACACACACACACACACACACACACAGCACATGAAGCCACACACACACACACACAGCACATGAAGCCACACACACACACACAGCACATGAAGCCACACACACACACACACAGCACATGAAGCCACACACACACACACACAGCACATGAAGCCACACACACACACACACAGCACATGAAGCCACACACACACACACAGCACATGAAGCCACACACACACACACACACAGCACATGAAGCCACACACACACACAGCACATGAAGCCACACACACACACAGCACATGAAGCCACACACACACACAGCACATGAAGCCACACACACAGCACATGAAGCCACACACACACACACACACACACACAGCACATGAAGCCACACACACACACACACACAGCACATGAAGCCACACACACACACACAGTACATGAAGCCACACACACACACACAGCACATGAAGCCACACACACACACACAGCACATGAAGCCACACACACACACACACAGCACATGAAGCCACACACACACACACACACAGCACATGAAGCCACACACACACACACACAGCACATGAAGCCACACACACACACACACAGCACATGAAGCCACACACACACACACACAGCACATGAAGCCACACACACACACACACAGCACATGAAGCCACACACACACACACACAGCACATGAAGCCACACACACACACACACACACAGCACATGAAGCCACACACACACACACACAGCACATGAAGCCACACACACACACACAGCACATGAAGCCACACACACACAGCACATGAAGCCACACACACACACAGCACATGAAGCCACACACACAGCACATGAAGCCACACACACACACACACACATACAGCACATGAAGCCACACACACAGCACATGAAGCCACACACACACACACACACATACAGCACATGAAGCCACACACACAGCACATGAAGCCACACACACACACACAGCACATGAAGCCACACACACACAGCACATGAAGCCACACACACACACAGCACATGAAGCCACACACACAGCACATGAAGCCACACACACACACACACACACATACAGCACATGAAGCCACACACACAGCACATGAAGCCACACACACACACACACACATACAGCACATGAAGCCACACACACACACACACAGCACATGAAGCCACACACACACACACACACACAGCACATGAAGCCACACACACACACACACACAGCACATGAAGCCACACACACACACACACACACAGTACATGAAGCCACACACACACACACAGCACATGAAGCCACACACACACACACAGCACATGAAGCCACACACACACACACACACACACACACACACAGCACATGAAGCCACACACACACACACACACACACACACAGCACATGAAGCCACACACACACACACACACAGCACATGAAGCCACACACACACACACACAGCACATGAAGCCACACACACACAGCACATGAAGCCACACACACACAGCACATGAAGCCACACACACACACAGCACATGAAGCCACACACACACACACACACACACAGCACATGAAGCCACACACACACACAGCACATGAAGCCACACACACACACACACAGCACATGAAGCCACACACACACACACACAGCACATGAAGCCACACACACACACACACAGCACATGAAGCCACACACACACACACACACACACACACACACAGCACATGAAGCCACACACACACACACACACACAGCACATGAAGCCACACACACACACACACACACAGCACATGAAGCCACACACACACACACACACACAGCACATGAAGCCACACACACACACACACACACACACACACACACACAGCACATGAAGCCACACACACACACAGCACATGAAGCCACACACACACACAGCACATGAAGCCACACACACACACAGCACATGAAGCCACACACACACACACAGCACATGAAGCCACACACACACACACAGCACATGAAGCCACACACACACACACAGCACATGAAGCCACACACACACACACACACACAGCACATGAAGCCACACACACACACACACACACACAGCACATGAAGCCACACACACACACACACACACACAGCACATGAATAGCCACACACACACACACACACACAGCACATGAATAGCCACACACACACACACACACAGCACATGAATAGCCACACACACAGCACATGAATAGCCACACACACAGCACATGAATAGCCACACACACAGCACATGAATAGCCACACACACAGCACATGAATAGCCACACACACAGCACATGAATAGCCACACACACAGCACATGAATAGCCACACACACAGCACATGAATAGCCACACACACAGCACATGAATAGCCACACACACAGCACATGAATAGCCACACACACAGCACACGAATGCCCCCCCCCACAGCACACGAATCCCCCCCCACACACACAGCACACGAATCCCCCCACACACCCACAGCACACGAATACCCACATACACACACAGCACACGTATACCCACATACACAGCACACGAATACCCCCCCACACACACACAGCACAGCACACGAATACCCCCACACACACACAGCACAGGAATACCCCCACACACACACACAGCACAGCACACGAATACCCCCACACACACACAGCACAGGAATACCCCCACACACACAGCAGACGAATACCCCCACACACAAACACAGCACATGAATACCCACACACACAGCAGACGAATACCCCCACACACAAACACAGCACATGAATACCCACACACACAGCAGACGAATACCCACACACACACAGCACACGAATACCCACATCCACACACACAGCACACAAATACCTACATACACATACAGCACACGAATACCCACATACACACACACACACACACACACAAATACCCACATACACACACACACACAAATACCCACACACACAGCACACGAATACCCACACACACAGCACACGAATACCCACACACACAGCACACGAATACCCACACACACAGCACACGAATACCCACATACACACACGCATACACACAGCACATGCATACCCATTCATTAAAAAAAAAAAAATTATGCTCATGGGGTTACCTAACAATGTATATCTGAATTGTATTGTAACAGGAGCTGAGCAAGTCAGATGCCAGCACAATGGGGTGTGCGCTCAGCTATTCATTCTAAATGACAGCAGTGCAAGACTGGCCTAGATTTCCCGGTAGGCCGCCGACTGCGGAGTATGGCTTTAGAGTTTTTTTTTTTTTAAATAAGGTGAACGTAACACCATGTACTGAGGGGTTCGCATGTGATGTTTGATCCTCAATGTGCCATGTCATTGGGATCAATGGCCAGTGTTTAGGCACACAGGTTACTGCTGTTCCTGGAAAAGCTGGTAAAAAAAAAAAAATAACATTGTGCCTGTGAGAGCACCAGACATAGATATTTGTATTTCCTAATGGTATTTCTATCCTATTAGTATATCAAAATACTATACTATTGGAGCACTTCTTTGTCTCCTTTTTCCATACATTGCCTTAAGAGACTCGTGCTATACCAAAGTGCGCTGGGAAGTCTATCTGAAATTGGAGAGCCACTGTACGCTACGTGCACTTAATAAACCTAATTTTCTAAGGAAACATCCATCCAGTTGCCGATAGTATTCTCTTCTGAGAAATTACTCACTTTTGGTGGGAAATACATGGCCCACTATTAGTGCACCTTAACAAACGTTTGTTGTATATTGTGTACAGTTTTGTGTGTTTTTTTGGGTTTGTCAGTGTTAGACCAATGATGTATCACTACACCCTTTGTATTTTTCTGTGGAGCTCAACAGCTTTGTCCCTGCACAAAGCATCACCTGCATCTTCCCTCATTTGACAATGTAGACTACAGTATCCTACTGCAAAAACAGAAGAATTCAGGTATTCATGACCATCCGCTAGCTCCAAATCATATGTATCAGATCGATCATCAGTCGGATGTTGGTTGTTTTTCATGCTTTAACCCCTCGAGATTTATCAGATATATCACAAGCTGTCCACTTCTGACAGCACCTCCCTCTCGTAAATATGTATGGTGTACCCCAAGGCTTGATACTAGGCGCCCTAATATTCATAAATGATCTGCCTAACGTCTGCAAAGCCTCCATAGTACACATGTACGCAGACACATCATTTACACTAGCAAACCACAACTACCACAACTTGAGATTATGCTCCAGGACTAGTCCACAGAGGTAGAAAAGTGGATCACAGATAACACCAACAAAACTGTTTCAATACTCTTTGGAACAGTACCTACATTACATAAATTCCCATCTGTGTATTAGAACAAATAGCACACTGACTACAGTGTGCTCTTTCAAATATCTAGGTATGTGGCTAGACGCAATCTACCTTTTAGCCCCCATATTGAAAAATGTAATTAAAACTTTATCCAAAGCTAGTGCCCTGTAAAGAATTAAATCCTGCTTAAGCCCCACAGTAATGAAATCAAATGCAAATGTAAATAGTTGAATATGGGGATGTAGTGTATGCACCTGCACCACAAACCCACCTTCATAATATTACTACATTGTTCAACTCACTCTGCCGCTTTGCACTGAAATATAATTACATAACCCACCATTGTGACTTGCTAAACAAGCTAAAACAGGCTACTGCTGGAATCCAGATGCATCCTTCACCTTTCCAACCTTGTGTTTAAGAGATTTTCTGAGAAGGGATCACCGTACCTGAGTAGAATGCTCTCCCCAGTTGTTCCCAACTCCTAAAACCTCTGATCTAAACTTTATTTACTATACCACAATACAGAAAGATTGATGATACATTCTTTAATGGCTAACCCTAGATTTGTAGAGAATTACATTTTTTTTTTCTTACATTGCAATGTTGCTGACTGCCTCTCTAGGGGCAGTCAAGCAACAGCATCAGAGTAAGGGAAGTGACATTTTTTTCACTTCCGACACTCTACCCACAGGGCATTAGCCATATTGGAGGAGCACGGTGCTCTCCGATATGGAGGCCGCGAATCACTCTGTGGAGCCCTGGGCACCCAATATTGGTGATGCTTTATGCCTTGACCTCGAGGCATTAAAGCATCACCGTTTTAGCAGTGTTTGCGATCTTAGATGGCAAACGCTGCTCGTTTTACCACATGACAGTCTAGGTCCGTCCAATGTCGGCAACGCTTTGCCAGACAGGACGGACCTAGTTTGTCCAATGTCGGCAAGGGGTTAATAGGACAGCATAAGGCTCTTTCTCTCAGTAGTGACTGTTTGAAATGGTTGTGTTTCATTTTACTTGTGGGGCTTAGAAGTACGGTACTTTAACTCCTTTGACACCATTGTCTATGCCTAAACTCCTGTGTCAAGCCAATTTCTTTTGAAACGGGAATCATAAAATCACAGCAATTCAGTATCACAGCGGTCGTATGCCCCGAAAATGCTCTGAGCAACATCCTATAAGTCTGCCAGTGTTTCCTTCTGGTAGCTGGCGCTGTCAGCTAAGACGTAGAGCTCAGCATAAACCCAGATGTTTCAGAAAATATACTTTTTGTTTACTTTGGAGGTAGTAGTAGTTATAGGACACTTGCCTAAAAACTGCACATAAAGTGTCAGTCTTATCTTTGACTGTAGAGGTCCCTGTGAAATTATTTTCAATGTAAGTCGACTGGAGAATGGTGAAAGGGAAATGGTCGTAAAAATAAGTGTATTTCACATATATAGTGTATAACACTTGTACAACATACAGAAAATATGCTAGGTGAAACTGCCATATAATCCCAGCATCACAGGAACCGTAGCCCTACACAACCAGCATCCTCGATGGATAAGTTAGTACAGAACGGTGGGCCAGACTCTGGGGCAGGGGACAACTATGTAGGCCAGCGCGGTCCTTATATAGACGAGACAACTAATACAATATATCAACAAATGAACATTACCCTTGGTCCCCGGTTCCATCTTCTTTGTACCGCCGGGTTCTCTCCCTCCCTTATTAAATGTAGCTTTCCTATATCCAGGAGAAACCTTCAACAACAGAAGTTCAAACTTGCCGCTTGAATCACACACTGCAAGCAACTCCCACTGCCACAGACGTCCAATTGACGTACAGAGGAAATGAAGACCAGGAAGCCATCTTTGTTTTTACCCTATAACATCAATAGAAACTCAGTTGCAGGCTGGGTAGAATAGACTGTTGCTGAAGTAGTTCCTCAGATTGTCCGAAAGGGGCCACCGTACATGATAGAAGCGGCGCAGGGCATTGTGGACGTATTAGCAGTGTTCATAGAGAAGGTAGGTTTGGCTGGCAAACTGGTTTTGAATGGCTACGTGGTTGGCCTTTTAAGCTCCCAGAAAATATTTCTTGCATTACCGATTTAAAAATGGCTCTGCACGTAGGAAACACGTTTTTCTACAGTGCAGAGGCTTTTTTTTTTATTAACCGACTGCTAGGTAGCGATCTGCAGCAGCTGCAACCTAGCATTTCCGAATGTGACGTCATCGCTCTGCTCAGGGCTTGAGAATAAAAATCTATATGTGAATCAAGAGACATCTATATATTACCCAATGTTGTTGATTCCCATATATATTTTTATTCTTTCAATGTATAAAGAAAAAACTACAAACAGACAAAATATTTGTTTCAAAGAGTAATTATCTTACAGGTACCAGGTGCATTAGAACCATGTTCGGTATAGCTGATTGAGGATCATATTCCCAACAGATTTAATTACACCAAATTGAAACTTTTTCTAAAAGACCATACCAAGTTGAAAAATATGAATAATACATGCATATTAAAGCTGACACTTTAAAAAAAAAAAAAAAAAGTGATTCAGACCCTGTAAAACAGAGCTGTGTGTTGGAGCAAGATGGTTTTTGGGTCAGAAAAAAATCTAGGTTACTCTGATAAACTCTTCAAGATTAACCCCTTCCTGACGCTAGGACGTACTATGCCATCTTGATTTTCAATGCCTAAAAGACGGTAGGATGGCATAGTACGTCCAGCGTTAAACGCAGAGTTTCAGGCACACCTCTGTGGCGTCACACATGACGTTCGGAGCTATCACGATCTTTTGGCAGGGACCCACGGGTTCTATTAAGACCCTAATCGGGTCTCTGCCATAGTTTTCCTGTCTACCGATCGCATTGTGATTGGTGGCCAGGAAAAATTGTGAAGTTTTGGTGCGTGCGTCGTCTGAGACGCAAAAACCATGTGTCATGAAGGGGTTAAAGGACAACGTTTTTCAAAAATTAAGTTATGTTTTATTGAAAGATTGCATCAAGTATAGGGTGGGTTTTGAGCGTGCTGAATAAGGTGCTTTATTTGCTCTAGTGCAGTAATGGGTATGCAGTGGACCTGAGGCTTGCCATAGGCACAGCTGTCGTTAGAGTCGTCCAGTTCTCATTTTACACTCTGCAGCCCTAACAATGCATTATTAACCCCTTAAGGACAGACCCTTTGAAACATTTTTGTCCATTCTGGGCAAAGGCGCTTTTAACATTTCTGTGCTGTTTGTGTTAGCTGTAATTTTCTTCTTTGTCATTTGCTGTACCCACACAAATTAAATATTGTTTTTATTGGCACAAGAAGGGCTTTCTTTGGATGCCATCATTTTGGCAATATTGTAACATGTTATTTAATTTATTACAATTAAAATTTACATTATACAGATTTGTCTCTCTCCCTCACTAAAACTAATTTACAAAAATTGATCTGACCAGGTGAATGGTGATGCTCATCTGAGCAATCACCAAGCCGCTATTGCCACTGATCGGCTGTTAATGATCGCTATACATGTGCTCAGACATCTGAAAAAAATGTTTACGTTAAACGTAATCCCCTAGCGGGTGTAACAAAAATTGTAAAACAAATGCTTCTCTAGCAAGATCACTGCATTTGCGCCAGATCGCTGCTTAGGCAGTGATCTACAGCAAGCAAGGGGTTAATAACTTTGTTCGCTTCCTAAGCACACGTGCTGCCGGCGCCATCATTTTTAAATGGCAGCTACGGTCACTCCGGGGAGGGATCGTAGTGCCCCCCCCGTACTTTTTTTCAGTACTGCACAATGCCTCTACCTTTGGTTGCTTTCTTTGCCCTTTTCAGTGCATGACAGGCACATCATGTGTCACTAACGACATGTCATGTCATAAGTCGTTAAGGGGTTAAAACCATATATACTTAGCTCAATGGCTCTTCAGTCATACTGAGCAGATTTGCTATTAACACAATAGGGATTATTCACGGTGAACTGACATCAGTTGTAAAAAGTAGGCCAACATATCTGTTTTGGAATTAATTTTCCAACTTTTGGTCTAAGTTGTACAATTGCTTTGTCAGCTCTCCACAATTCACTAGTTGGGTCAGAAACATCAGGGTGTATTTACTATCACTAAACAACTATCACAGGCTTGTATGCTGTTGCCCTGACTTATCAGTCACTTCTGTAGGTTGTGGAAAGTGGAATGAGGACACTCACAAGATCTCCTGCAGGTTTTTTTTTTTGTTTAAATGGTTTTACATACACTGTGCCTCTATTTGACATGCAGGTTCTAAGTTTACTCCTTTTAAATTATTAACTTTTGTCTTACTTCTAGAAATGAGTAAAAAGAACCTGGTTTCCTATGTGAGGCCTGCAGAACCCTCATTCCTGTCCAAATTTAAGAAGGATGTAGGTTACAAAGAAGGTCCAACAGTGGACAGCAAGGTATGTCTATTCAGTTTTTGCACTAATGCTGTTTTTAATTTTCTTTTATAAGATGTTTTCTGTCATATGTACAAATGTGTAAAACCATGGGAAACCTGCTGATAAGAAGAATTCATGGCTCAAGAAGTCATAGGCATCAAGTGGCCATAGTGACCAGGGAACGAGCATAGCTCTTTGTGCACACACAGATGCAGGGTGCTGGAATCTAACATCACGCTTAGATCTCTGCATCATGTGAGCACATGGAAAAAGCCATCAATTGGCACAAGCACAGAGGCTTGTGCCAGAATAGACACCAGAGTGTCCTCCCTCTAGCGAGAATGCAGCAAAGTTTCATACCCGGAGAGAGGAAGGACTGCGTCAAAATTAAATTCAGTGCCTGTTAATTTCCCTAATGGCTAACCTTATAATGTCATTTGGGAGGTGCTTTGTGTGTTTAGGTTGCCTTGAGGGTACTGTGTGTGCTATGGAGGAGGTGAGCCTGGTGAGTACTATGCATGCTGTAGAGCGAGGGTTGGGAACCAGGTGGTTCATAATATGTTTAGTCACCAAGAGATCTATCCAGGGGGCCCATATTTCGAGATAACTTTCATATTGCTGTTTACCATAGAAAAAAACAGCTTCCATGTTATATTGAAAATCAGTTTGGTATATTACCTACGGCCAGGGAAAAGCTCCCTTACACTTTTAATTTTTGGCTATGCAGATTTTTGTTGCCATCGTGATGTGAGGTAATTAAAGCTCTTTGTGCTTTGTTTCCTGGTGGCCGAATATTGAACAGAAAAAGTTGTGACTTTGTCTAGCACAAAGATATTGTTTAATAATCTGTGCACACTCTGCTCCCTAACGCTCCGAACGTTATTTAAAAAAAAATTTTTTACTTATCCCAGGGCGAGGGGCGCCATGTGGGGATGACCCTTCCCGGACGCCAGGTCTAAATTTCTTGGCGCCCGGGGTTTGTCGAGCCCTGCTTTAACTCTGAGTTCACATTTTTCCTCCTGTCTTTTTCATGACTTCAATTCCCATTACGAATCAAAATTATTCTTGTAGTTGTTGTTGTCATTGAACAAAAGAGTGCAGGTCTTGTGAAACTGTCCAGGGCTTTGCTTAGTTTTGAAATCTATCTGTATATGTCCCTTTTTTTTTCCAGAGAAAGGAACTTCCTGCAGTATCCTATGACAGTGATAGCAGTGATAAAGAGGATGAACAGCCACAGGTAGTAGTTCTTAAGAAAGGTGATCTTTCAGAACAGGAGGTTCTGAAAATTAAAGGGCAAATTAAAGAAAACTCAAAAGGTTTGTGTATCCGATTTTATAGTTTACTTTGGAAAAAAATGTTTGTAGAACACTTAATAAATATTGATGGGATACCAAACCTGAAGGTATAAAGATTGACACTGTAAGAGGTCACTGGGAAAGCAACAGTTTTGATGGATAGACTAAAATATCTGCAGAAGCACAGCTGTTAATTTAATGACTCCAAGTAGAATATATCTGGAATAGCACATTATAAAATTTTTTTTTTATCTTAAACACTCTTAAAAAGTGTTTGTACAAAACTGGTCCCAGATCCAGAGCATACTATAGAGGACTACTAGAGCCAGTTCCATTAGACACGTGCTTCTTCCTCGCGTCGAGACCCAACAACAATTTTACGGCTAGCTTTTCCTGCTAATATATTACAGAGTCTACCTAAGTTATCTGAAATAATTACTCCTAAATAGGGCTGCCACCTGGCCGGTATTTTAAGGCCAATGTTAAGTCTATGGAGACAGTACCAAGGCCGGTATTTTTTTTTTGAAGAAAAGGTGACAACCCTACTCCTAAATCTCTTTCCTGAGATGTTTAGGTTAGGACTGTATCAAATATTCTATACGCTGCCTTTGGGGTTTTTATGCCCAATATGCGATTATCCACATTAAGTTGCCACCAATCTGACCATTTTTTACAGTTTACCTATATCATTTTACATTTGGCTTATCCCTCCAGGAACATCAAAAAATATTAAAGACAATCCCTGAGGTACCTTGCTTAGGAATATACTCCATTGACTACAACCCTCTGTTACCTGTCACTCCATTTATCAATATTGGAATCCAAACTCAAAGATTGCAGTTTATGTATAAGCCTTATATGTGCGATGGCATCAAAAGCCTTACTGAATTCTAGGTATGCAATGTCTACTATTTTAGTTACCCAATTGAACTGATTAGTTTAGCATGATCTCTGATCTTGAAATCCATGTGAGTTTAGATGTACAATATTTTTAGTTTTTTTGTTTCATTTCTCTTTATTTTCTCTTGGCAATATAACAAATAAAATCAATCAAGCTAAAATTTGGTGTTGCTTTGTTACAAAGAAAGTAACATCACAATCTTCTTATCCTCTCCCCCCTCCACCCCGATAGTAAAGTAGGAGAGAGGAACGAGAGAGGAAAAGGAGAAAAATGGGGGAGAGAGAAAGAAACAAGAGGGAAAAATAAGGATGTTGTGAAAATAAAATGTATACTTAATATACCATCCCTACCTTCCCCTGTCTATGTCCCTAGCCTCTACCTATCTAGCCCTAATTTTTGCCTATAGCAAAAACTAACTCCAAATCTACATAAACTGAGCATGTTTGTACTGTAATCTACTCCTATTATGTCCCTAAACCCATGTTGTCTCTGATTGTGATTTTCACAAGTTTCAAATAACTCATTACTCTTAATTCCTTACAGAGGTCCCTTTCCTTCATGTTCATTTATAAAACAACACACAAAAATATTAATTGAGGCAGTCAGCTAGACCTTTATCCTCTTCTACATACCTTACTTCTTTTGTTTTTAATGTAACTAATCCTTGTGTTACTTTCCTTTTCTCATTTTTGCATCTACATTTTTTTTCATCCCCCATTTACTGACTGGGCTCTTTTTTCCTCTGTGTGTGCTTTGGAAGCTCTTATAACTTGCTTTGAATCTTTCTGCACGTATCATTCTGTCTACATAATGCTGCGTGTATCTGTAAAGATACATTATTGGGTTTACATGGTAGAAAGAAAATTAACATTTTAACCCTTGCTTCCTCTAGGTCAAAAAATGTTTAGTTGTACTATACGTTTGCAATTGCTTTCTAAATTCTCTGCAATTCCTTATTTCGTGTATAAAGTTCCAAGTCTTTTTTTTGCTGTTTTATTTTCCTGTCTGTCCTTACATTGTTTTTCACAACCTCTTATTACCTCATAATGTTATGAAAAGAAGGGATATCTTTAATTATTTCTATGCCCACTGAAGAAAGTGTTTAAAAACCATGTTTTCCCTATTAGAATGCTTGTGTATGAAGACTGCAAGTGAAATTTGAGCAGAGTAGTTGTGTCATATTTTCATAGCTAGATGGCAGCAAAGCATGGGAAGTGGAAACAGACACTTGACATGTTGTGCTTATGGGATTAGAGGAACATTACCACAAAATCTTATTGGACTCATTTCATGTTTACTGAACTGCAAAAGACAATCTGCAGATGATAAATATAAACATATGGTGGTGTTTTTCATTTATTTTTATTCCTCATGTAGACGACGAATCGGTCCCGGCTAACGGAAAGATCCTATTTAAAAAGCCTGCAAAACGTTCCTCTGGTGACAAGTTTTCAGGGATAAATGCCAGTTCCAGCAAAAAGAAGAAGTCAGAAGACGCCACGGAATCATCGAGCAGCACACCAAGCAAGAAACAAGTGCGCAATAGCAGTTTACTTTCATTTGATGATGATGAAGATGAGGCCTAGTATTTATTTACATACACAAACATTGTGTTTGCTTCTCTGTTTACCATCTGGTTTCACCTAAGATTGTGCAAAACTGAATTGACAACCTAGTATTTAAATTTTTCTTATGGCTGTTTTCTGAAAGTAATAAATCCCCAGAATACCCTGCTGTTACAAATAATGAAAATCATATGATCACTTTTTTTTAAAACAATATCTGTGTAGGGACATTAATAAATACATTTTTTTTAAAGTACATTATTTGTTGTATTTTTACTTTGTAATTTGACACTTCTAGATTGGAGGAAGGAATCGTTGTAAAATATATAACAACGTTTTCTAGTTTTTTCTATGAAGGGAAAATATGTTATATAATGTTTATGTGGATTTTTTAGCCAGAAATTGGGAAGATTAGATGGACTGAAATGGTTCTTATCTGCTGACACATTCTATGTTTCTATGTTTTTTTGACTTGTCTGGTGTGTGCAGATTTGTGTTTAATAATGCCTCTCCTACTGTCAGCATTGTAAGTGAATTCACAAGTTAAGAGAAATATCTGTCTGTGGTGTCACGTGGGTTTATATGCAAATTAACTTATTTTTAATGGGAAATATGTAATTTGCATATCAAGTCACAAGGTGATGTTATAAAGACGAGAAACAACAGACACATTTAATGTCTATCTCTATGTATGTCTAATCGATAGAAACAATCTACTGTGCACTAATTGCACCAAAATAAAGTGATTTAGTTATTGTTTAATAATTATGTCGCTGGCAATGTATTTAAACAAATAGGTAGCAAAATTGTGCCTATTTTAGAGCACTTTACTGGACTACAGTTCCCCTGCCAGACATAATTGGGCATTATCTGCACTGAACAAAAAATAAGAGTAAAATTATGCACATTGAGAATAAAAAGTCACATACTAAGAATAAATGGTTGCCGTTTGCCCATTTTTCCCTATGTATAAAGCTCATTCTGAAAGTTTTATACATAGCAAACGGTCACAAAAGCAAACACCTGACTAAAGGAATCAAGGTTAGACATAAAACAGTGCTATTACAAATAACCCACATGTATTATCATTATTTTTTTTATTCTCTGGATTCACGGTATAAGTAATTGTTAGGAAAATTATATAGAATTGCAATATTACCGACTCGGGTTAGCTGGTAATATTCCATTGGAGGGGCAATGTGTTTAGTTTGGGGTAGTGGCTGACTTTGTCTGCTAAAACATTTGAGCAAACTTACAACAGTATTCAGTTATATATAAATCTTTTGATTATTGCAAGCCTGTGGAAATTCGCTGCTATGTGTAACCTAGTTATTTTGGTAAGATTCTGGAATTTTACCAGATAAGTTTTAGAAAATAGCCACCTTGTACATAACCAAATAAAAACTGCCACATTTGGCAGCCAGAATATTTTTCAACCCTTATGTACATTCCTATGACCTATTTCACTTGTTTGTCTGAGTGTTAGACTGTTCTATTTGAAGAAACATTTTTTTTTTTTTGTAAATTGTGTTCAGTGTTCTGCAAAAACCCCATGTGGAAAAGAACAACCTACTGCTGAATATCCTTATTATTGCAATGGCTGAGAATGCAATAAAATGGCACATACAGTGTTGACAAAGAAATACATTTCACTCAAAATGCATTAATGATGTGAGTATAGCTAACCTAAACCTCTCTGTGCCACAAGAGATTGTGTAACATGTTTGCTTACTCTTTATTAAATCACATTACCTATTTTAAAAGAATTCAGTCCACTAAATATTGTTTAAACTGTGAATGTAGAGACAAAAACAACTCAAACTAATCTATACACTGTGGTCATGGAAATGCATTAATTACAAAATGTTTTAAATGTGTCTGTTCATGACCTCACCTTGTGGCTTGATATGCAAATTACACACTTCCCATTGAAAATAAGTTAATTTGCATAGCACACTGCAGATGAGGTCTTGATGCAGTTCTGCTAACACAATGTATAGATCATTTTTAAAATCATTTTTTGTACCTTTAAATCATAGGATTTGATGGTGTGTGTGTGTGTGTATATATATCATTTTCAGGCTTTTAAATACTCATTTAAGGACATTTGCTATTGTTGAGAAAACAAAATCATAGAGAGAGCCCAATAAGCTAATGTGCTTGAGTCTCAATTCTCAGGGTTACAGGTTCAATTCCTCGCTGGGTCAACTGAGCCCTTCATCTATTTGAGATAGATGAAATGAGCACTATTTAATTGGGTAATGGTAACAATCCTTGGTGCATGTACAGGACGTACTTTGAAATCCAGTACCTTGGCTTGTTAAGCACTTTTTATTATTATGCATGATTATTGGGGTTGAATGGCCTGTGGTATAGACACATACACATGTATGTGTATACAGTCCACAATATCAAGAGCACTTCTCAGGTTTTAAATTGTTGCAACAAAACCATCATTTAATGCATAGTTTGACTGTCATCAAGATACATTAAAGTATGGATTTGTTGCAGCAATTAAGGACCTGAGAAGTGCTCTTCATTTTGTGGACTATGTATGTTTGAAGGTGAGGAGAGGCACACCCTGCCACATTTTTGGTAGGGCTTGGAGTGCTAAGTTATGAAATGTGTCCATATATTTGTGGTTTGTAAAATATATAAACTACCATTTGTGGTTTGTGAAATATATAAATCACCATTCAGTCACTTAGGAATTTCCTTGTTTTCCATGAAAACATACACCAAATTAGCTGCAAAATGAATAGGAAATACAGTCAAGACATTGACTTTTAAAATGATAAACCTGGATTAGCTAACACAACGTGCCACTGGAACACAGCAGTGATGGTTCCTTATAATGGGCCTCTGTATGCCTAGATATTTCATTAAAAGTCAGCCCATTCACAGTATCAGCAAAGTCCACACTGTATTTCTGATCCATTTGATGTTATTTTAATGAGCAAAATTATCTTTTCTTTCAAAAACAAGGATATTTTTAAGTGACCCCAAACTTTTTAATGGCAGTATACATTTTTTAACCAACATTGTTTGTCCATTGGATATTTTTTTTTTTTTTTTTTAATTTTTACAGGGAATGATTTATCTCAAAAAATGCAGTGGTTTTAAAACATCATGCTGGAACTGATTAATATTTCGAATTGCTGTGTGTGGCAGCTGTTTAAATGTTTTAGTCATCATCAGTTTGATGTAAAAATCAAATAAAACTATAATTACGACATATTTTAGCTTGAATTGCTTTATTTCAAATGTACTGAATGTATTTAAAAACATGCTGTGACATTTATAAAGATATACAAGGGAGATGTGTAAAAATGCAACTATCTTTGTGTTTTTATAATGTAACACTTCCCCTCCTCCTGCTCTCTTGTGCAGTACTAAAATCACTGGAATAATGACATCATACCCTTGAGCAGTCAGTCACTATGCTACCAAGATAGTCAAAAGAATATAATGTTCACATTAGACAATTTCACTACACTGTTGTGCAATATTCCTTTGTGTTTCCTTCATGTTTTCCATAGTCCGTAGTGTGACATCATTATCTTCAATACTGTAAAATTAATGTCAGTGCTAGATCATTAATGTCAGGCTGCATTATTTGTGTTCTAGATTGGATTGCTTGTAGAGGAGCATAATTGCAAAACTAGGATTGCTTCTAAGCCATAATACATTTTCTTTTATGATATCTATTTGTTCAGTCGAATGCATATTTAAATGCTGATTTTACACTTTCCTGCTTGAATACAGGTAATTTGCTAAAGTAAAGTCTTGTGATCATGGATAATATTTCACGGAACTAAACTTTGTACCCATTACATTAGAAGGAATTATTGGTTTAATTGCAGAAAAATATTACTTTTCCGAGTCCAATGGAAAATTATGAGATGTACCTCGTATTTTATCTCATATGATTTGAAATTGTTCTGAGAGGTTGGATAAGAGGATGGATCTCTTCTACTTCAACACATAATATGCTTAAGTGTAGAAATAATACTGTATGTGGGAAGATAGCAAGTGTAATAGGAATCCAGAAGGAAGGAGAGAAATTAGCAGTGGACACTGCCAATTCTTTTGAGGACAGTTACAGTATATAAAGTAGACTGTAGGTTGCAAAATATTCAAGGGAACCTGATAATTATCCCATAACATTAAAAATGCATTTGAAATGGTTTGTAGTTCATGGCGGCTGCTGGTAACATCACATTATCCAAGCATCTTGTATAAGGTTAAGCTTTGTTAGAACGTCTATTTTTATTTGCTTACTTTAAAAGCACATTATGTAAGTGCAATTATATTTGTAAGTTGATTTTTTTTTTAATATAAACTCAGACGGAAATCTCAAGACTAGAAGTGAAATCCATTTATTATTGCAGAAAACGTTTTTGTTTGTGATTCTGAAATATTGCTCAGATAGTAATTTATCAGTTTATTGTGATTCATCTTTTAACCCTTCTATTATCCCTTTTAATGCATGTAATTCCCAAAATACATTAAACTATACACTTGCATAGTAAATGCATTGTGGATAATAGAGAGATCTTTTATTCCTTAAAAAAGTCAGTTTTTTTTTCAGCCTGCTGAACAGGTTTAAAGCAACACTGATTTACAGGGGTGTACCTTACAACTACATGCTGGGTTTACATTCAGATCTCCCTCTTACCAGTAACATAACTGATCTGATTGCACACACTGTACAATTATTTAGATCAGATGTATACTGTTCAGCACTGTTGAGAGAGAACCTTGTGAGCACTAGCTGACGACTAGAACAGTCTCCATGATTTACAGTGAAGCATGGAAGCTGCTATTCAGAGGATAGCATGATATGTATCTTGAAATGTACATATTATTTTATACCTATACTGTTTAGTTGCTGGTTAATAGGTGGCTTGCTACATTGTGTGATATACACTGTATTTTATTTTATTTTTCTCTATTTTTCTATTTACACCCTCCTCTCTGCAGTATTTAGGTTCAAATTAGCGGTAGGCAATATAATCTATGTTGCCTATTTCCCTGCTCCATTCATGAATCCCCTTCTCCTGCTGTTCCTTAGACCATGCTCTTTTGTTCCTGTTGATAGCTTACTCTTACTCCCCCTTCTTCACGTTTCCATGCATGCTGAGCTTATTTTTACACTCCACAGTTTAGCAGCTCAGTAATTGGAACGTTCTCCAAATAATACCATATGATCGATAGAGAAACAGCGGGGAGATGGACTGTGTCTTGCTCCAGTACATCCTTCTTACATGATGACGAGCAGACAGCATTCTCATTGAACACGCGATGTGCCGTTTCTTCAGTAATGTAGTATTTTTAATCTTATAGTAAATGCATGACAGTATGTTCATCATTTGTTCTTAAATGTAACTTTTATGATGCCGTTATAATAAGCTGCTTCATGGGGTAAAGTATAGCAATGTTTTTCAGAACAGTAGAGGGGGATCTGTCAGAAGCATCTAGAGATTTACAGGGAAACTGCCAATCAGTAGTTTTTTTTTTTTTATATTTTCTGGAAATGGCAATAATGTTATCAGCAACTCTTAGAGTGCCAAGATATGACAACATATCCCAGAGAGTTCTGCAAGAGAGCAAAGAAGAGAGAGTTGGGATGCTGGCACATATATACTGTGCCCTCCCAAAAAAAAATCATTTCAGACAGTCTATGGGTAGCTGGTCAACTTAATACAAAGGAAGTGGATGTAACCATGGACTCCCCAGTAGGTGACTTTGATTTCAAACCTCTGCTCAGCCAGACTGCTCTTCCCCTTAAATATATAGTGACTTATTAACGATCAGACAATTTGTCCTGAACTCGACTTTTTAGGAGGTTAAGTATATAGGTAGAAGACGTACTGATAGTGCCTATGTGATGCTATTAACACATGCTCCAATGTATAAACATCCTACAAAAGTCAGGAGTTAGCACTATGTGTGCCGGACCATACTTCCTGGTGGCTTTGGCACAATTGTTGCAAGCTTAGCCCGTGTTTACCCCATATATATATATATATATATATATATATATATATATATATCCCCAGAACAGGGGTATCATTCTTACGGGAAAGTTGTCTGTAGTTGAGATGTTCTTTTCAGGGGTCTTCAGCAATATCCAGCACAACCATGAATGATATCTAGTAAGTCTGTCTCTTTAAAAACTGATTTGTTAAACAAGAATAATGAAACAAGAAAAACATGGATAAGCATTAGTTTGTCTCCATTGGTATCTTACCTAAAACAAGAAGCCTTTGTCAATTGGTAATGTTAGTATATACAGTATTAGGATGGTTCTAACGTGCTAGGTTTTAGATCCTACATACATGCAATACTTCACACAGTGGGTTGCTTTATTGATCCCAAAAAATTTGTAAAAGTGTATACTAAATCTTTAATAGGGATGTAAATTCTCCATTCGTGATGTGAAAATATAGTTTATGGTACACAAACATCTTTAATGTAATGGTAAAATATTGTGCACCAATGTGTAATAATCTTGTAGAGCAGTTATTCTCAAATGATTGCCAACAGACCACAGTTAGCCCCATAACCGGTTTAGGTTGCCTTATTAGAACTAATCTTATGTCTGCTTAATAATGGCCTGTTGCAAATGCAAAGAAGAAAGCTGGTCCCTCAAAGGATAGGCACAGTGTCTGTACAAACACAGCCATGTCTGAGAAAACGTCTGTGAAAATTCATAGAAAATCACAAAGTGCAGTAAATGTCCACTATAAACAATGTTGGTGCCCAATTGCTGAACCACAGCCCTGGAAACTAATAATTCCCGACAACACTCAGATGTAAATAAAACCTGTACACAAAAATCCCACTTGTTTATGGACAGCACCATGGAAATTTTTGGTTTGTAATATTAAACAGATTGTTATTATAAAGTAGCTTTTTTTCAGCAATACAAATAATTTTCTAAAATTAAATACAACATATCTTGAATTTACAAGGTGGCTGTATTTATAATTTTTTATATCTTTCAGTCTTGCTTAATGAAAAATAAATTTTAAAAAAGAGCCAATTCTTATTATTTGCAATCTGCAGACGTTTTAAAACACTTTTCAGTATCATTTACCCAATAGTGATAATGGCAGCAAGTAGGCAGATGACATTTGAATCTCATAATTGATAGAGTGCAACAAGTAAATAGAGCAAAATAGTGGTTAGCAGGGGAGGGCTGGCAAGGGGGGGGGGGGGGGGGGGGGGGGAGGGGCAGGGGGTCAATTGCCCAACGGGATGCTCTCTCTCATCTTGCTCAGTGGGCTGAGGCTACCACTTTTTACTTTTAATGACCCCAGTCCAGATACTTTCGATCTTTCTATACAATTGTCTTGTCTGTCAGAAAATCTTGCATGTCTCTCTGAGGTTAACGGGTGTGATGATGAAGTGGCATCAAGGGCAACTATATTGGTTTTTGCCCTCCACTAATAGTTATGATGAAACATTCTTGAAACTGTATAAAATGTTGCATCTATATTGCTCCCAAAACAGACTGTGTGTAAAATTGAGTAATAATCATGGTACTGCAGCACTTGACATATACTTGTAGAGTTTATGAGTCAACAGACCAATTCAGGAGCTAGTTATTTCAAAGCCAAGGAAATGGTGCTTCTATACAGTTCTATGTAAAACAATCAAAAAATGTAAGAACCTACAGTAGGGATTTTAAGAGCCATGGATTGTTGGCTCCTAGGATTTGTCATGTGAAGTCCCATTTATCCAGAGCATGTTCAAGACATTCATTCTCATTGTCTTTTGTAGTCTGTGGTTTACATAGAATTAGCCCTGACTATCAACTGAGCAAACACAGAGTTAATTAAGTGAAATTAGTTCATAAGTGAATAAACGTGCTTTGTTATGAATATCTACATGAAATGTTCAGGGCTTCATTTCCATTCAGAGGTCAGTTATATAAAATTACAGCACATAGTACAGATTGACCAAGGCATTAAATGTTTAAATATATTTTGTACGTGGGGTCTGGACAGAGCGTGGACGACATTTGTCTGGACATGGAGTAGATAGGGTTATTAATGAACAAGAGGCCTTGTGGAAAATAAAGTCTCTTTATATAGCTGTATCTATACAAAGAACAAGAGCTCACCCCCTGAGACTGGAAGAGCAAAGATTTCATAGACAGCAAAGGAAGGGATTCTTTATGGTAAGGACAATAAAGTTATGGAACTCACTGCCAAGAGAGGTAGTGCTAGCAACCACAATAGATGCATTTAAAAATGGTCTGGATGGGTTTTTGTTTTTTTAGAAAAGCAGAACATACAGGGCTATTAATAATAGAATCAGCATTAATAATAGAGCTTATTGATCCAAGGAGAAATCTGATTTCCCTTGGAGTCAAGAAAAAATGTTTCCCCAAGGAGGCAAATTTGAAAAATAGCTTCCTTAGGGTTTTTTGCCTTCTTTTGGCTCAAAAAGATGGAATGAGAGGTAGAAGGGTTGAACTTAATGGACTTGTGTCATTTTTCAACCTAACCATTACTATGTTACTATGATACGTTTTTCAATCTTCCCAATGTCACTCTCCCAAATGGGAACAACTATCTGCATCCAATAATGGAGTATTCCACTCCATAAATGTATTATACTCCTTCAATAATAAGCATCTATTCAGTAGAAACAGGAGAATTACTTTCAGTCGGTTACTCTGGTCATACTGTCTAGTTTTTACAATGCACTAATGCTGCAAACATAGCTGCCATGGCCTCTCACCACTTCCCTGTTGTATTTTCTAGGCCATGCAAGCCATGTGCAATATTGTAATAACTGACGTAAGCACCATATGGTGGCCTTATTGGCTCAAACACTACTAAATGTAGGCAAGAGAGGACTGGCAACCTTTAGCCTGGGTTTGCAAAACATTTTAGTGGCCCATACTGCAATTTCATCAGCCCACCCATCACTAATAGACAGGCAGGACTGATATGCTGACAGATAAGGTAGAGAGATTGACGGACAGACAAGACATTTGGATAGAAAGTGCTACACAACTCACGGGGCCTCCAGTCAATAGAAGAAGGCCTGAAAAAAAACTAAATTTTTTTTCAAACTGTTTAGTTGAAACGTTGCCTTTTAGGTCCAAATAAAAGACTCCTTTCATGTTGTGTTGGACTATTGTGATTTCTTTACTCTTGGAAGGCATAGGTGGATACTTGTCCATGGACCCCCCGTATAGAGTGAGTATCCGGATATTGTTTTATTGCCCACATACAAGTCCTGCTCACATGTTCGTCCTTAGGGTACACCATTCACTTCTCCACATTATTTTCACCAGCCCATTAAGCTATGGTGGACTTTAGCCCCCTTGACAACCCTCCCCTGGATGGCTCTTATTCAGCAGGTTCTGTACCCCTTGCCAGCCTTCCCCTGGATATAGGTAGAGAACAGGAACACAGTTTGATACAAAGGCCTGTCACTCCAGCTTCATCCTATATTGCATACCTCACAATTTCTGCCCCCGGTGAATCTGGAGGCCCGGGGGCGGAGCTTGGGAGATCAATATTTAGGTGGCGCTGTCACTCAAACTTTCAGCACTACTGCGCATAATGCAATACATGCGTAGTATGCATTCTCTAGTGTCCGCAGGATTGGGGAGAGGTAAAGCTTGGCAGGACATAGCCTCAAAATCGTGACTCTCCCATGCAAAGCGCAACAGTTGGGAGGCATATATTAAGGCTGGCTGAGCATAATGGGAAAGGTAGTCTGCAGAGTGCCCAAGCATACATTCCAGCTGATGTGGACTAACTTTCCATAATCCTCAGCAGTAATAGGGCCCACCATTTCTAATGGTGGCTTTGCAAAACGTATTTGTCTTAAGTCTATGCAATACGATTGAAGAAGAAAAGTTTAAATCTAAAACAATTATACTATTGGGGCTTTCACAAATAACAGTTTTAGATTTAATAACGTTACTAATATGTTGGAAAACTACAGAGTAGTGCACACAACAATTTGTTTTCCTGTTTTATATTTTACTGCATCAGTATTACCTTCACCAAGTGAAGGTCATGTACAAGAAGTTTTAAGATATTACATATTATTTTACTGTGTGGTCCTCAGTGTCCTTTCTGGATTGATAATGAAGGACACTGGACAATAGCCACTGATAGAGCAACCCAGAGCATGCCAAGATATCAGTTTACACTCCAGCCTATAGGTGGCAGTAGGGGACCACCAGAAACTATCCACTAGCCCTAAAACATTTTTATTATGTATAAAACAGACTTCTTGCTGCAAATGACACTGCAGCAGGGGAAATATGACTGTGTGTATTTGTTTTAAAATGGATTAAATCTTATTTTCCTTTATGAAAGATGCTAACATCTGGCATTCAAAGAAAATAATCACTCTGGACTATCAGCTAGGGTACTGACTCGTATTAAATTTATCTTCCCTGTAAAATACCTTTCTGTTCCTCTTCCTCCCGGCCTCCTCCCTTTCCCACTCTCTCTTTTCTGACCTTTTATCTCAGCAGGGGGCCTGAGTAGAAAGAGGCTTCTGGATATTCAGTGTGTTTTTTCATTTGAGTTTTTAAAGCTGAGAGTTGCATGGTACATTTTTTCCTTCTACATATCTATACCAGCACCTGCTGCTTGGGGTTTATTTAATTTGAAATGCACAAAAGCTCTGTGAGGAATTTCTTTTTTAAATTAACTGTTTCTGTTCCTAATCAGTGAAAATTAGTTTCCCAAAAGTTACATTTACTTTCCCATCCCCTAATATTCCAATGCCATGCTTTATTCCATGGTTTACTGACCAACATATTCTACTGGCATTTGGTGATAGGGGATAAGCAGGTGGTAGAATGTATTTTTTTCAGCCATTCCAATTATCTTCCTCCATTTGGCGTGTCAGCATAATGCTAGATCATACGGTTGCAAAATATAATAAATTAATATATGAACAAAAACACTCAATTATTGATGTGAAGTTTACTATTTGAAATTTAAATTTAAATGCACAAAATATTTAGTATAATTATGCGGTTGTGCTAATTTGTGATGCTCTCATTTAGCTTTAAAACATATGCTCTTTTATTTTTACTTCCTCCTCTGTAAGAGAAGGCTCTGTTATATATAAATATATTTTACATCTGGCATTCAATTATTTTATATATTTTATATATATACTACTTGCAAGAATCAATATGCATCAGCCTTAGAACTTTCAGCTTAGTCAACAGTTTTGGTGATATTTTATTTGTCACATAAGAAGGGGGACTTTTTTTGCAAATATTTATTTGTTTTTCATGAATGTATGTACAGGTAAATCTTGTTATAACCAAGGTTAAGCACCAACATTGCTCATGCTAGACATTAACTGGACTTTGTGATGGACAATGTAATGGTGTTCTATGGACTTGAAATCCATAGTCCACAAAACGCGTTTCATCATAAGTTGGCTTCATCAAGGTGTAGATCTTCTGTATTTGATTTAAACGCCATCTTCCAGTTACTTCACATTGTGAAATCGCATTATCTGATATGAACATCCAGTTACAGTGGAACTATATGAGTCTAGCCTCTTTTCTTTAATTTTAGTTCTTAAAAAGTTCTAGAGTGGCATTGGTGTAGCTTTTAATAAGTTTCTTCCTCATGTTCAGGACCCGTCTAAAAAGGTTTTGGGGGTTTTACGGAAGGATATATTTAAGTAAATTATCTTGTTTAGTTATGTGTCAAGGTTTATTTGTGATCTTCTTTAAAGCTTTATTTTTGTTATTGTAATCCAGAGTTATCAGGAGCATCTTTCTCTCCTGTTTATTCTGTCAATGTTACAGGCTTTATCACCTGCTCTGGACATTGAATCCCCAGAACACCATCCAGCCATAGTCGGTAATGGCCACTCTATGTTTGCTGATAAAACTATTAACATCTACCTTTATAAAAAAAATTGGTGTTTACTCTTCATCTTTTATATAAATTTCCAAGTTCAAGAACTGCATTACTTCTGGAGTGATAGTGTTTAATCTATTTAAGAATTGCTGTGTGCTCCAGCCGAGATCATTTCCTTTCCATACAAAAAAATAAATCATCTATGTACCTATGGTAGGATACCAGCTTTGCCCTCCAATTCAGTGTTAATTTCATTTTTGTCATAGTTTTAGTCAACTGCATGCTTCCAGTGACTAAAACGAAACAATAACTAAATTAAAATGTTAACAGAAAGTTAATAGGACTAAACCTATGATGGGGAACAGACCAATATGCAGAAATGTTGCAACAACTGTAGCAATGCCTGAAAACCTAATGAGAAACAAAAGAAGTTTGAAACAAATGAATGGCAATATTGATACAGCAATATTAAAATAAGTGTAATCAATAAAAGGTCAACATAGAGATGCAATACAAATAAAACATTTCCAACCACATGAGGAAGTTAACACCTTCTGGGATTTAAACGTTGTAAAGAAAGACCTGATGCATTTCACCATTACGGCTTCTTCAGAGGCGATTAAATGCTAAGAACATATTAAAATACATTCAATCAAAATGGTGGTCCTCAGTATAAAGCAATGGTTTGGATAGGATGTTAGGAGTTTATCTAAGTGGTATCTGTACAGTAGATTGACAGTAGATTTTTATTGAAGAGATTGCAGGTAGCAGGCTGTTTTGTGCTGCTGTTTCTAAGCAGTGAAGAAAAAAAGCCACTGGAGTTTCCAGCTTTGTGTAAGGCTAACTGTTAGGCTTTCTATTATTACTCTATGACACACTAGCGCCCACGTATACTAGAATATTGTCTCTTTTGAACCGTTCCAGGAATCCTGTTTACTGACAGTGGTTGGCTGCAGTGTAACCATTATCTTTCTATTTCTTTACTGTATTTTACATCTTATTAACCCCATAGGTGCAGACTTACTTCTGTACAGTGTTCAGGAACAGTCTGGGGTCAGAAACAGACTGAAAGATAATAATACAAAAACGCTAGGAGGCTCACTAAAGGGATTAACCAAGCTCTGTGTTAGGTGCTTGGATTCCTGTGCATTGCATAAAGGCACTTCGCGTGATGTCACTGGAGTTGGCACGCCGGAGCCATGCACATCGTGGAGAAGTGGCTGCACTCTACAGGGAATCCGAAGATCATGCTTGAGGAACCTGTGCAGTCCTGGATGTGGGAGAAGGGGTTGTGGAAGTGCCCACCAGGGTAGGTGGATATTCAGGAGAGTGGCTGCGGGGCACTTTGTGACAAAATGTGACTAAAATGTTAGGGAATGACTATAGCATTTGCCTATTTGGACTTCTGGTTCTCTGCCAAAGCCCAGTCCCCTGACTCTATCTGAAGCTAGATTGGCTGAGACACAGGCTCCCTGTGCCTGTTTTCCCCCAGCAACATTGCCCGGCAAACTGCAGAGGAAGAGGATACTCCTCCATCAGATTCACCTGGTACTGTCAAGTGAGTATTTCCCCTCTCATCTTCCTAGCAAGTTAACTTAAAAGGACTGTCTGGTGCCCAAAATGCATCTACCAAATGTTAATGCATATTTTACATTTTGCATTGCTTAAAATATGAAAATCCTACACTTACATGAATTTGTGAAATTACAGTAGTTTGCAAGAAACCTGGATTATCCACACTAGCTGAGTAAAAGTAATTTCCTCTTCTTTTTTTCATTTTTATATTTGGATACATTCCATTATATTGTTATAGCATTGATATACAAACAAAAATAAATATCCACAGATAGTCCGTGAAAAATCTGTTCTAAGGGCATTAACACAGATTTTATTACTCTAAGAGTAGAGGATTACAGGAGAAAAGATTAACAATTGCCACAGCAAAAATATAATTAAACTCAATACTGGCAAAAATGGAATTGAAAACATACAGGACCCAAACGAACACATAATAGAACATAATAATATTCTAGACAGTATAAAATAATCCTAATACAATAAAAAAAGATTCTGGTAAAAGAATCTGGGCAGAATTATTTAATTCAGATATAATTAAATACATTTTTCAAAAGGAATTGGAAAATACTAGAACATTGCATTTAACAATATACAAAAAAACTTGCATGTCATATTAAAACTTGTTAAAATGTGTTTTTGAGATGTTATTAGTATTAAAGGGTTTACTCATTAAAGACTGATCAGCGTGATCAGTCAAAGTAGCGGAATTAGGAATTTTCCGAAATTCAGCTGACGCTTGCATCCAGGCGTACTCTCCACCTAGCTTGCTTAGTGCATAACCTCTTCTCTGGAACGCTCCCCCCCTACCTGAATGGCATGCTCGCTCTTACTCCCTGCACATCCCACAATCTCAGATCCTGCACCAACCCATCACTAGCGATTCCCCACTTCAAAAAGGAAGCAGGTCGAGGTGTGTTCTCTTTCAGAGCTTCTCATATGTGGAATAGCCTTCCCGTTTCTGCCAAATCATCATCTACTCTAAGATCCCTGAAAATAAGTATCTCCCAAATCCGCAAAACAGATTGTACCTGTTATTAGTTTACAAACTCTTTCATATACTGTACATATTGTTCCCTTTTTGTATCAATAATGATTTACACCGTATGATCTCCTTCCAACTTGTTTAATATATGTATGTATTTATTTTTGAATCTACTGTTAAATGTGTAACTCCATTCTAGACTGGGTCCCCAGGACATACTTGAAAACGAGAGAAATCTCTCTTGTATTCTTCCTGGTAAAACACTTTCTAAATAAATAAATAAACAATATACATAAAAAAAAACTTGCATGTCATATTAAAACTTGTTAAAATGTGTTTTTGAGATGTTATTAGTATTAAAGGGTTTACTCATTAAAGACTGATCGGCGTGATCAGTCAAAGTAGCTGAATTAGGAATTTTCCGAAATTCGGCTACTCAATATAGCCGATTTCAGACCAATTACCATCCATATTAAGTTTGGATGCGAATCCTGTGGATTTGCCCTACTCTGTATGAGCCTTAATCCTCGAAAAGAAGACAGTCAAATTTCAGGCATTTCAATTCTCCAGTTAGAAATAGTGGGAATTGAAATATAAATCATTAACACATGATAAATAAATTTAAAAAAGGCTCCTACCCCCCCACCCCCCGAGACCAGGGGACTGCTGCTGGCCCATTATATAAAACATTGTACCCAATTATAATATATAATTAATCCTTAATCCGGAGCCTGCCAAAATGCCTGCAGACACCCCGCAAATAAATAAATAATCCCCCCTTGGGTCCAGAGGCTGGCCAAGTACCTCCGAACCTCCAATAATAAAATGAATGAGTCCCCATGTCTGGGTTCTGGCCAGTGGATGCCAGACCCAATAAAATTAATGACATTTAAAATATATTCAAATAATACCTACCTACACCCTCCCCCCCCCCTGCTGCTACCAATTTGCACATACAAAGTAGATACACCAAGCCCGATAACTGGGATGTGAATGATTGGGAAGGTGAATCTGTGCATGAGGGCATCAACAGAACCAGAGTCTAGGTGCCGAGAATGATGAAACAGGAATCAAGGTCAAAGGTATAGCTGAGGTTTGGACAGGCAGCACAGCGAATTTGTAGCCTTTAAATCTCAATTTTATCCAATGGGAGATTTTGGACATGAAAAAATATAGACCGGAAATGCCGCAAAAAAAGTGGAAATCCAACCAAAAATAAAACAAAATGCTTATAGGTAATAGGCCCAGGTTCATGAAATCTATTCAAATTATAGGTGCAATCAATTGAAACCCAATCAAGCTCAAGGAATATTTGCATATAATAAGTACATGTCAACACTGCCATTTCGGAGCAGGATTAGCAGCCAGCAGGCAGCAAACAAACAATTTATATAAAACAAATTGCAGGGGTAGGAGGAGAGGCCAGCCAATTCAACAATGAGCAGGGATTTCATGATGCTTAGCAGAGGGATTTTTTTCTTTTATAAATAGGTTGATTCAATTTTTTTTGGGGGGGGGAGGCCCCTTTCCCTGGTATGACGATGAGGATCGATTGTGTCATGGATCGCTTAAAATATCATGGATTGCTTAAAATATAGAACCAAAAATGGTCCTATAAAAATGTTGTGCTTGTCATGTGTTTTTGCTACCAGTATAGTATACCCAAGAATATGAACTGTAGTCAGTGGTGTATTTTGGTTTTGTGCTGCCCAGACAAATTTTGGGCACCCCCTTACCCACAATGCACACCCACGACATGACCCATAACCCACGTTGCACACCAAGGACATGCCCCATCACCCCATTTACATGCCTCTATTACCCCATTACATACACATTGCCAATATTACCGTATTTATCAGCGTATAACACGCACTTTTTCTCCCTGAAAATAGGGGGAAAATGATGTGTGCGTGTTATACGCCGAAAAAAAAATAATCTAAAACTTACCTCGTTCCTGCTCTGTCCCCCGGTGCTCTGAAGCTGCGTGGCTGTGAGGGAAGCGTTGTGAGCTCCCCTCCAGCCGCGCGGTCAATAAAGTGTGTTTTTTTTTAAACAAACTTTATTGTTCCGCGCGGCAGGAGGGAAGCCACGCAGCTTCAGAGCACCGGGGGACAGAGCAGGAACGAGGTAAGTACTGGGGTCTGGGGGAGGAGGGTGGCATAACGAGCATACTAAGGGGCAATATCCTGGCATATTGGGGGCAATATCATGGCATATTAAATGGCATATTGGGGGCAATATCATGGCATATTAAATGGCATATTGGGGGCAATATCTGGCATATTAAAATGGCATATTGGGGGCAATATCCTGGCATATTAAAATGGCATATTGGGGGCAATATCCTGCATATTAAATGGAATATTGGGGGCAATATCCTGCATATTAAATGGCATATTGGGGGCAATATCCTGGCATATTAAATGGCATATTGGGGGCAATATCCTCATTACATCACTTTGCTCTGAAACTATAATCCAGTGCTATTGTCCTGTTTTTTTTTAACATTATCTTACACTTCTGTAAATAGCAAAGTACTAACTTATTTTTCACAAAAAAATTAAAAAATTAGTTCAGAGTTACTTGCACATTTTACTTAAGTGTCTACTCAATAAACAGATAATTGCAGGGAATTGAGATATTAATGACTTAATGCTCTATGGGTGTAAAAAGATTTATTGAATAATGGTACACATTTGAGAATTCCCTAATACCTGCGTGATGATTACTCCCAATTCGAATTTAAGATTGTATATTTTGCACTGAATTCATAAAATCATGAGGCCTGTTTTTACGGCTGTAATGAGGGGAAGAGTGAAGGGTTAATTTGGATCTGTGAGGGTTAAAAGCCGACAGTGTGTCTAAGAAGCTGATGTCTGCAGCAGTTTCTGGAAGGCCAGATCACGCCAGTAGCGTAATTGTTATTAGAATGGTCTTATCTTACTATTCCAAGGCCAGAACAGAGGTTTCTGGAACATCAACAAGTTATCTCTGAAAGTTCTGTAATTTTCCAAAAGAACGACTTTTGTAACACTATTTTACATATGACGTTTTAAGTGTATTTTCTTGTAAAACACGCCTTTTTACATATTAGAATATTAGAATAACCAATTATATCGCAGTAACTAATGCTTTTATCTTCGTATATATACGCTTGTCTAAACAATTAAAATCAGAGTTAAGGAATACGAAGCATTGTCTAGTCTTTTCCTTCGTCGTCCTTTGCTCTCCAAGGCCTTGCCTGGTCTCATCATCAGCACGGTAGTTCACATCAATCTGGTGTTACAGGTCTTAGAGGTGGCTGAACAGACTACCCCGCAGTCGGTCCCTTTCAAAGAGGAGAGGTAAAAAAAAAAAAAGGGAAGGAGAAAAATTTCTTTGATATCTATGTTTTTTAGGTGCGATTTGTCTTGTATTTATATTTGTCTTTGTATTTTATATTTTGATATGGAAAATAAAATAAAGATTTATAATATTGGCTCTAATATAAACACCAAGGTATTCAAATCCCTTCTGTGTCCAGTCAAAGGGGTACAGATCCGCCACCTCCTTTTTTTTTCTGGTCCTCCACATTTGCTATCATTGCCTTCGACTTACTCTCATTCAGCTTGTAACTAGATAGTTTACAGTAGTTTTCAATTTTCTCCATGAAGTTTTTTAAACTGTTTAATTGATTTGTCAAAGTAACAACTACGTTGTCAGCATAGGTGCATAGTTTTTACTCATAATCTCTTGTCTTTATATCAATGATGCTGTCATCCTATGTGATTCTGGTTGATATGGGTACCAGAGTGCGGATTTACATCATCGGTGCCAACGGACATCCTTGACAGATTCTGTTACCCACCTTAAACCATCCTTACTACATACCCGGGCCCACTGTCCTAGCTGTTGGGCTCAAGTACAGTGCCCCAATGGACCTTTTTATTGGACCCAGTATTCCTGCCCTCTCTAGAACCTGTTCCATAAAAGTCCAACATAATCTGTCAAATGTATTTTCTGTGTCTAACGATAGGGTAATCTGGGGCAGCTTTTGCCCATGGACATAGTCCAGTAAACCTAACAGCCTCCGAGGGTTATTCTCAGCGTGGCGGCCTTGCACAAAACCAGTTTGGTACTTATGGATTTAACATGGTATAGCTTGCTTCATACGGTTTGCTGTAACACCTGAATATATTTTTATGTCATTGTTAATCAATGATGTTGGCCGGAAATTGGCAAAGTTTGTGCCATCCTTTCCAGTCTTAGGGATAGGAGATTTGTTTGCTTGTAAAAATTTGCCAGGCATAGATCCCCTTTCCTTGGTTTCATTAAACATCTCAAATAACACATTGTCACCAAACAATTTCAATAATGTATTATACCCACCTGGGCCGGGAGCTTTATTTTTCTGTAAGTGGGCTATTGCATCCAGCACATCTGTTTTATTAATAGACTCAGAAATGCCAGTTGTACCTAAGAGATTGAGGGCAGGTCTTTATGCACTTTTTGTGGAGAAACTGTGGCATATTTCATGGGCTCACTGACTGGTTTATTCTAAGGGCAAACTAAGTGCTATATTTAAATGGAACCTTGCTGGGAAATATGCAAACTTTGGCATATTGTATTGGCAAACTGTAGCAAATGTTTATGGGCAAATTAACTGTGACATATGTTTATAGGCAAACTATGGAATATTTAATGGGCAAACTAACTGTGGCATATGTTTATGTGCACACTATGGCATATTTTATGGGCAATCTAATGGCATATATTATGGGAAAACTAAGTGTCATATTTTAATGGGGACCTGGCTGGGAAATATGCTAATGGGCAAATTGTGGCACATTTAATTTTTAAACGAACAGTGGCACATTTAATGGGCAAAGTGATGCTGTGACATGTTCTGTAGGGCAAAATAACATGTACCATAGGGCAAAGCAACCCTTGGCATGTTCTGCAGGGGCAGTTCTGTGGAGGCACAATGGCACTATGGTATGTCCTTTGGGGGCAAATTGACATTGTGGCATGATCTGTGGGGGCAAAGTAACACTGTAGCATGCAAAATTGTGTGGCTGCAATATTGGTGCATGCTAAGGGCTGTGGGTACAATATGGTGCTATGTAAAGTAAAATAAAAACAAGAAATGCATTTTTTCCAAAACATTTTTATTACAAATGAAAATAGTTGTATATAATATGTAAAGGTTCATCTAAGTATAATTGCAACTAGTTATCTATATATATATATATACGTATAGAAATATGTATAAGTGTATATTTGTATTTGATATGCGTATGTGTGTGTATAAATATATATATATATATATATATATATATGTTTATCGTTTTATATTTGTACATTAGATGAATTTGGCCCTCCATCACCTCACAGACTTTGTTTCTGGCCCCCGAGTGGAAGAATGTTGCTGACCCCTGCTTTAGGCCAGTGTAGTAGAGAAAGAAAAATTCTCCAATGCAGCTGAATGGGATAATTTTTTACTCAGCTACTTTGGCATTAAGTTTGAAATTCCCATCTAAGTTCCCTGCATTTCTCTCTTTATTGAGACCCTACAGTAATGAACAAAAGCAATGCCAAGAATCAATGTTAGGGCAGGAATGTTGGCCATAAAATGAAGCATAATTTTAGCCTTTTTAAAAAGCAGTAAAATCTATGAGGCAAATGAAAAACTAATGTTCATTGTTGAAAAATAGTGTCAGGTCATGCGTGGTGTAGAATAGCAATACTTTTATTCTGTGAAATGCATTCCCATCTTCGTCAAGACTTTAGGAAACTATCTAACCTTTTTCACCCTGTTGGTTTACATTAATTATAACAGACTCTCCACAAAAGCTGCTTTGATATATTGAGTATCTGGGAAAAGACTATAACAGCCAGACCATGGAAGAATAAAATAGAACACAGTTAACTTGAAAACTAACTTGCCCACAAATTGTACTAAGGAAGAATTAAAATCATGAGTGCATGAATTCTCCCAACCAATGCCTGGAGTTGGATATATTTTAGGAATTATGGTCTAATGCTTCATTATGCATACCTGAAAGAGGCCAATGTCATAATGAGATACCCTTTCCATGAAAGGGTGTACATGGTTTGCAACATTGCTTAGGTAGGTGGTACTTGTCAATGTAATTTCGACATGAATAACATGACCCAAGTAATCCCAGCAGAACATTTGTCAAAGCATCACACTTCCTCTGCTGGCTTGCCTTCTTCCCATAGTGCATCCTGGTACGATGTGTTCTTCACATAGGTAAGTGACGCACACACACCGGGCCTTCCAAGTGATGTAAAAGAAAACTTAATTCACAAGACCAAGCCATTTCCTTCCATTGCTCTGTTTTCAAGTTCTGATGGTCCATGGACCATTATAGGTGCTTTTGGCAGTGGACATGGGTCAGCAGGATCACCCTGACTAGTCTGTGACTTCACAGCCCCATATGCAACAAACTGTGATGGGCTGTGTGTTCGGACACCTTTATATCAGAATCATAATTAATTTTTTTAGCAATTTGAGCTACAGTAGCTTGTCTATTGGATCGGAGCACACGGGCAAGCCTTCGCTCCCTACATGCATCAATGATCCTTGGCCACCAGGATCCTGTTGCCGTTTCACCGCTTTTCCTTCCTTGGACCACTTTTGATAGGTACTGACAAATGCAGATCAGGAACACCTTACAAGAGCTACAGTTTTGGAGATGCTCTGACCCAGTCATCTGGCCATCAACAATAATTTTGTCCTTTCTCCCCCTCGTAGAAGTTGTGGTATTTGACCAATCAGCACAAACCGCAATGCTGATAGTGGATGTTGTGCTGCCTAAAAGTGTTTCTGCTACTGACTTCTCACTAGATCTATCCCTGTAAGCAGTTCATATATTTTGTGCCTTTCAATCTCTCTCTGATGGTTCTATTCACTAAAATTCAATTTTGACGGTGACTTTCATTTTGAGACTATGTCAAATTCGGCACCCGAGTTTGACTTAGAAAGAAAACCCAGGTTCGAATCTTTGTCATTGAAAGTAATGGGAGGTGAAATGATCAAAGCTTTTTTTGAGACTAACTTCAATTTGGCACCTATCATTCCAAATGTAAGATGATATGTGCTCTGGCAAAGGCAGCTAGAAATGAATGTTTTATTTTGGCTTATTGTTTGTAAAGAGATTACTTAAATGTGTCAAAAGAGGAGTCTTATTAACAGGTCTGCAATTAGGATATTGGGTGAACCTGAGATTATGAGATTGTGTAGCAGATCACCAGGTTTTTAGAGAAATTGAGGATGTTTTTTTTTTTTTTTTTTTAACTAAAGAATGACAGAAGATTCCATTTTCCAATGACCGTGAATACTTTAAATAACTCATTTGCTCATATATTCAGCACATCTCATTTGCGTCCAGAATAAATTAGTGCTTCATTTTAACCTGTGCTTTATAAATGATTTTACATTTTGAAAGTCTAGTTTTACATGGACTGAGAGCAGGCTTATAAAGGTTACACAATGCTGCAGGCAGTTATTTTCATTTTTATATTTCAGTGTGTGTGGGAGAGATACGTATGGGGATTCTGTAAACAGTGTAACACCTAAACAGTGTTTACAGCATGAATGCAAAGCTAAACATTATGCTAGTAGAATACTAAGCATGTGTAAATAAAGTCAGTTAATTGCACTGAACATGCCCTATTTGTAGAAAAAAGAGAGTAGACTGGATGTGCGTTCACAAGTACACAATACATATATACCGTACTTAACATTTTTCAAAAAAGGTATGCACAGATGTCCTCAAAATGCATAAAGGAAGTAAAATAAAAAATAACTCACATGGGATAATATTAGAACCCAAAAAATGTGGAGAGAGTGATTGTACACACAACTCAAACTTTATGGAACAGATTACTGCTCTATTTGCACTCACATCTCCTCCATAACCGTAGTGAGAAACAGGAGAAAATGTCTGGTTATAAAATTAACATATTTATTAAAATACAAAACATGGACACAAAATCTGTAGTGTGCTGGAAAAGTCACTCTTTGAGCCGTCTATGTGTAGAGCCGCTGGCTAACATCAGAACCTAGTGAGAATAAAAGTTTAGAAGATATAATAGTGTCCAAGATTCAGAGTCCAGATCCAGCTTAACACAACACATGTCACCGATTTTATATCTCTCTCCCTTCCCATGTACCGGATTTGCTTGAATAAAAGATGATCCTGATGTGCAGACGATACGTGCAGACATCCTACGCTGCTGCCCGGCACTTCCGCCGGGACTTTTATGATGAAGCTGGAAGGTCCCGGCTTCATCATAGAAGTCCTGAAGGACATGCCGGGCAGCAGAGGAGGATGTCTGCGCACATTCCGCAGAGATCCCCCGGCTGCTTGAGAGGGGGATCCAGGTCCTCTGCAGCTCTCATAATAGATGGAAGTGTCAGGCAGCATGGAGGATGTCTGCACAAATCTCCTGGTGGCTAGTGGGGGTAACCGGAGGATGTCTGCATGATACGAGGGGGATCCAGGTCCTCTGCAGCTCTGCGGGGGACCTGGATCCCAGTCTTATAGTCTGACCTCGATTTTAGGTCAGAGTATAAGACGACCTCGAATATAAGACGAGGGGTCTTTTTCAGAGCATTTGCTCTGAAAAACACATCATCTTATATTCAAGCAAATATGGTATGTCTCTCCTCCCCCCACCCCTCAAGTCTGTCTGTCTCTCTAAATCTGTTGTTATGTCTATCTCCTTTCCCATATCTGTTCTGTCCCACCCATATCTGTTATCTCTCCTCCCCCTCATATCAATTAGCTCTCCTTCCCCTTCCCATATCTCTTTCCCTCTCCCCATGTGCTCTCCCTCCTCTCCCATATCTGTTTACTCTCCCCCTCCTCTGTTCTCTTCCACCTTCCTTCCCCTCCTCCCCATATCTGTTTTCTCTCCCCCTCCTCCCCCATATCTGTTCTCTCTCCCCTCCTCCCCAAATCTGTTCTCTTCCCCCCATTTCCCCTCCTCTGTTCTATCCTCCCCCTCCATTCTATCGTCCTCCTCCTCTCTTCTGTGATCTCCCCAACGGCAAACTTTTTTTTTTAGTAGCGCCCCCTGGGGTGTTGCGCCCTGGGTGCTGTAATTCAAAGTGGGGCTTTGCTTCGTATTGTACATGATATTCCATTTGTAGTATTATCAGTCCGATTTTCATGTACAACAAGTCCTCGCAGACGTATATATATATAGACAAAATGATAAATTAACATAGATATATATAATTAGACTACTACAACCCATAAAACTAGCATAAAAAATATACCGAAAATAAGAATGAACACATGATTGTACTGACTGGATGCAGCAAATGTATGGCTAATTCTTAACCCCTTACAATTTTCCCTACAACATTATAAGGATAGAGAACATAATTAACCCCTACAACCCTAGGTCCATATCAGTGCTAGGCTGGGTTGAACACAAGCCTAAAAGTGCAAGGGTGCAAAAACAAATGGTTTGGACAGCACCCCAGAAACGGCATATGTTGCACAGAGCACCACTAAGGCGACCACAATTTTTACAATAAAGGCAATAAATGCAGTGTGCACCCATACAACATATTTATGAAGCCTGACCAGCTTTTGGGCGTGCACTCCACCCACTCACAGGTGCTCTGTGTATGGTGTCCAGTGAGATTTGTATAAATTCTAGTTCAAGACAGATTTTCAGAGAGATTAATTTCAAGTAAGTAGCTAGAGATAGGACCCACCAAGTTTGGAGTACTTTGGCGTAGTGGTGGGCTAAGCAAAATATGGCCATATATTGTGACTAAATCTCCAATATTTTTTCATCTAAGCTAGGTGCTTTTAAAAATATTTAAAATTATTAAAAATGTTTAAAATTATTAAGATTATATGTTGTATGGGTGCACACTGCATTTATTGCCTTTATTGTAAAAGTGCAAGGGGGCACTGCCTGGGCCTCCTACTCTGCCCCTCATATGTCTGTCACTGAGATTAGGGTTGCCACATTTACCAAAATTTAAAAAAAAACTTGTAATGTCTTCTCAGACATTTATCTAACTGCCAAAGTATCAGTTTGTACCTGTTGCATAAACATGTTGTTTATTAAAAATCCTGTTTCTAGGCATTTGGAGATGTCTCAGCACCATGCCATTGTGAAGTGGTGAGACTCTGATAGTAAAGTAATACCTCCTCTGCCTGGCTAATACATTTAGAAGTGGGATCTGCTTGGTTAGTGATTACCAGCTACATCAGGTTATTAGTAATAGGGGAAAATATCTGATCTCTAGCCAATTATCTGCTGATATGCACTTACCCACTTCCTGCAGAGCATTGCACACGTCTGGGGGCTGGGCTAGAACAGGAACATGCTGGTTTAAAGGAACTTCTGCTTGAGATGCTGCAGTTAATATTAGATTTCATCTTCAAGCCTGCTGTGATGTGAGCACAGGATGCTCTGCAGCCAATCCACAAGTGGAGAGCAGACCCCTGAGACAGGTGGATTGATCTTATCAGACCACACAAGGTAAACAAGTTCTGGCAGCCTGACAATGCATTGCATTACCGGTATTGTGGTCATGCCGGCACCAGCTCAAAAAGTTGAAATACCGGCTGTGCCGGTAAAATACTGGCCATGTGGCAACTCTTTCTGAGATGCAAAGTTCTGGTTGTCACATAACTCAGTGACTTAGTAAATTAGTTATACCTTATTAGGTAAAAATTAAAGTGCTTTGTCAGTTGACGGATATATGACATTTTTTCCAGGACATGCTTCATGTCTTTGTGGGCCACAAAATCTGCTCCTATCCTAAATATAATGTTTGTCACTGCCATCTTGGAACCTTGAAGCTGTCACGTACTGCAAAAGATGGTGTACTCAATAAATAACTGAATGCACAGTCATAAAATGTTTCAACTAATTGTACAACGTAATAGTACCCTATAACTAAGTGAATAATCTGTACCCTATTATACAGAACCACACAATAAATATGACTACTAAAGTCCCATATAGTATAGTTATATCAATACATAAATAACAATATATCCATACACAAATAACAATATATACACAACCATAATGCTACATATCTGTGGGTGATACAAAATACATGTTCAAGGCTGAAATTAAGAAAATACAATTGCTCGGATTCAATGGCCCCTGTTAATGAAAAAACTGCAATTATCTGCAATTTACCGGACAGTTTTGATTGTATGCCTTCCGCTAACAAGATCAACGGGTGCAATACAATTGCAAAAGCTAACTCACCCGTTAAATGACAGCACCTGGGGGGCGTGGCTTGACACTTGGCTGTGATAGTGGCATTTTAGTAGAGCTCTGGAGATGTGATGATCATATTTGGCATCTACAAGCAGAAAATCCATCCACAAGGGCTCAAATCGAGAACATGTCCGCTGTCAAGCAGGACAAACACGCAGACAAACTTTCAGGATCTTTTTATCAAAAGCAGAAGCACAAGTCCAACTCTGAGACATCAGACGAGAGTGTGGCGAAAAAATGTTCCCATGCAAAACACAACATGGCGGAAACAGAGGGGCCGTCAATGTATTCAGGAGGCCCAGCTTCTGTTAAAGAATGCAAAGTACATAACTGTCCTAACCAACGATTAAAAAAAAAATATCCACGAAATCGGAATGAGAACGGACCAACTTGAATCCAAGATGGCCGAACTAACAGATTCCCATAATGAACAGGTAGATGGCCACAATGCGCTAGAGCAAGAAAAGGAGAAGATCGCTCCAGGCAGAAAAACCTCTGAATATGTGGCATCCCGGAGTGGGTCTTGCAAAGCGATTTGGAACATTACCTCCTGAAACTATTCAAAATTCTAGCAACCCCCTGAAATGACACTGAAGCGCCTATTGATAGACCCCACCGGGTTCCAAAACCCTATAACATCCCAGACAAAGCTCCGAGAGATGTAGTGGTGCGTATCCACTTTTACAAATATTACACGCTTCAAGAACTGCTATAGACATTCCTATAGAAGGAATATTTTCTAACCTACTTGGAAAATTAGGCACAGATTACCATGATTTAATGGGAGATGGTTCTCCAATTTATATTTTCACTGTTTGAGACAAGAAGAAGCCTTCTACCACCATACGAAATGGGTTTTTCTTTTGAAAATGATCTTTCTAAAACACATTTTGTGTGCTGCAAACCAAACGCTAATGATTGTAATATCAAATATACTCCATAATGGTGCATGGTGTTTTGCCACGAGACGGTTTCCCTTTGCCTGTTACTACTTAAAGATCTTTTCTTTTATAAGTATAAATATTCTACTTTATCTACACTATATGTTATATATATATATATCCCAAGAAGACAATGTTAAACGTTTACATGTTAAGTTTTTACATGATAACTTTATGTGACCTGTTGCAATAATAACTCAATATGTAAGATGTTTATTGCAATGTTATTAGACTTATGCACATACTGCTATAAATGACTGTTAGACTCTTGAGAGTTCCCTCAAACTGTACACCCCCTTGGCCTGTACCCCAATGGTTTGTGTGAAAAACACTGAATAAAAATTCAGATTATAAAAATAAAAACAAATGACAGCACCTGTTAAAAATTACCTCACCAATTACAAAAAAAATCTGTAATACTTGTAATGGATCATTACCGCACCCGTTAGAAAAACGCCTTATACACACAACACATCGGTTAAGGAAACCATGAAAAACTCTGGAAACACATGTTAATCACTGCACAATCAGTAACCCTATGAGGAGCGATAATCATTAATGGGTACGTTAATGGTAAATATTTTTCTAAAAATTATTTCCAAGTAGACCATGGCTTAACTGAGCCGATTTGTGTTATAAAGTTTAATGAAGATGGTAAGTTAAACCAAACAAGGCTCGCATGTGCAAAATTAAAAATGTACACATATTTAACCCAAATCAATGCTGGATCAAATTTAAAACACAGTTCAGATAGTGTTACACAAAGATTCACAAACACTCAGAGGGAGACTCCCAAACATACATCACATGTTATTAAATCATACACATGCTGCACATCAATTATGAACAAATTTATACACAAAACAATTACATTATGTCAAGGTTTCCATGCTGTTTTAAAATAAACCTTTTTTCTCCTTCACTGTCAGAGTTTCAGCTGTTGTCAATGACCAGCTCCTTTCAGCTACTGTTGCCATGGTTACTCACCTGGCTGCTATTAGCCAGCAACTTTGCTACTTAAAACAAGTATTTAAGCAGCTAGTTTCAGTAGCTCCCTTGCCCTTGCGTTGTTTCTGGCTTCCAAGTCAATTTCCTGTGTATCCTGTGACTCCAGTGTTCTGATCTGGTTTGGCTAACTTTCCTTCTGGTTCCTTGAAAGGGTTAAATTGATGTTGAGAAGCCCCCCTTGCTTGACCAAGTTCAGATAAAGGTCACAGTCCCTGAGGAAGTCAGATAAGACATAATGGTTTATGTAAGAATGTCTTAGACTACAAAAAGAGGAACTAATGTTGTAGCAAGTTTCAACTGTCTTGTCTGCTGACTGATTATATTGAGTTTTATTTTAGTTTTTCTGCCTAGTGACAATATATGTACCCATTGTCCACCCCCCCTTGTGACATGCCTCTCATGTACTTGATGCTATGTTTGTGCAAAACCTATAACCAATCAATGCACAGGACAACGCCTATATTTGTGTATAAATACCAATGTGTAATAAACTACACTCAGAGCTGAGGATAAAGAAACACGTGCCTTGTGTATTTGTTTTCCGCCTTCACAGCTCTCCAGATATCTGCTATCCTGCCACACATCAACGACCTTAGAAGTAATTGATAAAGGAACAGAGACCGGCCTTTCCTTTCATTCCTTACTCCTGGTTTTGTTCCTGACTAAGCTGATCTCCATTCTTCTTATTGAGGTTCGTCTGACTACCTGTTTTTTTTTTCTTACCAAGGCTTACCTCCTGGATTTTGCTTACGGACTATTTTTTATCATTTTTGTATTTAGAATTAATAAACATGTTTTGCATCTTACTTTCTGTCTCTGTATGGTTCCTGGTCCCTAACACACAATGATACCAACCGAAACAGAAAAAGGCAGAACTGCACCTGAACTAAAGTGGTAGCCTCAAAATCTCCATAGACATGTATTGGATGATTGAGACACATTCTGAGAGGAATACACATTACAAAATAAAGTCCGAATTACAGAATAACATATAAAAATGAAACCAGAACAGATGCAGATGGCATGCTATTCATAGCTGCACCTCTGTGCGGACATAAAAAATGTGTTCAATGATAATGTCCAAACAAGCCAAAATATTCATGATGAAAATACATTAATGCAGGAAATGGCCAAATGTTACCATCAGGTAATTCCCAGAAATAAAAATTAAATTCTGAAATAGAATAACTATGAGTGTTAATATAGTGGGCATGCTGACCAGATCAGTAGCCATCATAAAAAAATGGTATGTATAGTTACAATCACTCCTGCATCATGGTACATCTGATACAATCCGTTAAAGGGAACATAAACACCTGTTGTTCACCTTGCTACCTGAGTGAACACAACTCATCTAACAAAGCCATATATCTGAATCATGAAACACAGAACGCATCATGCTCTGCAGTCATATTGCAGGTACTCAGATAGCAGGAGACAGGTGCTGAAGAAGATGAAAAAGACAACAGCAACACCTATCCGACCACAATGAGTATGAGCTATTGCCCTATAACCTCATGGCACCAGCAACTACCCATGGAGAGGTAATTGATTGAAATACTACAGCAAGAACATAAACTACATGAATAGATGTGTTTAAATGTTCATTACACAAAATACAATTTGAAAGTATATGTTTAGTATATCTGTCAATAAGGTTATACCGTATTTGCTCGAATATAAGACAAGGTTTTTTTCAGAGCAAAGGGAGGTGGAGAGAGAAATAAAAGTTTGGGGGGAGGGAGAGACAACGTGGGAGGGAGGGGGAGAGAAATAACACTGGGGAGAGAGAGAGAGAGAGAGAGAGAGAAAACTGGAGCTAGGTGGAGAGAGAGGTAGCATTGGCACATAAAAGGAAATAAAAACAAGAAATCATAATTTTTTATTAAATATTAAAAAGCAATTTACATGTGAATATATACAAGTGAAACTTTTTTTTCCTATAGGGTAGTCTTATAATCAGGCTTTTAGTTTTTTTCCTATAGGAATATACAAAGTTTGGGGGGTCGTCTTATAATCAGGGTCGTCTTATATTCGAGCAAATACGGTACTATGGATGTTCAATAACAAGATAAAGAACTAAAGTAAAGTGCACATGTTGCATGTTAACACAAATAGAAACCATCAATGGAAATCAATCTCCTATTTTGTAGCTACATCTGTGGCACAAGAGGACAGCATCTTCCTGAGTGTGGTGTATTCAGATGTTGAAAATCAGCCATGCAAATCAGGAGCTGTTCATGGTCAGGTGAAGGTAGAGAATCCATTCAAACACAGAAACAGCCCCTGCAAATCATTCACCAAAGCACTTATGGGATCCACAGCTTTCAGGGGATACATATAATTAATAGAGATTTAGCTGTGTTAGTTGCAACACTGGCTCATGGACACATCCCAATAGGACTGCCTTTGCTAAGTAATTAATTAGCTCCAACTCAGTGGCTATATTCCCAGCAGTAGTGTATCTTCCCCAAGGCAAACAAGGCACTCTCCTAGGAGGGCACTTTTCCAGAGGGAATAAAAGTACACTTGAAATTAGGGTGATGGTGGCATATAATGGGGTTGATGGGGAATTTAGTGTTTATGTGATGGGGGATATAATGGGCTGATTGAGCATTTAATGTGGGTGATGGGGCATGTCGTAGTTGTGCAGCGTGTGATAGGGCATGTCGTTGGTGTGCAACATGGGTGGGGAGGTTCCCGAATTTTGTCTGCCTAGGGCAGCACAAAACCAAGATACACCACTAATTCCTAGTATTAAAACCTCATATGCCCAAAGGGTTGAAAGTTAATAAAGTGAAGTAGAGGATACAGACACAAATAGAAGGTTTCAAACAATTTGCATCACACTCATACATACATAGGTGACATTCGTAGTTATATCACAGAACATACCTGTTGACATATGTGTTCCGGGCACTAGATGATGCAGTTCTGCTAACAATCTCTTAAGCCCAGGTATTGAATGGTTCCTTCCAGTCAGAGGCACCACATGTGCTGGTGTAAATCCAGGATGGCCACACAGGATAGACTACAATTCTTGAGAATGTGGTGGGCAGAGAAACTTTTCAAGATGTCCTTGGCAAGCATGTGCCTAGGCACTCTGACCCCAGCAGTATCAGCTAGCAATGCTCCCTTGTTGGCATCCCTCTGGGCCTCTTTTTGCTTTTGGATCATATGGAGATAGATGCCATTCATTTTATATATGCATGATATATAACTCTTCCTTCAAACTGGGGGTAACATTGGATGTGATTGTGAGTCTCCATTTTTTATACTGATCCTGACTTTTTTTTACTTCCTTTAGCTGGTAAATGCTCTTTTGACCTCATACTGGTACTTGATGCTTACAGATCCGTTAACCTCTAGCGATTGTTAGTACAGCACTTGCTGTTGCCATTGATTTGCGGTAGATTAAATGTACCAGATCTGTTAATTAGCAGGGGCCACTGAATTGAGGCCATGGTCTCTTATGCAGTATACGGTATCACACAATAATTTTGTAGGTGGAGAAACAAGAATGCAAGAAACAAAGTGAGCTGGGACCACTGGACATAGAACAAGAGATAATTATATTAGGGTGCATGCAATGAAGGGAAGTCCCATAATCCCCAAGTCAAATAGTATACAAGAAAGCAGCACACCAGTTTAATCAAAAGTAAAAAATAACCTTTAATAAATCAATTAAATATAAGACATCAATACATATATGATGAATATAACACTAATAGAGGACAGACCAAATCCAGGTCAGTGATAAATGCTACACAACTAATCAAAAAAGTACAATAATACAATGAAACAGAGCAAAAAATGGAAAAACAACAACAAAATAGACTTACAGGGGAAACTGAGACCAGGAAGAATATACCCAATGAAGCTAACTCCCCAACGTTTCAGCTGGATGCCTTCTACAGGAGGAGCTAGATCCCTGTCTCCATGTAGAGGTCCTTAAATACTAAAATGAATGAACATGAAACAAAAAAATGGCAGCCGTCATATAACGCGATGACGTCACAACGTTATGACATCCTGACCAAGCACGATGACGTCATCATGCAATTTGCGTGATGACATCACCTAAACAGAAAAGAAACAAAAAACGAATCATATTATCATAGGATCATCACAGAGCACTGCTAAAGCTCTAATAGGAACATGTAAACAAAGGAAACACAGTAATATTATACCCAAAGGCAGCATAAAGCAATAAAAGAAACAGATCACAAGCCTAGACTTCTATAATAAAAAATATATTGAGCCAGAAGGGAGCCATAGGAGCCCAAAAATATAGAAATAGCTATAGAATTGCAAAAACTACTAAAAAATACTTAATATAATATAATAAAAAACAGAAAAAATTCAAAAAGGATACAGAAAGAGTATGAATTTAATAATAAACAAAAAAAGAAAATAAATAAAGGTAAGAGAAAACATAAAAATAATGCAAGACTAAGCAAAATTAAATAGCACAAAATAGAGAAAATATATGTGAAAAATATACAAAATAATAATGATAATAAAAGGATAATATAAAGTCAAAAGAAATATAGAAAGCACAAAAATGAATGAAAAATATATCTACACAAAATAAGGAAAGAAAAAATATAATACTACGGCATAGTTCCAGGACGAGAATACTGGGAAGGATGGGGCCAATTTCAGTCAAAAAGAGCCGCATATTTGAAAGGACCTATAAGGAAAGAAAAACAATAATAACATCTAAAAAAAGAATAAAGATTAAAACATGGATATAAAAGCTGAGGTGGGGTTCAAGCGTCTAAATGGAGTGAGGACATGGTCCTCGTTAAGTCCCCTAGGCCAGGGAGAAATGATCGCTGATGGTGACACTGTTACAGTTAGTACAGCGTCCACATTTAAACATACCATGGATCGGGGTGAGCCAAGTCTCGGGATCTTTCTTCTTAGTACCACTAAGATTCCTTGATCTTTTAAAAGCCATTAGTGGTTTGTCTGTAAACAGACTGCCCAACTCCCTATCCCTCATGAGTATATGCCAGTGTTTGTATATTATATGGCGAACAGTATTAGATTTAGTGGAATAGGTAGTAACACATGGAATTCTTTTGGATGAATCTCGTTTGTTGGACGTACCTTGTCTCTTCAACAGAACCTCTCTTGGCGTGTCGAGTAATTTCTTTTTGTGTTTATCTAGAAGTTGGTTATCATAGCCACGTGTCTTAAATTTCTCTGCCATCTCATCAAGTCGAGTCAGACATGTTTCTTCCTCTGATACTATTCTCCGTACGCGCAAGAATTGGCTAAAGGGAAGCCCAGCAAGTAGTCTCGGAGGATGAAAGGAACCAGCCTGTAGGAGAGAATTATGATCGGTGGTCATGCAAAAGAGATCGAAGAGAAAAGGGTGGTCAGGAAATTCAATAGCAGATAACTTATTGATAAAATCAGAGGTATCAAGTATGAAGGACCTCATTTCTTTAACAATACCCTGGAGATGACAATCAACAAATTGGGAGATGGGTTGTAGCACCGAATTACAACCTGCCACAATAGGCCGACCAGGAGGATTATTCAGGTTTTTATGGATTTTGGGGAGGAGATATAGATAAGGAGTGGAAGGGGTCGAATTGTTTAGAAATGTATGCACTTTGTCAGAGATGAGTTTACTGTCACGAGCACTATTAGTGATTTGTCTAATGGCCTCTTTGATATCAGCAACGGGATCCTTGTCTAGGACTCTATAGTTAATTGGGTCATTTAGTTGCCTCAGTGCCTCGGTAAGATACATGGCACTATCCAAGACCACGATAGCGCCACCTTTATCAGCAGGCATAATCATGATCAATGGATCTTCTGCAAGTGATTGTAATGCGCGTCTCTCATGGCCAGACAAATAGCAAAACGGCCACACGATTTGATTTTCTCATGGTCAAGTTACGAATAAATGTTTCTACTGAAGTGTGACTAGCCGGAGGCATAAATCTGCTCTTAGGTCTACATTTAAACAAAATAAAGGGAGATAAATCAAGACCCGGATGAATGTCATCGGTGGGTGGAGTAAATGCTGAACCATCAGAGAAAAAGGCTTTAAGTCTGAGTGTACGAAAAAAATCATCCAATTCAATGTCAAGCTTAAGGTGGTCACCCTGGAAAGTAGGGACAAAACTACGGTGCTGGTTATGTCCAAAACTGAGCAAAAACTCACAAAGGTCATTCACTTAAATGTGAACAGTAGAGAACAGGTATTGATAGTTGAGTGGGAAAAAATATCCATGTGAACTGCTATAGTTCACAACAGTATAGTTTTATCCCCACTCCATACTTACACATGTAACATGCAGGAATAGTGAGAGGGGTCTAGGACAGTTAGGCGTGGCTGCTTCACCGCTTAGAGTTCAGTGCAGGAATTTTAACGCTTGACTGTCAGTGGTAAAAGTCAACGCGACCACTTCTGAACTGTCAGGACTTACAAACATATACTTCCCTAATAAATTAACCCCCCTAAAAGTTCCCCCGAACCCCTATACTAACCCCCAACCCAAAAACGAATACCCTTAATACTAACACTCCCCCCCAAACCTTAATACTAACAGTAATCCCCGAAGCCTCATACTAACATTATCCCCCCGAACCCTAATTCAAATATCTAACCCATGAACCCTAATACTAATATCTACCCCAAGCCCTAATACTAATACCTAACCCCTAATAATACTCACCTTGTACGATCCCGCAGTGAACTCTCCCACGAAGAAAGGTCCGGCAATGACCTCTCGTACAATGAACTGGCAGTCGCGGGAAAGGTCACGGTGAAGCAGCTGCATTCAAGAAGCTGTGATGAACTGTCCCATCCCCTAGTGAGAGCACTACTCCAAAAGCTCCCACATGCTGCATTATGCTACCAAAAATATTAATAAACATTGGGAACCATTCACTTAAGGTTGAGGTGAGATTGATATTTTATCTCCCTGACTGATCCAGCTCTATTGGCCCTGCATTGTACAAATCTTTAAGAAAGGTTTAAGAAAGGTTACTCTCACCTCAACCCACCTGCAATTCACTTTTAGCGAATAGCTCCAGATATCTTAACCAATTATGTGTGGCATCTGTAGAACCTAATTGAACAAGGCAAGAATGCAAATTCCTAAGTTGTTTGTAGCACTACTGCTCTAATAGAATGAGAATCAAGGCAGTGCCATAGTTATGGTAAAGATAGTGATATCAAATTGTATTTCATAAAGTAGTGGATGGGAATGTTGCTTAGAGATCATTACTGATGTGCACTTAGCTTTGGAATTTATTATCTTTAATTTATAGGATCCATTACTTACCATAAGTAATTTCATTCTATGTTTGTCATAACCAAAATGCTGTTTTTATTGACATTGTAATGTCCTTAAAGACAGAATAACATCATAAAAGAGAATTCTTTATTATTTTATTTTTGGTTATTGTTGAAAAATGATTGAGTGGCAGTAGTCGGAAAGATTCACAGTTGAAGATGGCTGACAGTGCTATTAGAAAAAAATTTTTTTTTTTTGTTTTCATTTAAAAACAGAGAAGTAACAGAAGTCAAAGTAATGATGCCAATGCTAGAGCCCAGATGAGCTCGGTCACACAGGGGCGTACCTAGAGCATTTGGCACCCGGGGCGGTCCCTGAGTGTGGCCTGATAAAAATGTAAGAAAACACCCACAATTTTTTCAGTGTTTGAAAATTGTACAATTATAGATACCAGGAATATTGTGCCACTCAGAACCCAGTAATATTGTGCCAGTCAGATACCAGTAATATTGTGCCTTTCAGATACCAGTAATATTGTGTCACTCAGAGCCCAGTAATATTGTGCCAGTCAGATACCAGGAATAGTGTGCCATTCAGAGCCCAGTAATGTTGTGCCAGTAAGATACCAGTAATATTGTGCCAATCAGATACCAGTAATATTGTGCCACTCAGAGCCCAGTAATATTGTGCCTGTCAGATACCAGGAATATTGTGTCATTCAGAGCCCAGTAATAGTGTGCCAGTCAGATGCCTGTAATATTGTGCCAGTCAGAGCCCAGTAATAGTGTGCCAGTCAGAGCCCAGTAATAGTGTGCCTCTCAGAGCCCAGTAATATTATGCCAGTCAGATACCAGGAATATTGTGCCAGTCAGAGCCCAGTGATAGTGTGCCAGTCAGAGCCCAGTAATATTGTGCCAGTCAGAGCCCAGGAATATTGTGCCATTCAGATACCAGTAATATTGTGCCAGTCAGAGCCCAGGAATATTGTGCCAGTCAGACACCAGAAATATTGTGCCAGTCAGAGCCCAGAAATATTGTGCCAGTCAGACCCCAGTAACATTGTGCCAGTCAGAGCCCAATAATATTGTGCCAGTCAGATACCAGTAGTATTGTGCCAGTCAGAGCCCAGTAATATTGTGCCAGTCAGAGCCCAGTAATATTGTGCCAGTCAGAGCCCAGGAATATTGTGCCAGTCAGAGACCAGGAATAGTGTGCCACTCAGAGCCCAGTAATAGTGTGCCAGTCAGAACCCAGGAATATTGTGCAAGTCAGAGCCCAGAAAAAATTGTGCCATTCAGATACCAGGAATATTGTGCTAGTCAGAGCCCAGTAATGGTATGCCAGTCAGAACCCAGTAATAGTGTGCCACTCAGATACCAGTAATATTGTGCCAGTCAGAGCTCAGTAATATTGTGCCAGTCAGATACCAGGAATATTGTGCCAGTCAGAGCCCAGTAATATTGTGCCAGTCAGATACCAGTAGTATTGTGCCAGTCAGAGCCCAGGAATATTGTGCCAGTCAGAGCACAGGAATATTGTGCCAGTCAGAGCCCAGGAATAGTGTGCCACTCAGAGCCCAGTTATAGTGTGCCGGTCAGAGCCCAGGAATATTGTGCCAGTCAGAACCCAGTAATAGTGTGCCAGTCAGAGCCCAGTAATATTATGCCAGTCAGAGCCCAGTAATAGTGTGCCACTCAGAGCCCAGTAATAGTGTGCCAGTCAGAGCCCAGTAATATTGTGCTAGTCAGAGCAAAGTAATATTGTGCTAGTCAGAGCCCAGCAATAGTGTGCCACTCAGAGCCCAGGAAAAGTGTGCCAGTCAGAACCCAGTAATAGTGTGCCAGTCAGATACCAGGAATATTTTGCCAGTCAGAGCCCAGGAATATTGTGCCAGTCAGAGCCCAGGAATAGTGTGCCAGTCAGAGCCCAGTGATAATGTGCCAGTCAGAGCCCAGTAATATTGTGCCAGTCAGAGCCCAGGAATATTGTGTCATTCAGATTCCAGTAATATTGTGCCAGTCAGAGCCCAGGAATATTGTGCCAGTCAGACACCAGAAATATTGTGCCAGTCAGAGCCCAGAAATATTGTGCCAGTCAGACCCCAGTAACATTGTGCCAGTCAGAGCCCAATAATATTGTGCCAGTCAGATACCAGTAGTATTGTGCCAGTCAGAGCCCAGTAATATTGTGCCAGTCAGATACCAGTAGTATTGTGCCAGTCAGAGTCCAGTAATATTGTGCCAGTCAGAGCCCAGGAATATTGTGCCAGTCAGAGACCAGGAATAGTGTGCCACTCAGAGCCCAGTAATAGTGTGCCAGTCAGAACCCAGGAATATTGTGCAAGTCAGAGCCCAGAAAAAATTGTGCCATTCAGATACCAGGAAAATTGTGCTAGTCAGAGCCCAGTAATGGTATGCCAGTCAGAACCCAGTAATAGTTTGCCACTCAGATACCAGTAATATTGTGCCAGTCAGAGCCCAGTAATATTGTGCCAGTCAGATACCAGGAATATTGTGCCAGTCAGAGCCCAGTAATATTGTGCTAGTCAGATACCAGTAGTATTGTGCCAGTCAGAGCCCAGGAATATTGTGCCAGTCAGAGCACAGGAATATTGTGCCAGTCAGAGCCCAGGAATAGTGTGCCACTCAGAGCCCAGTAATAGTGTGCCGGTCAGAGCCCAGGAATATTGTGCCAGTCAGAACCCAGTAATAGTGTGCCAGTCAGAGCCCAGTAATAGTGTGCCAGTCAGAGCCCAGTAATAGTGTGCCAGTCAGAGCCCAGTAATATTGTGCCAGTCAGAGCAAAGTAATATTGTGCTAGTCAGAGCCCAGCAATAGTGTGCCACTCAGAGCCCAGGAAAAGTGTGCCAGTCAGAACCCAGTAATAGTGTGCCAGTCAGATACCAGGAATATTGTGCCAGTCAGAGCCCAGGAATATTGTGCCAGTCAGAGCCCAGTAATAGTGTGCCAGTCAGAGCCCAGTAATAGTGTGCCAGTCAGAGCCCAGGAATATTGTGCCAGTCAGAGCCCAGTAATATTATGCCAGTCAGAGCCCAGTAATATTGTGCCAGTCAGAACCCAGTAATATTGTGCCAGTCAGAGCCCAGGAAAAGTGTGCCAGTCAGAACCCAGTTATAGTGTGCCAGTCAGATACCAGGAATATTGTGCCAGTCAGAGCCCAGGAATATTGTGCCAGTCAGAGCCCAGGAATAGTGTGCCAGTCAGAGCCCAGTAATAGTGTGCCAGTCAGAGCCCAAGCATATTGTGCCAGTCAGAGCCCAGTAATATTATGCCAGTCAGAGCCCAGTAATATTGTGCCAGTCAGAGCCTAGTAATATTGTGCCAGTCAGAGCCCAGTAATATTGTGCCAGTCAGAGCCCAGTAATATTGTGCCAGTCAGAGCCCAGTAATAGTGTGCCACTCAGAGCCCAGTAATAGTATTCCACTCAGAACCCAGTAATATAGTGCCAGTCAGAGCCCAAGAATATTGTGCCACCCAGAGCCCAGTAATAGTGTGCCAGTCAAAACCCAGTAATAGTGTGCCAGTCAGAACCCAGTAATAGTGTGCCAGTCAGAACCCAGTAATATAGTGCCAGACAGGGCCCAAGAATATTGTGCCATTAAAGTGCTCGCACACACACACATTGAGACACCCAGACACACACACACACACCTAGACACCCTGACACACACACACACACCTAGACATCCTGACACACACACCTAGACACCCATACACAGTCACAGTTTTTTTTTTTTTTACTTACCTTACACTTGGTCCGTCATCCAGGACCTTCTGCCGGATGTCCGTCCACCTGACATCGGGCAAGCAGCTGACACAGCGCGACGGGGGCGGAGCTTGCACCTGTTGCGCTGTGATCTCTATGGCCAGGAGGAGAGGCTAGGGAGCGAGCTCCCTTTAGCAGCCTCTCCTTCCTATTGGCCCTCACCCCCGCGTGAGGTTAATCCTCCGATTCTGGGACCATGTCCCAGACGGAGGAAAGCTCACGGGGGGATTTTTTTTTTTTTATATATATTTATAGCCCTGGAGTCTCGGGGCTAAAGAATACTTTAGCCCCAGAGTCTCCATACGGGGCTATGAAGGGGGGACTCGGGGCTATAGCCCCAGTAGCCCACCCCTAGCGACGCCTCTGCTCAGCAGCAAAGAAGACATTGAATAAAAAATGAACCAATGATAACACAGTAACTTAGCTCTCCCCTCCCATATATATATCATTGTGCACATAACCACTTCCTCTTTCTTTGCTGCTCACTCAGAAACTAAGTACCATGGTTTACAGTTTATTATTAATTTTCATTGTTACTGTTTATCTTACTTTACAGTTATCCCTTCTCTTCTGGGGTCAGTTGTGTCCACTTCCCGCCCTCTTGTTTGTCTCTGTTTTTACATTTTCCTCCATTTTTTCCATCCTGTCACAAGTGGCTCTTGTAGTTTCTCCAGCTATTCCCTTTTTCACTTGAATTTCAGCCGAATTCGTACATCGCGCATGCGCAATGCACGTTGCGGCGGCCATTTTGGTGCAGCCTTCATCTACAGTCTTTTCTATCACTCACGGCAGCCATTTTGTTGTAGCCGCACTGCAATTTCATAATTTTTCGCCACTTATATCACTCTTTTCATTCTTCTAACTACTCCCACTACTGTTTCCCGCCACTGGGGACGCCATTGAGGTGTTGTCATCAGGTTTGCTCTAAACTAAATGCATTTTTTCTGCTGTTCCTCCTGCATACTGCTGGTCTCTATCTGTGCTGTGTACCTTGCTTATCCTGTCACCCTGTCATCATGTGCTCATATCTGGTATTGTTATCTTACCTGTGTATATGATGCAGAGGGCTAACGCCCAGTCTGGTGGGGCTTCCCCTGCCTACTCTCATGTCACTAATACTGGTGCTGATGATCACAGAGCTGATGATATCCCTGCTGACCTGATAAACTCTGAGGAGTTTCAGACACTCCTAGACAATACCATGGCAAAATCAGTTTCCCAAGCCATGCAGTCAGCTATGGGCCTTATATCCTCCACCATAGCCCATTCTATTTCAGCTGCCTTAATGTCTTCCCAGAGACCCACTCCCCATACTGATCACCTAAGAATCTCCACTCCCACTTCTGGTACTCACCTTAAGTCAGTTAAGAAAACCCACCATGTAGTGGCCCCAGCCTCCAAAACACTAAGAACTGCCAAGGTTTCACCTGCCCCAGATCCGGTGGTCAATCCACCAAAAAGAGACCCGAAATCGTCTCGCTCCTGGAAAAAGGCTAAGGCCTCCAAAGAGCATACAGACTCTGAGTCTGACAAGGAGGAGGCTTACAATATCTCAGGTGACCCTGACTATGATAATTCATCCCATTATAATGAGTCCCCCCATGTTTCACCTGTAACCCCAGATTTGCAGACAGATAGCTCTGTCCTGTTGGACACTATGGGAGAACCTATGTTTGACCCTGACACGCGTCAACACCCTCGCTTTGCGGAGTGGTATACCGTGGAGCAAATAGCCAACTATGTAACCCTTTGAGTCCACAAGCCACTAGACAAGGCTACGAGGAGTAAACTCTTTGCCGAGTGCCCTAGGCCCACTATCCCAGATTTAGTATGTGTTACTCCGGAGGTTGATCCTAAAATTATTACATTTTTGAGGAAGTCTGGCTACAAGCCCAGAAAGGGTCTTGACTTTGCCTTGCGCAATTGTCAGGATAAAGTGCTCGATATCCTGGGCCCGTGCAGTAAAGTGTTTTAGATGGTGGAGTCTGCCCTGACTGGAGATACCCTTCTTGACTTGCCCACCATGAAAGGGTGGATTCAACGCATGGTGTGCTTGATTGGTAATGTTAATACTGCTTTAGCTACAGAATGCCGTAAGGCTATTTTACTAAAAATTTACCCAAAGCTCACCAAAATGTGCGAGCCAGGTCCCCAAGCCAAGGGGTTCCTGTTTGGTGACTCATTTGTAAAGGACTTCGGGTCATTCGTCTCTACCTTCACAGCTTTAGACAAGGCCCAATCTACCCTCAAGCATGTCTTTAGCCTGAAGATTATTGGAGGGGCCGGAAGAGCCAGAAGCTCTTCAGGGGCCCTCTCCATGGTTCACAAGGCTTCTCTGGATTTAACTCATCCAATACCTCCAGAGTGTCCTACCAGAACTACAGGTCGACTCAGCCTGCTGGCTTCTTTCCCCAACGAGGTCACCCTTGGTAAAACAGGGGATCCCCAGTCTCGTCACCCCTATAGTAAGTACCCAGTTAACTCACCTTACTTCCCAACCAGGTGTGGGGGGCAGGTTACGGCTGCAGGATGCATGGGAGGCCCTAACGAAAGACCCATGGGTGCTACATACTGTAGCAGGCTACCACATAAAGTTTACCTCTCTTTCATTTCAAACCCGTATTCCTCATTGTATCCACTTTTCTGATGCAGACTGCCTTCTGGTCTCAAAATAAATCTCAAATCTGTGGAAAAAGGCACTATCATCCCTGACACTATACCTTGTCAAGGTTTTTCCTTTTCCCCAAGAAAGGCGGCGGAGTCCGGCCTGTTATCAATCTAAGGCCCCTGAACACATTTGTAGCATACCACCATTCCAAGGTGGAAGGTATTCATTGCCTCAGAGACTTACTTCTCATTGGGGATTGGATGGTCAAATTGGGCCTACAAGATGCGTACCCAACTGTACCTATTCTTTTTGGCATTTTTGCCTCACTCACAAAATTTCTGTTGAGCAGAACATATAACGGGTCATCCCAAATCCACTTTTACCCCTACAGGAGTTTCTTTGAACATTTCACGTCAGACAAAAACTTCCATTATCATGGTTTTCTTATCCCTCTTTCCCTCACAATGTGAAACCATTTACAGTTGCCTGCCTTAAGGCAAATGAACTCCAGAATGCTTGGAGGGATCAAATGTTTCAGGATTTGTTTTTGTCTCTTTGGAAACCTCATTGTCCCATTTCTACTCCTTCTTTAGCTAGATGGGTTAAGTGGATTCTAGCAGAAGCTGTGGTTGACATCTCTATTTTTGGTCCCCACTCAACTAGGGTGCTATGGCTTCTAAGGCTTTCTCTTCTGGATGCAGATTAGAGGATCTCCTTAGGGCCGCCGACTGGTCTCGGCAGTCTACATTCCGAGAGTTTTACTTTAGACCTGATACTCACTTTACCTGTACTGTTATTGCTCGACTTTGAACATGCATAAATTCTCAGATTTTACAATTACATGACATAAAGTCATGATTTATAAAGACACGGAGGCGAGTATTATTCCCACCCCGGTTATTCATTGAAGTGTTATTGTTTTCCTTTCCTATGATCTCTTTTGATCAGGTAAATATGCTATCTCTTGTGTTGGAAGACAGCAAAACAAAGTTACACAGCCACCTAGTCCTGCCCACTAGTGATACACAGGAGCCAGTAAGAGAACAGGGGTATATTTTATGACATCATCATACATGCTTCTCTCTCGCCATGGTGTGTACTGACCCAACACTGCAGAAGAAGAACAATTTACTGGAAAGATAAAAACAACTATACAGTCTACTGGAGATTTGGACTCGCTGACATAAAATTATAATTTTAATTAAAGGAATAATAAGAGAAAAGAAAAAAACACCATGAAAAGTTCAGAGGAAACAACATGGTACAGAGACAATTATGTAAGTTTTTTTTCTGGCTTGATTGACAGATTAATCTCTTCTACACAAAGAAACTTTCTCTACTGGTCTCATCCCTTACTCAAACCTTGACATGCTTGGCAACACTCAACAAAATGTTCCGGAGAATCTGTTATCAATGAACATTCTCACAACCACAAAAGCTGCAGGTCTAACAGGAAGAGACAGTTGGGATTCATTCACTAAACCGCAGCAAAGCAATTTAAGAGATGGTGTTCCATGCTCTGAGAGAATACCAGAGGTCAACAGATGAAAAAATTAAAGGCCTTGAAATGTTATGTGCAGCAACAATGTTGTCTAATCCAGTAGCAAAAATCACAGTATATAAATATTCTGCTTTTCCCCCTGGAACAGTGAATCTTTCAAGAACAACATTATCGTTCCTTTGTTAGATATTTCACAAGTCTTTGGCAATAAAGACATAAATAGTATCTTGAGACTGCTTTAATTTTTTATGTGTTGAATTGATATAATTTTCCTTTCAATGTATTTACTCACTGCACAACCGCTCTTCATTGTGTCTTTGACTTTTTTCTTAATCTGTTAATACAGGCATCATATAATGTATTATGACTGTGTTGGCTGCACTATATATATTATTAAGCAGGAGTCTTATCACTAAATGCATGCTTTCAGTACAATACATTATCTTGTCAGTAAGTTTAATCCTAGATTGCTACTTCATAGCATGCACCATCTCTCAACGAAGACAAATACACTCCGATCCAAGGTACGATTAGATTATAGGGCTCAATGTATTTTGTGTGTTGTCTTGCAAGCCTTAACTCATTTGATACTGCATGACCTCTTTTGTTACTCAGGAGATAAATGTACAAGTAGTTTCACAACCATGTTCACTAGGCTTAAATTGGTTAACTTAAAATTGATGTGCAAAATGCATATTAACCTCATAGCGCTTTTAGGAGATTCTGTACCATCCAGTGTAAGGGACAGACACAAGAATTTCAGACAAAACCCCTGACTTTTGGCAAGGTTTTTTCAGGGAAGAAGATTCGATTAGGACCATTGTGCCCATTAGTCTGCCCAATTTTCTAAATACTTTTATTAGTCCATGGCCTTATCTTATATCTATTGTAGCCTTGTGTCTATCCCACGCATGCTTAAACTCCTTCACTGTGTTTACCTCTACCATTTCCTCTAGAAGGCTATTCCATAAATCCACTACCCTCTCAGTAAAGTAATACTGATATTACTTTTAAATGTTTGCCGTTAATATAATATATAATATAAGACTATGTCCTCTTGTTTTGGTAGATTTACTTCTTTTAAATATACTCTCCTCCTTTACTGTGTTGATTCCCTTTATGCATTTATATTTGTTTTTATCATATCTCTGTTACATCTAGTCTCCAAGCTATACATGGAAAGATCCTTTAACCTTTCCTGGTAAGTTTTATCCTTCAACCCATGAACCAATTTACCAAAGTATCAATATCTTCCTGGAGATACGGTCTACTGTACTATGTACAATGCTCCAAGTGAGGCCTCACCAGCGCTCTGTACAATGGCATGAGCACTTCCCTCTTTCTACTGCTAATACTTCTCTCTATGCAACCAAGCATTTTGCTAGAATTTTTTACTGCTTTTTTACATTGTATACATTGTGAACCTTTAAGTCCTCTGAAATTATTACTCCAAAATCCCTTTCCTCAGATGTCGAAGTTAGGACTGTTTCAGATATTGTATATTCTGCCCTTGGATTTTTACACCCAAGATGCATTATCTTGCACTTATCCACATTAAATATCAGTTGCCACAGTTCTGATCAAGAAATGTGTTCATGTTTTATTTTTTTTATGTGTTACAGTAATTTGGACTTGGAAACGGACTATTGTGTGACACCATCTTTGTATTTAATTATATGAACATGACTTGTTGGGTGGTCATTAGTAAGGTTTTTGTTTTTTTTCCCTTTCTTTTTTTAAATTTTATTAGGTTTTAAGGTTTATTAAGTATTTGTTTTAAGTATATACAGAAAAATATCTTATTATCAAACATATGGATTGTAGAATGAATGTACAAAACTAATATCTTTACATTTTTATGTAATTAACCTGAGATTTCATAAACATATACATACTATTTACATATACATTCATACAGAATTTAGTCTTTGCGGCTCAGTCGGAAATGATCCACCCTTGGAGGTGTTATATGAGATGAGGCTATGATGTACATATGTATGAATTCCAGGGCGTTCATATGTCACTTAAGGTATTTAGTTGGTCTTCAGCGAAATTACATTACATTAACGTGTATTTATATAGCACCAACAATTTACGTAGTGTTAGGGACAGAGCATAAAGGAGGACTACATACTAAGTTAGACAAGCAAGAACAGACTGATCCATGAGGCAAAATTTCTATTTTATGTTGATATTTAATCTGGTTAGTAATTGCTGGCCATGAGATTGCACCAATCTTTTTCTAGCTCCTGGCGTTGCAGATTTTTACTGCCATAAAAAAGATCATTAGATGTTTCTGGACTTTGTTGCAGAGGGGGAGGTTGAAATAAATATATGGCTATATTTAGTGTAGTCCTTTGATTCGATTTTGGCCCAAAACAGAGAGGAAAGTTCACTCTCTACAGTCTAATTCTTCAAATTCTAACCAAGAAGGCTTTGTGTGAATATATCCGAAGCCAAACAATGTGTAATCATCGTGGCTTCATGAAGAGTATAAATGTCTGCAAAAGAAGCTGTTTTTGAAATATATTGTGAGCAATTTTTTATTTTTTTTATTTTGCCAAATATAGTTTGTTAAGACTCTCTGAAATTGTTGCAGTATGTTTGTGTGTACAGTTAAGTAAGCATTTATTACTTTTATACAACCAAGTCAAGATATTTCAAATCCTTTCCAGGCAGTCAGTTGTTTTCTAATATCCGCATATAATTAATCACTGTTCCATCTCTGCAGTAATTTTGATTCCCAAATAGTCTTTTTCTGTTGTTTCAGTCACATTTATAAGCAAATCAAAGTTGTCTTAGCACTTTTTCTGTTAGTGAGGTTGTCAAAATTACAGTTTTTTTAAAGTTAGTTTTCTAATTAGTGTGTGTAATCCTGCTGGAATTGACAGGATAATGTAGTCGACGTAAAAAGTTATTTTACATGAATGTGACCCAAAATTTACCACGCAAATGTCTGGAAATTGTCTTACCATTTACACTAAAGATTCAATGCATTGGAGCCAAAGGGCAACCCTATTTCTTCTTCGAGCTGTACTTATCCTTTTGCTGGAGTAAGATATGCAAATACATGTGAAACAATAAACACTAATGCAACAAAAAAAGTGTGAAAAGTGAAAAAAATATTTTAAAAACTAACATAATACTATTACAACTAAAACAAAGGTGGTACAAATTATGTTTGGAGTGTCTCTTATTTTTTTTACCCTATTTTAACAAATATGGTTTGAATTTACCTCACAAAAAGAGACACATTGGATTGACTCCAATATTTGCTCGAATAAAAGACGACACTGATTATAAGACAACCCCCCAAACTTTGGATATTCATTTAGGAAAAAAACAAAAATATATGACTACCCTATAGGAAAAAAGTTTTACTTGTAAATATTAATTTACATGTTTTTCATATTTAATAAAAATTATGACTGAAAAAAAAATGAATTTCTTGTTTTTATTTCCTTTTTTTCCCCAATCTTTCCCCCAGACTTATCCATTCTATACAAGTAGCCATCTGCCCCCCAGACTTAGCCAATGCATACCCCCACCAGGGTCGTATCCTGGTTATGAGAGACAGGTGTGCTGCTACTTAAAAACAATAACAATGTAATGTCAATGTCAGATACCAGGAATATTGTGTCATTCAGATACCAGGAATATTGTGCCAGTCAGATACCAGGAATATTGTGCCATTCAGATACCAGTAATAGTGTGCCAGTCAGAGCCCAGTTATAGTGTGCCAGTCAGAGCCCAGTAATATTGTGCCAGTCAGAGCCCAGTAATATTGTGCCAGTCAGAGCCCAGTAATATTGTGCCACTCAGATACCAGTAATATTGTGCCAGTCAGATACCAGTAATTGTGCCATTCAGATACCAGGAATATTGTGCCAGTCAGAGCCCAGTAATAGTGTGCCAGTCAGAGCCCAGTAATAGTGTGCCAGTCAGAGCCCAGTAATATTGTGCCATTCAGAGCCCAGTCATATTGTGCCAGTCAGATACCAGTAATATTATGCTAGTCAGATGCCAGTAATGTGCCAGTCATAGCCCAGTAATATTGTGCCACTTAGAGCCCAGTAATGTGCCATTCAGATACCAGTAATAGTGTGCCATTCAGATACCAGGAATATTGTGCCAGTCAGAGCCCAGGAATATTGTGCCAGTCAGAGCCCAGGAATATTGTACCAGTCAGATACCAAGAATATTGTGCCAGTCAGAGCCCAGTAATACTGTGAGAGTCAGAGCCCAGTAATATTGTGCAGTCAGAACCCAGTAATAGTGTGCCAGTCAGAGCCCAGGAATATCGTGCCAGTCAGAACCCAGTAATAGTATGCCAGTCAGAGACCAGGAATATTGTGCCAGTCAGAGCCCAGGAATATTGTGCCAGTCAGATACCAGTAATATAGTGCCAATCAGAGCCCAGTAATATTGTGCCAATCAGAGCCCAGTAATATTGTTCCAGTCAGAGCCCAGGAATAGTGTGCCAGTCAGAGCCCAGGAATATTGTGCCAGTCAGAGCCCATGAATAATGTGCCAGTCAGAGCCCAGGAATATTGTGCCAATCAGAGCCCAGTAATAGTGTGCCAATCAGAGCCCAGTAATAGTGTGCAATTAATGTGCTCGTTTTTAACCACCCTCCTCCCCTCCCCTCCCCATCACTTACCTAGTAGCTGTTTCTCCGTGTCCTCAGACGGACGCCTCCTCCGTGCAGACAAAATCCCGCGAAACGGGCGAAATCTCACATCTCGCGAGAATTTGGACATAGAACATTTTTTTTTTCTCACGGCGGCTCAAATCCATAGGCGCACACCTAGCACCAATGGAAGATCCGCCACTGACCCCCACATACAGTTAGCCATCTGCAGAAATTGTTTGTATGATTGTTGTGGGTTTTTCATCCAAACGACAAGAATGGAAAATAAATAACTAGGACAAAAAAGACAAAGACTGGACAAGAGAACGCAACAAAGGTTGAGAAATAGAAAAATATGGAGAGAGGGACATGTGCTTGGTGGTGGTGGGGGGTTCAAAATCATTGGAAAGCATCACAATAAATAGAAATTATCCTAATTTCATTGCAATGATAATTCTTTTGTCATGGTTTTCCTATTTCTCTAGAGAGTTTATTGTCCCATAAAAATTATCATGTCAGTGATTGCAAAGATCTTAATGATCAAGTTAATGTTTTAAGAATGATACAATCCATAGAGGACTAAAGACTAAATTACCATGTTCACAGACCACAAAAAATAGAAATGTATTTCAAATGAAGCTCATCTGAAATCATTGCCAATTTTTCTTAAAATAAAGTGTTTCCGTTTCTCTTTTTTTAACCCCTTAGTGACATGACTTTTTTGGCTTGTCTGATGCTTGGTGACATGGGCTGTTTTAACATTTCTGTGGTGTTTGTGTTTTTCTGTAATTAATTTCTTTCTCATTTACTGTACATACACAAACTGTATATTGTTTTTATCGGCATAAGAAGGGCTTTTTTTTGATACCATTATTTTGATAATAGCATATAATTTTATATAAAAAATAATAAAGTATGGCAAAAAATTCGAACTTTATTTCTTTGAATTTTTTTTTAAAATTGTATACTCATCTACAAAAGAAACAAAAAACCCCCACTGCTATATAGATTCTAATATTTATTCTGAGTTCAGAAATAGCCCATGTTTTATGGTTTTGTGCATTTTTATTCAAGTTACATGGACATAACTATAAGTAGTGCAAGGCTATTTCAAAATCCTTTCTTTTTTCAAAATTGCCAATAGTGAATTAACACTGATATCTGTACTAAATCCATGAATGACCCCCCCACATAAACTCAAACCTAGACAACTCAAGGCATTTAACTTGGGGTATTTTGACACAGCAAAAAATGTTTAAAAAACTGGTGATTTTTCACACAGATTGCAATTCAGGTAAACATTTCCTTAAAATGTGAAGGGGTACTGACAAATAACACCTCAATATGTGTACAGCAACATCTCCTGAGTACAGGGATACCCCACATGCATAGTGTGGTTAGGTTATTTGGGGGCTAAAAGGCCACATTTTGGAAATGCACATTTTGGATTTCAGACTTGGAATTTTGAAATGCTCTCAACCTGGACCACTTTTTGAAGCCAGCCAGTGTATTTTACCTCACAAAACCATATATTTTTGAAAACGAGACACCCTAGGGTATGTCAAATAGTGGTATTTTAACACTTTACATGTACTAATTCTTCCACCAGCCTATGTCAAAATTTTGGATAGTAATTGTTTTTCACATACATTGTACTTCAGGCATGAATTCACAGATCCTGTTATTTGTCACTGACAAACACCTCAATATGTGTTCAGCAACATCACAAGTACAGGGATACCACCCATTCACAGGTTTGTCAGTTTGTTTGTTGGTTAAAACGCCACATTTGACAGGTGCGCTTTTTGGGTCCCAACCTGGAATTTTGAAATGCACTCAGCTTGCGCTCATGTTCAATTTGGAACATATTTGAAGCCAGACAATGTATTTTACCCCATCAAACCATATATTTTTGGAAACTAGACATTCTAAGGTATTTCAAATGGTGGTATTTTAACACTTTACATGTACTAATTCTACCACCAGCATTTATCAAAATTTTGATTAGTACATTTTTTATGTTTTGTTTCCACATACATTGTATTCGGCATGAATTTTCAGATTCTGGTATTTAGCACTGCCAATTATCTCCCCAATATGTGTTAAGCAACATCTCTTGAGTACAGGGATACCACCCACGCATAGGTTTGTTGGTTTATTTTGGGACACAAAGGCAACATTTGGGAGGTGCACATTTCTAACTTGGAATTTTGACATGTAGTCAGTCTTCTCCTATGTTCCATTTGGAAGATTTGTGAAACCGGCCAATGTATTTTACGCCATCAAACTATATTTATATTTTTTTAACTAGACTTCCTAAGGTATTTCAAATGGTGCTATTTTAATACTTTACATGTACTAATTCTACCACCAGACTTTGTCAAAGTTTTGGTTAGTAATTTTTTTGTTTCCACATACATTATACTTCAGGCATAAATTCACAGATTCTGGTATATGTCACTGCCAAACAACACCCCAATATGTGTACAGCAACATCACCTGGGTGCAGCAATACCATCCATGTATAGGTTTGTTGGGTTGTTTTGGGGCTAAGAGGCCAAATTTGTGAGGTAATGATCTCAGTGTTCCAACTTGGAATTTTGACATGTAGTCAACCTGCGTCCATGTTCTATTTGGGATATATTTTTGAAGCCAGCCAATGTAATTTATCCTCACCAAACCATATATTTTTTATAAGTAGACACCCACCACACCTTGTAGCAAGGGCTCAGCAGCCACTGACACATCACTAGATGATGTATCAGAAAGCTGACCAGGGTCAAAATCGAACCCTGAGTCAGCGGCCTCAGAATCAGTGCCTAAGCAGTGATCTACAGCAAAGAAGGGGTTAATAGCGCTTAGAAGAGCCTATGTAGTACTGTAACACATTACAGTACAATCAGATTAATCCCTAACAAAATGCAGACAGCAAAAAAGTGTTGTTGTGCAGGATTACTGCTTATATAGTGATCAATGACAGGGAGGAGTTAATACACAGGGAATGGCAGTTACAGATTGCCTCTATGATGAGGCAATTGTGTAACTGCTTGAAGAGCACAGGAAGCATCTGCTTCCTGTGCTCTTGCCCTTAGAAGGGCAGCGCCATCTTGGTCACACAGTGACCAAGATTGGGCTTTTTTTCAGTGCTGCTGACTGCCTCGACTTGCAAGGCAGGTCAGCAACACTTAGAGATTCATAGGAAGTGATTAAATTTGCTTCCTATGCTCGTTTTCACCGCTGAGCCTTTTAAAGCCACTGCGCCTTTAAAACCAGCATTTCAATCACTCTCCAGACTGATCGAAATGCCGTTGGCATTTTTTTTGGGGTATTGCACAATGCTTCCACATGGAAGCATCATAGCAATACCATTGGAGCACTGAAAGCAGAAAAAAAAAACCACTTTCAGTGCTCCTTTTGCTGCAGGACGTACTAGGTCTGTCCTGTGTCACTAACACTTTCCCACACAAGACGGATCTAGTCCGTTCCCCATGTCTTTTTTTCAGTGCTGCTAACTGCCTCGACTTGCAAAGCAGGTCAGCAACACTTAGAGATCCATAGGAAGTGATTAAATTTGCTTCCTATGCTCGTTTTCACCGCTGAGCCTTTTAAAGCCACTGCACCTTTAAAACCAGCATTTCAATCACTCTCCAGACTGATCGAAATGCCGTTGGCATTTTTTTTTGGTATTGCACAATGCTTCCACAAGGAAGCATCATGGCAATACCATTGGAGCACTGAAAGAAGAAAAAAAATCACTTTCAGTGCTCCTTTTGCTGCAGGACGTACTAGGTCTGTCCTGTGTCACTAACACTTTGCCACACAGGACGGACCTAGTCCGTTCCCCATGTCGGCACAAGGTTAATTTCAAATTAATGGATGTTTACACAGTGAATGCTTAATTGCTTTGGAAAATCATTTAGTTAAAGGGCTACTAAACTGGTTCAAACTGGTTCATGGGTTGAAGGATAAAACTTACCAGGAAAGGTTAAAACATCTTAACATGTATAGCTTGGAGGAAAGACATATCAGGGGGGGTATCAAGGCAATCAACATTGTAAAAGAGGAGAGTATATTTAAAAGAAAAAAAACTACCACAACAAGAAGACATAGTCTTAAATTAGAAGGGCAATTAAAAGTAATATCAGAAAGTATTACTTTACTGAGAGGGTAGTGGATGTATGAAATAGCCTTCCAGTGGAAGTGGTAGAGGTAAGGCCATGGACAAATAAAAGTATTTTAGAAAATTGTGCAGACTAGATGGGTTCTTATCTGCATTACAATTGAACTCCCACCAAAAAATGAAAAGGGTTTTTTTTTTTTTTTTTGTATTGTTGATTTCAGATATGTCTTTTGGTTTTGTCATGCAAGTTTATTTAATAAAATATTTAACTAAACAAGTATGATAGGGTGCTGCAATTTTGTGTATATAGTGTTTTGTCAGAATTATGATCATAGACTTTCATTGAATGAGGGGGAGTTAAAATACTGTTAATTGATCAGGTTAATCTCCTCTCTGTGTGTTGGAAGGTAAAAAAAAAGTTGTACACAACCATCTAGTCTAGATCTTATGACATCATCATGCAGGCTTTGGCCACAGTTGTAAAGTGAGACTGGCTGGAAGATTTTGGACGATGTTGCATCATGGGAAATATTCACAAAATGGAGCCAGGAGATACACTTAATTTTAATTTTGATTTTATATGCAATTAATTCAATCATATAAAAAAATAGTGGCATATAATTTATATATGTGTTTGTTTTAAATGACCAGCTTATTTTGTTACATCTTATATGGAAGTGTCCCTTTAAATAAAATTATTTTTTATATTTAATAATTAATAATAAGACAAGGCAAGAAGAGACAGAGAGTGTTATTAAATAATTGGAAAAAATAAAACATGGAATTGTTAGATTAAAAGCCGCTGTAGTTTAAAAACAAAATATTAAAAACAAAAGAATGAAGATGTGTGAAAACGGGCATAAATCTAGTTGACTTTCTTAAATAAAATATTGTTCAGTTTTTACAGAGGAAATTAAAGAAAAAAAACTGGAGTTATGACATGGTTTGAAACATACAACATGTTTGTATAAGTCAATGGGGCCTGATTGGATACTCTGAAAGTTATTCAAAAAGATTTGCTTTGTATTAGCAAAACTGCTAACAGAATTATTAATTGTCATTGATGGGAGTAGGTCCAAGATATTGGAAGCTAGCAAATGTTCTATCTATTTACAAAATTGAGGAGTTAGGTAACTATAGACCACTACCCCTTACAGTGGTATTAGGAAAATTAACTATAATTGTTGAATCTCTAAAATCATATGGTTTTCAAGACTATGATGTGATGTATTTACTTCAGGAGATCTTCTCAAACTAGCCGTATTAATTTTTTTTTTATTAGGTATAGTGAACTGCTTTTTTGTAAGTGACCAGTTCGTCAACCACAGCATTTAGCGCAACAGGTCGCCACACCCCAGAGGGTGCCTTCTCTGCAGCACTGTCAGAGGTACTGGCTGGGGGAATTAAAAATCTCCCCTCCCCAGCTTTTCCTGCGGGAACAGGCATGTAGTCTCTCGCTCTTCCCTCACTAAGGCAGAGCATCAGGGGTTACATTACTTGACCTCCTGGTGCTCAGACATATTTATGTGCATCTGCATTTATTTAGAAAGTGTTTTACCAGGAAAAATACATTGAGATTTCTCTCGTTTTCAAGTATGTCCTGGGGACCCAGTCCAGAATGGAGTTACACAGAGTTACACATTTAACAGTAGATTCAATGAGATGGATGCATGAGAGCCAGCCTGAGAGGAGACATTGAGGATTGACCAATTTGAGCTGCCCACTAGTTCGGAATTTTCGGAATAAGCTATTCTTTGACATCCACACTGCACGAAAGGTATACATTTAAACTGTACTCTGAATGGATGGCTGTTGTTAAATGAATATGTTCTTTAGATGTTATTTCACATAATAGATATCTGTTCATAAATGGTTTTGAACTGCAATAAATGTAAAGATTGCCTTTGAAACTGTTGAACTTAATCTTTTAAAATGTCCAGTTTAACAGCTATGCGATACTGGATGTGCCAGGCACGTCCAGGCAGTATTTCCGTTGCGGACATAGGACTTGCCTGGCACGTCCTGCAGTAGAATGACTGCATAGCAATCATTCCTGGCTAACACCACTCAGGTAGTGTTGCTGTAATGCCTCGAGAGGCAGTTATTTATCGCCAATTAATTAATAACGTTGCGATAATAAATTGTTAAATTAGCCTTAGATCTAATGCTGGTAGGCTCAAGTTTCTAAGATAATACCATGCTCCGTAGTTTCTGTCCAGGTACTCTGATTCCCAATAATGTGACTCCTCCAATTCTCGATAAATGCCAAACAACACTGTTGGAATCAGCGCTCATAGAAAACAGTTTAAAACTGGTAAACATTTATTGGTGCAAAAAATAAAAGCAAAAGGTGATAATAAGTGGTGAATGAAAGGTTCGAACGTGGGGTGCATTTCACAACTGGTGCTTTATCAAAGGCAGTCAAAGTAAAGAAAACCCTTTTTATGCCGATAATAACAATATATAATTTGTGTGGGTACAGTAAATGAGAAAAGAAAATTACAGCTAAACACGCAGAAATGTTAAAACAGCCCATGTCACAAAGGGTAAGACAAATCATGTCACTAAGGGGTTAATTTAAAAATTCTATCTCCAGGTATTATTGTCTGCATTTGCATCAGCAAGATGTTGCAACCAGAAAAGATGTAAGATTGTATTTAAACTTATTATATGTTATTGTATGTTTCTGACAACAAAAACTGTCACTACAGACTGGGTTTAACCATTGAGATATAAGGATCCTATAACCAGTATAGTGACCTTTTTAAGGCAAAATATAATGGCATATTATTTTAGGACTGATTTTCTAACCTCTCTTAAAATTGCAGTGGGTTGTATTATTGATTTGCATCCAATGACATCACATTAGAATCTTCTCATACAGTGGATTGTTTATGAGATCTCAGACTAATATGCATCATCTGTTTGTGGGCATGTAAGTGCCATTACACCACTCAGCTGTTGAAAATCAGTGTCACGAATTGGGTCCAGTTTGCAGTTATGGAGACACAGTGCATGCTAACTGAACTCTCTCGGAAGCTTGAGGCCCCCTGGTTGGTTCAGCCACATTACCAGGGCCCTGTGGAAGCAGCTGCTGTATCCAGAACAGACAAAGAAGAAACTGGAATATTCCTGAAGACTGGAAAAATCCTAAAGAAGGCATAGGATGTTTCCAGATGTTGCCCACATTCGTTTTTTGTGTGACTTCATACTGGCTAAAAAGACCAGTGGCTCTTTTGCATTACCTCATGAAATGAATAATGACCCCAAATCTAAACATCTGCCTGGAATATGGCCCTGCACACAGGGCTTGCCTTAGGTGTTTAGACTCCCTTTGTGAGCCATCCCTGTGGTGCCCCCCACCTTGCCCATCATCACCTGTAGAGTCCCTTTGTACCCTCCGTTGTCCCTATGGTCTTTTATCTATTGCAAATGTATTAAAGCTTTGTTGAAGACATTGCGCTATTATCAAGATGCCTGTTATTTCATATGTTTGTGACTGTATTTCATCCCACTCTATTATTTTTATCACATTTACTGTATTACACGATGCTTGTGTATTTTTTTTTTATGAAGTTTCATCTGCAGCTTTCTGATTCATTACTGTTAAACTATGCTGTCCAGATGTATAAAATAATTTCAAATTTAATTTCCCTATTTCTACACAGAAATTAACAATTTCATGTTTTTGTAACCATTTTTAAGACCAGTATAAAGACACATATTTTTATGTACCTTTAAGAAAAACCATAGACGAAAGACAATTTTAACTGCTCCCTCTATGTATTGTATATAACTTTTGGGATTTAAGCAACAACACTTATTTTTTATGGGTTTTTTTTTATAGAGTGTTATATAAAAAAAAGCAGCTGTAAATTTATTTGTAAATGACAACAAAAATATAACTAGAAATGTTTGCACAACAAGCAAAAACTGATATTGCACCTCCTCATTATATCATATTTTGGGCACCTTGGTTATATATTTTTTCATCCAGGGAAGACGGGCATAGATAGATGTTGATGGAGTCATAAATTCCAGAAGACACTCTTGTAAGACATAGTATATGGACAGTTTCAGTATGACAACTTGCATGTGTTATTATTGTTATAATGAACTCCGTATCCATTAATGGAAATGAAGCGGACACATGGTAGTTTTGAATCTATGTGCTGCCTTCCTTTAAATTAGCTGCATCCACTCCTTGCCAACGGATTAAGAATTCTCAGGAGTCTAGCTAAGCTCTAAGGAATTATTTCTTAAACCATATGTCACAGTGCTACAACCTGTGCAAATAAGAAACGAAATCACATTTCTAAAATTAATAGCTAAAATATGACAGATAAACACATCAGACTTCAATAGTTAGTAAATGACTATGGTATTGGCAGAAAACCGTGTGAGTGCTGGAAGCCGTATGTGTATGTATATAAATATATATACACAATAATCTTTAAGATATATGTATATATTTATAATATATATATATATATATATATATATATATATATTCCTAATAATCTGTTATTTTATACATGATTATATACCCACACATATTCCCTTAACAGTAAACTATGTTGAATTGACACTGAGTTGCCAAAATCCAGCTGGATGAAATCTCCAGTTCGACTATCTTTCTGTCTTAGCTATTTTGACCTTTATTGTGCAACTATATATAACAAAAACATAATAGATGTACAAAACAAATCACACATGTAATAAAAGTTATTAATAAAAACATCTATAAAATGTAAAACGTACCAATTTGTTTGTCATAATTTTGTTGAATTTCTAACATCATCACCTACAATAAAAGCTGTTTCTATCTATGTGTTTTACTTTCCAAAAGGGATTTCCAGTTTTGATTAAAATGCAATATTTTTTTTTCTTTTTCTTGACACTCCATATTTAATGACAATGTTGCAATTATTTACACATGTATTGCATTAAAACATTAAGACAACTGTTACCTACGTTTCTATCTTTTCTCTAGACTACTGTACCTTAAACTCCTTTTTTTGTATTGCAGTCAAAACTTTGATGAACTAGATCACTTTAATTATTTGTTTCCATCCATGATACACGCTTTTATACACTACTTTACATGGGTGCAGTTTATGTAACCTTCCCATTTTCTTATAGAAGCCCACCATTATATTTTTCATGTTAAACCTAATGAAAGTATTATTAATACGGCAAAAATACTGAGCTCAGAAAACTGAATTAGCATTTTTAGTCACATTAGGTAATCTACCTTGTGGAAATATGTAAGGTATCCTGTAGGTCCTCATTTTACAACTTTCTAGGCAATTTTGGAACTTTTTAAGTCAAGTACAGAGTATTCTGGCTAGATCTGTTATCTTTTTCCCCAGTCTTTTATCTGAGTTGGTTTTGCCCACTACTTAGTTTTGCGGCTTATTGAGCCATTCCTATTGTGATCACTCAGTTGGGGGTCAGTGTCATGTGACTCCCTTCTTCTGTAATACAAATGAAAACACAGTGTGAGATACTGAACTGATTCCTTCTATGTTCAAAATGCATATAATTCCAGCATTAAACCTTGTATAAAGCACAAGTTTGAGTTTTCTGCTATGCTCTGATATACAATGTTTGAGAAGGAGGCTGGGAAGCAGTTTTGTGGAGGTACATTTCAAACTTCTTTACTCTGTTCACCTGCACTTGTTGTATAGCACTTTTCAATAGAGAAATTTGTTTGTTTGAGAGTTTAATTGTCCTTCTTCAGTCTCCTGGTTAGCATTCAACCCTGCTGTTCTTTCACCAGTTCCCAGATGTGTCTGTGTCACTCTTTGCATCTGTAAAAATAATGAACAGCGTATCACAGTGGGATAATATTTTGAGCACTGATTTGTAAATATATGTTACTAGAAGGTATTCGGAATCTTAAAAAATGTATTTAACCAAGACCCCAAAGAGAAACTCATTGTTTCAGTGTTAACTTGTATCTAGAAATGTATTATGGATACAAAATGACATTTTGGGAAACAAGAATAGAGCATAACGCCTTCAAGAAAAATATATAGAACTCTTATTTAATGATTTTATTGGAAACTTCCATTTTTAAGATTTATTTTGTAAATTTGACACTAGATTTAGTTTTATATTAGGGGATATAAGAGTTGGAGAATGTTTAAATTAGTTACTGGGTTTATATTCCCCACCAATTTACCATCAAAATAGTAAATATTTAATATAATTTCCATTAATAAAAAAAAGTGACTTAAAATTCCATGCACATTCTTTTTCTAATTTACCATTTCTGATTAATTTGTATAATGCATTATATTTATTTTAACACCCTTTATGATTTATTACTTTTTCTGTTTGGTATCATTCACTATAAAATTATTATAATTGTTTTATTTTGGAATGACTATTACCTATATCAAATACTTTCTTTTGCATCATCAGTCAACTTGCCACTTTTCATTTACTTTTTCGGTTTGGCAAGGAATATATATATATATTCATGTATTTATGGATAAAGATTGCAAGCTTCTTTGAGCCATACATTCTTCTGTGTAGCATTTTATTCATATTTTCCTCAATCCATCTCCATTTTACTACTTGTAAATATGGAGGTTTCAAGTATTTGTTTTTAGGGGACTTATGACTAATTGACCAGTATATTTACATGAATATACATATGTATATGTACTTTCTTATTTCCTTCATTCATTTTGTCCTGTCCTGCTCTCTCTTTTTCTTTCTTTTGCTTTGTCTTATTTCTTTTCACTTCCTTATTTCTTTGTCTTTATCTTTCTTTGTTTCCTCCTTTCTTCCTTGCTTGGCACCAGATATCAGAAAACTTTAGTACCTTTCCAGCAACATCTGGCATTTCAATTATAAAAGCATAGCTCATCACCAACTAAAATCAACTTTGCTCCATCTTTGTGTCATTGGGCATCTTGTAGATTGATAATTTATACCAATATATGCATTTCCCATCTAAGAAAGTTGTTAAATATCAGATATTTTGAAATACTTTAAAAAGTGGAAAATAAGCCGTTGAATTTTGCAAAAACATATATCTCATCAGCAGAAAAAATGTACACTAAATCAGGATACACACATAGTATAATAAGCTATTTCTTAAAGTGATAGCATTATTTACAAAACATTTTGATGCACACTAAGTTTGAATACAGTATAAAATGTGTTATAAAAAAAACAATGTTATTTATTTATAAAGTACTATGCCAGGAAGGATGCTTCGATTTCTCTCATTTCAGGGATGTCCTGGGTTTTAGGTTTTCACTAACTAAAATGAAGAACTTACACTCTATTATAACCAAAAATGACTAATGGTTTTAGCATATATTCTTACAGAAAACCTGAACAGTAAAAAGTAATGGTCTTGAAACAGCACACAAATACCGGGCATGTATAAATCCTTCATTATGATTTGAAACCATGTAATCAGTGTAACCTTGGTCATTTAATAAGTAATGGTATCACATCATAAAATAGTTATTCAATATAAGGTCAATTAGTAATAATTGTTGCATGTAGACACAATACCATATATTAATCAAAAATGAAAAAATAATGAAAACAACTGACACTATTTTTATACCAAACTGGATTTTGTTTCCTTATACCAAATTTACAACCTATATCACTTACAATATTTACATTTAACTATATGCAGTCATGAAAAGTTTATTTTACAAATGTAACAATAGAGGTAAAATTAAAAACCCATTTTAAACAAATTGTACAGATGTACCCCCTTTTAGAATAGAAATATAAGAAAAAAAATGTTTTTGGAGTACATAATATGTTCCTCTATTTGTAGTGTGGGGATTTTGGCATGTTGTACTGATTTATTTGTATTACAGTTATATCTTGAAAAAGTTATTCAATGAAAAGATACTTTACTTAGAACAGAGAAAATGTTTTGGCAACATTTATGTTATGTTGGATTTCAAAAACAGGTATATTTGATTAAATATTGCACCAGTAAAAGTGGCTCTAAATTTATATGTTTTTTTTTTAAATCATGCTTTTTGAAATATAAATTTTTTAATACTTTTGTTAACAGAAATATAATTCTTTTTATACTTTTGGTAACAGATAGTGCCATTTTGTCAGTAAATAAACATTTTAAACCAATATAGGCTATATAATGTTTAGTTCTAAAAGCATTCAAAATACATTTTGCAATCAAAATAAATACATTTATATATATTTAAGTATTTACAAAGAATATTGCCTCTAAAATTTCTCATAGTATATCATTTTATCGGCCTCTGCCAATCTTTGAAGCATTATTCAATAAAACTTTATATTGAAATAAATAAAAAGCTTTCTATCTGAAATCCATGTGATTTTCTCCTGACTTAAATCCCATGCAATGTTTTTTGTACTGACTTTGCCCTGTTTGCATAGTTAGGACTTTGATAAATGACCCAAGTTTCACCCCTAGCAGCCTAAGATCTGCAAAATTATCTAGACATAGTAAATAAGGTCAGCTTGTAGTGATGTGGGAGTAACAGTCACTAAAAACTAGCTCAATGATGCTTTTGTTAGAGCTGTGGATGGTATTTCCGTGAATCATTTGTCCGCTATGTTAATGCTAGCCATTTATACATACTGAATACAATCTTATGAAAGGCGTGCAATGAAATAATTACACATTGCAATTTTGCATCATTAGCACAATCACTCTTTAGTTGTTTTTAATGTAGCATCTCTTGTACAAACAGACATAACAGACACATTTAATCTGTTTTATACCAGTTAAGCAGTAACAGAACTGTGATAAAAATAATAATAAATGGGCTTTTGTACCTTAACTATCTTTATTTTTCTGTTTACTGGTTGATTGGATTATTTAACTTTCAGTTTTAAATGGATACAGTTTCACTTTGACAATGTTATTTATTTATTGTCAAGTGATTTTTTTTTTTTTACCGTTTAACTTGATATTAATAATAACTATGTCATCATCTTTTTTGAGAACAATAAAATGATCTCGCACATCTGTCTGAGAAACTCATAATTTCTAAAATGTTATTTTTTTTATAATTTATGTATCACTTACTCTGGCTATGTAGTTCTTATGAAACATTTTAAAAAATATTGAGGACTAACTAGAAAAACTATTGTTATTATTAAAGATGTTCACAGTAAAATCTAATCTAATACTGTAATATAAAGTGGACGATGATCCTGCCATGTGAAATCAATGCTAAAACGGCACAATATTGGCCTTGACTCTTACTGGTTCCATTAGAACAATTACAGAATACTAAAGGCCAGTCTTGGCAATTTATCTGTTCAGTAATTATGATCAGGAAACCTATGAAAAAATAACTTTCAGCTACTACCTTGTACTATGACAAAGGCTTATGGCGAGTGTTATATTGATACCAGCAATCATTTGCACGATTAGATTTCTCAGAAAAGATGTCCAGCGGCATCCCTTAAGACTCCTGGAACCAAAAGAGAAGGCTTACATACTAAGTGTAAAAAATATTTTCTTTTGCCAAATGGTATACATAAAGTAACATTGGCTATTTGGCAATATGCAATGTGATATGACAATTTCAGGTTCTAGCTAATATTTGTTCAGGATTCTAAGCTTTTTCATCACTTCCATGTGGTCTATTGACTGAACCCTATGTACTATTGCGAAATGACATCCGAGTTGCAAAATTGTTGCTCAAGATTCTCCTACTTACCTAATTTTCCAAATCACCTATTTTGGCATGGATACTTGGATGTTAATTCTCCATAGAAGCACCATTCAGTGAATGGACCCTCATGTCTCTAATAGTAACAAGTAAATATTTATCTGCTGTAGCAAACAAAAATTTTATTTTTCTGTTATAATATTTTGACAGGGTCTTGAACATAATACTGTTTACCTAAAAAATATTACGTTTACGTTAAAAGAAAGCAAAAGTAGTCTTTAAGTCTCTGTTAAAATGAAGTTCAGAAACATATATACAGACCAAAATAACACTAAAATTTGACAAAAAATAAAATGTCACATATCTATAAATGAATGTAGTTTGTCTGAATTTTATCCAATATACCTTTTAAAACAATGGAGCACATACCACTTTATTTTGCATGTATCTGAGATAACAGTTATTAGAAATATTATAATAATAGATGGATTAAGCCTCTTAAATGGGCATTCTCAGTTAATAAAATTCCACATTTAGCTAAGTATTAAAAAAAAAAATTCAGGTATAAAATAAAGAACACATGTATTAGTCTAACGTTAATTATTATATGCGTTTCAGACTCTACAAAAACATAGATTATAAAGTTAGATAACAAAACATCGAGCTTTCTACATTTGTTTTCATGTACATTTACTTTATGCAACAAGATATATGTGTATAGCGACACTCCTGCTCAAACTGGCACAAAGTATCATGTTTACAGAAAAAAAGTGCTCAAGGTTATTGGATATCCAAAATTTAGCTGATAATTTATTACAATATCAACATTTCGGTTCCCTATTTATACTGTGTGCGATATGTAAACAAATCCAAAAGAAGGGATGTGCACTTGTATCTTGACAAAGGTTCCTGATGGAAACCTAAACATTGATACAGTGCAAAACTATGTTATATAAATAAATCAACAATTTTTCCTACAAGTGGCGTACGATTTTTGTATATATATATATATATATATATATATATATATATATATATATATATAAGTAATATAATTGCACATGTGCTTGTCTAGGCCAATGATGTATACATATGAAAAAGGAGCAGTCTTTTCAAATGCAGTGTATTACTGATTTTGATAAGTCTGTACCAAAACTATGATTGGTAATAAATCCATCATATATTTAAATATATCCTAAAAGATCCAGCACTCACGCTTGTCCTCAAGGTGAAAATTTATTTCGACAAAGTTACATCCATACAAATGATAAGTGACAAGCTTTAAAAGTAATGTGTGCACATTTTGAACCTAGCTTATGATTAAAAGCCTGGTGCGCAAGATGGGCAAAGGTTATTGAGCTGTGAGCACTTCCCACAATATTGCTGAATATTATCACTTGTATGGATTTACCTTTGCCAAAATAAATGTGCACATTAAGGAGAAGCAAGCGTGCTGGATCTGTTTCATTATAATACACCTGTATATATGTATATGTGATCTCTATATAAGTATGTGCACAGGTATTATTCATATGTATATATAAATATATATTAACCTTGCACTGCAGCTGCCATTGCATAGTAGGTGCAATTGAAGATAAGTAAATTAATAAAAAATAAAAAATGAAAGGTGCATTCCAAAATAAAAAAAACATGTACTAAAAGTATATATGTCACCTATGTGATTGGCCTATAAGAGACTTTTGTGGTATCATTGCAGGTCAGTGCTTATTGTACATAAATAAAAAATTTAAATAATTAATGCATGTACTTTCCTATCTTTTGTACTTTTTAGGACACTTAATGATATTGTGGTTCGGCCCAATCAATCCATCCTAATTTTTGCACTTTTATATACTGCTAAAATAATAAAGTGCGGTCTTTTTGTTTGTTATATAATCGAATAGTCTATATAAAGTGGAAACCAGAGTATTTATTCACATTATAGTTTTCAGGCCCACTGTTATAAGTTCCACATTGCCCCATTCTTATTTTAGAAAAAGTGTGGTTGGAGTATGTCTTGAGAATGTTCAATAATGAGGACTGAAATTAGCATCCTTATGGTCAACCCTACCGGAAACTAGGCTGATAGTTAAGCAGGTGCTTCATTGTTTCTACTTTTCAGGCCATGTCAAAAGTCATTTGTTGTTCAGAAGCTTGTAGTGGGAATTACTTTCTAATGAAAAGCATTAGTTGTGTTGGGCGATACGGCTTGCAAAAAGTTGTACGCCCTTGAACCAAGGTCAGCCATCTCATTGCCTCAGGGCTGATATTAACACTTAGCACACTGCCAAAAAGCAATCTATCATTTAAATATGAACATATATTTGAAAATTGGAAAACAAAATTGTGATTGTTTGCTGGCAAACTGCACATGCCATGCCTATTTCCGTTTGTTTACTTGTTTAATTCTCCAATTTAATGTGGGTTTTCTTTCTTGCCTTTGCCTTCTTTTGGATCAACGGCAGCAACTGGAATGTATGAAAGATTAAACCTAATGTATTATTTGAGCTTAACTACTGTGTAGCTATGACAGTATGTATTTGGCTAAAGGAACAACAAAATAATATGAATTTATTGCCAATAACTTTACTCTAAGATAACTGCTGTTCCACTTGATGTGCAAAATACAGTAAACACATAGTCTTGTGTTTGTAAATGTTTATCTCATAAAATACTATAACAGCAAACAAACACGTGTAGTAATTTCTACCACTGATAAATTTGCCTTTTAGCGGTCACCGGTACATAGGGTAGAGAGGGTAATTTTACATGGCACCGTATTTTGAAAATTACACTTAAAAATTGTTTTGTGGCACTAGGCCTCATGTTCTCATCCTGTTTCGTAAATAGGGTTCTACCATATTTCTTCACCAGTAGAATTGTACCTATGTATTTTATTTATTGTGCATGCGTATTAAATAAAATTGATTATTATATTGTTACTGGTTTTTATTATTATTTATTTTTACATTTATTTTTTAAGCTGCTTACACTTGTATTCTGCTTACTGTGTTTTGTCCTTCGAATATTGGGAAAAAGTCTCTTTGGTAGTTATAGCTGCTCCATTGAATCCTTTTACCCTTTCTCCCTTTTTTTCTTCCTTCTTTTTCTCTTGCGCACACCAGTACTACATCTCTCTTATACATGTGCATTTTTTAAGTATGCAGTGGTTAAATAAATAAAATGCTCTTCCAGGTACATAACAGGTATCCATGCACATGATACATTTTAATTTACTGATCAATGATTGTAGAATAGGTAAACATTTTTCCATCTCATTGCTCATTTAAACATTTTTGGCAATACTTTGAAACAACCCTTTATCAAGCTTAGGTACTTTATTCATCACATATCACAATTCAGAAGGCTAATGCCTTACTGCCATACTATTCTTAGTTGCCCTACACCTCTCTTTCATATTCACTGGAATGCTATGGTATTTTATATACATATATATTTTTATATATGTATATATTTGTGACTCAAGCATGATACTGGCTTTACAAATGGTTATCTATTGTTATTATTAGATAAATAAATCGATTATCATGTTTCCTTACGGCTTTGGTTTAGATTTCATTTATTTTTTGGATTTCATGCAGTGTATTAAAGATCCCTTTAAATGTGTTAATTTCAGGTGTATTTACAATAAAGGATTAAGTTACACTTCCGAAACAATAGTTTTATCAATATGCCAAAGATAATAGCTTGGGAATCATGAATGGTCACAATTGTATTCTGTACAATCCTTTGTTACCTTCTTGCACTTCACATAAAAGGCCTTAATAAGTTGTTCCTGTTACTCAGTCCTAAACAACTATAGCTAAGAGGCTTCTGAGTGTAAGAGAAGCAATACATCATAAAACCTTACAAGCAGTTCAGAGGTTTATTACATATCTTCCTTATGTTAGCAGTTACTGAGTATATGTCTTTATTAGCCAAAATGAAGTGTTCCAAACCTTGGTTTAAACCCATTGAAAGGTTCTGGCTGGTTAAACCTCTTATTTGGCTTCTGCTAGAGGGTTCTGCAACACATATTGAATCATTGTCTGTTTCTTGTAGCAGAGAGGGGGTTAACAACACAAAGTTTTGACTGCCAGCCTGATCTCTGACGTTCTGCCTCCTCAGCACGAGCCCTCAATCAATTGCTTGCCATTTCCCTGGCAAATTGTTAAATACAACATTTTTTGCTGTTAAATGGAAAATTAAACTATAGATAAAAAGACAAAATAAAGAAACAAAAAGAAAATTATTAAATAGGCTGAGCAGACATTGGGTTATCAATAATTTTTCTATTATTATTATTTTTGATTTGGGAGGGAAGATTGAGCATCTAGAAGTGAATACAATATACGGTAACTGGTTTTTATCTAGTCAGTCTGTCTTTTCTAGGTATTTTAATTTAGTTTAATTTATAATATTTAATTATAGAATCATAGAATAGCTGTTTACTATTAGTCACCTTTATTGCAATGAGCGTATCCTTACCTGGGTATCCTTTTTATTTAAAGTAACCTTATCTTTTTTATTTCAATGATGTTAAAGGCAGTGCATTTTCATACATCCGTGAAAACAATTAATCAAAATCAATAATCTTGTAATGATGATGAAATATAAAAAAAAATCTCTTTTTTTTTAGATTCAAGTTATGCCACCGTTATATCTATTTTTTTATTTATTCAGTATTGTTATCTTTAATCACCCTCCACCTTCCTTTATTTTCCCTCCTGCATTATATATTTTCACTTGCGCTTTTTTTTTTTTTTTTTTAGCTGGTCACTGTTTTCATTTTTTTAAATCCCTTATAGCTTGTATCCCACTGTGTTTTGGTGAAGCACAAAGGACGATCACACACACCCATATTAAATGGGGCTTATCCTCAGTGTGACTACTTTCTAGTAAGGTTCCTAGGCTATGGGAACTTATACAGCTAGTTGGAAGAATGTTCACACTTTGGATTAGCAATTTATCAGTTTACTACAGACCCTTCCTCAAATCTTTGTATGTTTCTGCTGTGTTGTAATAGCACAAACAGGCATATTCTGTACTTTTTTAGCTGAGACTGGAAAAAATATAATTTGTTGGCATTTACCAGAATTGTTAAAGGTAAATATAATAGCTATCTCATTTGTTTTTAATACTATATCCTAAACAATCCTAGAATAATACATTCTAAATAATTGAATTATTGTTTAATTGTTTCTTCTAAAAAATGACTTCAAAAATTGAAATATTAATTGACCTAACATCTGCCCAGATTGTTTTTTGACAAATGTAGACACATGTATTCGGAAATGCTAGAAATGATTTAGATTTATCCACACCAAAACAACAGCCAGCAAAGGAACTGAATGTTTCCAGGGTTCAGTATGTCTTTAGCGTCACATTTTTTAAGCTGTCTTTTTATTTCTATAGAATAGTTTTTTCGTTTAATGTTTAATAGATTACTGCATCACTTGTGTTCTTAGCATCTGCTTCTCTAACGTACTTACATATTTCACGGCAGCAGATAATTTTCATTCTCTTCGAGTAGGAAAGTGAGTGTTGAATATATGTAGCTAGTGTATAGTTTTAATACTCACCTCCAAATAAACCCTACATGGAATTGCAAAGAATTCTAAAATTTTATATTTACGTATCTGGAGATTCACTGTTATTGTACATGCTCATTGAATATACATATATAAATCAAAATATATTTTATATATGCACAACCGTGTGTGTATGTGTGTATATATATATATATATATATATATATATATATATATATATATATATATATATATATACTTATATATAAATATACATATAAGCATGCAAATAGAGGTATATAGCAAAATTAATTTATATATATATATATATATATATATATATAAATATATATACACATATACATACATATTTGGATATACATATACACATATATAATATTTTACAAAGTTCCAGCAGATTCCACTATACAATAGAACGGATTAGTGTTACATTTGATTTCTTAGCATTTGATAAAACATGTATACATAATATGAAATAAAATATATTTATTTCTTTATAAAGTATTTTACCAGGAAGGATAAATTGACATTTCTCTTATTTTCAAGTATGTCCTGGGTTAAAAGGACTACAGATACAATATATCCAATAAGCATCAAAGAGAATAGTGCGTATTTAAGGAATTTCATATTAATTATGTCGGAAAATGGCACATTGATGCTGTACGTTGTGTTTTCCTATCAGAAATGGAAGGGCAAATTCTGTAACAAAACATTGAAAGGCTATATTCACACTTTGCTATTTTGTGAGGCATCCTGCTGAGTGTGGGGATGATAATGAAATGAGGTATAGCAATGAAATGCCTTGCTTCTACTTGTGTAGAATATGCGATACAGATGTGTTATAGCATAACAAAATCATTTTATTTGGACAACAATATTTATGTAAAATTTATTATGAGTGAATAAATACACAAATACACACACACTTATGTACTTATATGCACAAGGATACAAATTTACTGGGACACAGGCATGATGTTAATTTATATATTGCCATAGACATATTTCTTTATAGATATATATTTTTTTAATGTAGACTTGTATTTTGACGTGTTCCATCTTCTTTGTTTATGATGTCTACAGGTTATCTTACAAGGAAACATAGAATGTATTTAACAACTGCAAACATATTTATGTGTTTGTCTGAAAATATTATCAGTTATTTGTTACCTGTATTTTGAGTGGCCCAATTCATTTTAGGGTAATATTAGTATTTCCCACACTGCCATTTTATCATACTAGCACAGAGACATCACGTATTTTGCCCATCTCCCCAGTACGCAGGAACATTCTGATAATGTTTTTCAGCACCACACCCACAATATGTATCATGCTTACTGTACATTTGGTAGGAATGGAGAACAGGTTATTTTAGTAATGTGTGTAGCAAATGGCATAACAAGACTTCTACGTTTTACCTGTTAGCCAGCTTGGAATTTAAGCCTGAGATCTGCAGTGTCTGAAAAACGTCGACCAGTTCACCAGTGTCATTCACTGTACATGTACTGGGGAAAGTGCACATAGATTCAGGGATGAAAAAGGGTTAATATTTGACAAGGACATCTCCTGCACAGTTAATCCATACAAAGCTCTAGGATTTCTCTGCAGTCATCTTTGTGGTTTTCATTAGCATTTTTTTTCCTCCTTTTGTGAAATCTTTTCTTCTTTTCCTTTACCCTCTCGCGTTTGCAGAAATTAGCATATTATACCGGGAGTAGAAGATGTAAGAAGCTGACCCCCTGCTGTTCAGTGGATTGTGCAATCTGCAGGCGGCATCAATTTTTCAGCAGTTTGCTCATTGCTCATTACAGTCAAAGTGGCAAGTGGCTCTGAATCCAACAGTATCTCTCCTGGTTGAGCATATGGGATGTCTATAACTATATCAATACTTTCTGAACATTAATATTATTGTATATACTGGTCCCTCCATTAATTATACTACCTCTATATAGTCTGGATTAAAAAAGAATCCCAAATAATGGTGTTCAATCATATGATGCAGTGATATCCCCTGAAGCTTCATTGACGATAATTGACAGAAAGTTCTAATTCTGAATGTTGGCACATTATCCTGTGGTCAATCCTCCTTTGTTAAAGAGACAGAATTGAAGAAGATGTTCCAAAATAACACTAAACACGTTTCTTTTTTTTTTTTTAGTTTGTTGTCAATAGTAATAATATTAATGAAAGATGGAAATGTAGTATACAAAATGTTTTGTTGAAAATTCCAGTGTTGCTATGGTGATGAGGAACTTTAAGGGAAAAAACATGTAACAAATTAGTTAACCTATTAATATATAAATACATTTTCTTCTAGCTATAGATTGGCTGTAATTTGTATTAAGTGCTCCTGATTGTTATTGCTCAAAACCATGGGTTTGATCGCAATACAAAATTGTCGAAATTCTGTCACCTCATCAACTCATTGATCCTGTGTAAAATTGGATTGGGATGTCCATTGTTATGACTAATGGTCCCATAGTCCATGTTTTTAAAGCAATATTCCTCACGGCTAGAGAAGCAGCCAAACTCTACTGCCTTTAGCTATTTGTGTCCCTTAACAAGTAAAACCTAAATACTTGGTTTTCTATTAATAACAGCATAATTTTACTTAAAAAGGCATTTTACTTAAATCTGGAAATGTGCAGAACTGAACTATCTGCATTACTCAATTAACTATTTTTAAATATTAATTATATTAGTTGATGTATTACTCAAGACAGTTAGTAAATAAGGTATTATTTTCCTTATTATCCTTAATATCATTGTTGTATTTAATATTATTATTTTATTTCTTGTCTTCAGATTGGAAAGGAGTGTTTTAGTTTTCAAGAATGAAGCACTCAATCATAACTATTTTATTTAAAACCAGTAATGGGAATATGTAACCCAAAAGTAGGCCTGTCAATTAACTGTGAAACCCCAGCTGCAAAACTAATAAATGTAAATCAAACAGCAGAGGGCACTATTGTGAAAGTTGAAGGTTGGGCGTATATTTTTAGATTTGCAACACTGCTTGCTCAGAGAATATTATGTATTTTTTCCAATCACGGCTTAACCTTATAAATACCATAGGGGATGGACAATGTAACTTTGCAATCATTCAAATGACAACTAGACATCTTGTTTCTCCATAATAGGAAATCAAGGTTGCTCACGGTATACATATAATTTTTGTGGTAAATTAGGGTTGACAGTAAGTCTCTGCATCAGAACAACAGGCCTCAATACACAGTGGAACTTGTTTTGATAAATTGTCAGTGTACCTTAAATGGCAAGACTATTAATACTGTTATTATTATTATTTTATTGGCATGGTCTATAAATATTTCAATATTTACGAAGGGGAATCATGCAGAGAACCTGCCAAAATGTTCCCCCTAGTTCATTACGTATTTAATACTGTTTACAGGTTGCGAAATAATGACGGAATTTCTTCTGATCCCACTTATATTTAGAAATAATGAAACAGTTTGAGATGTTTTCAGGTGGCCACCATCTTATATGGGGAAAACCATTAGGCATCATTCGGTTGCAGCTGAGAATTCAAATTATCCCATGCTATCCATTCAGTACAGTAATGAATTCATAAGGTAGACTTTTCTTTCAAAGAATCCATACCACGCAGCCTATATTTTAAATGCGTCAATTATGTAGCTTAATTTAAAACTATTTGTTTACCAAACTTGTTTATTATGTTTATTATTTCATTTAATTGGCTATACTTCTAGTGAAATATAGTGGCATTTGTGTAACTTTAGACTGATATTTTTTTTTTCTTTTGCCTTCTTGACATGTGTTAATTTGACAGATATTGGTGCTTCTTTGCCTTAAAATGTGTGTGATTCTTTTCTCAAACAATTTTAATACAAACCGAAACACTTGCAACCACTAAAGAAATACTAAATAGTTTGAATTTAAACTTCCTTAATCACAAAAAGTATTCCCTTTAAGAACATTTCTTAAGACAAAATCCTTCAGTTGTGACCCTCAATAAGAATATTACCTCAGTATGTCTTATGGAGAGAAACAACAATATAATAATGTTATCACATGTGGTAGTACAGCATTATAAATCACACTATATTTAAATGTAGCTCCAGTTATACATTACTTAGGGTAAAGGAAACAAAATACCCTGAAATTATACATAGGATAACAATTAAGGTTTAAGGCCGTAAACCACTATATAAGGTAATGCTTATAGCTAACAGTTAATAGACTTATGATGGAAAGGGCACTTGTATACCAATTAGATATTTGTCAGATATTTGACTCAATCATGTTACAAAAAAAAGTATTTATGTTTACAAAATAACTGTAACTACTTATCAAATGGTTTTCCAAAATAAACACTTTTACGTTTATTTGTAATGTTTCTACATATTTCATTTTTGTACATGTAGTAAGCAATTCAGAGCTAAAGTTAGTTTTTGTATATGCATTCATTATGACTTTTTCTATGGTTTTATCAGAACATGGACCCCTTAAAAATGTCGAACATGGACTCATTATATGAGGATATGAATAATTAAACATCATTTTTTTTTGGTAAATTTTTAAAGCAAATATAGAAATATTGGAACAAGAAGCCATAAAACAGGTTTAGTGGTAATCTTTCATAACAAATATATTGTTGTATATTTCAAATATTTAGCATGGTCATCAACAATAGTAACTAAATCCATGTTTACTATTTTTAAAAGTTGACTGATGGAGTTATTAGCAGAAGTCATCACTTCCACCCCTCATAAATGCACAATATTGATGTTTTCCTTTATTTATTTATGGTTAACTGACATTTAGACATTCTTTTGGAAGAATATGTTCCACATTTTTAGGGTACCTTCAATCTATAGACTTTTTTTTTAAATAAAACACTCAGTCACAGAGCACTTTGATGCTTGAATGATGCAAATGTGTGCTAAAATGTAAATGAGCTCACCTCTGCAGTCTCAACAATGCAAAAGGTCCACTCAGGTGAGTGAAACTGGTTTTGTGTAAAAATCTTTAGACAAATAAGGAGATTCTTCTTATGACTTGTTAAAGCAGCATTAGAAAAAGTTTGGTAATGTATGACTTGCTGTCATTTTCTCCTAATGGTTAGGAAAACCTAATACTAAACCTAGCCTGATAGCTAACTAATGTTATTTTTTTTATTATTTAAATGATGCTGACTGTCTCCAGATGCAGTCAAGCAACATCCCCAGAGTGACGGAAGCGATCACTGATCGCTTCCAACACTCTTGCCCACAGAGAAGCGCCTCATTGGATAGGCATGCTGCCTTTCAATACTGCAAAGGTGATCGCTCTGGAGTGCAATCACATTGCTGCCAAAGGTCAGATTTCAGTGTTGCTGAATACCTCGATATTGCAGCATTACAGTGATCATTGATCACTTCCAATACTCATGTAGACACAGGACTTATTTGTATGTCTTGTGTGGTTAAAAGGTTAAACTGTTTTGCCCAGGGTTCTATTGTGTTTCGATTTTTGGCACTATTGACAAAAGGCACTATATTTGGCACTATATTGACAAAAGCTAAACCCCCCCAGCTAAATAGTTTCTAATATTTGTCTTAAATTTAGAAATAGCCCATGTTTTCTGTTTTTTTCACCCTTTTTATTAAAGTTACAGGGCAATAGTAAAACTGACATCGGTCATAAATTCCTGAATACACAATATGTACATATTTTTCCAACCTAGACAACTTGCCAAATTTTACAGAGAAAAATAGAATGATTTTTCACACCAATGCAATTCAGGTATAAACGTACTGAAAATGTAAAGGGGTACTGGCAAAAAACACCTGACTATATGTTAATCAGAATCTCCTGAGTACAGGGATATCGCCTATGCATAGGTTTGTTGGGTTGTTTGGGGGTTAGAAAGCCACTTGGGAGGTGCGTGTTTCGGATTTCCAACTTGGAATTTTGACATATAGTCAGCGTGCGCCCATGTTCATTTTGGGATATTTTTGAAGCCGCCAATTCATTTTAATCCCATCAAACCATATATTTTAGAAAACTAGACATCCTAGGGAAATTTAAATGGTTGTATTTTAACATGCATTAATTCTACCACCAGCCTTTATAAAAATTTTGGTTCGTGATTGTTTTGTATTTTTTCACATACATTGTATTTGGACAAGAATTCACAGATCCTGTTATGTGTCACTGCCAAACAACACCTCAGTATGTGTTCAGCAACATCTCCTGAGTACAGGGATACTGCCCATAGGTTTGTTGAGTTGTTTGGTGGTTAAAAAGCCACATTTGGGAGGTGCATGTTTCGCATTTAAAACTTGGAATTTTGACATGTAGTCAGCCTGCGCCCATGTTCCTTTTGGGACATTTTTGAAGCTGGCCAATTTATTTTACCCCCATCAAACCATATAGTTTTGAAAACTAGACATCCTAGGGTATTTGAAATGACACCAACCTTTGTCAAAGTTTTGGTTAGTTATTTCCCCCCCACATACATTGTACTTCTGAATTCACACATCCTTTTATATGTCACTGCCAAACAACACAATATGTGTTAAGAAACATCTCCTGAGTACAGGGATACCACCCATGTGTAGGTTTGTTGGTTTATTTGGGGACTAAAAGGCCACATTTGAAGGTGTGCATTCAGTGTTCCTACTTGGCCCCCCTGTCCTATTTGTGATATGTTTTTTTTAATATTACATTTTTATTATCACAGATAAAAAATTCACATATTAAAGGGACAGATCAGCAAACATTGTTAATCCATTATAAATTGCATAAGACACAAGAATATAATAAATAACAATCCCATACGAACCCTTGTTTCTGATGTGCATAAGTGCCATTTGATAAGAGTTAATCTGTAGTGTTAAGCTAAATCAAGTAATGTTAAGCTTTAGGGGAAAAACATAAAGAATAAAGAGATGTAAAGTGCCAAAAAGTTGATCTTTCTACCATTCAAGCTCACTTACATAACACATTCATATAGAACGTACTGCTCATTGGTCCAAAAAGAAATGAAACTTTCGAAGTCATGATCGCTCAGGTCCGAAGGGGAGTAGGATTCCCATTGGGAAAAACCAGATAAGTCAACAGGCAATGTTTGGGATATCTTTGAATCCGGCCAATGTAATTTACCATTACCAAGCCATATTTTTTTTTCATTGTTTTTTATTATAGTATCAAAAAATACATTTACATAAGCTGTGGAACAAACTATATATATATATATATATATATATATATATATATATATAAAAATCCAAAATAAAGCAAGCACTCACAGGACTTGATGCAAAATGGGTCGAAATGTTTACTTACTCATACAGGTATTACAGGTATGCAGTACACATGAGCATGAAATGAGCATATATATATATATATATATACACATGCCTTTTTTAAACAGTGCCTCTCAACTATTCCTTTTCTCTTCCTCTCCTTATCTTTCTCTTCTCTCGTTAACAACCTTTGTTTAGAGGATAACTATTCTAAGGTGGTTTAGTTTATAAAACCAGCTATAGAAAACAATTGTATTTATCAAATTTAGGAGGTTAAAATGTCTCCCTCTATAAATTGCACTCTTCCTGTATCAAGACTCACATAAGTTAATAAGACAAATTATATGACATACATTTCTGCCATAGGACCACACATACATAAAAGAACTGATGGATGGTGGCCTATCAATGAATTCTAAACCATAATAAAAGTTATCAGACCAGGTATTCCCTCCAGAGAATTTCACAATCCACATATCCAACATCATTTAGCTTTTCTTATTTATTATGTACTGTGCTGCTATTCCTCTCTCTCTCTCTTATACTGATAAAAAACATGTTATTTAATCCTGGCCTTTAATTTCCAGGCTATTGTGATCAGTAGTTTGGTTGATATTAATATTTGGATGGAGAGAACCCTCTGGGCTAGGGGTAAAGCCTCTAGAGTGAGGTGTTATAAAGCAACCTTGGGGCTAAAATCCAATTTTATTCTGGTATGGAAGTCGTTCAGTTTAAAGGCATCTAGCCATAGGTTGTTTATTGATGGACAATGCCACCAAACATGTAAAAAAATCACCTCTTGCTGAGCCATATCTCCAGTATTAACCTGGTCAGGTTAAATACCATCTGTTTTAAATTTTGAAGTGTAATTCCCTCAAGTTTAAACAATCCCAAATCAGAGTCAGCAGCCCCAGAATCAATGCCTAAGCAGTGATCTATGACAAGAAAGGATTTAATAGCTCTTAGTAGAGCCTTTCTAGTACTGTCATAAATTACAGTACAAAGAAATTAACCCCTAAAAAAATGCAGACAGCAAAAATGTATTGCTGTCCAAGATAACTGCTTATGCAGTGATCCATTGCAGGAAAGGATGTAAAAAAATAAATAAAAAAATATGAAGACAGCTAAAAATTGCTTTGGCATCAATATCATCTGTGGTAAGGAATCACTGCTATAGCTATTAGGAGAGCCTTTGTAGTACTGTAATAAATTACAGTGCAACATAAGTAACCCCTAAAAATGCACAAACAGTAATGTGCTGCTGTGCAGGATCACTGCTTATGCAGTGGCACTGGCAAGGAAGCGGTTAAACACAGGCAATGGATTTTATAAAAGCCATTGGGTCTCAATATTTTATTTTTATTTTTTTATTTTACTTTACCTAATTTTACAAAACTGATCTGTCTCTCTCCCTCACTAAACCACAAGTGAGGAGAGGGAGGCAGATCCAAAGTGGTCAGATCAATATTTCTATATCTCTGAGCAATCACCACGGACTGACATTCTACCTGGCAGTTGCAGATTGCCTCTATGATGAGTACCTACAGTTTGCAGTTTGTTCCTACTTCCTGTGGCCAAAGATCTGGGAGCAGGCAGGTAATTTTTTATGTTTAGCTGACTGCCCCGACATGTGAGGCATGTCAGTAACACACAGAGAGAGCAATAGGAAATAAGATGTCATCGCTTCCTATGCTCGTTAAACACGGGTGGGTGCAAAAATGTTTTAAAGGCAATTTTTTATTTTCTTATCTTAAATATACATATATATATATATATATATTCAAAAGAAGAAAATAGTCTATAATTCCACAATATATTTTATTTTCCTAACTGGCATTTAAAGTGTGCTCCCTCTCTTGCTTTCATGTTGAAATTTTACACTGTGTGCACATTTTTCAGTATTGCTAATATTTTATTATTTTTCTGGAGCTGAATTGGTAATCATCAATTGTCATCCAGTGACGTCCTGAACAGGTACTTCTATTTTCTGCATATTTGAAAAAGATGCTGCAATAAACACAAAAACAACAGCAAATAACAAAATTAACCCCTTAAGGACAGAGCCTTTGAAACATTTTTGTCCTTTCTGGACAATGCCTATTTTAACATTTCTGTGCTGTTTGTGTTTAGCAGTAATTTTCTTCTTTGTCATTTGCTGTACCCACACATATTATATATTGTTTTTATCGGGACAAGAAGGGCTTTCTATGGATGCCATCTTTTTGATCATATCTTATCATATTATTAAAAAAAATAATAAAATATGGTAAAAAAAAAAAATACACAAATTTCTTTGTTTTTATTTGAAACAACTTCTCCTCATCGACAATAGCGAACGAGAAAACATGCTAAATAGATTCTACTATTTCTCCTGAGTACAGGGATACCACCCATGCATAGGTTTGTTGGGTTGTTTGGGGGCTAAAATGCCAAATTTGTGAGGTGCAGTTTTTTGTTTTCCAACTTGAAATTTTTACATGCAGACAGCCTGCACCCATGTCCCATTTGGGACATATTTGAAGCCAGCTAGTGTATTTTACCCCATCAACCCATATATTTTTTAAAAGAAGACACCTTAGGCTATCTCAAATGGTGGTATTTTTACACTTTCCATGCACTAATTCTACCACCAGCCTTTGTCAAACTTTGTGGTAGTAATTTTTTTGTGTTTTTTTTTTTCACAAACCTTGTACTTCAGACATGAATTCACAGATTTTGGTATGTGTCACTGCCAAATAACACCCTAATAAGTGTTCAGCAACATCTCTTGAGTACAGGGATACCACCCATGCATAGGTTTGTTGGGTTGTTTGGGGAGTAAAAGGCCAAATTTGGTAGGTGCAGTTTTTGGTTTTCCAAATTAAAATTTTGACATGCAGACCGCCTGCACCCATGTCCCATTTGGGACATATTTGAAACCAGCCAGTGTATTTTACCCCATCAACCCATATATTTTTTAAAAGTAGACACCCTACGCTATTTCAAATGGTGGTATTTTAACACTTTCCATGCACTAATTCTACCACCAGCCTTTGTCAAAGTTTGTGGTAGTAATTTTTGTGTGGTTTTTTTTCACAAATATTGTATTTTAGACATAAATTCACAGATTTTGGTATGTGTCACTGCCAAACAATAACCCAATATGTGTTCAACAACATATCCTGAGTACAGGGATACCACCCATGCATAGGTTTGTTGGGTTGTTTGGGGGCTAAAGGGCCACATTGTGAAGGTGCGCATTTTCAACTTGGAATATTGACGTGTAGTCAGCCTGAGCCCATCTTTCATTTGGGACTTTTTTTTAAGTAGGACAGTGTATTTTACCACAAAAAGTATATATTTTGTAAAAGTAGACACCCTAGGCTATTTTAAATGGTGTTATTTTAACACTTTCCATGCACCAATTCTACCACCAGCCTTTGTCAAAGTTTGTGGTAGTCATTTTATTGTGTATTTTTTCCCCACATACATTGCACTTTAGACACAAATTCACATATTTCGGTATGTGTCACTGACAAAAAATACCACAATATATGTTCAGCAACATATCCCGAGCACAGGGATACCACCCATGCATAGCTTTGTCAGCTTTGTTAGGGGTTGAAAGGCTACATTTGAGAGGTGCGCTTTTTGATTTTCAAACTTGGAATTGAACATGTAGCGCAAGGAAGGGGTTAATAGCTCTTATAAGAGCCTTTGTAGTACTGTACAAAAAAATTAACCCCTAAAAATGCACAGACAAGAAAAAATGTTCTGCTGTGCAGTGATCAGTGGCAGGGAAGGGGTTAATACACTACACTATACAAAAGGTATGGCTTTTATAAAAGCCCTTGGGACTCACAATTTATTAACATTTTATTTAATTTATTACAATTTAAAAATTATGTTATACAGATCTGTCTCTTTCCCTCACTAAAACTCAAGTGAGGAGAGGGAGGCAGATCCATATGGGTCAGAACAATATTTACGAACCAGACGAATGGTGATGCTCATCTGAGAAATCACCAAACCACCTTTGCCACTGATCGGCTGTTACTGATCGCTATACACGCGTTCAGACAGCTTCAAAAGGAATACACATAATCCCCTAGTGGGTATAATTAACCCCTAGTGAGTCTGACAAAAAAAATGCTGATAGCAAAAAAAAATCCTTCGGCGACTAGATTGCTCCATATGCGCTGCTTAGGCAGTGACCATATGCACTGCTTAGGCAGTGACCATATGTGCTGCTTAGGAAGTGATATACGGCAAGGAAGGGGTTAATAGCTCTTAAAAGAGCCTTTGATATACTGTAATAAATCAAAGTAATAAAAAATAACCCCTAAAAAAATGCACAGACAGCAAAAAATGTGCTGCTGTGTAAGATCACTGCGTACACAGCGATCAATTGCAGGGAAGGGGTTAAATACTGGAAACGGCTTTTATAAAAGCCTTTGGGTCTCAATTCTATTAAATATATTATAATTAAAAACTTACATTATACAGCTCTGTCTCCCTCCCTCACTAAAACTCAAGTGAGAGGGAGGCAGATCTACACGGGTCAGATCAAATATTTACACATATTGATCTAACCAGACGAATGGTGATGCTCATCTGAGCAAACGCCAACCCGCCATTGTCACTTATCAGCTGTTACTGATCGCTATACATGCGCTCAGACAGCTAAAAAATTTTTTTTACGTTAAACGTAGTCCCCTAGCGGGTATAATTAACACGTGACGGGTGTAATAAATAATTAAAAATGCTTCTGCAGCAAGATTGCTGCATTTGCGTCAGATCGCTGATTAGGCAGTGATCTACGGCAAGAAAGGGGTTAATCTCTCTTAAAAGAGGTTTTTTTATACTGTAATGAATTACAGTAAAAAAAAATAACCCCTAAAAAATGCACAGACAGCAAAAAATGTGCTGCTGTGTATGATCACTGCGTACACAGCGATCAATGGCAGGGAAGGGGTTAAATGGCTTTTATAAAAGCCCTTGGTGTTTAAAATTTTATTAAATATTTTTTTTATTATTTTATTTTATTTTTTTACTTGATCTGATCTGTCTCTTTCCCTTACTAAAAGTAGTAAGGTGAGGGAGGCAGATCAATACTTGTCAAAGGCAATATTTAGTAATATTGCCTTTGACAGTATGGTAAGTGCTCATCAGAGCACTTACCATACATGCCTGCACACAGATCACATAGATCTGCTGTGCCGGCATCGATTGGCTCCCCCTAGAGCATCGGAAGTGAAATACTTTCACTTCCGATGCTCTTGCCATTAGAAGGGAAGCGCTGCCTGTACAGGCAGCGTTCCCTTCTACTGAGCCGATGGGGTCGCTCAGGAGAGCGACCACCATCGGCTCTGGGGAGCAGCATGGTGTTGTTAAGTGCCTCGCTGGCGAGGCACTTTAACAACACCGGAGATGCTTAGAAAGCGAACGATCGTTCGTTTTCTAAGCACATGTGTGCAGTGGGCGCAGCCATTTTTAAATGGCTGCTACGATCACTCCGTGGAGTGATCGTAGCGCGCCCCTGCACATTTGGGGGGTGTTGCACAATGCCTCTACCTAGAGGCATTGTAGCAACACCGTTAGAGTAAAGAAAGCGACCGCTGGTCGCTTTCTTTACTCCATTTAGTGCATGACGTGCCAGGCACGTCAGCTGTCGGCAAGTCCTCGATTTGCCGTGACGTGCCTGGCACGTCATCTGTCGTTAAGGGGTTAAAGGGGCTCTGTCAACCTAAACATTTTTTTATACTGTGAATATTGAGATAAAAAAATTATGATAATTGAGAGATTCATTATGGTAGCAAAATTGCATGTAAATTCATAAGGATGTGGCATCTCCTGTTTATGATGTCATCTGTGACTTAATATGCAAATTAGCTAATTTTCAATAGGAAATGATGAATTTGTATATCAAGTCATAGTTGATGTCATAAACAGGAGACTCCAGACACATTTAAAACATATTTTTATCAAATTCTGCTAACATGGTGTATGTATTTATGTTCGGTTTTTTTGTTCTCTTCATTCATAGCATGCACAATGTTTAGGTTAACAGAGTACCTTTAACAAGGCAAGCACAAGGCTATTTAGATTTAATCTAAATAAGAAAACAGAATTTCAATGATTAGTTTATAATTGTGCCTGTAATAAATATTTAATGTATTAACAATTCTAAGATTATTTAGTAAAATGTTAAAACTGAACATCATGTCATAATAATTAAAATACTTTGTTAAAAAGTATGGGTTTTAAAATATTGCAGTAAAAGCAGTGATTCTTACTTTCTGAAAACAAACTATAACCCCACCATTGTGTATAGGATAGAATAATTGGTTTTAGGGGTCCACAACCAGCACAATTTTAGGGATTTCATTCTCTTGTTTATTTTAGGTTCACCAAAGTTTCAGGTTTGTATCACCATGAACACCTATAGGCAGCTGCTATCCTATAAACTATGAAGAAACTGAGAAAATAAATACAAACACACAAAAAGTGTCTTTTTTAGAGTGTCATTTAAAGAAGATCTGCAACCATAGAACATGTAAACCAGTGTGCCATGCAGCAGCTCCCCATTCATATACATTTTATGATATAAATGAAATGTAAATCAAAATTTGGCTGGTTCTTATGATCAAAACAATGGAAATCCACTGCATATCCCATTGCTACCCCTATTCTATATGTAGAGTGAGCAATCCCTTGGTTGAAGTGATATTACTATTACATTCTGGCCTATTAACGCGGAATTGCAGGCCTACGGCTAAAGTTTTGGCGGCTGAATTCATGTCTGATACAATTGAATTGTCTAACGGCACGAGACAGGGATGTCCATTGTCACCACTTTTATTTTTTGTTGGCAATGGAACCTCTGGCAGAAAGGATATGCAAATCAGTTAACATTGAGGGAATTTCTGTAGGGGATAAAGAACATAAAATTGGTTTATTTGCAGATGACATCATACTTTCTTTAAAAAACCTGTTGACCTCATTATCTCCATTGATGTCTATTCTGCAGGACTTTGGCAATATCTCCTATTACAAATTAAATATGACTAAAACTCAAGCTCTTTAATACCATGGTTCGATTTGGATACCATGAAGAAAATGTATGATTTTGATTGTAGGGACTCTATATTTCTTATCTGAGCATCAATCTGTGCAATAATTTGTCCAAGATACATAGATATAATTCAGAAAAGGTCTGGTCCGAACTTAGGGAAGACATTGAGAGACGGTGTGGTCTGGAAATCTCTTGGTTAGGTAGGATTAACTCAGTCAAAATGACTCTCCTTCCAAATATTTTATATATACTTAAATAACAATTCCCCTCCCTGTACCGTTATCCTTTTTTTTTTTTTTTTTAGAAAAGTCCACTATACCCTTGTTTCATTTATTTGGAACAAAAAACCTAGTAGGATTAAATTATCCCTTTTACAAAAACTCAGAGTAAGAGTATGGGTTTGCCAGATGTTATTCAGTACTACTGTGCTACTAATGCAGCAATGGCACTATAATTTAATTTAGATAATGCCAGGCCCCAATGCCTTGAGATGGAGGCAAATAAGATTTTACCTTGTTCTATTAAAAATGTGTTATGGTTGCCTTCATCTTAATGCCCTAAGGCGGCGGACATGTTTCCCTCTACTGAATTAAGCCTTAAAATCTGGAACCTTTTATTCCAAAAAATTAAACCTACTGCCACATGGTCCAGAGCTACACCATTACCAGCAGTATGTTTTGCGTTACCTGAATTGGATGTAGATTACTGGGCCTCCTATTTGATTGTCCATATTAATGATCTATTTACTTCCAATGGCATTCTGCCCTTCAATCAATTGAAAGCTACATTTGATTTAAGTTTACTTGATGCCCCAACACAGGAGAGACTTGTGACAATAATTAGAGGACATTTTGCTCTTTCCAATCAAGATCCAAATGTGTTGAATTTGGATAGCTCAAAATTAGAAAACATCTATTTATAAGATCCTGGTCGGAAACAATGCATCTCCTTGTGTTACAATATTTTTGCAGGTGACGTGTAATAAAACAAATTACATGTTGAGGTGGGAGAGTGAGTTGGGAGGGATATACACAGTAGAGGAGTGGAATGAATTTTTATTATCATTAAAAGGATTCACTCAATGTGAAAACCATTTGGAATCCCATTACAAATTAATTTATATATGGTACCTAACTCCTTCCAAACTTTTTAACATGCACCTTATTGAAAATAATAAATGTTGGTGAGAAAGCGGTCAAATGACATACTCTGCTTCCTGATTTTTTTTTAGTACCATGTTGTTATTATTTACTTGACACTTTATTTTATTTTTATGCTTAGTTTACCTATTTTATATTCAAATACTTATAATATTTATATGTATTTGATTTGATTTATTCATTATATATATGCCAATGCTGTATGTTGTATTAAATTAAAACTATAATAAAAATATTAGAACAACTCTGAATAAATGCCACTCTTTTATTAGTATCCCCTCAAACTTTAATTACACATGACAATAGTACCAGGATGATTGGGCACTTCCCTAGTCCTGAGCACAGTACTGGTTTTCAGTGGTATCATTACTTCAAATCCCTTGATGTTGAGTCAACTGGGGCATGTTCTGGGGCATAAGTACATTTAGTAAGTAAGTGTTGGCTCCTTCTTGGTTTATAAGGATTCCAAGGGACCCACCAATTTAATTTTTTTTAAATGTATATTTGTTAGTTACAGTACAGACTATCAGAAGCAAATATTTTGCGGGCACTCTGCTATAAACCCAAAAGAAATCTGAGGAATACACAATAAAATATATTTGTCTTTCTTTTACAAGCAATATATTACTACACCTGCTTATCAATTACTCACTAAGGGAGAAGGCATCTTGAAATATTCAACACCAAAGCTTGCTTTGTTACGGGCGTGGGTCCCTCAACCCGACTGGGACAGCAATGCAAACGTTAATATGAACAGAACATTGCAGCGGATCACTTGCAAATTAGTAACATGCACAGGATGTTTCTTCCAAGGTTAAACGATCCACAAGATGCCAAACAATCCAGGTCAGTTAACATACCTGATGCGTTTTCATCTGTGTTGTGAGGACTTAATTTTGTTCTAATTAGAGCATAGCTTAATTACCCTGAACAGAAGTAGGCAAACATATAGCAATATAAATTTAACAAAAACAAAAAGGATGGTGATTGTTAAAGTTGTAAATGAAAAAAACTGTTATCACACTGGATAAAGAATGGAGCTGCGTGTATCTGATTTGCTAAATGGAAAAGAGGTGTTATTATGATGCTGAAGTACAGCTCAGTGTCTTATGGTCAGGTTAATTAAAAAGCCATTGCTCGTGATATACGGTAAATGCTCCCTGATGTATGCATGTTAAGCTACTAGTGAAACATGAATGTGTTTTGCCATTATCCTATACTTCATCTTTAACTTGATGTTATTAATAAAATAATTGCCTAAGGCACATATAGACCATTTTGCATAAATGTACTTTTTTTAATGTAATCTGCCAAATGTAAAATATCCAACATTGTATAAGAAAGAAATGAGAAGCATGACTAGAAAATGAATGAGTTTGACTGCATAGTTGGCAAATTTATTTTCTAGCTCTCCAAATGACTTTTACTGAAAGTGGTTAGCAATATTCACCCTTCTGCACTATGCTGCTTCTATAAATGACCCATGCAGCTGGGTACAATAGGGTCAAAGTTCATGTCTATTTTTTAAAGTTTTAAGGACGTTAGAAACCCCTTGCATTTTTTTACATGACACAGCCCCACTGAATTTGCTTGAGTCATGTTCTAACACACCAAACCAAGCCAAATCTTGACCCAGTGTGGAAACCATTAATGGAAGCTATGCCTGAGACTGAGAACAGACAGTGTTGAAGTGCCCTGCCCAACAGGATAGCCACTGCTCAGGAGGGACTGTGTTTGTTTTGATGCTTACCCCATTGCAGAGAATAGTTCTCCATTAGCATATAAGACTGGTCACACCCATTGGGGCAGTCCAGATCCAAAATGCATGGCAAGTCTCCTCTGCGTGAGTAAGCAATATAGAGGCAAGCACTTAAAGTGATTAGGATTTTTTCAAACAAGCAGCAGTGTTTCAATCCCTTGGAGGATTTTTTTCAAGCTTCCTAATTACTTTAAGTGCTGTCCTCTGCATTGCTTTTTTTGATTAAGGAGATCAAGGTGGAGATCTCTGGCTGGGAACTCCACAAGTGAGTGTGAATCTTCTATAATGCTATTGTATCCTCTGATTGAGTGACAGAGCAACAAATGTTTTGGTTCATCTCTGACCTGTCTACCAACAAATTGCCAGCCTACCATTCATTGAAGAAAAAGTAAGGACAACACTAACTCCAGAACTAGACATGTGCATTCGTTTTCAGATGAATACATTTCTGGACAAAAATGCTATTTTCATCCATGCATCCGAATAACGAAAACTAACAAAAGCCGATTAAAGCAATTAATTCATCCATTCGGTCATTCGTTCATTCAGATGCCAACAGCCACTCTGATATGTTGAATTCGACAATTTGTCTCAATTTTGGCTTAAGCTGTTGTATGTAATTCTAGTAGCTTTACCTAAATCGAAACTGAATCAAAATTGAGTTAATTCGTTACATATACAAATTAAACCAAAATTGAGACAAAAATTAATCGAAATTAAGCTGAATTTTCCAATTCTGCAGATCAGAGTCATCAGACAGTCAATAATAATTTCAGATTAGTTTATATTCTGCATACCATAATGCTATGCTGAATAAAAAATAATCCAAAATGGATACTGACTGTCTGATGACTCTGATCTGACCTGTGGAATTCGTCCATCTGGTAATTCAGCTTCATTTCTACTTATTTTCATCTCAATTTCAGATAACGTTTTATATGCAACTAATAAACTAATTTTTGACTGGTGTAGTTGTACATGTAACTAATAGACTCAATTTTGACTGAATTGCCACTAAATTTCAACTCAATTTTAACTTTAGTTGTATATATAACTGATAGACTCAATTTCGACTAAATTTCCACTCAATGTCGACTCAGTTTTGACTTTAGTTGTATATATAACTAATACACTCAATTTCCACAAAATGTTTACTCAATTTTGACTTTAGTTATACATGTAACTAATAGACTTAATTTCCACTCAATTTTGACTTTAGTTGTATATGTAATTAATAGACTCAATTTCCAATCAATTTCAACTTTAGTTTTATATGTTAGTAATAGGCTCAATTCCTACTCAATTTCAATTTCAGTTGTTGTATATGTATGCATACTAGTATGAGGTTGGGGAATTCAAATGAAAGAGGCAAAGTTCATCCGAATTTCATCTCCTAACTTATACCATTGAGCTTAGGCGAAATCTCTGTTAGTGTTCAGTTGATATTTAGTTGTAATTTGGCACTTTCATCCGAATTCTTATACTTTTGAACAAAGATGAATTTTCCGTTGGTACAAATTAAAATAACAAACAACATGGTTGGGCGCTTTGATGTGATGACGCACACGTTGAGGGGACACAACAAGGACCAACCTAGGGGATGTGCACGACTGACCACACAGAAAACAATCAGCCTCAGACACTGAAGTCAGGCTCTAAGGTGGAGGGAATGCAGCAGAGCAAAGAGGCAAGTTGTTACGTTCCCTTTCTGTTTCTGCTTCTTCTGGTGGCGTCTGGCGGATTTCAGGGAGAGGCCTAGCCATGCTCAGCAGAAAGACAAACAAAAGGCCTGGTCTGACCCTGAAGGGGCGCAGGGATGGCAGCACCAGAAAGGTTACATTTACAAAAGAAATCATTTGATTGGGTGTGTTAAAGAATCCCAGCTATACAGCGCAGACAGCGGAGAGAGGATGCAGATAAGTGACTTTAATATATTTTCTTGTGATTCTCCTCTCCGGGTACCTGATGATGCTTAATTAAGATGCCCTGGGAGGCCAGTATATGACTTTGGGGAACATTTTATCTTGCTGGTAAAAGCTTATATACAGTAGACATGTGCAAAACTAAAATTTTCGTTTCGTTTTCGTCCATTCGGACGAAAATGTTATTTATTTCATCTAAAACGAATTTCGTTCATTACTGCATTTCGTTTCAGACGAAATTCGTTTATTATTTTCGTTTTGTTAATTTTTATTCGTTCGTTTTATAGAATACAATGTAATACTATTGGCTTTCTATAAACCGAACGAGAGCCCCATTCATAAGAAATTCTTAGGAATGGGGCTCTCGTTCGGTTCATAGAAAGGCAATAGTACTACATGTTTTCTATAAGCCGAAAGTCTATAAACCGAACGTTCGGTTTATAGACTTTCGGCTTATGGAATACATGTAATCCTATTGCTATTCTATAAACCGAAGGTTCGATTTATAGAATAGCCATAGGATTACATGTATTACAGAAGCCGAAAGTCTATAAACCGAACGTTCGGTTTATAGGCTGTCGGCATTTGACTATACAGAGACAGAGTCCCCATTCATAAAATTATGAATGGAGACTTTGTCTCCGTATAGTTAAATGCCGACAGCCTATAAACCGAACGTTCGGTTTATAGGCTGTCGGCTTATGGAATACATGTATTCCTATTGCTATTCTATAAACTGAACGTTCGGTTTATAGAATAGCAATAGGAATACATGTATTCCATAAGCCGACAGACTATAAACCGAACGTTCGGTTTATAGGCTGTAGGCATTTAACTATACAGAGACAGAGTCTCCATTCATAAAATTATGAATGGAGACTTTGTCTCCGTGTAGTAAAATGTCGACAGCCTATAAACCGAACGTTCGGTTTATAGGCTGTGGGCATTTAACTATACAGAGACAGAGTCTCCATTCATTATGAATGGAGACTTTGTCTCCGTATAGTTAAATGCCGACAGCCTATAAACCGAACGTTCGGTTTATAGGCTGTCGGCTTATGGAATACATGTATTCCTATTGCTATTCTATAAACCGAACGTTCAGTTTATAGAATAGCAATTGGAATTCTATAAACCGAACGTTCGGTTTATAGAATAGCAATAGGAATACATGTATTCCATAAGCCGACAGCCTATAAACCGAACGTTCGGTATATAGGCTGTGGGCATTTAACTATACGGAGCCAGAGTCTCCATTCATAAAATTATGAATGGAGACTTTGTCTTCGTATAGTTAAATGCCCACAGCCTATAAACCGAACGTTCTGTTTATAGGCTGTCGGCATTTAACTATACGGAGACAAAGTCTCCATTCATAATTTTATGAATGGAGACTCTGTCTCCGTATAGTTAAATGCCCACAGCCTATAAACCGAACGTTCGGTTTATAGGCTGTGGGCATTTAACTACACAGAGACAGAGTCTCCATTCATAAAATTATGAATGGAGACTTTGTCTCCGTATAGTTAAATGCCCACAGCCTATAAACCGAACGTTCGGTTTATAGGCTGTCGGCTTATGGAATACATGTATTCCTATTGCTATTCTTAAACCGAACGTTCGGTTTATAGAATAGCAATAGGAATACATGTATTCCATAAGCCGACAGCCTATAAACCGAACGTTCGGTTTATAGGCTGTCGGCATTTAACTATACGGAGACAGAGTCTCCATTCATAAAATTATGAATGGAGACTTTGTCTTCGTATAGTTAAATGCCCACAGCCTATAAACCGAACGTTCGGTTTATAGGCTGTGGGCATTTAACTATACGAAGACAAAGTCTCCATTCATAATTTTATGCATGGAGACTCTGTCTCTGTATAGTTAAATGCCCACAGCCTATAAACCGAACGTTCGGTTTATAGGCTGTGGGCATTTAACTACACAGAGACAGAGTCTCCATTCATAAAATTATGAATGGAGACTTTGTCTCCGTATAGTTAAATGCCCACAGCCTATAAACCGAACGTTCGGTTTATAGGCTGTCGGCTTATGGAATACATGTATTCCTATTGCTATTCTTAAACCGAACGTTCGGTTTATAGAATAGCAATAGGGATACATGTATTCTATAAGCCGACAGCCTATAAACTGAACGTTCGGTTTATAGGCTGTGGGCATTTAACTATACGGAGACAAAGTCTCCATTCATAATTTTATGAATGGAGACTCTGTCTCCGTATAGTTAAATGCCCACAGCCTATAAACCGAACGTTCGGTTTATAAAAGAGCAATAGGAATACATGTATTCCATAAGCCGTCAGCCTATAAACCGAACGTTCGGTTTATAGGCTGTCGGCATTTAACTATACGGAGGCAAAGTCTCCATTCATAATTTTATGAATGGAGACTTTGTCTCTGTGTAGTAAAATGCCGACAGCCTATAAACCGAACGTTCGGTTTATAGGCTGTGGGCATTTAACTGTACGGAGACAGAGTCTCCATTCATAATTTTATGAATGGAGACTTTGTCTCTGTATAGTTAAATGCCGACAGCCTATAAACCGAACGTTCGGTTTAAAGGCTGTCGGCTTATGGTATATATGTTTTCCTATTGCTATTCTTACACCGAACGTTCGGTTTATAGAATAGCAATAGGGATACATGTATTCTATAAGCCGACAGCCTATAAACCGAACGTTCGGTTTATAGGCTGTGGGCATTTAACTATACGGAGACAAAGTCTCCATTCATAATTTTATGAATGGAGACTCTGTCTCCGTATAGTTAAATGCCCACAGCCTATAAACCGAACGTTCGGTTTATAGGCTGTCGGCATTTTACTACACGGAGACAAAGTCTCCATTCATAATTTTATGAATGGAGACTCTGTCTCCGTGTAGTGAAATGCCGACAGCCTATAAACCGTACGTTCGGTTTATAGGCTGTCGGCTTATAGAATACATGTATCCCTATTGCTATTCTATAAACCGAACGTTCGGTTTATAGAATAGCAATAGGAATACATGTATTCCATAAGCCGACAGCCTATAAACCGAACATTCGGTTTATAGGCTGTCGGCATTTTACTACACGGAGACAAAGTCTCCATTCATAATTTTATGAATGGAGACTCTGTCTCCATGTAGTGAAATGCCGACAGCCTATAAACCGAACGTTCGGTTTATAGGCTGTCGGCTTATAGAATACATGTATCCCTATTGCTATTCTATAAACCGAACGTTCGGTTTATAGAATAGCAATAGGAATACATGTATTCCATAAGCCGACAGCCTATAAACCGAACGTTCGGTTTATAGGCTGTCGGCATTTAACTATACGTAGACAAAGTCTCCATTCATAATTTTATGAATGGAGACTTTGTCTCCGTGTAGTAAAATGCCGACAGCCTATAAACCGAACGTTCGGTTTATAGGCTGTGGGCATTTAACTATACGGAGACAGAGTCTCCATTCATTAATATATGTGTTCCTATTGCTATTCTATAAACCGAACGTTCGGTTTATAGAATAGCAATAGGAATACATGTATTCCATAAGCCGACAGCCTATAAACCGAACGTTCGGTTTATAGGCTGTGGGCATTTAACTACACGGAGACAGAGTCTCCATTCATAATGTTATGAATGGAGACTCTGTCTCCGTATAGTTAAATGCCATTGTATTCTATAAACCGACTCTATTTCGGCTTATAGAATGCAATAGTACTACGAATGGACGAATGAACGAATGATTTTCGTTTATTAACCATTCGTTCATTCGGCTTTTGTTAGCTTAGCATTTTCGTTCTTCGTTTTTCGTATGAATGGACGAAAATGCTATTTTCGGACGAAAATGCATGCGTCCGAAAACGAATGCACATGTATAATATACAGCTATAATTAAGGTGGTGGACTGCCCAAGGTAGAGGGGAGAGACAGAGAAGATGGAGGCAGGGGGGATAAGAGAGAGGAAAGAGGAAGGGAAAAGGAGGAATACGTCTTGTGTAAATAAGAGAAAGAAAAAAAAGAAGATAGAACAAGTTGTAGGAACCACAATTTGATAAGATAAGTAAACCTGTGTGTCTGCTCCTTGCCCCGTACTGAAAACAATCAATTAATATTACAAATCCTGAGCCTATAGTCCTGATAAACAAATTGTATAAATCAAGAGTTGAATGCCCCGGCTAACATTAGGTATCTAAGGCATCGGCCCTCCCCTCTCGCATCACGGGCAATAGATCCTCCAAATACAAAGTGGATATTACCCTGTACCGATACATCAGATTCTGATCCTAGAAAAGAAAATGGTGAAGTCCCAATTGTGTTTCTCAACACAAGCCTGCAGAATGTGTTAGACGGGATAAAAAAAGTAATCTCCACAAACTCTGCAGAGATTAAGAAAGAAAGAAAGGAATACATAAACCATCTATCATATAAATTACACAAAATGGAAGAACAACAAATAAATTCTGATTTTCTACTTAAAATACTAAAAGAAGAAAATGATTTAATGGCGACAAAATTATCACATCTGGAACATAAAATTAGTCATTTGGAAGACCGATCATGCCGGGAAAATCTATGGTTTAGAAAATTTACAGAAGCACCCAAACAGGAGGACCTAAGACTTTTCCAAAATGAATACTTTACAGCATTGGATCTCGCTATGGATGGTCATGAGGAAAGGATCGGTCGTTGTCACAGATTGAGCAAACCACAGAATCTACCTGCAGATATACCAAGATACATCATTGTGTGTTTAAAGACAAAGTTCTGAAAGCTAATAGAGAGAGGAATATAAAAGAAGGTCCTTATGCGAAAATTGTTGCCCTGCCAGACTTGTCATATGCTTCCAGAGCAAAAAGAAGATCATTTGAACCAGTAATTCCAATGTTGACAAAACAACATAAGATTAAGAGGTGGATTTCTATGAAAATGTTGATTACCTATAAAGGATATGCTGAAAAATTTGATACAAAAGATAAAGAATGGCTGAATAAGAAAAAACTGAATGAGGGGTCGGAGGGAGGGGGGAGATGTTGATAATAACATATGCTATGAGATTATATCTGGGGGAAGGAGGTGTGATAAGATCATTTTTTTTTTTTTTGAGATGATAAATATAAATACACAAGTATGGAAAAGCTATGAAAATTAGACAGCACATTATTATTTCCGCTTACACAAACACTGACATTATTTAGCTAATTCAAAATTGGGATCACGCTTCAGACAGTTTAGAACAAGATAACTAATATATTAGGCACGGTAAAACACTAAAAGATAGAATACCCTGAACTAAGATAAAACAACCACAGCTAATTCAGATGAGATTTTTTTTTTTTTTTGTGTATGGGTATGAAAATGCACTCTACACAAGATATTAATAAGAGTCCTTTAATGTGGGGTGAATAGCCAATATGATGTTCTGTGAAACAGGAAGATAAAGAAAGATAACATTTTATAAACAAAGCTGAATTTAAGACTCTCACACTTACAATTCTATTCTGAATTTAGCTTTAAAGTTTAGGATTATGTTGAAAATTGTATCTTCTCCCTCCTCCTCCTACGACCATGTGGTGCTGAAGGAGAAAATAGCCAAAAGATATGGTTAAACATAGTACTGGCCCCATTAGCCACCTTAGGTCACCCCCCCCCTGTTATGTAGAGTTCGCCACATAGGTTTGTCTAGTCCCATGGGCTATGCACAGAATCTGGGATCATTATCCCAGGCTGTTCGATCTATGACAATTGGAAATGGAGGTCTAAGGGGCAGATCTCCATCTTGTTTTGATTGTTTTTATGTGTATGTATGTAGTAACGAAGCAAACAGACCAGAAGGTATAGATAAAAACAATTTGGTTGTCTATAGGATATGTTAAAGCTAATTTCGATAAATGCACAAAGTTTAAATACCCCATTTAGAGGTTGTATGTTATGTGAGTCTTTTGTTGATAGTAAAAAAACTAATCAGTTTCATACAAGAAACACACTGGAGACAAGCAGACTCCCAAAAGTGGGGTGGTCAAAGTTTTCCTAAAATATTTCAGGCCTCATTACCAAACGAGAGATGTAGCCATTGTTTTCGACGAAAATATACAACCAGAGGTCCTTCATTTTGATTCTGACCCATAGGCTAGATTTGTGATTTTGGTTTGTAAAATTGAATTTAGCAGATTTGTACATAGAGTATTTTAACTTATCTTTTTTAATGGATCTTCAAAAAAACAAAAAAACAATTGATGCAAAATTAGAAGAAAAACTAGGTTAATTCTAAATAAATTGAGAGTAAACACTTACTACCAGGGAAATAAGGCCAATAAACTTCTAATGTGGAGAAGGTGTTTGACTGGGTTAGCTGGAGCTCCCTTAACGGCATGTTAAGAGCATTTAACCTGGAGGGGTGGATGCATGGAGTGATTATGGCCCTTTACTCAGGTCCAGTGGCAAGAACAGTGGGTCCCAATATCTGCGCTGGGTGGTTCGATCTTCACAGCGGCACGAGATAGGGGTGCCCACTGTCACCTCTTCTATATATTCTCTCAGTGGAACCCCTGGCGATCACTCTAAAAGAAATTAATAATATAAAGTCGGTTTTCCGACTAAAAAAGGTGAACTAAAAATCTCCCTATATGATGATGATGTTATGATATCAGTGATAATCAGTGATTCAATCTAGCTTCCTGGCATATATTTGGCTTCAACACACAATCTCCAATAAATCATTAATATTAGCACAAACTATTCAGGTTTAAAAATATCACAAAAAATACCAAAGGCATTCAAGGATTGAAAATACCGGAGGATAATATGGAGAGCTTGTCTTTAAGCAGGTGGCCCAATTTAAATGTAACTCTAGATGAAATAATACAGGGAGATTCTATCCTACCTAACAAAGAAGTATTTACATACCTAAGAGTAAAGAACTTTTTGGGGACCTTGATGTATAAAGGCCCTCGAGAAACATCTAAACTTTGGACCCGATCTTTTCAGGCAAAAAGATCAAAAATATAACTTCCAAGGCCAATCAACTGATATACAGGATAAGACAAACTTCTTACAATAGTAGCTACATGGAATAAGGAGCTAATAAGAAAGGCCCTGTGGTTAGTAAACCAGAATATTCATTGTCTAAGCCTAGTGGAATGCAACTACAAAGTTGTGAATAAATGGTATCTAATCCCTTCAAGGTTAGCCAAGATATATGGACAATATCCAAAATATTTTGGGCGTTGTGGAGATCTGGACGGATCATATATGGTGGAATTGCCCAGCCGTAGTGCCACTGTGGAAGTGGCCATATCTTTAAAACCTTGGCAGAGGTAGAACTAAAATGGGGGCCAGAGAACACCCTGCTACATACAAACTGGGATTTAAGCTTGAAAGATCTAAGATGCCTGGCAATTCATTGTATGGTGGAAACCTAAATTCTGATTTCCAGGAATTGAAAAAATAGTATTCCATTTTAAAAAGTCCACTATGTCCAGCAGCTCCAATTTCAATTTTCTATGGAGAAAGAACTAAGAACCCCTGCTACACAATAAAAAAAAAAAAACAAGAAATATTTGATAATTGACTGAACAAAATATAGACCCATGGCAAAGTAACACCTGTGTGCATAGAAATCAAAGAGTAACCACTAGATACCTTAAATGGTTGATATAGTTCAACACCCCTGGTCTGATTCAACTTGCTTTGCTGTTGTGTCCTTTTTGTTGGTGTATTCTTACTTTGAAGTCTTATCGTTAGTGTGACTCTTTGTTGATGGTGTTGTAAAATACGCTTTAAAGGAAGTAGACTTACAAATATGTTTATTATACTTTGCACTTTATTTATATGGAGTTTTATTTGATGATTTTCCAACTCATATTTTATAGTTACCTATACACTGTGAGTAAATGTTTGTATTGTCTTTTCTATATGTCAAAAATAAATATTTAAAAAGGGAAAATAACAAACACATTTTGTCCAAAATGAATGCAGCAATGGTCCAAATTCGTTTTGGATGAAAACAAAACAAACATTTTCGTCTTACCCAACTCTACCCATAACTATTAACTGTAGATCTAGGGCTCTGGTTAGTGCTAGAGTCCTTGAGAGTGCTGACATAGGTGTACCATCTGTCTTGCTGGGTTTCTACCGACACGATGCCCCCTGTATGGTAGCCACCATCCCTGGGCCCAATTCATGGAGAGTCCTTCAATCAGCTACTTGCTAGTGTACAGACTTACCTCTAACTCCTCGATTGATGTCATACCTAAAGGATCAATGACTTAGCCCAAATTTAACCCAAACCTGTACCCTTTTCCAGTAAAGGAGTCAATTTATCAAAGCTTACTGACAGGGATGCTATTGAACATGCAGCTGAAGACTTACCTAGTCTTTAATAACCTAAACTCTGTATGTAATTACCTTTTCATACTGTACATATCAGCCATTTTATGAATGTTTACTACCAGGGCAGTTCTTGAATATGCAATATGTAAGTACCCTTCACGTGACTGAAGACTCTTACCTAATCCTTAAAATATAATCCCTGCACTATGTATCGTTTAATACCTTTTCCAAGATGAAGTATGTAGCACTTTTATCGATACTAAGTTCCAGAGCTCTTCGCTCTTAGCTTAGCAGATGTCAGTTTATTACATCTTTATTTTCTCTCTAGATTGCTTTTTTCACATTTAAAGTTCTATAATGTGCAAGCTAAAAACTTTCAGTGAAACAATCACATTTGATTTTGCTAGCCTTATAATGTAAGTACAGTGCTTACAAGATCCTCGAAAGTTATTCATAATTGTAAAAGAGTAATGTTTCAGAGGTTTATATAGCAATGAACACTTTATAATTTAAGAAATCTGGTTTTCTTGTATTTGTTCTCAGTTAAAATATATAATGAGTTGAGTTATTGCTCTTGTGATTTATCAGTACCAGGGTATTTGAATCTGTTTTAGATTATTGTAGATTAATATCTGATATGCTTCTACTTCTGTAGCACTGAGAGTTGGAGTTCTTGCTGTTTCTGATGGTGAAGCAAAAAAAAAACTCCAAACATCACAGAAAACTATCATATCACTTTGGTGTCATTTCAAATGGAATTTGAATGGCGAACTAACAGTGCAAATGCAAGACCAGGGGTGATACCATCTCACTGAGCTTTGCTCTGTGGCAGCAGTTAATCTTCATCATTTGTGCGTGCGTCAATTACACAACACCCAGCCAATCAAAGAGGAGGAGATCATCATATCCTCCACCACTGGAGGTGTTTTGATGCCACAAATGCCATACTTCAATTAGTACTTGAAGGCCATTTATCTGGAGGAAGCAGGCGAAATACTGAGCCATTCGAATCCAGGTGAACATCTACTAAAGTGAACAAGCTGCTTAAGTGTATAAAGCAATATTTTTATTTTTACTGCAAGGGGAGCACTGTTTATTTTGTGTATATTTTGGTTAAAGATTGGTTGAAAAAAAAAACAGTTTTGGAGGGAAAAGGTTTGCAAGGCTGTTTGCAATCAGTAATTTAACCTTCTCTGGGAGTCTGTTTACTTGAAGGCCATTTATCTGGAGGAAGCAGGCGATTACTGAGCCAGGCGAATCCAGGTGAACATCTACTAAAGTGAACAAGCTGCTTAAGTGGAGGAGTTAGAAGCAAAGAAGGAGTTACAAGGCAAGAAGGAGGGTAAAGTATAAATTCTTTTTATTCTATTTATATTGGGTGTTTTACATTAGAGAGCATGTTGGATAATGCCACTAAGTGCATGTCTTGCAGCATGTATGCTGTCTTGGAGCAAGTTCCCTGGGGTCCATACCACTGCTGCAGATGTGAGCAGGTTGCTGCCTTGGAGAATATAATATAAGATCTAAAGAGGCAACTGGCAACACTTAGGGACATAAGCAACATGGAGCGGAGTTTACTGCTCACGGAGCAGGCATTGGCTGGGGCCAGTGTAGAGGAGGGTGATGATGGAGGAGAAGAGTATTCTAGGGCAGAGAGCTGGGTTAGTTGTGTAAGGGGCAGTAGGGGTCGGAGAGCTAGGGAGGCTTGTTCTGAGCTGGTTCACCCCAACATGTTTGCCAGCTTGTGTGAGGATGCTGGGGGGATCCGCTCAGAAGAGGCATTTCTGGGGCAGGTGGAATCTCCTAGCAGCCAGGTGAGTAACCTCCCCAGCACAGTTGGGAGCCAGGACACTAGGAAGGCTAGACACGTTGTGGTGGTAGGGGATTCTGTTATTAGGAAGGTAGATAGGGTAATCTGTCGCTGGGACCCTGAATGCCAAACTGTATGTTGTCTCCCGGGTGCTCGGGTTTGGCATGTTGCGGACCGGGTAGGCAGATTATTGGGAGGGGCTGGGCATTATCCAGCGGTCATAGTACACATTGGTACTAATTACAAAGTTAATGGTAGGTGGGGGGTCTTCAAAAATGATTTTAGGGAACTAGGAAATAAGTTGAAGGAAAGGACCTTCAAAGGAAATATGCTCGTAAATATTACCAGTACCACGCGCTACATCAGGGAGACAGCGGGAGCTTAGGGAGATTAATGCGTGGTTGCGAAGGTGGTGCAAGCAAGAGGGATTTGGGTTCTTGGAGCACTGGGCAGACTTTGCAGTCGACTTCAGACTCTATGGAAGGGATGGGCTGCACCTCAATGATGAGGGGGCTTCAGTATTAGGGGAGAGGTAATATTCTCGTAAATATTACAAGTACCACGCGCTACATCAGGGAGACAGCGGGAGCTTAGGGAGATTAATGCGTGGTTGCGAAGGTGGTGCAAGCAAGAGGGATTTGGGTTCTTGGAGCACTGGGCAGACTTTGCAGTCGACTTCAGACTCTATGGACGGGATGGGCTGCACCTCAATGATGAGGGGGCTTCAGTATTAGGGGAGAGGATGGCTAGAGGGTTAGATGAGCTTTTAAACTAAGCTCTGGGGGGGGGGGGGAGGGTCAAGATCAAAATGAAGCAATGCCAGCTAGAGTAGATTGGAAGGTGGGTCTAGCTATGGGAAAGGAGGAGGAAAGCACTGGTGGAGTTAACATAGATCATAGGGAGGTTCATACAATTAAACCTGCGGGCATTACGTGTTTGTCAACTAAACAGAAAATGGGTAGTAATCTTAAATGTCTTTTAGCAAATGCAAGAAGCTTGACAAACAAAATGGGTGAGCTGGAGATAGAACAGTATGATTTAATCGGAATCACAGAAACGTGGTGGGATGAGACCCACGACTCGTCAGTTCATTTACAAGGCTTCTCACTTTTTAGAAAGGACAGAGTAAATAGAAAAGGGGGAGGGATTTGTCTATATGTGAATCCTAAATTAAAACCCAGTATTAAAGAAGTTGTGCATCACGTAACTGGAACTGATGTGGAGACACTGTGAGTGGAGATGAGCTTAGACACTAAAAAGAATCGCACATTACTTGTAGGTGTATGCTATAAACCACCAAATATTAGCATTGATGGAGAAGATCAGCTTTTATTACAAACTGAAAAGGCTGCAAATCTTAATGAAGTTCTAATCATGGGAGATTTTAATTACCCAGATATAGACTGGAATTGTGGCACAACTAGTTCCACTAAGGGCAGCAAGTTTCTGAACCTGCTTAATAACAAATTTATGGCACAATTAGTAGACACCCCAACTAGAATGGAAGCCTGTGTGGATTTAGTAATAACAAACAATGAGCAGCTTATCTCAAACATCAAAGTAAGAGAACACTTGGGGAATAGTGACAATAACATGGTTTCGTTTGAAATTATTGCAAAAAGGCAAATTGGTAACTACGCCACCAAAACACTTAATTTTAGAAGGGCCAACTTTGTGGACTAAGGGCATTTAGACTGGGAACGATTGTTTTTTGGACTAAACACAGAAGACAAGTGGAATGCCTTTAAGCACACATTACAAAAGTACACATCCCAATATATACCTTTGGGAAACAAATACAAAAGACACAAATCAAAACCAATGTGGCTTACCGGTAACGTGAAACAGGAAATGCAAAACAAGAAAATGGCATTCAAACATTATAAAAGCAAGGGGTCAGCATTATCATTTATAAAATACAAAGATGCCAACAAAGCCTGCAAAAAGGCATTTAAAATGGCTAAATTGGAAAATGAGAAAAGGATTGCTAAGGAGAGTAAAATTAACCCCAAATTTTTTTATAAGTATATAAATGGAAAAAATCTAAAGAGGGAAAATGTTGGGCCCTTGTTATCCCAAATGGTAAATTTGGTAAGTGAGGGCAGAGAGAAAGCAGACTTTTAAAATACTTTTTATACTAAGAAAGAACAGATGGATGAGCCCCTGCTACTGGAAGTTACGGAACATTCACCGCAAACATGGGATTGGCTGACACAGGAAAAAGAGATTAAGCAATTAAACTCTGTTAAGATAGACAAGGCCCCTGGGCCAGATGGTATACACCCAAGGGTCCTTAGAGAGTTAAGCATAATTCTGGCCAGACCAATATTTATGATCTTTAGGTATTCTTTCAGTTCAGGTATAGAGCCAACAGACTGGCGAAAGGCGGATGTCATTCCAATATTTAAAAAGGGATCAAAATCTCTGCCGGGTAATTATAGGCCAGTGAGCTTGACATCTGTAGTGGGGAAATTATTTGAAGGATTGCTAAAGGTGTACACTCAAGAATACATCTTGAATCAGAATATAATCAGTAAAGGTCAACATGGTTTTGTGAAAGACAGGTCTTGTCAAACAAACTTAATAACATTCTATGAAGAAGTCAGTAAAAATATAGATCTAGGTGTGGGAGTTGATGTGATCTATTTGGATTTTGCTAAAGCATTTGATACAGTTCCAACCAAAGGTTAGTCTACAAATTGAGAGAAATAGGATTGGGGGCAAATGTATGTATTTTGATTGAAAATTAGCTAAAAGATAGAACACAGAGGGTTGTTGTAAATGGAAAAGCCTCAAATTAGACCAGAGTATTGAGCGGAGTACTGTTTGTACGGGGTCTGTTTTGGGACCTCTTCTTTTTAATTTGCTTATTAATGATCTCCCACGTTGTGCTGAGAGCCATATCTCAGGTAATAAAGACTAATCTTGATGTTTTTTCTTTACAGGAAGATTTTGACAGAGTGGGGGACTGGGAAAGAGGAAAGTGGCAAATGAGGTTCAATATATACAAATGTAAAGTTATGCATTATGGGAAAAATAATAACAAAGCAACATATACGTTAAATTGATTTAGGAATCATTGGAGATAACAAACTTGGCATCAGTGCCCAATGCCAGTCAGCAGCTGCAAGGGCCAATAAGATATTGGCATGTATAAAATGAGGTATAGATTCACGGGAGGAGGACATCATCTTGCCTCTTTACAAATCAATGGTAAGACCTCACCTTGAATATGCAGTACAATTCTGGGCACCAGTCCTTAAAAAGGATATTAAGCAACTAGAAAAGTGCAAAGGAGAGCTAAAAAATTAATAAGGGGATTGGAGGATCTTAGTTATGAAGAGAGACTTAAAAAAATTGCATTTATTTACTTTAGAAAAAAAGGTGTCTTAGAGGGGATTTGATAACATTATATAAATATGTGCAGGGCCAATGAGCTCTCCAGGGACCTGTTCATTAACAGAAATGTACAAAGAACAAGAGGTCACCCCCTGAGACTGGAAGAGCAAAGATTTCATAGACAGAAAAGGAAGGGATTGTTTACGGTAAGGACAATAAAGTTATGGAACTCACTGCCAAGAGAGGTAGTGCTATCAACCACGATAGATGCATTTAAAAATGGTCTCGATGTTTTTTTTTAGAAAAGCAGAACATACAGGGCTATTAATGATAGAAAAAGCATTAATAATAGAGCTTATTGATCCAAGGAGAAATCTGATTGCCCTTTTGGAGTCAAGAAGGAATTTTTCCCCCTAGGAGGCAAAATTTGAAATAGCTTCCTTAGGGGTTTTTGCCTTCTTTTGGATCAAAATGCTGGAATGATAGGTAGATGGGCTGAACTTGATGGACTTGTGGTTTTTTTCAACCTAAATTACTATGTTACTGCCAAGTCATGGAGCACCAGCCCCAGGGGGCTGCCGATGGGCCTCCATGCCCCACAATAAATTAAATGATGTCCCACCTGGATGACCCCAATAAAAATTATAATTGCCCCCCCCTGGTCTAGGGGCAGCTGAAATGACTCAATAAATAAATAATGTACCAACCTACCCCTCTACTTCTACCTTGCCATGGTGGGGGGCGGGTGATTCTAATAAAAAAAAAATAACTCTTCACCCTCCCGGACTACCCTGTGAATAAAATAATTACATGTTCTTAAAGTCCATTGTCCATCTGCAACGCACTCGAGTCCTTACCTTTGGCCAATCAGAAGCCTTCAATCCCAGCTTTACCAGGCTGAACCTAGTGATTTTCACTTCCAACCTTCCTGACATCCAAAGGGGGAATTTATAGGTTAGTTGCACCCCCCCCCCCCCTACCGATTGGCAGCCCTCAGACTCCATCATTTATTTTACTTTGGGTAGAAGAATTTTGTTTTTATGGTGAAAATGTCCCGATCCAAATGTCTCCGATGTTTTGGTTTCTGAACGGCCCAAATAGTTGATTCAGAGCCAAATTCATGTATACTGAGTAGCTGCATTTCGGGGATTCATTCAATTTGGCTAATATGCCCAATTCTAATCCAATTTGAAATGGATTGGTGCATATTGAGTAGACCCTTAGATGTTAGCAGTCAGTGTAACACCCATTACCATTTATGTTTAGATACATTCTTCCAGCATACTTTGGGGGTTATTTATAAACTAAAAGTGGATAAATCACCTTAGAAAGCTCTTTCAGAAAATTCTAGAAGTGGAACAATCACCATAGAAAGTTCCTTGACCACTTTTAGAACTTTTCTCCACAACTGACGTTTATAAATAACCCCTGATGATATAATAGCACACAGGTAAACTCTCACTCAGCAAGTGCATCATTGAAGGGAGTAGTGATGAGAACGTGTGTTGTTTATTAAATTGTTCACTTTGAGACACAAAATACAATTAATTCCTTATTGCTTAGATATCTTATCTGTAACATGAAAATCTGTTATACTTATTTTCTAAAACTTTTTCAGTTACGAAGGGAATAACAATCAAGTCCTTTAGGAGAGAACTGACTGTCATGTTTATATGCATCAATAAATTTATTTTTGACTGTACCTTGTACTATAGAGAATAAAGATATTTCTAGGTCTCTTCTACTGTTTTGATGGATGTTTATTCACTCAACCAAATCTACATAAATCTGTTCCCTGCCGGTGGGTTTTTAAAGCCACTGGAAACAGTAAGTTCTGTAGATGTTAATCATATGTGATTTATAGGCAGAGATATCTCTGATTTGGAACTTACATACACAGAGCATTTACTAACAGGCATACAAAATGTAATTTTGCTAAAATAAGGAACCAGGCAGTGTCAGAGCAAGGTGAAATATAACCTTTAGTTAATTTAGTTAAAATCTCAATTATATATATATCATATCTTTAAATGCTAAGGACTTCCAGTGGTGGAGCTGCATTTTAACAAGTCTCTGTTATCATAAACTACTAGCCTTTGCCATTTACATGCTAGATGAACACAGGCATCACAGGCAGCGAACAACTTGAGATAGTCTACTCCCCGTTCATACAAAATTTTGGACATCTGCCGAATCTGACACTACCTAGCCTCGATGTCTCGATCATTGGTGCAATCAGGCCTTAATTCTTCATACCTGCCCCAAATCTAATGCTCAACAATGATAGCAACAGTTTATGTCATGTGTGCATCATAAACACATAGTGTATACATTTTGGTCACTTTAGCAGCACCCTTCATTAAATATGCTGTTTTAGGGTTGTGCTCCCCATTCCCTTGTATTTATATGGTTATACTTGACTGAAAAATAATGACCTGACAGATTCATATCACTTGCAACTCTTATGTGGCAACCCTCCACCTTTTATAGTGGAACCTTGTGAATTACTTCACTACTGGTGCGGTGAACCTCAATGCTGTCTTACCTGATCACGCCATTAGCCACCAAGGCACATCAACAGACGATACTATAGGTTTATAAACCGTTTACAACAGATACCTCACATATTACTGTTATCGTCTATGGACTTTTGGACCTGTTTGACAGCTTTCACCCCACTTAGAAACATAGAAACATAGAATGTGTCGGCAGATAAGAACCATTCGGTCCATCTAGTCTGCCCAATTTTTTTTTTGAGTACTTTTATTAGTCCCCCGTTCGCGGTCTTATAGCTAGGATAGCCTTGTGTCTATCCCACGCATGCTTAAAATCCTTGACTGTGTTTACCTCTACCACTTCTGCTGGCAGGCTATTCCATACATCCACTACCCTCTCAGTAAAGTAATACTTCCTGATATTACTTTTAAATCGTTGCCCCTCTAATTTAAGACTATGTCCTCTTGTTGTGGTAGTTTTTCTTCTTTTAAATATACTCTCTTCCTTTACTGTGTTGATTCCCTTTATGTATTTAAATGTTTCTATCATATCCCCCCGGTTACGTCTTTCCTCCAAGCTATACATGTTAAGATGCTTTAACCTTTCCTGGTAAGTTTTATCCTTCAATCCATGAACCAGTTTAGTAGCCCTTCTCTGAACTCTCTCCAAAGTATCAATATCCTTCTGGAGATACGGTCTCCAGTACTGCGTACAATACTCCAAATGAGGTCTCACCAGTGCTCTGTACAATGGCATGAGCACTTCCCTCTTCCTACTGCTAATACCTCTCCCTATGCAACCAAGCATTCTGCTAGCATTTCCTGCTGCTCTATTGCATTGCCTACCTACCTTCAAGTCCTCTGAAATTATTACTCCTAAATCCCTTTCCTCAGATGTTGAGGTTAGGACTGTACCAAATAGTCTATATTCTGCTTTTGGGTTTTTACGCCCAAGGTGCATAATCTTGCACTTGTCCACATTAAATGTCAGTTGCCACTGCTCTGACCAATTTTCTAGTTTAGCTAAATCTTTTGCCATTTGGCTTATCCCTCCATGAATATCAACCCTGCTGCAAATCTTTGTATCATCAGCAAAAATACATACTTTGCCAACAAGACCTTCTGCAATATCGCTAATAAAAATATTAAAGAGAATGGGTCCAAGAACAGATCCCTGGGGTACCCCACTAGTAACAAGACCTTGCATCGAATATACCCCATTGACTGCAACCCTCTGTTGCCTGTCACTCAGCCATTGTCTAATCCATTCAACAATATTGAAATCCAAACTCAAAGATTTCGGTTTATTGATAAGCCTTCTATGTGCGACAGTGTCAAAAGCCTTACTGAAATCTAGGTAAGCAATGTCTACTGCACCACCCTGATCTATTATTTTAGTTACCCAATCAAAAAAATTAATAAGATTAGTTTGGCATGATCTCCCTGAAGTAAACCCATGCTGTCTCTGATCTTGAAATCCAAGCGACTTTAGATGTTTAACAATCCTATTCTTTAACAAGGTTTCCATTATTTTTCCCACTACTGAAGTAAGACTTACTGATCTATAGTTGCCCGCCTCCTCCCTACTACCTTTCTTGTGAATGGGCACAACATTAGCTAATTTCCAATCTTCTGGAACTACTCCCGTTAACAATGATTGGTTAAATAAATCTGTTAACGCTTTTGCTAGTACACCACTAAGTTCTTTTATTAACTTTGGATGTATCCCATCAGGTCCCATCGACTTATTTGTCTTTACTTTAGACAGCTGAAGTAAAACCTCTTCCTCTGTAAACGTACATGCATCAAAAGACTCATTAGTCTTTTTCCCTAAATGAGGTCCCTTACCCTCATTTTCATTTGTAAAAACTGAACAAAAATATTCATTAAGGCAGTCTGCTAAGCCTTTATCCTCTTCTACATAGCATCCTTCTTTTGTTTTTAATCTAACTAATCCTTGTTTTACTTTCTTTTTCTCATTTATGTATCTAAAAAATGTTTTATCCCCCTTTTTCACTGACTGGGCTATAGTCTCTTCCGTGTGTGCTTTGGAAGCTCTTATAGCTTGCTTTGCCTCTTTCTGCCTACTCTTATAGATCTTTCTATCTTTCTCACTCTGAGTATTTTTATAATTACTAAATGCTAGCTTTTTATTTTTTACTATTTTAGCCACCTCTGCAGAGTACCACAGTGGTTTCTTAAATTTTTTGCTCTTACTGACAAGCCTTATGCAATTTTCTGTTGCCTTCAGTAGTGCAACTTTTAGATAATCCCATTTCTCCTGGACTCCATTTTAATTGCTCCAGTCTGATAATGACTCCTTTACACCTAATCTAATTTTAGAAAAGTCTGTTTTTCTAAAATCTAAAACTTTTGTTTTTGTGTGGTGTGACTGCGTCACTGTTCTTATATTAAACCACACTGTCTGGTGATCACTAGCTCCTAAACTTTCACCTACAGTAATATCTGATAGCAAATCTCCATTTGTGAACACTAAGTCTAGTATGGCCTGCTTTCGAGTTGGTTCCTCCACTACTTGTTTTAGAGATAATCCCAGTAGGGAGTTTAGGATATGCGTACTCCTGGCGCAAGTAGCTGTTTTGTATTTCCAGTTCACATCAGGAAGATTAAAGTCACCCATGATAATCACTTCTCCCTTCATTGTCATTTTAGCTATTTCCTCAACTAGAAGATTATCTAACTCCTCTATTTGTCCAGGGGGCCTATAAATCACACCTACCTGAGTTACCATATGATTACCAAATTCTAATGTAACCCAAACTGACTCTATGTTCGCCTCACTAACTTGTATTACGTTACATTTTAAGCTATCCCTCACATACAGGGCCACCCCTCCCCCTTTTTTACCTTCTCTGTCTTTTCTATATAAAGAGTACCCTGGTATTGATATGTCCCAGTCATGTTTTTCATTATACCATGTCTCAGTAACAGCCACTAAATCTACATTCTCAGTTGCCAATATTGCCACAAGTTCATGGATCTTATTCCCTAAACTGCGAGCATTTGTAGACATGACCCTAAGCTTATCATTTTTCAGCACACTGACTACAGGTAACTTCTGTCCCTTTTTTGGGGGGCAATTGGATTGATGTTTTATCGCCATTTTGCCCCCCTCTTTTAGTTTAAAAACCTCCTAGTAAAACCTCTGAACTGCTCACTGAGAACATTCGTTCCCTTTTGAGAAAGATGCAAACCATCTTTTTTGCACAGTTCCTTTCTATCCCATAGTGAACTTCCATGAGAAACAAAGCCAAATCCTTGCTTCCGACACCATTCTCCAAGCCACAAGTTGAAGTCCCTAATACGCATCCGTCTATCATTCTGAATGTTATGCACAGGCATAACTTCAGAAAAGGACAGTGTGGACACAACCTGCCGTATATCATTGGCAAGAACACGAAAAGCTTCCTTCACCTCTGAAACCTCATTGCAAGCCAAATCATTTGTCCCTAGATGAACCAGTACATCCAATTCTCCTTCCTGATTTGCTTGCTTAACAATATTAGAAATACGCCTCCTGTCTCTGCGAGCTGCTTTCTATCAGGCCTCACCTTCTACTTGCACACCTTAGCCACATAGGAAAGTGGTTCCTCAAACTCTGCGTCTGAGCCTTCCTCCACAACACCACTGCACTCTGAAAGTGCTGAAAATGAATTCTGGACAGCCACAGACTGCGGGACATGCCTTTTATCCACAACTCTAAGCCTACCAGATCCAACAGTAACCCACCTGCCATTCCTAGGAAGCCTCTGCGGCAATGGCCTCTGTGGCAGTGACTTTGCAACAGTCTTAGCCCGAGTTTGTTTTACAGATAAATTACAAATCTCGGACTTTAAAAATGCAATCTCCTGCTGCAATCTTGAGAACTGTCTACAGATTAGACAGCCTCCAAACCTCCAAAAAATGGAACGTGAAACAAATGCAGAACAATTATCACAGTAAACTAAATCTGCAATTTTAAGAATTTAAATCAAAAAGATCTTTTAGTTTTTCTTACCTCTTGTATACCTCAGACTACCTTTACTGAGAGGGTAGTGGATGAATGGAAAAGCCATCCAGCGGAAGTGGTAGAGGTAAACACAGTCAAGGATTTTAAGCATGCGTGGGTTAGGCACAATGGTTCTTATCTGCCGACACATTCTATGTTTCTTTGTTTCTATACACATATATGGTAATTCTATAGCTAAGCTTTTCATAGTCAATATACTTCTTATTTTAAAAATGTAGTGACAATAAGGACCCTCGAACTCCACCGTATTCCATGTACGATGCGGACCATATGTTGGATGTATATCTTATAAATTGAAGACAAAAGACCTCCTTCCAATACCATGGGATCTAATTAATGCCATAGGTTTAAGGAATGTATGAAGGATCACGTATTTCCTATGGTAATATCCCACTAAAATTTACCCTTAGAATATTTTTCATCCATAGCACACTAACCTTTATCAATTTTTTATTTTCCCACTTACATTGCCAGCTATTCATCAGGACCAAATCTATTTAATTCATAATTCTGATCTTGCCCCAATTTCATTAGTCTTTGATCTCTATTCCAAACATTGGTTCTCTCAATCAAAGTATGATATGGAAAACTGATAAAGCAGTATAAAGAGGCCATATCATTTCATATACGGCCAGATTCAAAAAGTCTGGCATCACAAACATAGTAGGGTTTAGACATGTGCATTCGTTTTCGGACGAATGCATTTTCGTCCGAAAATAGCATTTTCGTCCATTCGTCCGAAAAACTAATAACGAAAATGCTAAACTAACGAAAGACGTATGAACGAATGGTTAATAATTGAAAATCATTCGTCCATTCGTGCTATTGGCATTCTATAAACCGAAATAGAGTCGGTTTATAGAATACCAATAGCATTACAATGCTATTCTATAAATTGACCTATTCGTATGAATGGGGACTCTAGTTCGGTTTATAGAATACATAGAATTACATGTATTCTATAAGCCGAAAGTCTATTAACTGAAGGTCGTAATTCTATGCTATTCTAAAAACCGAAAGTCTATAAAACGAACGACCTTCGGTTTATAGACTTTCGGCTTATAAAATTCTTATGAATGGGGCTCTCATTCGGTTTATAGAAAGCCAATAGTATTACACGTATTCTATAAGCCGAAAGTCTGTAAACCGAACGTCGTTCAGTTTATAGACTTTCGGTTTATAGAATACATAGAATTACATGTATTCTATAAGCCGAAAGTCTTTCGTTGCAGTAATGAACAAAATTAGTTTTAGACTAAATAAATAACATTTTCGTCCGAATGGACAAAAACGAAACGAAAATTTTAGTTTTGCACATGTCTAGTAGGGTTCACTCAATATGCACCGATATTTAGCCTCAAAATGGTGTCTCCAAAGTCCGGAATAATTTGGGACACATCGGGAATCGAATTATGAGATTCCCAGTTTTCCCCGATGTGAGTCCAAATATGTCCGTAATTCGGACATCATAGTCTATTATCCACTGATAGTTTCCAAAATGAATGCAGCAGAAGAAATAGCCGAAAGAAATCCTAAATTCCATCGAAAACAAACAAACCTCCAAAGGAAATAAGCCAGATTCAAGAAATTGATAAAAATATTAAACCGCCAATCACTGTTGAGGAATGTGTGTATAAATACTGACCACATGGCAAGACCATTTTATAGCAAGATCTGCACATAGCAGGCATTACAATAAGACCTGCAAAAAGAGAAGTTACGGGCCAGTGGAGGGAGGTGGACAAGGACACTGGAAGCAGGAGAATGGGGAAGACACGATTTATGCCCAGAGTTTTTTGGAGAACCTGTCACTAGTGAGGAGCTGTGCAAGCACAACAGCTGGGTGATGGGGCAGCAAAATGATAAAACTAAAATTAATAAAAACAATATTCATTTATATGTATTTATTTGTGTCTCTCTTTTTTTCAGCTATGTCCACACCTCACACACCTCTACAGTTTAGGGTACCCTTTCAGTGGGATATGTTGATTGTACATCAATGTTGGCATCTACACTTTGGAAGTGAAATGGTTCATCACTACATATTGCATGTGGGTATGGGATGAACTTATCATACCAGTTTTTGCTGAAGATGAATATCCAGTGATTCCAAAAAATTATGAACCACACTGCACTCAATCAAGTGTTTATTTTCACCAAAGTGACAACGTTTCAACCCTATTGGGTCTTTGTCAGCTTTATTTGTTTTTATATGTTGAGTGCTAATAGACCTCATTTGTTTTTATATACATATTCAGAGATGTGATGCAAGCATAGAGCTAATATGACATGACTGGTATTGTTGTTCATCAACAGCTGTTATGTAATTGCAATCAAACATGCCCCAGTCAACAATACCAGTCATGTCATATTAGCTCTATGCTTGCATCAATTAACTGGTTGGAGGGGTATAGTTGTAGCTTAGTTATATCAATGGGGGGTTTGGGCATGGTTCTGTTGGGGGTAATTACACAATTAAAATTGCTAATGGTGAGAGCGAAGACATGACCATGAGAAGATTGCCATTTAACCGGCACTTAAGACACCTAACCAGCAGGCAATGAATACAGCTTTGCCAATATCCCTACAGGAGCTGAATTATGTGCTAGCCAGATCACCAGGTAAAGATTATTTACACAGAAAGTCCTACGTGTGATAGGTACATTGTAGGTTTCAATAGGTAACTGTCTAGTATGTGTACACAACATGGTTAGTTCTGGGGTTGTCTACTTGCTTTGATCTGCTTGGCTATCAGCAATGTTGTGATCTCAGGACCTCTTTGATCCACATCAGCACACATACATGTATCCACCGACCAGCCATAACATTATGACCACTGACAGATGGAAAGCCGGCGGAAGCAGTTTGATGCTTTGGGCAATATTCTACTGGGAAACCTTTGCTGCCATTTATGTGGCTGTTACTTTGATACGTACCAACTACCTAAGCATTGTTTATACACTGAGACCATATACACTGTAAAGATTTTGGTTAAGGAGTTAGTTGCAGGAAGATAACCCTTTCAAACACCACTGAACTTGGACACTGAATAGATACAGGATACCAAGGCAGGAGCAAGAGCAAGAGTACTTCAAGTTGAGGACGAGCCTGGCATAGAATGGTTAAACAAACAATCCATGGTCGAGGGCTACCAGAGCGCAATATAAGAGAGTCTAAGCAAAAGTTGAGGGCAGGCGGCTGGCATAGAATGGTCAAAAAGACGAACAGGAACAAAGAGGAACAGACAAACTGGGAAATAAACAAAAAGTCAAAGGGTCAATACCAGGAGAGCAAAACATTGTAGAGAGCACTATAACCACACACCACCAGGGCAACAGGAGGACTGAGCAATGATTAGCAGGCAGAGTTGACTTTTATGAAAAGTATAAAGCCACCCTGCTCTCCTAGAGAAGACAGTAATAATATAATGGAATAAAGTAATAATGATAGAGGTGGATAACACCTCCCACAAAGTCAATATGACAAAGAGAGGTAGGTGCCACCAGACCTAATAGAAACTACAAAAAAACCTCAGGACTGGGGTATCACAAGGAGATAGTCCCAGTGCTGAGAAAGCAGGTCTGTAACATAGGGCACTCACACCTTAAGCTGTGTACTCTAGGCACTAAAAAACCATACCCAAATGACAGGTACAAAAAATAATTTATTAAAGGTCCTTGGACATAAGTATTTCTGAATGGGAGTGTGTAAATATATATTGTACCCCATGTGCCATATAGGTAGTGATACAAAATATGTGCAGAATGTTAAAAAATCACAATGTAAATACATATAACATTAAAAGCAATAAACACACATGAATCCTGTGGAAAAAAAGGAGTTAAAGCTTTAATGAGTAAGCCCACAATCCACCAATGCGTTTCGTCTTTTGAGACTTTTTCAAAGGTATATTATACAGTCTAAAAAGACGAAATGTGTTGGTAAAAGTTTTGAACCTTCAAGGCATCCGTATCAGGGCTGCTGCTTTCTCCCGAAGGAGTTTTTTCTCACACAGCTGATCAACGAACATCTCTAGCGGGACTCAGGACGTCAGTTCAAGTGCACAGGACTGCACCTCCGTTCCCCAGTTTGTCTGATCAAGTTATTTTACGCAAATACAGCTACTTTATATATCTCTCTTTCGTGGATGTCATTTATTTGGAGGCATAGGCGTGGACAACAATTGAAATAATCCTGGTGACCACCACTTTAATTACAGACGCCTGCACAGTTGCTCCTACTAATAGAGGAGCTCCGTTTGTGAGTTGAATAACATTAGCTCATATCTTTTTCATTTATTGATTTAATTATTTTTTATACTGTATTGCACTAGATGTGTTATTTTCTGTTTACAGCATAACGTGGATACCAAGTGGACAGTATCAATTGGTGATATTTTTTCTTTTTATTGGATCTGTCACTTTGTAAATAATTTATTAATGCACTATGTATGGTATATAAACACGTTGGATTGTGTTACCTAAGATCACTTGGACCTTCAGGTCTGTGTATTTTATATTGCATCTTTTACACTTTATCATTGCACTTTTTCATTCTCTTATTTTTATTTCTTTGGCACAGAGTTATTTTCACTTGTGATAAATTGCACTTTATTGCATTATTTGCACAGTGTGTATTGCACTTTACTCTATTGTTTATACACATTTTATATTTCTTTTTATATTTGGTCATTACCTGGTTTTGCACCTTTGTGTATAGTGTATATTACTATACATTATTTTTATTACATTTTATTGTATTTTTTATTGAGTTATCCGGTTACATCGTACTGTGCGCCAGAGATCTTTTTCTTGTCTATTGTGTCCATACAGCCTTGTGTCTGTGTTTTATCTGGCAGCAGGTGCTGAGAGTAACAACAGCTTGAGAACAATACTGGACTGCTCGTCCATAACTCCTGTTTTTTCATAAATGGTTCAATATAAGAATTGTAAACAACTCCCCTTGTCTAGATACTAGATACTCATGACACCGATTAAGGGATTATTTATGTTATGTTACTACTGGCTTATTTGGAAAGATGTTGGGGAGTGGAAGGTACTCAAGATTGACTTTTGCGATATTTCTGTTGTGTAGGACCATTTTTATATTGTTTCATCTATTTAGTTTATTAAAATAAATGACTACTCTATCATGAAAGATATTATTTGATCTATTATAGGGTCTACTTAAAGTAGGGTCATCTCAATTCCCAGCAATTCTCTCTTTATTAAATAGACTTCTATTTTTCAGGTTTGTTATCCTTAGTCCTTTTGCACCTCTGCTGTATTCATATAAATTAAAAAGGAAGAGAAGCCAGGTATTCATAATAATTGTTTATTGTTTTGAACTCTATTCACACGTATTTTTACTGATTGATGACAAACTGTATTCTGCTCAATTTACTTATGTAATCACTTGTTTTTATGTTACTCATGTTATTTTATCATACTGTCAAGCAATATTTTTCTACTTTCCAATAAACAATATTTATATATACAAATGTCCCAAATGCTGCCTGATTCTAAAATACTCTATTGCTGATTTGTTAAACTTTGATCTGGATTAGTAGATTTACTTTTTTTTATATATTTTTTTTTGCCTTATAAAATTAAGGCTATGCTTTATTTTCTCTTGTTAAGTATTATATTTTAGTTCATTTACTTTTCTAAAGATAAGGTGATTAAGATGTGATGATAGGAATTGCACAAGTTCGGGGAATGCTTTGAATTACAACCTGTTTGTCAGTATATCTTCCAACAACTCAGTACCACACTATGCATATCTCTACAATGGGATCCTTGGGTTGCTCTTCTGAACTTCAAATATAGGAATGTAGCTCTCCCTTCGATAACTTACAATTGATATTTAGCATATACTTTGCGAACCAAATGTAAATTGCACATTAGTAAAATGTGTAGTGTCCATCCCAATTGAAATTTGACTCCAAAATTAGGTCAATTCTGACAATTATCTTTCAATATTGTCTTCTTGACTGGCAACCTTTGAACCTTTCTCTAACCTCACATACTCCTGTAAATATTGTACAGTCTCTACTTTGAGTGGTCTTGCTCCTTATGAAGTGTATGTATAGTATATTCATGGATAAAATACTAGCTTAACGTAGTACTAACATTTTTTTCTCTCCCCACTTTTTCCCCTTTTCATTTGTCTTCCTTCTTTTCTTGTCTTTCATTCCTTTTTGAACAATAACGACAATATCTATTCATACTTAATTATTTGCTGCACTTAACAGATATGCTCTCTTTTCCTTTTTGAAATTGTTTGATGAACATACTCTATGCCACTGCATTGCCTAAATATTTTTTTCATACTCTTAATAAGCTTCAGTTATAAAACATTTTTATTATTTTTGAAAGTTAAAAAGTGTTAATGTGTTGACATGCAGCAGTGTTACACTTAGTAAAAGTTTAATCAAGAACAACGTGTTATGCCAATCATTCAACCTGGTACATCAGTACATTCTGTTGACTAAGAGATAGCTTTACTTTAAAAAACAAACAAAAAAACACTGCCACCAGTCAAGTAATATGGCTTTATTTATTGCATAAATAACATCTTTACCTTGCTGTGCATGTGAATTATTATGGGTGAGCATAAATTTTAATATGCATGCATATGTTTGGAGCTACCCTCCCTCACACCCTCCATCATATGGTTATGCACAAATAATACTGGAAAGCAGTTTAAAAAAAAATGTAAACCCTTATTTCCAAAGCAGTGACGCTTTTTTCTCCTATACATTATGTCATAGGAAGGGAACTAGACATGTGGATGCTTTCCTAGATAGAGATTCAATTACATGCCTGACTCATGTACAGTGTAAAGCTAAATATCCAGAAATAACAATATTTTTTCAAACTGGTAGCTAAATAAATTGAGAACACGATTTATGAACCTGTGGTCACTCCTTTGTCCTTTTGTACAATTCATGAACCTGACTGGGATAATCCCTTATACGCACCAATCCCTCATATACCACCAGGGCCGGACTGGAAGAAAAATTCGGCCCGGGCATTTTTTTTATCACAGCGGCCCACTAAGAAGGCGGCGGGACAGAGGAGGTGTGTGTTGTCATCCCCAATGACAAACACGCTCCCTCTCAAAGTGAGCATGTTGGTTCAATGCTCGTCCAGGGCAGACCATGCGCAGAGCTCTGCTGAAGAGCTTTAGCATGAGAAAAAAGCCCTGTATTTGTTCTGCACAGTGCAAGCAAATTTAATAACATGCTTGCACTGTGTTTCCTTGCAACTTGTCTCTGGTGTCTCTATAAATGGATACCAGGAGACAAAAATGCCAGGAAAGAGTATTGAGCATGTGTTTGGAGCCTGCTTGTGGGATTGCGTGTGTGTAGAGTGAGCTGATTGTGGTGTGGTATTGTGTAATAAGGTCGGTTTTAGTTGTGTTGTGTTTGTGGTGTAATGTGATGCATATGTGGCTAGGGGCTGTAGAGAATGTGTGTATAGGGGATATAGCAGTGTGTGAGTGCTGTGTGTGAGAGTGCTGTGTATGATGTGTGTGAGAGTGCTGTGTGTGAGAGTGCAAGAGTGCTGAATGTGCTGTGTGTGAGAGTGCTGTCTATGATGTGTGTGAGAGTGCTGTGTGTGAGAGTGCTGTGTGTGAGAATGCCGTGTGTGAGAATGCTGTTTGTGAGAATGCCGTGTGTGAGAGTGCTATGTGTGATGTGTGTGTGATGGGTGTGAGAGTGCTGTGTGTGATGGGTGTGAGAGTGCTGTGTGTGATGGGTGTGAGAGTGCTGTGTGTGATGGGTGTGAGAATTCTATGTGTGATGGGTGTGAGAGTGCTGTATGTGAGAATGCTGTGTGTGAGAATGCTGTGTGTGATGGGTGTGAGTGCTGGGTGTGAGAGTGCTGGGTGTGAGAGTGCTGTGTGTGTGAGAGTGCTGTGTGTGTGAGAGTGCTGTGTGTAAGAGTGCTGTGTGTGAGAGAGTGCTGTGTGTGTGAGAGTGCTGTGTGTGAGAGTGCTGTGTGTGTGAGTGCTGTGTGTGAGAGTGCTGTGTGTGAGAGTGCTGTGTGTGATGGGTGTAAGAGTGCTGTGTGTGAGAGTGCTGTGTGTGAGAGTGCTGTGTGTGATGGGTGTGAGAGTGCTGTGTGTGAGAGTGCTGTGTGTGATGGGTGTGAGAGTGCTGTATAAATGTTAGAATGGATTGTGTGTGTGTGTAGGGGGGGGGGGTAAATAAACAAATAAAATAACAGGCATTATGTCCCCCCCTCCCTTCTTACCTTTAGCCTGGGAGGGGGGGACCGGCACACTGGTACCTGGGACTGGGAGGCGAGGTGGCGGTGTTCCCTGGTGGTCCTCGTGGTGAGTGAACTCTAGCCTGCGGGCTAGAGTTCACTCTCGCGAGATCCGGTCGTTGCCATGGATCTCGCAAGAGGAACCCGGTGGAGCTGCAAGTTAGAGCTCCGCCGGGTCCTCTCTCCAGGCTGGCTGTCTCCCTCCCTCTCTCCCCGCCGGCGGCTGCATTTGACAGCATGTGGGCCGGTGAGGGAGATCTTTGATCTCCTCACCGGCCCTTCATGGAAAACAGCGGGCCCTGCATAGACCAGCAGGGGAGATCCTGGGACCCAGAGGCCGTTGCTGGGACCTATCCTGTCGGCCTCGGCCCATAGCCACCGCGGCCCACCGGGCATTTGCCCGGTGTGCCCGATGGCCAGTCCGGGCCTGTATACCACACATTCTATAACACATATATATGGCTTCATTCTTAAAAAGCTAGCACCTATGAAATCAATGGTCTACACACTTGGACAACACAAACTCCAACCTTATATTATAAAGCAGCATATGACACCTCCACTAAACTGATTAAGATACTTCCAGATGCCATATAATCAGACATGCACATCAAAAATGTCCATTATGCCTATATATCACACCTGAAGCAACATCGCATGGGAAGTAGATAGCTCTGAGAAGTAGATAGCTGCCCTAAATGTACTGCCCCAGCAGTGGATCTCTTCCACTAGTTTTGGACATGTTCTGACATAGTTTCATTTTGAAAGGTGATCACGATTCTAGGCAAAAGACCTAAATATCTTACAGGGCAGGGCCGGACTGGGAACAAAAACCAGCCCTGGAAATATTTGTATATCAGCCCCATAGCATTGCGTCAATAGATTATTGTTTAGAAATAGGAAAAACATGCATTTTTACGCACATTTGAAGTTATAGTTAAGACTGATATATACACCACAGGGCAATACATAGCCCCCAGTATGTACACAAGGTTACATGTATTGCCCTGTGCATGGGGTATATTCCAGGATAGTGTGTGAGATATAACTTTGTGTACATACTGGAGCATATATTGCCCTGTGAAGGGGTATATATCAGTGCATGAGCTATAACCTTGCGTACATGCTGCGTGTAAATATAGACTTATCTCAGCATCCAAATTGCACTGACATGGTGTGCCCCAGCACCCAGGACTTTCCCCAGCACCTAGATTGAACTCACATCACTTGCTCCTGCATCCAGAATTTGACCCAGCACTAATATTGCACTCACAGGACTTATCCTAGCACCATGGAGGAATTACCCTAGCATGCAGATGGACACCCAATCAATGGTGCATGCAGGAGAGAAAAGGTGCCAGATATGACATGTCGTGCCCTGCATATTTTGCCACCATTGGTTGATCCTACCCTCAACAACAAATACAGTGTCTCACACGTACAGTCACACACATACACAGTCACATATACACACTGACATACATAAACATTCACAGTTGTCATAATAGAGCTACAAAATCAATAGAGCTGTCAAGAGCAAGTCCCCTGCTCTTTTTATTTCCCGGGAAGCACTGTGATATACTTATTTATTACACTCTGCCGCTCTCTCACACACCTGCACTCTGACGCTCACTCACATACACTGCCACTCATACATGCACCTGCACTCTGACCCTCACTCACACACACACATACACTGCCACTCACACACATACACTGCCACACACATACACTCACTCATACATTGCCACTCACTCTCAGTCCCATGTTTACACTCTGATATTCACTCATGTATGTATTTTCTCCCCCCACCCCTATCATCTCTTCCTTCCCCTGTATGTATATTTTTCTCCCCTTAACCCTGTCATCTCTTACCCCCTGTAGATATAATTTTCTTCCCCCACCCCTGTTATCTCTTACCCCCTGTATATATTTTTTTCTTTCCCCACCCCTGTCAACTCTTACCCCCTTTATATATAATTGTATTCCCCCCTCCCCTGTCATCTCTTACCCCCTTTATATATAATTGTGTTCCCCCACCCCGTCATCTCTTACCCCCTTTATATATAATTGTATTCCCCCACCCCTGTCATCGCTTAGCCCCTTTATATATAATTGTATTCCCCCACCCCTGTCATTTCTTACCCCCTGTATTTATAATTGTATTCCCCCCCCCCCCAGTCATCTCTTACCCCCTGTAGATATATTTATCTTCCCCCACCCCAATCATCAATTTTCCAATCGGCTCTTTGTCTTTTTTCCCCCATTATATTTTATTCCCCTTTAATCCCCCTTGCCCTTCTCCCTAAACTCCCAAACACTAGTTATATCTTCTTACCTTCTATTTCATGCATCACAGGCTGTGGACGCACGTGAAGAGTGGTGCTCCTGCCGCAGCGTCTTTTAACAGCCGCGGCCGAACGTCTTAAAGCGGCCTTGGCCTTAAAGCGGCTGCATACTTAAAGCAGCCCCAGGGCCGGTGGCCCACCGGGAAATTTCCCGGTATCCCGGTAGGCCAGTCCGGCCCTTTTACAGGGCATGTCACTCCTGAAACCTGCCAGACTATTTGGATCTGGACTGCCCTCATGGGTGGGACCAGTCTGATATGCTAATGGAGAGGTTTCCTCTGTAATGGTACAAGCGAGCAAAAAACGGTGATTCCTCAGGTTACATCCTGTAGGGTCGGCTATTTCAGCTTTTGCCCATTCTCGCTGAGAGGGGTCCCACATCTTTGTTTCCCTCTCCTGAAATGGGAAATATTGGAAATAAAAGCTTTGGCCCAAAAAAGTTACATCCTGTTCCTCCCTCAACTACTCTTTTACCTAATAATATATCACTGGCATTTAAAATACATTGGAAAGTGGTTAGAAACCACTTTCAATGAAGATATTTTAATGAAATATTTTTTGCTACATGAACTGAAACATATACAATGAGAGATAAATTATAAGGAGTTTTTAAAAAGATACAATTTTGAATGGTCACTTCCATTGGTTCATGGATTTTAAAGGTTTAAAACAATTATTTGCCCCCTCCAGGCTGTATATGCATCACTTTGGACAACATATTGGCAATTCTGATATTTTAGTATTGAACCATATGAGTATATACTAGTTTAGGTAGCTGGTAGCTTTAGTTTTTTTCTTTTTGTTGACAACAAACTTGATTTTGATGCTTTTAGGGACTATGTTTTTTTCTCCCATTAAATACTGCACATTGTCCCTAAATGACACAGCCATTTTGACTTAAATGTGAAGAATAACATCACTACCAGTTGTGCTTTTAATTTTATTTATTTAGAAAGTGTTTTACCAGGAAGAATATATTGAGATTTCTCTCATTTTCAAGTATGTCCTGGGGACCCAGTCCAGAATGGAATTACGGAGTTACACATTTAACAGTAGATTAGAAATACATACATACATATATTTAAACAAGTTGGAAGGAGAAAATACAGGGTAAATTATTATTGATAATAAAAAAGTAACAACATTTACAGAATACAAAGGAATTTGTAAACTAATAACAGGTACAATCTGTTTTGAGGATTTGGGAAACACTCATTTTCAGGGATTTTAGACTAGATGATGATTTGGCAGAAACAGGAAGTCTATACCACATATGAAGAGCACTGAAAGAGAACACATCTCGACCTGCTTCCTTTTTGAAGTGAGGACACTTTTTGGAAAAAAGTTAATTTGTCAATTATTTACATGCTCTTCTTTTCAGGGATATGTTACTGTAAGTTCTTCAGCTCCAGTGGTGCTACTCCCATTGTGCTACTCTGAGCATCTATTTATTCTATTTTTCCCTCAGATTTCATTTCAAATGTCAAATTTGTATTTATGGTTTATGCCAATGGGAAAAAAAACCCTCATGGCATTACAGATTGTTTTACAACCTATATAAAACTGATGTATCACGACCTGGAAGAAAAATGTAATAGCTACTTATTATAATTGCAAAATAGAAATGTAAAATTGAGTCATGCACAGCTTACTGCATTGTAATAAGCTAACACCTGGATGTGATATTGTCTTGTAAATCCAACTTGTGGTTGGATATAGGTCAAAATCAAACAGTAGTCACAAAATGTAATAGGTATGTGGTTAAGAGTTATTATATTATACGTTTATTTAGGTTCTGGTCTTTGTTGCTGCACTGTGTTTTATTTTGGCCTGCTAAATTTCCTGGCAAAAGAGTAGATAATTCTTGGCCTACTCACAGAATCCATAGTTCTGCAGCTAGAACTTCATTGATTTTCTCTCCACACGACTGATAACCTAAGAGAGAGAGAGGGTGAAAGAAGGGCTCAGTCAAACAGTAGAGACTTGAAACTTGTTTATTGACTGTATGCTCTGGCAGCAGCAGATCTCTCTTCTTCATCGTGGTAATCTATTGAGCTAATTTACTAATCTCCAGAGCAAATGTCAACACATGATGAAATGTGTTCAAATGTGATTTCACACAGGCAAAGAGCTTGAAACAGAAAGTTGTAGATAATATGTAATATCATACTCTGTATCGGTGGTAAAAATAAATAAATAACATCAACCTTTCCTTTAACTAAACAACGCAAGTGCTAAGCCACTCAAAATGAACATTACAAAACTGTCATGGTAAATATATTTTGATATTTCTCACACAAGATATTAATGGAATTATTGTGCTTGTCTTTCTTATTTTATCATTATATCTTGTGTGTAAGAAACTCTACTGGGAATATAAATTATGAATTAGCTATGGTTCCAAGTTATAATTTGCTTAGATATATAAATGACAATAAAGATGCAGTTACTTCTGCTATGGCACTGAAGAAATGGCATTTAGCTATCTGATTTATTTATTTTTTCGTTTTTTTATTAATTATTTAAACACAAAGGAAAGTCGTTAAGAGCATGTTTTGTAGTGTTAGTTTTTAATCAACAAATGCATTTGCAAAAGGTTACAATCCGTTTCTACACCCTAAATGTTAGATTGCTTAGTTTTGACTAATTTAAATAATCTTTTTTTTTTTTTTTTAAATAAAATCTGAATAATGAGTTTTGTATCCATGGTTGCATGTTTATATCCCCCTATGAACACATATAATTCCCTCAGCTTGTAAATCCAACACCTTGTGTAACCAGCATTCTACTTCTGCACTTGGACTTGGATTAACAGTTCCAATTCTGAGATGATATGCAAGTGTAAATTGTATAGTATGTGTTAATTAATATTATATGTGTTAATTGGTTGATTTTCCAAAAATAATAAAATGAGTTGTAAAATACTAATACTGGGTTCGTCCTTTGTCCTCTCTACAATGTTACATTTAACCAGTGTCAGGGTGGACTGGTACGAGATGAAAAATGATATTTTTTTATTGCTCTTTTTAAGAATTTAGGCTATCATAACTTTCTTCCACAGGCAATGGTTCAATAATAAATGTATATTTCCTGCTCTCATTCTGAATGCTGTTTGTTCAGTTTTCTTTTTGTTACTACATATTGTACTGGAATGAAGGCCTGAACATCGGAAGTGGGAATGAAAATATGGATCTGGTCTGCAAAATTGTGTGTGGATAATGCACGTAATTATTATAAAAACCAAAACAATAGGATGCTGTTATGCATTTGCCTCAGAATATACCTAAACTTCTCAAAGTGTTGTATCATAACAATTATTGGCGTGAGAGGCCTGCTTGCCTGCTATATTTTCCAGGTGTGCCCTGACCCTTTCAGTCTCTTTCATTACTAAAGCCTGGTGCTACTGAATATTTAAAATGACTTCAATAGAGTTTTATTCAAGATAGATCCATACAGCTGGAGTCGTTAAATCTGAACACAATACAATTATCTGTTGATTTTCGCAACTTCATCAACAAATCAATGTTTTATAGGCAATGAACATTGGCTTGTATTGGAGAAATCTTTAGAAGTATATATTCCTAATATAGAAGATGGTTTATTGGCAGCACAATGGAATACTTCGATTATACTAGTGAGCAGTGCTGTATTTACCGCGAGGCATCCTAGGCGGATGCCTATGGCGGCAAATTGTGGGGGGCGGCAGCGCCCCCCAGCACTGGAAAAAAAAAAAAAATCCGTCCCTTTAAAAAAAAAAAAAAACCCCCACCGCGCTTGCAGGCAGAGACAGAGGTGAGAGGGGATCGGAAGATCCCCCCTCACCATCGCTCTGCCTGCCAGGCTGCACAGGGAGCCGAACAGGCAGCACAGAGAAACCTCCGTGCTGCCTGTTCAGCTCCCCGTGCAGTGTGCCGACACGGAAGTGCCGACAGTCACGTGACGGGCGCGCTGACGTCATACGCGCGCCCGGTCACGTGACCTGTCGGCACAATCGCCGGGAAGCCGAACAGGCAGCATGGAGGGCAGCATGTGTGTGACTGAGTGTGATGGGAGTCAGAGTGTGTGTGTGTGACTGAGTGTGATGGGAGTCAGAGTGTGTGTGATGGGAGACTGTGTGTGACTGAGTGTGATGGGAGTCAGAGTGTGTGTGATGGGAGACTGTGTGTGACTGAGTGTGATGGGAGTCAGAGTGTGTGTGATGGGAGACAGTGTGTGTGACTGAGTGTGATGGGAGTCAGAGTGTGTGTGATGGGAGACAGTGTGTGTGACTGTGTGTGATGGGAGTCAGAGTGTGTGTGATGGGAGACAGTGTGTGTGTCTGAGTGTGATGGGAGTCAGAGTGTGTGTGATGGGAGACAGTGTGTGTGACTGAGTGTGATGGGAGTCAGAGTGTGTGTGATGGGAGACAGTGTGTGTGACTGAGTGTGATGGGAGTCAGAGTGTGTGTGATGGGAGACAGTGTCTGTGACTGTGTATGATGGGAGTCAGAGTGTGTGTGTGATGGGAGACAGTGTGTGTGACTGAGTGTGATGGGAGTCAGAGTGTGTGTGATGGGAGACTGTGTGTGACTGAGTGTGATGGGAGTCAGAGTGTGTGATGGGAGACTGTGTGTGACTGAGTGTGATGGGAGTCAGAGTGTGTGTGATGGGAGACTGTGTGTGACTGAGTGTGATGGAAGTCAGAGTGTGTGTGATGGGAGACAGTGTGTGTGACTGAGTGTGATGGGAGTCAGAGTGTGTGTGATGGGAGACAGTGTGTGTGACTGAGTGTGATGGGAGTCAGAGTGTGTGTGATGGGAGACAGTGTGTGTGACTGAGTGTGATGGGAGTCAGAGTGTGTGTGATGGGAGACTGTGTGTGACTGAGTGTGATGGGAGTCAGAGTGTGCGTGATGGGAGTAGGAGTGTGTGACTGAGTGTGATGGGAGTAGGAGTGTGTGACTGAGTGTGATGGGAGTGTGAGCTTGATGTGAGTCTGAATGATGGGGCATGTCTTAGGTGTGTAACGTGGGTGTGCAGCTTGGGTAGGGGGGTGCCCGGATTTTGTCTGCCTAGGGCAGCACAAAATCAAGATACACCACTGCTAGTGAGGGAAAGACATTTACTACTTAAGACATAAACAAGTGGACCGAAGCAAGAGGGAGGGTTGGTACTTTCAGCATCTCCAGGTTGAAAGCTATATTAACCGCTTTGTGACACAAAGGTGCTTGCATCCCAGATGACGCAACACCAAAACGTAACTTTTTGTTCCTGTCCACTGATCACAAGGATATTGCCAAAATATCGCAATAACTCCCAACGTCATGTGTGACGTCATGGAGGCATGCCTGAACCTGGAAGTTCGGGGCACTGCGCGATTTGGATAAATGTAGCTGTGCTCGCTTTGAGCATCGGCTACATTTTCCCTGTCTGACTGAGGCCACTCAAAGTGACAGTCCCTGCAGTGGGGCACAGCTCATCGCAGGGAAACGCGATGAGCTTTTAATCGCAGGGCGTTCTATGCCGTCCTAGCGTCTTTTGGGACCTGTAAAATTAGGACGGCATAGAGCGTCCTAGCGTCACGAAGGGGTTAATACATACATGGATTACAATGACGTTTTCTCCCCCATTTAATCTAAATATTGTTAGTAGAACATATCGACCAACACAATACCACAAAAGTATGGATATTTGGAAGGACAACCAGGGTTTGAAACAGTAACCCTAAGACTAAAGGGATTAATTACTGTATTAAATATTCAACAAAGAAGAATAATGCAAATACATTATTTCTATTTTAAATACATAAAATAGTATATCTTCAAATTTATTTCATATGAAAGTATAAAACAGAAATGGAAAGCACTGTGGATAATGTGTAAATGAAATCATTAAGCATACACACATACAATAGGTAAACATAAGCTAAGATATGGTTCCTTAGCCTCCAATTTGTATAAAATAACAAAAATATTGAAATAGTTTGAAACAAAATGATTGCATGTAGTACTGAATCATCATGTTAATTAAAAACAATCGTCACTATCCTAATTAATGCCTAAATGTTGAAATGTTTGCATAATTTTTTCATGTTTGTTTAGTGGTAATAAATTGGTGATTTTTCCAAGCAAATTTACAAAGAGCTATTTAAGTGTTCTGTTTAGCATTTGCTATTTTCTGTCTTTTGAGATACAACCCATTTTTGCATGAGCATTGCTAACAAGAATATCTCATTCATCATTTTATGTGTATTATTGCTTTTACCAGGTAAATGTCTAATTTGAAAACTCTTGTGAAATGGTACATTACCCCAAACAAATTATACCACATGCACATCATACCCATGAAAGATTGCTGGAAACAATGCGGGTTTGTAGGCACCTACCGTATTTGCTCGATTATAAGATGACCCTGATTATAAGACGACCCCCCAAACTTTGGATATTCCATTAGGAAAAAAACTAAAAGCCTGAATATAAGACTAACCTATTGGAAAAAAGTTCAACTTGTATATATTCACATGTAAATTGCTTTTTTAATAAAAAATTATGATATAAAAAAATGCATTTCTTGTTTTTATTTCCTTTTATGTGCCAATGCTGCCTCCCTCTTTCCCTTGCCCCCAGCTTTCTCTCTCCCCCCTCGCTCCCCTTGTCTACCCCCCTTGTTTCTCTCTTCCCCACCCTCCATCCCCTTGTCTCTGTCTCTTCCCCCCATCCCTCCCCTTGTCTCTTCCCCCCATCCCTCCCCTTGTCTCTTCCCACCCATCCCTCCCCTTGTCTCTGTTCCCCCTCCCTCCCCTAGTTGCTCAGGTCCCCCCTCCCTCCCTCCCTCCCCTTGTTGCTCTGGTCCCCCCTCCCCCTGTTGCTCTGGTTCCCCCCTCCCTCCCCCCCACCTGTTTCATAATCCTTGGTGGCTAGTGGGGGCAGCCGGGGGATGTCTGCACGATACGTGCAGACATCCTCCATGCTGCCCGAAACCTCCGTCTATTATGACGGACATCCCCCAGCTGCCCGATTCACCCTGGTGGCTAGTGGGGCAGCAGAGGATGTCTGCGCGATGAGCGCAGACCTCCCCTGCTGCCGCCTGGCACGACCGCCGGGACTTCTGTGACGAAGCCGAAAGAACCGGCTCATCGTGCAGACATCCCCTGCTGTTAGAGAGGGGGATCCAGGTCCCCTGCAGCTCTGCTGGGGACCTGGATCCATGTCTTATAATCTGACCTCGATTTGAGGTCAGATTATAAGACGACCTCGATTATAAGATATAAAAAAAATTCGGAAAAAAACCTTGTCTTATAATCGAGCAAAAACGGTATTACCATGTCTGGTGGACCTTCCCCAAAAGCCAAATCTATTGGAAAATAATCAAAATCATTGTTACTAGAATTTTCCAAAAAACATTTTTACTTCCTCGATGGACCATGATTCTCTCTAAACCACAAGACTAATTCACTAGGGCAGAAAAGGCATTCATTTTCAAAATTGCTTTGGCAGCCAGAGGAGCTCTTGCTCAAGTTTTGAAACAACTTGAAATCCTGCCTCCAACCAAAATATTTCAGCTTATTTCCAGAGTACTAGAACAAATCTGGTTCCCATTGCTGGAATGATTCTCCAGTAAATTGATTTTAAACCCCATTCACCTCCCATTAACATTAGATTATCTTTTACAGTGGCCACTACCCTATGCGTCCACACTCCTCCCCCTCTCTTCCCCACTTATCTTTTCATCTCCTTATTTAGTTATTATATCTGAATGAATATAACTGGATACTTAAATCCTAAAAGTGTACACATTATAAAGTATACAATGGAGCTGTAGCAGTTGTATAATCTGAGATATTTCTTTTATTTTCGCTACTGTTATCTACTCAGTTTTAATGTAACATACTCATAGGCATTACAAATTATGAAAAATAAAGAGTATAAAAAAATATTGTCTCATTTGAAAATTAACCAGAAAGTCCCCATAATCCCAATTTAGCTATATCCTTTTGACTGCCTGCCCATAGCAATGTTCATGGTACTGAACAAAGAAGCACACAATAAATAGAAGGCATGACTTGTGATAGCAAATAAGAAACAGTTAATAATTTAACTCACTTTGAAATTTATTTACTATGGTATGATGTCAAGGAGGAAAAAAACAAAAAATGTAAAATATGGTTGCAATGTTTATTTTTCAAATGCTGCACATGAAGACTAGACCTTTATCCTCTCTGTCCATTCACACATTTGTACATAGACCTTAAATATTATTTATTAAACCAAACAATTATTTTATACATATTTATAGGCATATCTCCCTGTTTTAAATATGTACAATATAAGAATCTATTTAGCAGGTTATTTTGTATTAGCATTGTAAATCATATATTATTTTTTTATTATTATTTTTATAGTAAATTATTAGATCAAAATGATGGTATCTTATGAAAGATTCATAAGAATCTTCCTTCCTATGCCAATAAAAAAAAAAACAATCTATAGTTTGTGTGTGAAAGAGGGAAAATTAGTCAAAGAAGTGTAAAAACAGCCATTGTCCAGAATGACCAAAAATGCTCTTGAAGTTCGGTCCCTATGGGGTTAAAAGAAGACTTGGAAGAAATCATTTCTTGAAGTTGCTGCTTCACTAAATTGGTCAATGGATTATAACTTGCTCCTAGTTGTGTAATATTTAATAATCATCTAATGTAGGAGAATGGAAATTAATTGTATATCTGAATGAAAATTTTAGGTAGAATGTGGATCAGAAGTGTGGACAGTTATAAATAAGGAAGGGGAAGTACAAGATTGGGAGCCCTTGTGAAGTTGCACATTATATTGGTGCTGGAACAAAAGGGGACATTGAACATATTGGATATTTAGCAAGTTTATTGTTCCAGCACATTGTACCAGTGCAAAAGTTACCTTTGCCACTATGCCATTCTGTTACTTTGTGCCACAATGTAATTACATGACCCACTATTGTGTCATATTAAAAAAGCTAATCTGGCATCCTTCACCTTTCTAGCTTGATCCTCATTTTCCTACAGAACACCACAATTATGGAATAACCTTACGGACACCATCAAATATTCTCCAGTGTTTAATCCCACAAGAGTTCTGTAAATATACCTCAATACAGAATGCACCTATAAGGTTGATTGTAGTTCACTTGTTTTGTTTTACCTGTTTATGTACTGTGTTAAATTTGTATATTTTAGTATTATTTATTTTTATTAGTATTATTTTGTAATCTGTTGCAACAAATGAAAATCTGGTAAAATATTTATAATACTTATAAATAAATGTATTTGTTTTAAAGGTTTATTCCTTCTTTAATAGCGACTTGGACCCTGGCACCTGAGATCGGTCTGGCAGAGCTCCCTAGGTTCACACCTATAATTCAAAAATGTTCATCATACCTATTGCCTATGTAATGTTTCTGTATATCATTTTTATGTATTTTAAAATCAGTGTAGCTTGGCTCATGGAATGTTAATATCCACCTGTTTCAAACTTCTCCCAAAAAGGGGATTGGCAAAGAAACAGGTGCCAAACTTGCCAACTGCTTATCAATTCTTAAATTTGAATAAGTAATTGATAATTTCAATGGGTTAAACACCACTGGATGACTCAACTAAGGGTAGAAATACAAACATAAGGAACCAGTCCATAATACCCAACTATTTCCAGTTTGACCTAAAAAGGGGATGGATGGGGAACTAGATGCAAACCCTGCCAACTGATAATAATTTCTTCAATTTGAATAAGTTACTGATGATTTCAAGTTGTTAAAAGCCATTAGGCTACTCACATAAGGGTCGAAATACAAAGCGGACCCCTACAAAACCTTCATGTTTTCAGCCTGGTGCAAAAAGGTTATGAGCAATAAAACAGTTGTCAGCCTTACCAACTTCTTACATTTTCTTTTATTTTAATAAGTAACGGATGAGTACTTATCCGTACCAAAAGGAAATAAACAAGAAAATCCATGTCAACCTTGCAAATGACTCATATTTAGTTTGAATAAGTAACTGATGATTTCAAGTTGTTAAAAACCATTAGGCCACTCACCTAAGGGTGGAAATACAAAGAGTAAGGACAACTACATAATACCCACCCTTTTCCAGTCTGGTCCAAAAAGGGGATGGGCAAGAAAACTGTGTCAACCTCTCCAACTGCTTATATTTGCTTTAATTTGAATAAGTAACTGATGGTTGCAAGAGGTTAAAAACACATGGGCCACTCACTTAAGAGTGGAAATATAAAGTGTAAGCACTCCTACATAAAACCCACATTTTTCCAGCCTGGCCCAAAGAGAGAATTGGCAAGAAAACAACTGCCAACCTTGCCAACTGCTTTTGTTTTCTTCAACAGATTATTTCAAAGGGTTAAAGGCCATTGGGTCACTCGCCTAATGGTGGAAATACTAAATGGTGGAAATAAAATATATGCAGAACTTTGTGGCCAAAGTAATTGGTTGAATTACTGAATGATTCGTGGCATATTGATATCATATTGGAAGAAAAAGTTTTAGCTACAAATATTCCCCAATGTGACCCCATTAAATATATTGGGAGCCAGGACTAAGTGGCCATCCAGCCATTATTTTTGTGACAGGCCGGCTTGAAGCACAGTCTAAAGACATAAAAACATGGCCGCTAAATTTTACAAGCAACCACAGGTATGAGTGACTGAATGAGTGTGTATATATGGCTGTGTGTGAGGCTCTGCATGTATGACTCTGTATGTGTGTATAAATATTGTGCATCTGTGACACGAGTGCCTGCATGAGTGTGAATATGGGATTGGACTTGTGACTGTACATGACACTACATGTGTGTGTATACACTATATTGAAAGTATCAGGACACACTTGTTAATTATTAAATGCAGGTGTTTCAGTGAGATCAGTGGGGTATAAAATGAAGCACCTAGCCATGCATTCTGCAGATACATACATTTGTGGAAAAAGAACTGAAGAGCTTAGTGAATTCAAGCACGGTACTGTGGTATGATGCCACATTTTGCAATAAGTCAGTTCATAAAATTTAATCTCTGCTAGATATTCCATAGTTAACTGTAACTAGTATTATTGAAAAGTGAAAGGGTTTAGGAACAGCAGCAACTCAGCCACGAAGTGGAAGACCACATAAAGTTACAGAGCAGGGTCACTGAGTGCTGAAGTACATGGTGTGTAAAAGTCATCAATGCTCTGTTGATTCCATAGCTGAAGAGTTCAGACTTCCACTGGTATTAATATGAGTACAACAACTGTGTGGATGGAGCTTCAGGGAATGGGTTTCCATGGCCGAGCAGATGCATATATGATGCATATATATATTACCAAGTACATTATTAAATGTTGAATCAACACTAGTGATGTAAAGCATAGCACCACTGGACTCCAGAGCGGAGGAAATGTGTTCTGTGGAGTGATGAATCAGGCTTTACTGTTCTGTGGTCTGATGGATGAGTCTGGCTTTGACAGATACTGGGAGTATGTTATCTGCATTGTGTCAACTGTAAAGTTTAGTGGAGGAGGGAAAGGACAATGGGAAAAAATTGTCACAGAAACACTCCAAAACCATGTGGAAAGCCTTTCCAGAAGAGTGGAAGCTGTTATATGTGACCAACTACATATCAATGTCTATGGGACTATTCATTAAAAGGTGAGTTGCAGGTGAATTTAGGTGAAATTTGGTGAGATGAACATTTATGGAAACAGTATTCCATGATGGCATTGGCCTCGTTAAGCAGGATAATGCGCCCTTCCACAAATAAAAAGTGGCTCAGGAAAGGTTTGAGGAACACAACAACAAGTTCACGGTGTTGACTTGGCCTCTAAATTCCCCAGATTACAATCCGATCGAGCACCTGTGGGATGAGCTGGTCAAACAAGTCCGATCCATGGAGGCCCCACCTCGCAACTTACAAGACTTGAAGGATCTGCTGCTACTGGTCTTGTTGCAGATACCACAGCACACCTTCAGAGGTCTAGTGGAGTCCATCCCCCGATGGGTCAGGACTGTTCTTGTGTCAAAAGGGGACCTAATAAACATTGTGCTGCCTGGGTCCAAGGATGAAATGCTGCTTTCTCACTAAAACCATGCCCACATATATCATATTAAATCATGCTAATTAAACCTAAAATGTAACTTATACCATAGTTAGCTTACACTCTAATGTAATTCATTTTTCAAGATAAGCTTGCATTCTAATGTAATTCAGTTTGTCAAAAAAGTTCACACTCTAATGCAATTCAGTTTGCCAATAAAACTTGCACTCATTTGCAGTCTGTGCCATCTTTTTTCCCAAACAGCTTGTCAGTGTCCACTTTGCCCCAAACAGATTGTCAGTGCCATCTTTGCCTTCCTAACTACTTGGCAGTGCCATATTTGCACCCAATCAGCTTGTTGGTGTCATCTCTGTCCCCATACAGCTTCTTAGTGCCACTGTGCTCTAGCAGCCAGATCATGGACAGCACTTTCGAATGCTGCCATCGGCATAGTCTTGACCGAATAGTCTTGACTGATGGGATTCACTGCCCTGGGGGCATGATAGTTGCCACCACAGATGTATCTGCAGGAACAGAGGACGATGTTTAGGACATTGCAATACAGAATCTAGGCAGCACATTCTCTTACAATTCACATGCATTGTTATCTCAGTCCTGAACTATGGTACACTGACATCCCTAATCATAATGAACACCTTATAACAATCTAACTTTGCCTCTGCACATATCATAGCTATTTACACAATCAGTGTGCACTTACTTAACACAAGCCCATGCTGATTGCACATTAATCCTATGATTAAAGCTATTAGGGCCTACAAATTCCTATCACTGAAGCATGTACAGAGATGTCATGCAACCATACATCAACATTTTCACCAGGCTTCAGTCATGAAAGAGGGAATTGCAAGTAATGGTGAATGGAATTCCCAAGTTTAGGCCATTGTGGCTGAGTTGTAATCATTCAGAATAGCTGCTGATTTTGAGAAAGTTTCAAGTCTGCTATTTTCCCCATAACTTATGATCATTATTTACAATTCCATGCTATTGCCTCTATCGTGAATAAGCCCTATCTGTTGCAAATGTTGCTACTACGGGTGACATGCATATATACATGCACATGTATTGGTATGTTTCACTTAGCAAAGACAGCTAAAGAAGAAGTTTCCATCATTGCCAACTGAGCCATCTGAGCCATTGACTTTATATATGGCCTTGGGAAAAATAAACTACTCTTTGCATTCTATGGTTTTATCACGACATAATAACAATCATCTGTTCACTAGCATTTCTTAAATTAGGTAAATACAACCTCAAATGAACAACAACACATGACATAGTACACCTTTAACAAAAATAAAGTCAAAATGGAGAAACCATGTGTGATAAACGAAATACACCCTTACTGCTTTAAGAGGAATTAAGAGGCTAAGAAGCAGACAGGTGAAAGTGTGACCTCCTCCATAGAAGCTGAAGTTTTAGCAGTTTGCTGGTCTAGAGTATTCAGGTGTGTGTTAACACAGGGCCAAGGAGATAAGACATCAACAATGATCTCAGAGAAGCAATTGTTGCTGCCCATGAAAAAAATCCAAGTCCATAATTCTACAATAAGAAATATTATTGAAAAGTGGAAAATCTTCAAGACAGTTGCCAATCTTCCCAAGAGTGGACATCCCAGCAAAATCACTTCAAGATGAGACCATACAATGCTCAACGAAATTGCAAAAAAACCCCAAAGGTTACAGCTCAGACTCTAAAGGCCTCAGTTAGCTAGTTAAACGTTAATGACAGTACAATTATGAAATGACTGAACAAGTATGGGTTGTTTGGACAGGTTACCAGGAGAAAGCCTCTTCTCTCTAAAAAAAGAATATGGCAGTACAGCTTAGGTTGGCAAAGTTGCAACTGAACACGCCAGACAACTTCTGGTATAATGTCCTATTGATCAATGAGAGCAGAGTGGAAGTGTTTGCCATAATGTAAAGCTCAACGTCAACTGTCCAATGGACCTGGGAAACTTGCAGTTATTGAGTCATGAACACAAAGGGTTCTATTTACAGACTCAGAGTTTGGAGTTCAAGTTGAACGTTCATTTTGAAATCTTGCGCATGCACTCATCATGACCTCACTATTCACTAATTATATTTATGAGTCCGGGAAGTGGCAGAGGCATGCCAAATGGAGAAGCGTGAGGCAGTGGTGTCCCAAGGGAGGGTGAGGACTGCACCGGGTGATACCTCCAGCGGGGGTGACACCCATGCTGCCAGCATCCTTTTTCCAGCTTTTTTTTGGAAAGCCACATCCAGCGGAAAAAAAAACTGTCATTGCCACTGGAAATGACAGCAAATAATATGCGCCGCTGTATTTCCCTCCTCCATGCATAAGGGAAGACTGCGTGGAGGAGATGGCCGGGGACACAGAGCAGCCAGGAGGTGAGTACTGGGAGGAGGGTGGCATAATGGGCAAATAACACTGGTTGATTTTTTTTAGTGAATTGCGCAAGAAGATTGATTTGGGAGAATGCATTTTAATTTTTTCTAAATCAAATTCTACCTCCCACTTTGACATCCTCCCGTTATTCTCAAATTATTTTAAGTGAGTTTTACACACACATGCAGAGTCATCAGTGTTATAACACCGAACACTAATTCATTCACATGTGCACATTTAGCTTTTGATAATGGACACTAAAATTTACAAAAAGACCTCGTGTACCAGTATCCCTTTAACAAGCTGTTTTTCTAAGGAACTCAGGTTATTTTATTCCTGTACTGGATAGTATTACCTTTTCTAGCAACTGACATTTTAAACACTGTAACATTTTGTCTTTGCTGGAGTTAACAAAACCTCCACTTAAGAACACATTTAGGAAACGCTAAAGCATTTGATACGGTTCTGCACAAAAGGTTACTCTACAAACTGACAGAAATAGGCTTAAAGAACAACTTAACTTTTTATTTCACTTGTACATCTTACACAGAGGCACAAGTGAAAAAAATCAGTGTCACTGGTATGAGGATAAATAGGCATGTACTAATAATACTAATAATATGTAATAATAATACATGGCAATTTTTTAATTTTTTTTAACATACAAAATATAAATACATAAATACATTCACAGTAAATAAAGTGCTACACATTCCAAGAGTGAAAATAAATTCGCAATAGATAAAGTGGTACATATTCCATAGATGAAAATTGTAGATATTCTTTCAGAATAAAATTAATAAGAAGACCAATGACGTACCATTACATTTACACAACATACATTACAACTACATTTAAGTTGGGCAGACTAGATGGACCGAATGGTTCTTATCTGCCGACACATTCTATGTTTCTATGTTTCTAAGTTACATCTACTGCCCGCCACAAGAGGATCCACACTGAAGGAGCTTAAGGAGTAGTATACAAAATATTTAAAGGATTAATGCCAAAAAGGGGGAAGGGGATACACCCACCAATAATCTATTTCTCAATGGAAAAAAGAAATTCTTTTGTTAATAGTAAGTATCAGATTCAAATTTTACTAAATGCTCAGGATGAACTCCCTCTGTGATTTCCCAGCCAAATGTCCCATATATTTCTATATTCCTGAATGTTCTTGTCGCCAAGGAATGATGCTCTCTCCATTGAACCCTGATAATTTATCTGCACTATAACTTAGTTTATTGCTGGGGTTTTTTCGCTCTTCCAGTGCCTGGCTATACACAACTTAACCGCCATAAGTATGTGTACCGCCAGGACCAAATGAGGCTTAGGAATCGCTAGAAAATCCAGATGAAAAAGAAACCCTGCGGGGGTTAAAACAGTTATAGTTATCCCTAGATCTATATATATACCTGTCTTTTTAAAGAGCCCAGGGCAATACACTCCCACCATATATGCTTTAGAGTACCTGTGTCTTGTTTGCATCTCCAACATTGGTTAGTTGTTAAGGGCTGAAATTTGGATAGTTTTACAGGAACCATATACCATCTGTGAAGGAGTTTCACAAATGTCGCTTGTATACAGTGTATGTGTTTCCTCACTATCTCAAAAGCTTTTTGCCACTGTATGATCATAAACTGTGTTTCCAAGTCATTCTCCCACTTGGTGATGGTGGGCATTTTTTCTTCCCTCTTTAGTTTCTTTAGGATATTCCTGACTTTAGCCGTTATTTTAATTCAAGGGTCAATTAAGAGACGATCCAATGGGCCCTCTTTGCTGATTATACCCTTTATCAAAAAAGTTTTTAAATGCATATATGTAAATATATCAGTATTTTTTAAGCCATATTTTGATTGAAGTTGGTCAAAGGAACCTATCTCATCACCCTCGTATAGATTTCGTATATGAGTTATGCCTACTCCCATCCATTGTTGTATATCAAGGTCTTGAATGATATATTTTAAGACGGATAAGGGGTATTCCATGTTATATGTTTATTCCCATGCAGCTCTTTTTTAATCGGTTTTATAGAATCAAAAATCTGATTTATTATAAGGTTATCACAATTAAGTTTTCTAAAAGCCTTTTTATCCAACCAGAAAATGGTTGTGAAAATGTGAAAAAGATAATCAAGCTTCGGGATGATATATGCTCTGACTATATTAATTCTTCCCATCAAGGATACAAAAATTTTATTCCAATTCGCTACTAACCCCTTAACTTCTGAGAGCAATCCCAGATAATTCATTTGAATCCACTTTTTTATATCTCCACATATCTAAATACCCAGATATGTAATGGTATTTTTCTCCCACTTAAAGTTGTACATCTTTTTTAGCTTTCCCTCCTGGGATTGGGACAGATTATATGAAACTATTTGTGTCTTTACCATATTTTATAATTTGAGTATAAGCTATATTCGTTGATGATCTCAAGGAGTGCTGGAATTTAATGGATAGGGTTTTTTACAGTGAACAGAATATCGTCGGCAAACAACGTGATCCTTTGTTCACATGATCCCATGTGTATACCAGAGATTGTTCGGGATTGCCTAATATTAGCTGCTAGGGGTTCTATGGACAGGATGTATAGTAGGGGAGCCAGCGGGCATCCCTGCCTCGTTCCATTTTTTATGTGAAACCAGCTTGAGCACATGCCTGAGCCTTGCACCCTTGCTGTGTGATCTGAGTATAGAGCCATAGCTAGGTGTTTAAATAAACCTCTCAACCCATAAGCCTCCAAGGTCTCAGATAGAAATGACCAGTTGACTCTATCAAAGGCTTTTTCCGCATCAACAGAGAGGATAACCACCTGGAGTCTGTGTCTTTCAATTTGTTGGAAAATATTTAGCAGTTTTCTGATGTTATCACCCCCCGACCTTCCCCCTATAAACCCCAACTGATCATGGTGTATAAGATCTGGAATCACCATGGTCAGTGTTTCAGCTAATATTTTAGAAAAGATTTTAATATCCAGGTTTATGAGAGAGATCGGGCGGTAATTGCTTGTACATTTTGGGTCTTTTCCAGGCTTCGGGATGGGGGAGATTGAGGCTTGTAGAAGGTCGCTATCAAATTTTTTAGTATTCCCTATTTCGTTAAAGAGTTTCTCAAGCAAAGGGACAACAATTACTTCAAGATGTTTGTAAAACTGGGATGTAAACCCATCCGGACCTGGTGCTTTACCGTTCTTCATAATTTTTATGGATCTTAGTATTTCTACCTTATTTATTGGTTGGTTTAATTTAGCCAATTTTCCTGGATCAATTTTAGGGATGCTGCATTTTGTGAGAAAGGATTGCATATCGTGCATTGAAGTATTGACTGTGTCAATATTATATAAAGAGGTTTAGTAGTTTGCAAACGCATTGCCTATTTGAACGGGGGACAGAAGGGTTTTATCTCCCTCGATGATTTCTTTAATAGTATTAATTTTTAGATATTTTTTAATCTATTCAAGAGAGGCTTCCCTACTTTATTATTGCTACTATACCATCTTTGCTTTAGGGACATAATCATCCTTTTTACATTCTTTTCCAAAAGACTTTAAATCTGCCCTTGTATTAAGGTAATTTGTCTGGCTAGGGGAAGAGATGGATTAGCTCTATTTATTGTTTCCATTTTTGCCAGGTTAATATATAAATCAGATAGACTCCTGACCTTAGCTTTCCTCTCTCTGGCCTCCATCTGAATCATATTTTCCCTCATAACACATTTGAAGGCTGCCCATAGATTTTGTGATGAGACTTGTTCGTTATCATTTAATCGGGCATATTCTTCTACCTGTGTTAGTACAATGGCTTTGTTTGTTTCTGAGCTCAAGATTGATTCATCCATTCTCCACTGGTATTTATATGTGTATTCCTGGTTTTCCTTGGTAGTAACTCTGATAGGGGCATGATCGACCAGGTAATTTGTCCAATCTGGGACTCTTCAAAGTTTTTTAGGTTATGTATGTCCATTAGGAAAAAATCTATTCTAGAATAGTTGAGAAGTATGAGAAGTCCTTTTCTTTCAGATGCTGGACTCTCCATATGTCGTATAGATTATATTGATAGCATAAGTCCTGCATCCATTTAACACTATTTACATAGCTTTTATTTGACTTCCCTATCTTAAAGTTTGTTCTGTCTAGGTTTTTGTTTAGTACAATATTCATATCTCCCCCTATCATTAGAATCCCTTTTTTAAGACGTTTCTATACTCCTAAAAATTTTCTTAAAAAAGGTTTGGGAGAATTTATTGGGGGCATAGATATTTGCCAGTGTATATATCATATCGTTTAACCTACACAGAATCAGAATATACCTCCCAGCCTTGTCTGTTTCTTGATGTATTAGCTCAAATTTAACTCTTTTGGAACAAATGATGGCAACCCCTTTTTTCTTTTTGTCCGACAGACTAGATCGATATATTATAGGAAACTTAGAGAATTTCCACTGGTCCAGAGCCTTTTCTTTCCAATGGGTCTCCTGTACTAAACAAATATGAATTTTGTCTTCTAGCATCATCCTATATAGCAGACCTCTTTTTACCGGGGAGTTCAAACCCCGAGCATTGATTGAGCATATATCTAAGCGGCATATTCCATCAATATTTTATTGGGTTCCCCCAGCCCATCAGGCTCCATATCCATCCCGTCAGTGTGAATCCCCCAGCAGCAGATACAACAAACAAAACACAACAAACAAAAAAAACATACATTACAACTTTACATTCTTCACTAAATTTAGAAAATTAATTCTTAAGGGTGATTACCCTGAGAGACTGAAAAGGAAACAAAATCCCAGGGACATTCTCTTGCTGGTGTACCGCCTGGGAACCGCCTATCACATTTTATTTAATTCTTTGTTTTAATTTTCTTTATGCCCCTTTTTTTCCCCCTTTACCATCTTATCCTGAACCATTCTATCTGATCTAATATGATATAATCTACTCTATGTCTCGGGTTGGGAGAGACCGGACCTGTTATCTCCTAACTATGAGAGAGAGGGGGGTCTAATGTATAGTGTAGTATATAGTGTGAAAACCCCATGATATGCTGGAACTGGGCTACCCTATTCTATGCCTTAGAGGGCGACTATTTAGTTTCCCTGATGTACTCATCAGGTTAGTAAAATCTTGTATATCTAATTATATGATATCCCCAAGGAGTATGCATTGTTTACAATGTATAGGAGGGAAAGGAGGATAACAACAGTACTTTACCCTGTTTTTCCCAATTTAATTCCATAAATTGTGCTATCAATAATTTAGATCCAATTTGTTAACTATTTCAATCATTTTTTAAATGTTTTATTTTTTATTTTATTTTTACATATAAATTCAAATTTAAGTTGGACAATTTATGCTTCTATCTGTGGTTTGGTGAGCCCTCTGTGATTTTTTTTTTTCTTTCTCTATATGTTTTTTTATCAATCCATTATATATACAAAAAATAAGTGCACAATTTTCTACATATTCTAGTTAAAGTGTTGATTAATCATATCTTTCTAATATCTTTTACTATATATAAATATTTTTACCCACCCGTTAATTCTGCCCGAATAATTCTGGTGTATGTATTTCTTTTAAATAATTTCTTAGGTTTACTACTACAATACATGTGTTCTTGTGCTTGTGTGCCCCTCCAGTCGGTTTTTATACTTCTATCTTTAACATATTGTGAATAGGATCAAGTAACTTCAAATCTATAATAAAGAGTTATATATATATATATATATATATATATATATATATCTTTTTATTTTTTACCCCCCTTTCTCTCTCCCTCCCTTCTGGTCCTTTTTTTATCCTCATTAGAGCGTGTCTTTCTACTTTTATTTCTCTTTATTATACCACCCTTTATTTTCTTTTCAAATTTCTCCCTCCTCTTCTTTCCTTCCTTATCAATCTGATGGTCTCCCTTGTTTATTTGTTTTATTATTTAATATTCCATATGTCCTTTCGGTCCGTACTATGATATTCCTATTCTTAGATTCTTTTAATTTAATTTCTCCCCTACCCTTTCTGATAAGATACTCTTCCCTTTTACGTTGATCAAGTAATATTATTGGGTTCTATCTGTTTGTGTGGGTTCGAGACCTCCCATTAGTTCAAATTCGGAAAGATCTGCAACAGGATCATTCATCGGAATAATTTTACCATTAAAAGTGATCAGAAGTTTTGTGGGGAAACCCCATCTATATGGAATGTTTCTTGCTCTGAGTTGTTTTGTGACTTCCCTGAAACGTGTTCTGTTTTGCCTTGTGGCCAACGATAGGTCTGGAAAAACCAAAATATCTTTGAATTTCCCTTCTTTTGGTACAGGAGTTATTCTCATTTGTCAGAAGGGCATCCTTTGTTGAACAATTTAAAAATCTAATGATAATATCCCTCGAGGCCTCCCCCTCTTGTCTCGAGGACCTAAAGATCCTATTCCATCTTTCAAAAGGTGCATTACCTAGGGTTGTGGGATCTATATACAGGGCCATAAACTCCAATAGGTATTTTTCCATACCATCTCTTCTAACAGTTTCTGGAACACCCTTTAATCTCATATTGTTATGCAGAGATCTATCTTCTAGTTCGTTAAGTTTTTCACTACATTCCTTCACTTGTTTTTCCAACCAGTCATTTCGTTTCTGGAGTGAGGATACCTCCTCTCTGATTTTCAGCACCCCCATACTTTGATCAGTTACCGCTTTACTCAGGGAGGAAATCTCCCCACTAAACTCAGCCATACTTTGTTTAATATCAGTCTTGATTTTTTGATATAGCTCCTCCATGAGTTTAGCTAGGGTCTGGTTAGTAACCCCTTCCATAGAACTAATATGTGTTTCTCCTGGGGGAGCTTTTGGGGAGGGATCCTCCTGAGGAGAAGGTGTTAGAGATCTCCTAGGGTGAAGTCTACCAGACTCTGCTTTTGGTTAATGGTAGGTATTTATAGACTTATTCTTATCCATTGTTTCGTTTTTTTCTACTTTTTTTTTAGGCATATTGGAGGTATTTACCACTTTATAATAACCTGTAAACAGAACGTGTAGGATGAGACCATAAATGAACCCAGATACTCTGGTCGCTTATATACAGCTTCGTATTGACCAAACCTCAGACTGCTTTAAGAATATCGGTGGAGATAATCTCGATATCCAAATATTATATAGACTGTTGTTTAAATATTAAAGCTTAGGTCTCATCAAAATATTTAGGGAATTCTATTGCTGAGGAGGAGGTATCCAATATTACAATCAGTGGTACCTAAATCTCCCTTCGGGTAACAGATCCTAAGTTCGCATGACAATCACAAGGGGGGGGGGGGGGGGAGATGATTGCCAAGCTCCCTTTTCTCTTAGCCCCTATTTGGGGAATCTCTGTGACCTGGAGTGCTCAAGACATACAATAGATATTTATCTTCCAATACACAGCATGGAATCAAAATTAGACTAAACACGATCACTACTGTAAATCTTCACTCTATCATAACCTCGATGAGTTATATTCCCCTAGAGTATCGATATCAATCAGGCTAATTTCAGTTTCAACTTTTAAACAAAATTGACTGTATCGTCAGGGTGTATTATTCCCACTTAAGACAATAGATCCCTATGAGGTATAGCCCGAGGTTTAAGGAAAGGGTCTATCAGAGGTCGAAAGAATTGGTTGCTGTGGGGAGCTAGGCTTGCAAAGCAGCCATCCAGGGTAACTCACTCCCTCTTGGAATACTAGTTCCCATAAAGGTAGGCCCCTCGTTTTAAGAAACAGCTATTTACAATTCAATATTCATAGCTATATATATACATAAATCTAGTTACATATCTTTCCCATTCAGGTTTTAACCAATATTGAAAAGACAGGATTAGAGCTTGCAACATTAATTGTTAGAACCCTCTGTGATGAATAGGTACTGGATGGAGGTCAATATGCAGATGACACTAACCTGTCTAGGACTGTGAGGAAACCACGCTATGGAAGGCAAGTAAGAAACCACAATAGGAATCCAGACAGCAAGTATAGTCCAGGCTTGTGTGGGTTACAGACAGGAGCACAGCAATATAGTAATCCAGAACTTGAAGGGTAAGCTGGTAGCAGGATGCCACAACAGGAATACAGATCAGTGCAGGTTACAACAGGAACACAGCAATATTGTAATCCAGACTTCGGAGGGTTAAGGTTATGATAGCCAAGGTCGAGGGAGCCAGACAGACTGCAAAACGATAAGGTAATCCGGGATCAATAGGTATCAGAATAACAGCAAAAACGAAGAGACGGTCCAGGGTCAGGGGCACAGGCAGGCAGAAGAGTAGTCGAGGAATCCAAGGTCAGCAACAGAATATATAAGAAGATAAACGCCAGGGAACCGGGATAAACACGAGAATCACCAAGCAAGGAGTGTTTGGTGATTCTGCCTTTTAAATTCTCCCGCGTCTCACGGGTACGCGACGGGCGTGACGTCATCGGACTCGCGGCTAGTAACATAGTAACATAGTAACATAGTAACATAGTAATTTAGGTTGAAAAAAGACACAAGTCCATCAAGTTCAACCCTTCTACCTATCATTACAGCTTTTGATCCAAAAGAAGGCAAAAAAACCCTAAGGAAGCTATTTCGAATTTTGCCTCCTGGGGGAAAAAATTCCTTCTTGACTCCAAGAGGCAATCAGATTTCTCCTTGGATCAATAAGCTCTTTTATTAATGCTTATTCTATTATTAATAGCCCTGTATGTTCTGCTTTCCTAAAGAAACATCCAAACCATTTTTAAATGCATCTATTGTGGTTGCTAGCACTACCTCTCTTGGCAGTGAGTTCCATAACTTTATTGTCCTAACCGTAAAGAATCCCTTCCTTTGCTGTCTATGAAATCTTTGCTCTTCCAGTCTGAGGGGGTGACCTCTTGTTCTTTGTACCTTTCTGTTAATGAACAGGTCACTGGAGAGCTCTTTATATTGGCCCTGCAAATATTTATATAATGTTATCATATCCCCTCTGAGACGCCTTTTTTCTAACGTATATAAATTCAATTTTTTAAGTCTCTCTTCATAACTAAGATCCTCCAAACCCCTTATTAATTTTGTAGCTCTCCTTTGCACTTTTTCTAGTTCCTTAATATCCTTTTTAAGGACTGGTGCCCAGAACTGTACTGCATATTCAAGGTGAGGTCTTACCATTGATTTGTAAAGAGGCAAGATGATATCCTCCTCCCGTGAATCTATACCTCGTTTTATACATGCCAATATCTTATTGGCCCTTGCAGCTGCTGACTGGCATTGGGCACTGTTGCCAAGTTTGTTGTCTATAATTATTCCTAAATCCTTTTCATTAGTAGTTTTTCCCAGGGAAAAACCATTTAACGTATATGTTGCTTTGTTATTATTTTTCCCATAATGCATAACTTTACATTTGTCTATATTGAACCTCATTTGCCACTTTACTGCCCAGTCCCCCACTCTGTCCAAATCTTCCTGTAAAGAAAAAACATCAAGATTAGTCTTTATTGCCTTACCTAATTTAGTGTCGTCCGCAAACACGGAGACATGGCTCTCAGCACAATGTGGCAGATCATTAATAAACAAATTAAAAAGAAGAGGGCCCAAAACAGACCCCTGAGGTACTCCGCTTAATACCCTTGTCCAATTTGAGAATTTTCCATTTACAACAACCCTTTGTGTTCTATCTTTTAGCCAATTTTCAATCCACATACACACATTTGCCCCCAAACCTATTTCTCTCAATTTGTAGAGTAACCTTTTGTGTGGAACTGTATCAAATGCTTTCGCAAAATCCAAATAGATCACATCAACTGCCACGCCTAGATCTATATTTTTACTGACTTCTTCATAGAATGTTATTAAGTTTGTTTGACAAGACCTGTCTTTCACAAAACCATGTTGACTTTTACTAATTATATTCTGGTTCAAGATGTATTCTTGAGTGTATACCTTTAGCAATCCTTCAAATAGTTTCCCCACTACAGATGTCAAGCTCACTGGCCTATAATTACCTGGCAGAGATTTTGATCCCTTTTTAAATATTGGAATGACATCCGCCTTTCGCCAGTCTGTTGGCACTGTACCTGAACTGAATGAATCCCTAAAGATCATGAATAGTGGCCTGGCCAGAATTATGCTTAACTCTCTAAGTACCCTTGGGTGTATACCATCTGGTCCTGGGGCCTTGTCTATCTTAACAGAGTGTAATTGCTTAAGCACTTTTTCCTGTGTCAGCCAATCCCATGTTTGCGGCGAATGTCCCATAACTTCCTGTAGCAGGGGCTCGTCCATCTGCTCTTCCTTAGTATAAACAGAAGAAAAAAAAGTATTTAAAATGTCTGCTTTCTCTCTGTCCTCACTTACCAAATTTCCCATTTGGGAAAGACGGAGATTACTGGAGCCAGTGTGGAGACGGAGATTACTGGAGTCAGTGAACGCGCTTGCAAGCGCATGCGATGGTTGGACAGGTAGGCAGGCATACACAGGGGAACTACTGCGGGGTAGTTCCTGACACCCTCAGATCATATGTTTGTCCGTGGCATATATATCATATCACGTTGAAAGAGTCTCTCTCCCCGTTAACGATACAGTGTGAAACAAGAGTCTTCCTTCAATAATCAAGGTATCACAGGATCTCCGTTCCACTTGGTATAATGAATTTTAACAGATCAACACCATTTTTGAGGTAAATTGTACATTACTGTACGTAGTGAGATCGAATGGATTCTGGAGACCCGAAGAGACCTTGTCTAGTAATCACTTAATTAGTTACTTAATTTGATAAATGTTCAGTTTGGACAGTATTGGATCATCCCCCAAAGAGAGAGACAAAAATAGGTATTTTCAACCTCTGGAACAGTCTATAAAATTTGTCTAATGTCTCAATTCGCACACTTAGTCTCCTGGTGTTTCGTTAGCTCGAGATCAGCAAGTTTTACACTGACAGTTAGCAATGTGCAACCGCACAATCTTTGAAAGCAGAGGCTACTTGCGTTTATGACAAAAAAATCAAACCGCATCGACTGGTGTAGTCTGTTCCCCGCGTATCTACTCTGGTGCTCATCTTACGACAGCGCTCCAGATATCCCGGGCTCACGGTTAGTCCTCCATCCAGAGGAAATCCCAGCGAGACCCACCAGTTCTGAAGCAAGCAGAGTCGATGATATAGATTCACGTTTGCACCTTTAAAGAAAAGTAAAGGATACAAGGTGGAGGTGAAGCTCCTATTTTCCTGTGTTGGACCCTGAGACCCAGATGACAGAGCCGGCGTTCCACTGCTCTGTGCGAATTTACCGGTTCCTCCGCGTTGGTGTCACTCGGACCGGTAAATAGAAAAGAGTAGATCAAATAGGGAACGGGTTCGGCATGCTCTTCACTTCTGGAGGTTAGGGATAACGTCAGCGGGTTTGAGGCATTTACGATAGGATCACCATATCACCATATTTTCCGTTTCGTGGCGGTCTCCCTGACGGACACTCCTGCAACACACGCCCCTCACGTCCTACGTCATTACGTCATCATGAGTACATGGCAATTTATACTCTGAGCGGCAACTACCATGCTTCCCTGGAAAGCAGACAGGCAGACTAGTGCAGAGAGAGACCCTTGTTTTCAAAGTGGATCAACAGAGGGGACATTAACATGCTTTTAAAGAAAGAAAACTATATGTGCCATTTTATTGAAGCTTCCATCTTCTCTTTAATACCATGCTTTTTTTGGATTCCTACCTGAGATCCGCCCTGAGTTCTGTCTGGTTATTTAAGGAAAAAGGTGTTACATATGTAACTCACAACAAAATATAAAGTGATTGATTTACCTAAGATATACATGCCTTAGATCATGTTTATGGAAAATATGTTTTACAGATTCAATAACAGAAGCAATATTTGTGCAAACCTACAGTAAGGTTTATTGTAAATATAAAAATAATGAGGTAGTCATATTTTAATAAAAACACAAAAGAAAAGCATATTCATTGGCAGCAAATTAACTCCAACCACATATATAATTGGGGAGCAGACAGAGGGCAAGCTGGGCAGTTACTGCCCATGCTACCCTTTACCCTATCTCAATGGCCTGGGACTGCACCACTTTTCACTACTGAATGTTTACTACCTAGATATTCAATGAGCTAGGAAAACTTGGCCAGCCCCTGGCCCCATAGATTACTTGGAGGGTGCTTTATTTTAGCAGGTCTTGGGGCACTTGGGTATGTATTATTTGTTTTAGGTGGCCAGAGGACTTTTTTCATGGGGCCAGGGACATTTTTCCAGCCCCGGCACTGTTTATTATTTCTTGTAGGATGGTGAAGGCATCTTTACAACCCCGACCATTGCTTTTAGGGGGATAGGGGTTTTGCTAGGGGGAGATTCTTTTGTTTTGACTATTACACCCTTTGTCTCCTAGCTAAATTCTCAGTTTTTGGGATTAACATTGTTTTTAAAAAACACTTTGTTATTCACTTGCTGCCAAACTAGTGCTTTAACTTACGCTAGTTCTTAGCAGTCCATTGACATTAGATCACACATCAGGGTACCACCCACGTGATCCGTATACCTCTGGACTTCGGAGGTAAAAATCAGCACATATAGACAGCCAAGTAAACTGTGCTAACAGCATTGTGTAGGTTATATCAGAGGATGGCTGCATTATATGCACTTACAAAAATGTGTCTGGCTAAATAAAGCCTTTTCATCATTTTGGGGGAAAAGATACTGCAAGACACAAAATTACAACAACAAAAATAAAATGTTAGGAATTGCTAATGAGGCTAACTAAATGTGTCTAGTATGTTAATTAGATTTCATAAGCTTATATGAAATCCACCATCTTTTAATGAGGTTTCTCATTTAAGATGCTACACCACACTCTCTTGTGAACTGCGGAGCAGTCCATTCCAGCATAACTGCATAAACATTCTCATAGACTTTTATAGTATGGCACAGCAAGTGCAATTGCAGTATCAATACAGTAAAAAGAACTAGAGCTTATTGTAAATGTTGTCTTTTTGCCCTTTTAGATCATTATGTGCTTATCGCTATGCTTCTACATGTCTACTCCTATTATCTGAACAGATGCCTCATATTCCAAATCTGCTTTGCACTTTTAGTATTTTGCGTTAGAGTACATCTCTTATGACTTTCCCCATGACCTATTGCCTTCCTTCTCTGTAATAAAATCAATGACAATGAAAAAGAACAGGAACTAATAATTAAAGGTGATATGGACTTTGAATAGTAATGGTTTACTTTTGTATCCTTAAAAATAAATTGGGTTTGTTTTTGCATTTGCTAGAAGATTAGCTGAACATATTCAGAAAAATCTGCATGTGAAGTAACACTTATAACTGGATGATGGATATAGTTGAAGAAGTTCTTACATTTGTTTAATATGTGCAATTAATGATTTTTTTTAAAATAAAGAATAAAATGTAAAACTAACACGTATTTCAGAACTGGCTGCATATCTACCAAGTTTGGTGGTGTTCAAAGAGGACCTCACATAAACATTTTAAATTCTCAATTTATATTGTTATATTGTTAATGTTTCTATTTTATTTTAGAAAACAAATAACAATCCTAATGTTATATATGCACCTAAAATCTTGACTTCTTCCAAGCAGATCTAGATGTTTAGCTACTTGCCAACTTTCTGTCCATGTTTGTCAGAACACTGACCATGGCAACTGTCGTTGGTGATCTCAAAGCACCATTTTGTGTTCCCTGGAACATTCTAAACTTTAACCATTTGTGCATGCACAGTGATTCTTTCATTTGAAAAAAAGTGCCTTTGTTGTAATAAAAATAAGTCAAGAACTTGTAGTTCTTTCATAGTTATTTGGATTGAAAAAAGACAAGTTCTTGAAGTTCAAATGTTTTCCTATTTTTGTTCTTCCTGTTGATCCCAAAAACACACACAAATTTAGGATATTTCAAATTGTACCTCATGGGGGAAAATACTTTTTGACTCCAAAAGACAATGAGCTTTGTCCTTGAATCAAAATGCTCTGCATTTTAATGTTAATTTTAACATTTATTGCATTGTATATGTAGCTGACTAGTATATGCTTACAAAGAAACAAATGGAAGTACGAACATGGTGAAATATGTAAAAAAAAAAAAAAAGGTATAATGATAAAACACAAGCACCTACATTTATTTCGATTATCTGCAGATCTTCATTTCCCAATGATTTATAATTGTCGTTGTTGCTTCATTTTGGGTACAGTTAAGAATTTGGGGGCCCATGTCTATTGACATGGTGATTCATAATTACCCACACACTGGAAGATTGCAGCAGAATTCATTATTTTTAGATTTATTTTTAAGAGTGGAGAATGCGATGAATGTGTGGAAATTGTTGAATGACAGGAAAGCCCAGCATTTATTTGGCCATTTGATAAATTTTATTCAACTACACATTCCATTAATTCAGCCCCATCAATATCCAACACTCAGCTACATTAAGAATCACTAAAAAAAATGAAATGGAGAAAAGTTAACCTCATTCATCATTGGAGCAGTAATCAAAAGCCAAACGCATCTAGTTAGTGAAACCAAATCTATCACAATGTTTGACAATTTTGACTCTACAGCTGAAACCCAGGAGAGTCTATAGAATAACAATAACATTCACTAAATATAAAACACTTTATTTGGATTTATATAAACCATTTAAACTTTAGCTTTAAACCTTAAATCTATGGGGACCATGTTGAGCTACAATGTACTGACCACTTAGAGTAGAGAAGACCTGGTTAGGATCATATCACTTATTTACTATGGAACAATCCAATTAACTACTAAACAGCCATTCATCATGATTGAAACACCAAATTTTACTCATAGCTCAGAATAGATAAAATGATTTCACAATGCATAATTATTTGGGCTCATCTGCTTCTCACAACATGTTGCATGGGAGAGATTTCACAGGGCTAGTAGAGATTATAGATACATACAATTGGTGACTTCAGAATTCACTCATAAGGAAAATAATGGACAAGAAAGTAATGGATTGTCCAAAATGGTGGTAAATCAATGATCCATTAAGTTATCATGAGGAGTCAGATATATAGCTGGAGGATCTTGCACAGGAAAATGCGTCTTCTTCTGTATCATCTCCCTTGGGCATAGATTCAGTTAAAATATGCAACTGCTTGTAGTAAACTTAGACATTAGTTTGATGGAAGGTTGACAGTGTTACAGGGGCGGATCCAGAGTCTGATCTCGGGAGGGGCACATGTCTGTCTGTCTTTTCCTCTCTCTCATGTCCGTCTGTCTTATCCTCTCTCCCATGTCCGTCTGTCTTATCCTCTCTCCCATGTCCGTCTGTCTTTTCCTCTCTCTCATGTCCTTCTGTCATGCTCCTCTCCCTTCCCATGTCTGCCGCACTCCTCTCACTCCCCGTGTCCCTCTGTCTCTCTTCCTTCCATGCCCGTTTCTCTCCTCTTCCTTCCCATGTCCGTCTATGTATCCTCTTCTTTCCCATGTCCGTCTGTCTCTTCTCTCATTTCCCATCTCTCTGTCTCTCCTCTCCCATCCCATGTCTGTCTGTCTCTCCTCTACCATCCCATTTATGTCTCTCTCTTCTCCCTTCCTATTTATGTCTCTCTCCTCTACCTTCCCATGTCTGTTTGTCTCCTCTCCCCTTCCCATATCTGTCTGTCTCTCCACTGCCATCCCATATCTGTCTGTCTCTCCTCTGCCATCCCATGTTTGTCTGTCTCTCCTCTGCAATCCCATATTTGTCTGTCTCTCCTCTGCGAACCCATGTCTGTCTGTCTCACCTCTACCATTCCATTTATGTCTCTCTTTTCTCCCTTCCCATGTATGGCTCTCTCAGCCAATTTGCCCAATAATATGGCAGTGTTAGTTGCCATTTAATATGCCCCAGCCAATTTGCCCAATAATATTCCAGTGTTATTTGCCATTTAATATGCCCCTACCAATTTTCCCAATAATATGCCAGTGTTATTTGCCATTTAATATGCCCCTGCCAATTTGCTCAATAATATGCCTGTGTTAGTTGCCATTTAATATGCCCCAACCAATTTGCCCAATAATATTCCAGTGTTATTTGCCATTTAATATGCCCCTGCCAATTTGCTCAATAATATGCCTGTGTTAGTTGCCATTTAATATGCCCCAACCAATTTGCCCAATAATATTCCAGTGTTATTTGCCATTTAATATCCCCTGCCAATTTGCCCAGTAATATGCCAGTTATTTGCCATTTAATATCCCCTGCCAATTTTCCCAGTAATATGCCAGTTATTTGCCATTTTATATGCCCCTGCCAATTTGCCCAGTAATATGCCAGTTATTTGCCATTTTATATGCCCCTGCCAATTTGCCCAGTAATATGCCAGTTATTTGCCATTTTATATGCCCCAGCCAATTTGCCCAGTAATATGCCAGTTATTTGCCATTTTATACGCCCCTGCTAATTTGCCCAGTAATATGCCAGTTATTTGCCATTTTATATGCCCCAGCCAATTTGCCCAGTAGTATGCCAGTTATTTGCCATTTTATATGCCCCTGCCAATTTGCCCAGTAATATGCCAGTTATTTGACATTTTATATGCCCCTGCCAATTTGCCCAGTAATATGCCAGTTATTTGCCATTTTATATGCCCCTGCCAATTTGCCCAGTAATATGCCAGTTATTTGCCATTTTATATGCCCCTGCCAATTTGCCCAGTAATATGCCAGTTATTTGCCATTTTATATGCCCCAGCCAATTTTCCCAGTAATATGCCAGTTATTTGCCATTTTATATGCCCCTGCCAATTTGCCCAGTAATATGCCAGTTATTTGCCATTTTATATGCCCCAGCCAATTTGCCCAGTAATATGCCAGTTATTTGCCATTTTATATGCCCCAGCCAATTTGCCCAGTAATATGCCAGTTATTTGCCATTTTATATGCCCCAGCCAATTTGCCCAGTAATATGCCAGTTATTTCCCATTTTATATGCCCCTGCCAATTTGCCCAGTAATATGCCAGTTATTTGCCATTTTATATGCCCTGCCAATTTGCCCAGTAATATGCCAGTTATTTGCCATTTAATATCCCCTGCCAATTTGCCCAGTAATATGCCACTGTTAGTTGCAATTAATATTCCCCAGCTAATTTGCCCAATAATATGTCAGTGTCCTATCATTAATAAGCCCCTGCCACTTTCCCCAGTACATGCCTCCATCTCCCACTCCCCAGCACTTACCTTTCCCTGGTGGTCTTCTCCATGCTGCATGTTCGTCTCCCAGGTGGTTGTGCCGACAGGTCACGTGACCCGGCGCGCGTATGACGTCATACGCGCGCCGGTCACGTGACCTGTCGGCACTTCCATGTCGGCACACTGCACGGGGAGCCGAACAGGCAGCACGGAGGTTTCTCTGTCACACTGCACGGAGGTTTCTCTGTGCTGCCTGTTCGGCTCCCCGTGCAGCCTGTTGTGTGTGTGTGCGTGTTTTTTTATTTTTAAAGTGTCTTTTTTTTTTTTTTTATAGTTTTTTTTCCCCTCTCTTCTCGGGGGGGGGGGGGGGGGGGGCAATTGCCCCGTTGCCCCCCCCCCCCCCCCCTGGATCCGCCACTGCAGTGTTAAGGCCTCATTTATTTGAGAAATTCCAACCACTGCTTCCTATGTCCAAGAGAAGAAGGCGTTGCCCTTAATAGAAGAATGAATTGAACATCTATTCTATCATCTTATTTTCTGCAACACGTGTACCTGTTTGGGTTTTCAGTTGATCTACATTTTCTGTTTCTTTTCCTTTTGCTGTTAATATACTTGAAAACAGTTTTGGTGTTGTGTTCTTTCTTACAATAATTTTTTCTTTGCCCGCTTTACCCAGTTTGATTGCTTTTCTACAACTTCTTTTATTTTCATTGACAATTTTTATTTATTCTTCTGCTCCTTACCTCATTGTTAAACCACTTGTTAAATCACTTTGGTTCACTTTCATTTCTTCTGTATTTGTTTCTCAAATATATATATTTATAGGTAACCTTTTCTTATCTTGTCTGTACTTTCACCTATGATTCATCGAAAATATATTTCAATGATGGCCTAATGTGAGATAAGGCCAGAAATTAAGAGTTTTAGTCCTTCCCATAAAACAATATTTAACCAAGTACATTTACAAAGAAACCTTATTATCATTATTATTCAATTTTATTCTTTAAGGTTGTATCATATTTCTGCATATTTCTTGTAAAATCAAGTCCAGCAATTCTTCATTTCTGGTGCACTCTTCCACAAACATCATTATGCCAAAAACCTCTTTCCCCTAGGAGGAAGCTCATGTTCCATTTTTTCATTAAAATGTTGGATAATTAAAATCATTTCCAGAGTTGAGAAGCCTGTTTTAGTTTCACTAGTAACTGAGATTCTTTATAATAACCAGTGTGGGTTTGTTTTTGGTTTGTAGCAAATACACACTAATACCCCAGATCTGTGTGATACATCAACATGCAAATTACTGGAAAATGGACTAGCACCTTTGAATTCACATAACAATAGAATGTAATGTATGGTGCATGAATTGGTTTCCTATTGTACACCTAGTACAGCAATGGTAGTTGCAACAGACATGCGTTATCTGTCTGTAATCCATTATAATTGGTGTTATATTGCTTTTATTTTCATTGCATTGCACTTCACTAATAATCTACAAAGGAGACTGGACACACAATCCATAAAATCCATATCATAGTATAAAATTTGTCCGTGATAGTAGCCAAGATAAAAGGATACACCAAAGGTCAGACTTCGCCACTTCAAAAGCCATGACTAGAGGTCATAAGGGTGGCTATTACATTTGGAGTATGAGACTGAAGATGACTTATGACTTATATATATTATTTTCAGTAAAGCAAAAGAAAAAGAGAGTAAAAACAAATGTAGCTTATAATTAGAGATGCAATAACTAGTCACCCAAAGTACAGAAATTTCTGTATCAAGGTAATTTACATTGTCTCAGCACAGTATCTCAATGTAAAAATGCACAAGAGGATATTTTGAAATATCACATACATTATGGATGGAATGTTACAGTATGATTCAATAAAATCTGGATGAAATGTTGTGAATTTTTACTGTAGGTTTCTAAGCAGCAATATTTACATATAAAGGCCTGATAATACAGTTAATCAGAACAGATCCATTATCCAAAATATTAGATGTATAGGCCTCTTTGGGCACAGTGTTAACCCAGAGATTTAATACACGTTTCACCAAATTTAGACATTTACTTTCAATTTTGCTAGCACAATGTTTAGATCATTTTTAATTATTTTTTATTCTTTAGTGTCAGGAAAGGTATAATAAGGCACAGTTGTTGTTTGTTATGTATTACTGTGATTGCGGCTCTTTCTAAATTCCCACCCCTTTTTTAGTGCGGGAGAGGGACCACCAACAATCAGAGGGCAATTTGGGAACTCTGAATAATGTAGAGAGGGTCTGGATTTGTGAGGTCTACTGGTAGACCATAATGCAGTATGTTTAGATATAAAACTGGGAGAAGTAAAGATCAAAATACATAATTGGCTCTTGAATGACATTTAAATCTCCACCAGATATAGATTACAGCAAAAAAGTAACAAAAACCTTTTTTAAGGAAAACAACAATGGGGAAGGCGCCAACTAATCAAATTGGGTTCAATCAGCTTCACTATCAGAACTTTATAAAATACTAACAGAAACTCCAAAACAAATAAAGCTAATCCTTCAAATATACTGTCTGATAAAGTTATGGAGATTAAAAAAAAATATTAGTGGCCTCTTACTACAGTGAGAAAATAAAAACTTGGAATACCTACGTGTCAAGTGGTATTATAATGGCAATAGAGGCGACAAATTACTTTCCAAAAAGGTTCATCAGCAAACGTGATCCACGAAAAATGAAAGAAGGAATAGGAGCAACACCAAGGGAAATAGGGAATGCTTTTAATTCTTTTGACCAAGATCTGTATAATACAGATAATCAGACAGAGGACCCAGCAGACCTTTTGCTGGGTCCCCTGAGAGGGATTTGCCATAAAATCTTTAACCCCTTAAGGACAGAGCCTTTGAAACATTTTTATCCATTCTGGACAATGGCTATTTTAACATTTCTGTGCTGTTTGTGTTTAGCTGTAATTTTCTTCTTTGGCGTTTGCTGTACCCACACAAAATTATATATTGTTTTTATCGGGACAAGAAGGACTTTCTGCGGATGCCATCATTTTGATCATATCCTATAATATTATATATAAAAAAAAAAAATGGTATAAAAAAAAACGTATTTCCTGACTTTTTTTGGAAACATCTTCTCCTCATCGACAAAAGCGAACAAAAACAACCTGCTAAATAGATTCTACTATGTCTCCTGAATACAGGGATACCACCCATGCATAGGTTTGTTGGGTTGTTTGGCGGCTAAAAGGCCACATTTGGGAGGTGCAGTTTTTGGTTTTCCAACTTGAAATTTTGACATGGAGACAGATTGCACCAATGTCCCATTTGGGACATATTTGAAGCTAGCCAGTGAATTTTACCCCATCAACCCATATATTTTCTAAAAGTAGACACCATAGGCTATTTCAAATGGTGGTATTTTAACACTTTCCATGCACTAATTCTGCCACCAGTCTTTGTGGTAGTAATTATTTTGTGGGGGTTTTTTCACAAACATTGTACTTCAGACATGAATTCACAGATTTTGGTATGCGTCACTGCCAAATAACACCCCAATATGTGTTCAGCAACTTCTCCTGAGTACATGGATACCACCCATGCATAGGTTTGTCTGCTTGTTTGAAGGTTAAAGGGCCACATTTGAGAGGTGAGCTTGTTGGTTTTCCAATTTGAAATTTTGATATGCAGACAACCTGCGCCCATATCCTATTTGGGACATATTTGAAGTCAGCTAGTGTATTTTACCCCATAAACCCATATATTTTTTAAAAGGACACACCCTAGACTATTTCAAATGGTGGTATTTTAACACTTTCAATTCACTAATTCTACCACCAGCCTTTGTCAAAGTTTGTAGTAGTAATTTTTTTTGTGGGTTTTTTTCACAAACGTACTTCAGAAATGAATTTACAGATTTTGGTATGTTTCACTGCCAAACAACACCCCAATATGTGTTCAACAACATCTCCTGAGTACAGGGATACCATCCATACATAGATTTGTTGGGTTGTTTGGGGGCTAAAAGGCCACATTTTGAACGTGCACATTTCCAACTTGGAATTTTGACGTGTAGTCAGCCTGCGCCCCCATGTTTCATTTGGGACTTTTTGAAACCAGACAGTGTGTTTTACCCCAAAAAAGCATATATTTTGTAAAAGTAGACACCCTAGGCTATTTTAAATGGTGGTATTTTAACACTTTCCATGCACCAATTCTAACACCAGCCGTTGTCAAAGTTTGTGGTAGTAATTTTATTGTGTATTTTTTCCCACATAAATTGTACTTTAGACACACATTCACAGATTTTGGTATGTGTCATTGCCAAACAATACCCCAATATGTGTTCAGCAACATCTCCCGAGCACAGGGATACCACCCATGCATAGGTTTGTCAGCTTGTTTTGGGGTTAAAAGGCCACATTTGAGATGTGTGCTTTTTGATTTTCCAACTTGGAATTTTGACATTTAGGGCAAGGAAGGGGTTAATAGCTCTTATAAGAGCTTTTGTAGTACTGTACAAAAACATTAACCCCTAAAAAAGCATAGACAAGAGAAAATGTTCTGCTGTGCAGTGATCAGTGGCAGGGAAGAGGTTAATACAACGTGTATGGCTTTTATAAAAGCCCTTGGGTCTCACAATTTTGTAACATTTTATTTCATTTAATACAATTAAAAACATATTATACAGATCTGTCTCTCTCCCTTAAAACTCAAGTGAGGAGAGGAAGGCAGATCCATATGGGTCAGAACAATATTTACCAATAGTGATCTGACGAATGGTGATGCTCATTTGAGCAATTACCAAACCGTCTTTGCCACTGATCGGCTGTTAATTATCGCCATACACGCGTTCAGACAGCTTCAAAAGGAATACACGTAATCCCCTAGTGGGTAAAATTAACCCATAGCGAGTGTGACAAAAAAAATGACGGTAGCAACAAAAATCCTTCTGCAGTCAGATTGCTCCATATACGCTGCTTAGGCAGTGACCATATGCGCTGCTTAGGCAGTGACCATATGCGCTGCTTAGGCAGTGATATATGGCAAGCAAGGGGTTAATAGCTCTTAAAAGAGCCTTTGATATAATGTAATAAATGACAGTCAAAATGTAACCCCTAAAAAATGCACAGACAGCAAAAAATGTGTTGCTGTGGATGATCACTGCGTACACAGCGATCAATGGCAGGAAAGGGGTTAAACGCTGGAAATGGCTTTTATAAAAGCCCTTGGGTCTCAATTTAAAAAAAAATATATTATAATTACAAACTTCCATTATACAGCTCTGTCTGTCTCCCTCACTATAACTCAAGTGAGGAGAGAGAGGCAGATCTACACAGGTTGGATCAATATTTACAACAAATATTGATCTGACCAGGCGAATTGTGATGCTCATGTTTGCAATCACCAAACCGCCTTTGCCACTGATCAGCTGTTACTAATCGCTATACATCCGATCAGACAGCTAAAAAATTTTTTTACGTTAAACATAACCCCTAACAGGTACAATTAACCCGTAGCGGGTGTAATAAAAAAGTAAAAAAATATATATAAAAAATGCTTCTGCAGCAAGATTGCTGCATTTGCGCCAGATCGCTTCTTAGGCAGTGATCTACAGCAAGTAAGGGGTTAATAGCTCTTAAAAGAGCCTTTTTTATACTGTAATGAATTACAGTAAAAAAAAATTAACCCCTAAAAATGCACAGACAGCAAAACATGTGCTGCTGTGTATGATCACTGCGTACACAGCAATCAATGGCAGGGAAGGGGTTAAACACTTAAAATGGCTTTTATAAAAGCCCTTGATTTGTAAAATTTTATTAAATATTTTATTTTATTATTTTAATTTTTTACATTATCTGATCTGTCTCTCTCCCTTACTAAAACTAGTAAGGAGAGGGAGGCAGATCAATACTTGTCAAAGGCAATATTTACAAATATTTCCTTTGACTGTATGATAAGTGCTCATCAGAGCACTTATCCTACATGCCTGCACACAGATCTGCTGTGCAGGCATCGATTGGCTCCCCCTAGAGCATCGGAAGTGAAATACATTCACTTCCGATGCTCTTGCCAGTAGAAGGGAAGCGCTGCCTATACAGGCAGCGTTCACTTCTACTGAGCCGATGGGGTCGCTCAGGAGAGCGACCACCATCGGTTCTGGGGCAGCTCAAGGTGCTGCTAAGTGCCTCGCTAGCAAGGCACTTTAGCAACACCGGAGGTGCTTAGGAAGCGAACGATCGGGGAGTGATCGTAGCGCGCCCCTGCACTTTTTTTTAATGTTGCACAATGCCTCTACCTAGAGGCATTGTAGCAACACTGATAGGTCACTTTCTTTACTCTATTTAGTGCATGACGTGTCAGGCACGTCAGATGTCGGCAAGTCCTCGATTTGTCGTGACGTGCCTGGCACGTCATCTGTCACTAAGGGGCTAAAGGGACAAACACATATATAAGACACTAGTTTTTTTTTTATTGCATATAAAAGTAAAAATAAAATTAGGGGTTTATCTTCAGCATTCATTTTGCCCATAATGCAACATTCTTTTACCCATGATGCAACATTCTCCAAATACTTGCAGAAAGTCTCACTTTACAACTATGGCCAAAAGCTGCATGATGTCATCATAAGATACACCCCTGTTCTCTTATTGGCTCCTCTGTATCATAAAAGCCAGGACTAGGTGGCTGTGTACAACTTTTTTTTACCTGCTTTTCAACACAAAGAGAGGAGATTGACCTGATCAAATATGATTATAACTCCACCCCCTTGTGATGTAATAGTTACATTACCCTCCCATTCAATGCAAGTCTATGATCAGAATTAAGATGTTCCATTTCTAGAATAAGAACTAAAAAAATCAAGTAAAATACCAGCTTACTATGGAGACAGGGATGAGATGAATAATTGCAATTTTATTGAAAACTGGCTGGAAAGTATAAACAAAAATTGATAAAAGATAAGAGGATTACTCACTGGGATATATAATAACAAATACAATGAAGATAAACTCAGGACTCCTTCTGGGTTCCATTTGATGTCCGATTGTAATGTTTTAATGTTACAATGTTTGGCTGTGAATGTGCAATGAATACAGGATTGATATAAAATATTTTGTATGTTTCATATTGGAAAACAATAAAGATTTATTACATCAAAATATTGCACATCTGTTTGTAAGTGCAATTATCCTTCCTTATACATCCTTGTCAGTGGTACTATGCAATTATTTTTTTGTCTGCTTTTAACTTATGAATATTAAAAGATTTATATCTATCTTTAATAAGAGTTAACAAAACAGTCCACAACCTCTCATTGGTGGAAACTTTTTTTAAATTGATCAACAGATGGTATATGGCCCCTAGCGGCTCTCTTGTCCTATAATAATTCAGATCTGTGCTGGGGCTATGGAAGCTCTGTTGGCACATATATCCACATGTGGTGGAGCTGCCAAAGAACTAAAAGACTTTTGGGTTTTGCTTTTGAACTGCTAAGAAAAATAGAGAATATAATTTTACCCAAAAAGCCTGAAGTAGTGCTGCTGCTGCTTATTAAGAGCTCATGGCGGCCAAGATTATATTTGCTAGGTCATGGAGACAAACTTTCCCATTCATCCTAGCACAGTTACAAACACAACTGGCGTTACAGCAAGGGTGGAAAAAGGAGTTAGCTGGATAACCAATTCCCCATATAATAACAAAACACTTTGTGATACCTGTTTAGAAAACACATCTCTGATATTCTCAGTTAATATTTAGCCTAGAATGAGGGGGCACAAAATCTACTGTAACCAAGACTCCTGTTAATAACGCAGAAGGGAAGGGTAAGAAAGAGATAGGCGTAAAGGAAAATAAGGAGAAAAGGTCTGAAACAATAGACCTCCCCTCGGGCGAGTTGCCATACCCCCACAAAGTTTTAACTCCCTACGCTCATGCAGCAGCAGTGTTTTTAGTTAGTGTTGTTTTGTCGTGAAGTATTATATGTTTTTGACTTTTTTTTGGTGTTTCCTTTTTTTTTATGTGTGTGTAGATATCATGGCGTATAGTATAGTCTGTCTTAGTAAGGTGGTTTAAACATGAACATATAACACAAAACGAAGCTACTCTTATTATCCTACCTAAATGTATCTTTACATGCTTGTTTCTTAAACCTTTATACTTACCACTTTAAAATACTATATATGTATTAGAACCCTTTTAATATTGACATACTACTATGTGGCTATTTTCTATTTTTGTATGAATATCTACTGTTTACTATTGTACTATTGTATTTTCGTAATAAAAGAAAGAAAAAAAGAGTAAAAAAAATAAATTAAGAAAAAAACAAAAAGATATATTGTTATTGAATTAAGATACTGTTACAGCTTATAAATAAAAAATACACAGTACACATTCAACATAGCCAGTTCATAATCAGTATTTAACAGAAAATGGCAATACTCAGACAATTAAATATAGATTTTCTCCTTGTGCACTCATCTTGGGACTTCTGCTGGCTGTGTTTTCCTCACCTAGGAAAAGACAAAACTAGCACTATCAAAAAGTGGTTCACCCAACTAAGTATCCCAAAATCCCCCAGTTACCTCCCAGAAAGTTCAACCCAGTTTTGGAGACACATGGTCTATGTAAAAATCCAACCTCCTTCTCACATGTCTTCTAGTCAATATAGGCTGGAAAGGTGAGTGAAAAGCTTGTTCCCACAATCTGAAAAAGTAATCTCTGTAACCTATTTGACCACCTCTTTTGATATACATATGACGTTCCATTGTGAAACCAGATAGTTACATGGCCACACCACCAAAAGCATGTGTCTACATATTGAATACAATATAAGATTTATATAAAGGCACCCTATGTTTCTTACACCATTTGTTCTTACGACTCTTCCTTAGCTATATATTGTAAACTCCTTGGATGCCTACCACAAAGCAGCTTGAAAGTGCAAAACCCTACAGAAGACTGAGGAGCCTCACAAATAGCAAACGGTAGGTCAGTGTCCCAATTTTTCCCATCTCGACCTACAACCTTGAGTAACATGTGTTTTAGGGTTCTATTGAATCTATCTACTACAATTTCCTTCTGAAAGACATGGGTACCAAGAGCTGTTCAATATATTGTCCCTCCTCTTTGTTAACTCTATACAGTAGGTACTTTCTAAGAATGAAATGGGGATACATCTCCAGTCAACCATCATCCCCTTAACTTCTACAATTTGATTATGGGCATTTTGCAATGTTAAATCACAGACTTGTTCCCTTCCGAAATGATTTGAACCAATGTCCAAATCCATATTGTTAGTTTGTTCTAGGGTTTGGCCCTGGGGATCAATCAATATTCCTTTTGCAGGTGTGGAATACTTGAGCCTAGTAAAGCCACACCTTCATTACTCTTAGCTTAATTCATCAAAACCATTTGTAAGTTTCCTTCTTTCATGCCTTGATTTGCGCCTTTTACACTTATCATAAGACAAGTCAATATAAAGATGCAAAATGGGCTGTCCGTTATGGATTCACTCTGGGTTTGAAATAGGCTTGAAAGTTTCAAAAAATGTCGCCCAAGAATAAGAGAATGGGACAATTAAGGCACAACTGCTGCCACTACTGAGAATGTATGGCCAAGATAGCCTATTTCTACAGAGATAGTAGGATATGATACAGTACAGCCATGTACACAGATTACTGAAACCTTTTCAGGGAACAATTGAGAAAGCTGAATCAGACTGCTTGTCACAAGAGCTACAGTTGGATTCCCATTTTAAAAAAACTGTTTATCAAACATATATGTTATGGCATGTTTCCCCACCAAACATATCAGTCCACAAAAATCTTCATTTATAGAATTATACCCACATTCCATGGGTTCCTGAAAATGCAGACACCCAGCTTTTATGTGTCCTAGCTCCCCACACTCAAAGCAGGTAACTGGGGGTCTCATGGTCTGTAATCCTGATAGTTTATAGTCCCGGCTTCCATCCTGGGAAACTTCAGGGCCTCTGGTTTGGATCACATTTTTTTCATAATTTCAGGCCCTTGAGTTTGGGAGCAGTCCTTGGTTCTTTGGTATTGTAAGTGGTGGTGTAGATTATAAGTCTCTCACTGCTGTGTACCCTTCAACCAGCTCCACCATTGAATCATAAGTGGTAGAGCTTCCCTGCCCTGCCCATTATAGTATTCCTTGGGGTAATCCTTGCAAGAAATGATCCAAGACTAATGTCTCAATTATTTGCACAGGTGTTGAACTCTCTGGTTTTAACTGTCTCCTGGCCAGATGAATCAAATCAAACAATTGTGACCTTGGTGCCTTCTCTTCCTGGTATTTCCAATTGAAGAATCTTTGGGCACAGATCACTGGTGTCACCATAGTTCTTGCAAGAATCTCTGCTTTAAGAACATCATAGCTGACAGCCACCCCTTCCTCTAGGTCAAAGTAAGCTTTTTGAGCTTCACGAAGCAGAAAAGGTGCAACTATGCTGGCCCATTGAGTGTGAGGCCATTGCTCTCTGATCTCAGTTCGCTCGAAACGTACTTTTGCTCATCATCTTGTGGCTTCATCTTTTGCAGCTACTGATTTGCACAGATTGCGCTGCTCATCTGGGGAAGCTTTTGAGAGTTTTTGCACAATTTCCTTCAGGACTGTCCTGTCCTCTTGCTGTGCCTCTGATAGAGCTCCAATTTAAGCAGTTATTTATTTATTTAGAAAGTGTTTTACCAGGAAGAATACATTGAGATTTCTCTCGTTTTCAAGTATGTCCTGGGGACACAGTCCAGAATGGAGTTACACAGAGTTACATATTTAACAGTAGATAGAAAATACATACATTAGCTGATTGTTTTTTATGTTGCACTGTGGTAGCATGCAGTAAGGCCTTTAAAACATCCTCCATGTTGATACAGGGTTCAAAACAGTAATTAACACACTTCTGACACTACTTGTGGCTGGATGGCTGGGCTCTTGACAAGAAACTCCAAACACAAGCGTTCAAAGAAAATGATAATGTAGTTTAATGAAACTTTCCACAAGGTACACAGTGTAGGCTTTACAGATAAAAATAAAAAAAAAACCTACCCCATCTTGGAGACTAACATTAGATTTTCCTAACTATTCAACTGACCAGCTAATCCAATTCCCAGTCTTAAACAATATGATATCACAGCAAACTTTTACAGGTTTTCAAACATTAACTTTTTCCTTTTAGAGTCTCAGGGCCTCAGGCTTATCTGCCTCCTTTCTTCCTGTTGTCAGACTCCCCTCTGCCTATGGGAGCCCCCGGGGGCAGCAGAGGCAACCTGTGGGGGCATTGACTAAGTTAGGAAGGGGTTAATGGCCTGAGAGTAGGAAAGTGGGATGGTAGTTGTAGGGGGAGGAATTATGTCCTATAGAAGGGGTAGCAGCCATTTTGTGATAAACGATTCACCTACCTTGATTTTAGCCTTTTGTTTTGCAGGTCCTGTCTCGGATAATGGAGTCTGATCTGAATGGCTTGCTGGAGGGGATCCGTGCTGCTGCGAGGACCAGAGGAGTGGATTGGCTGCGGGAGCAACTTGGGCCCGAATTGCAAATACCGGCGGCTGGAAACAGAGGATCGCGTCCGGTGCGTCAGACAAGGCCTCCGAAAACGGAGCCCGGCGACGGAGCTGCAGGTGGGCCGGAAGCATCCACAGAAGAAGGGACTATGTCAGGCCACGAAGGGGACGGTGCCTGCAGCAGGAGAGGCACCTGGGCCTTCAGGCCTAGCGCGGAGGTCTGGTGGAGCTGTGACAGCAGGGCGAGGCGGCACCTCGGCCTTACCGGGAGTGGATTCGGACCGCATGGTGTGCTGGGAGACCCAGGATGCGGAGGTAACGGCCGTGTTAGGGCCTAGTGATCTGGTTGAGGCGGGTCCCAGTTCACATCCCCCAGGGAGCGTGGCGTCCAGGGGCTTCCCCCCTTTGCTTTGTAGTCAGTCCCCAGTGAGAGAAGAATGGTATGCAGTGGATCGAAGGAGTCGGGGTTCTGTCAGCAGGGATAGTGGGCCATGCAGTCACAGGGTATCAGTGGTGAGTGAGCTCATATTGAAGAGAGGTCCGGTCTGATAGAAGTTATGGAAGCAGGTCTGATAGGGCCACATCTAGGGGCATATCGCCCTGTAGGGGTCGAGAGGATTGGAGGCACCAGCAGCGTCAGGAAGCACAGGGCCGGTCAGCCTGGTACGGCAGGTTGCCACGGCGGGGTCAGAGGGAGTCGTCAAGAAGAAGAGGAGTCAGCCCACGGTCGGGTCAACGGGGTAGCCCAGGGGGTCAACAGAGTCTGACGCCTACACCCCCGGCATTCTTACAGCCCAGTTTCCGCCAGGGGCTATGGTAATGTGGATAGGTGTGGTAAAGACAAGGATCGCCCAGTTATGAGAGCAGCGGGCAGGAGTCAAGTGGTCTGGAACCCAGTAGCAGGGGGAGTTGCTCACGACCCAGCCCAGGCTGGGGTTAGTTTTTCTTCCAGGGCTGAAGGCCGGAACCCGATGATGTCGACGCCTGTGGTGAGGGATGGAGTCGTGGATGCTGGAGCGGCGGGAACGGCGGAGGGGGCCAGCGCAGCTTCAGTATTGATTTCGGATGAGGGGAAAACAGAGACCACGGCCCAGAAGTTGCCGACTTCTGGGGGCCCCACTGGTGAGTCCAGGAAATACACCTCATGCACACAGAAATTAAGGGATGGTTTGCGATTGCTGTTAGATTCTTTGGAGGATCACGGGTCCATGGCAGGGGTGGGCGAGGTATGGGTCCCTGATGGGGGGTGTGACTAATACACCGGGCAGCAGTAGTTCAGGGGTGGGAACTACTCCTAGTACATCGCAGGCGGCAGAGGTGTCATGGCTCTTACCGGGCGGTGAGTTCGGTGAAAATAGTGCGCAGGTAGGCGATATTTCAGAGGTGGCACGTCTGGGAGGATATATGTAATTTGCGGGCCCCTTGGGGGCTCATTTGAAATCCGAGGTTAGGGAAAAGATTGTTAAAGGAGAATATGTGGAGCTTTATTCTCTTCTCCCTCTTGAGGAGTTCCTTGAACTGAAGGAAGAGAATAAAAAGGACTCTAAGAAAGAGGAGGAGGAGAAAAGGCAGAGATATAGGAAGATCCCCAAGACCTTTGGGACTTGGTTGCGTGCGTTCTGTATTTTGGCAGGCATTACAGTAAGGAAGTCCCCTGAGGTGTGCGAAGCTTTGTTTTGCTACCTGGACGGTATTTGGGAGGCATACCCCACCGACGGTGGGTTGGTGTGGTGGCGGTATGACAAGCAATTTAGGCAAAAGCTGTCTGGGACCCCGGGGATGCATTGGGATCAGATTGATCTCCCACTTTGACTTAAACTGATGATGGTGCAGAAAGCAGCGCCCTTTCAGGGAGGGGTCGGCGGAGGGAATGCGCCAGCTTCGTCTGCCGCACACAAGCCCGGGTTTTTCTGGCAGTTTAATGAAGGAACTTGTAAGTGGGGAACTGGGTGCAAATTCAAGCATGAATGCACTCGCTGTGGGGGCTCCCAAAGTAATTTGCACTGCTTTAAAAAGGGTAAGTCCAGTCAGGCAGGGTCTGCCGCAGCTTCAGCGGGAAATACAGTTCCCATTGGGGGCCACACTGGTGCTGTTGAGGGAGGGGTTTTCTACAGGATTTTTTATTCCCCATATTGACATGCAAGGGGGGCGTTTTCACAAGAACTTAAATTCGGTTGATTCCTATCCGGAGGTAGTTAGGGAAAAGTTAGGGAAGGAAGTTATGTTAGGGCGCATGGCAGGGCCTTTTGAATCCATTGCTATGGCAGGGCTTAGGATTTCTCCTTTAGGGGTGGTGCCTTAAATGGACCCTGGGAAGTATTGGCTGATACATCACCTGTCGTTCCCTTACGGTACCTCTGTGAACGATGATATCGATAAAGACCTCTGTTCGGTGACATACACCTCATTTGACCAAGCGGTCGATGTGGTTAGAAAGGCTGGAGCTGGGAACCTCATGGCAAAGGCTGACGTGGAAGCTGCCTTTTGGCTGCTTCCTATTAACCCTCAATGTCACCACTTGTTGGGATATTGTTTTGAGGGTCGGTTTTACGTGGACCTCTGTTTGCCTATGGGGTGCTCCATCTCCTGTTCATACTTCGAAAAGTTCAGTTCCTTCTTGGAGTGGGTTGTCCGGCAGGAATCCAGTAGTCACAGGATTGTGATTTTTTCTGTGCTGGGCTGGCTGCTTCGGATGACTGTCGATTCTTGCTGTGCACGCTGGAATGGGTGGCGAGTTGTTTTGGGGGTTCCCTTAGTGGCTGATAAAACAGAAGGGCCTTGGTTAAGCTTTCTTGGTCTCGAGATTGATTCTGTGGCTGGTGAGTGTAGGTAGCCCCAGGATAAGTTAGTAGCACTGAGGGATGGCGTAGCTGAGGTGCATAAGTCGAAGAAGGTGACGCTGCGGCAGATGCAGTCTTTACTGGGTAGGCTCAATTTTGCTAGTAGGGTGATCCCTATGGGGAGGGTGTTCAGTAGGAGCCTTTCCCGCGCTACGGCGAAGGTCTCGCACCCTCATCATCTGATTAGAATTACTGGGCCCTTGAGGGAAGACTTGGAGGTGTGGGATACCTTTCTGTTGCATTTCAATGGGAAGGTTTTCTTTCGGAAGGCGGTGGTGTCTTCTCAGGATTTAAACCTTTTCACTGATGATTCTGGTAGTATTGGCTTTTCAACTTATTTCAGGGGGGCATGGTGCACTGAAAAATGGCCCGAGGAGTGGAACTCCTGCCCGTTGATTAGGAATTTGTCATTCCCGGTAGTGGTTGCGCTGGCTTTATGGGGGGATAGGTTAAAGGACAGGAGGGTTGTTTTTTACTCTGACAATCAGGCAGTGGTCGAGGCAATTAACGGGCTTTCTGCTTCTTCTATGCCCGTTATACGGCTCCTCAGGCTGTTGGTATTGCTATGCATGTCACCCAATATAGCCATTAGAGCAAGGCATGTCCCGGGGTATTTGAATGTCGTAGCTGATTTTCTCTCTCTGTTTTAGTTTTCCCAATTTCGGCTGATGGCCCCGGAGGCAGAGGAGGTGGGGTTGAGATGCCTGAGGAGATGTGGAAGCTAGGAACATCATGCTTGCACATTGGGTGAGGGCGTCTTTGGCCCCGTCAACTTGGAAAGCCTATAGTAAAACTTGGGGGGAATGGTAAGATTTATTGGGTCAGGTAGGTTCCGAAGGTTCTTCCACCGATAGATTGAATACCTTGTTGTGGTTCATCTTATGGCTAATGTTGGCAGGAGTGTCCCCAGTAGTACTGGAATGGAACATGTCGGCTTTGGCGTTCCTTTTTAAATTTAAGGGTTGGCCGGATTTCACATAAACATTTATGATTAAATTTGCATTGCGGGGGTTTAAGAAGGGAAGGAGGGTTCCTGACAAGCGTAGACCAGTATCGGTGGCCATTATGGAAGGCCTTCTGGACGCATTGCATGTTATCTGTCAAGATGCTTATGAGGAGGTCTTATTCTCGACTGCTTATGTTTTAGCATTCTTTGGGGCTTTCAGAGTGAGGGAGCTGGTAAGTGTGAACAAACGTACGGCTGGTGGGATTCAAGCTCGGATACCTGTGTGGAGTCAGGTAAAGTGCGTATCTTGTTATGAAGATCCAAGACGGATGTCTTTGGAAAAGGTTGTAAGATCACACTTCATGCGTTACCTGGACACGGGTGCTGCCCTGTCCAGTGGGTTTCTCGTTTTTTGGCTATTCATCCAGCGGTAGGTTTGGGGGGCTCCATATTGATTCATGCAGATGGCAGCTCGCTCTCAATGTTCCAGTTTCAACAGGTGTTTAAGAAAGGTTTGACAAGGCTAGGTCATGACGCTAATCAATTTGGCACTCATTCTTTTCGGATAGGGGCGGCCACAGAAGCGGCCAGGTTGGATTTTCAAGAGGATATCTTGAAAAAATCTGTCGCCTGGTACGTCGGCCTTTCGTATGTGTTCTGGGCAAAAAGGAGAGCTGCAGTTCGGGTGTCCGGTAGACAACTGGGCTTTCCTGAAAACATCCTGTCCATCAAGTGGTTCGGCTTCATGAGATATGGCTGGAGCGACATCTGGTTTGAAATATTTAAAAAAATGGTGCAGGGCAAGGTCCCGGATATGGTGCTAATTCACATTGGGGGTAATGACCTAGGATTTGATCCCTCAGAGGGAATTGATACCTCAAATGCAGAGGGTAGTGGCTCCTGAAGTGCAAATTGTGGGGTCGGAAATAGTTCAGAGGTTAAGTTTTAGGCATGCCAGGGATCATGCGGTGCTCAGCAAGAGCAAGGGCAAGGTCAATAAATGAATGGCAAGTTTTGTTAGGGCCCAGAGAGGGGTGGTAATTCACCATTGGGAACTGGAAAAGGTGCTTCCAGGGATGTATTGGTATGATGGGGTTCACTAGAATGATGTGGGGCTGGATTTACTGAATCTGGCATTCCAAATAGGGCTGGAGCGAGCTGTGGCGCTGCGTGGTGGTGGGGCGCATCCAGTTTGAGGCGTCAATGGATGGCTGGTGGCAGAGATTGCAAGGGGAGTGCACTTTAGGGAGAGTTTATGTATGTTTGGATATGATATCCAGTTTGTTATTGGTGTGTGTGTGGGTTCTGAGCAAGTTGGTAGCTCAAACCAGGTGGGAGGGGGATCACGGTATGCCCCTCATTTATATGTGTTTATGTGTTTTTACGTGTTTGTTGTAATATTGTTATTACAAGTTTTGGTATTATTATCCAAATTATTTATATCTTTTTGGGTGTCATTGCCAAGGTTATGTGAGTAAGGGGTGGGGTAATGTTCTATTAGGCAATGACAGATGATGTTGTTTTAATAAAAGATATGGCCATATTTAATAAGGGTATGGCCATAATTATTTTCCAAATCTGGTATCTCTCTTTATTTGGGATTTGAAGGGGGACATTATCCCGAGAATTGACTATACCCTAGTCAAGAGGCTGAGCTTTAAACATTGCATTACAGGTCAATTAACTCCATCTGAAAGGGCTGACTTACACCTATTAACACTTTCATGCTGGGAATAGAGAGCACTCCAACCTGCTGCTTACATAGAAAGCCTCTCTAACTCTGCAACAATATGTATATTATACATACATGGGGAAAAAAAAGATATTCACACATGGGACCTTTACCTTAAACCATATCTACATAAAAGTAGTGTACACATAAACAATCATATTGATATCTACTATATGTTTCAGTATTCTGTCAGTCTGGCACTGGACCTGGCAACAGATTTAAAGTTAGTTTTGCTACAAGTAGAGTTTGGTGGAGGTGATATTGCAAATAAAACAAGGCCTTTCAGAAAGATGCATAACCATAACTCCATCATTCAAGCTCTCCATCCCTCACAAATCTCTATATATCGAACGTTATATATCTATACATTTAATCACATTTTTTAACAAACAAATTACTATTTCAGTCTATGGTATCCTATAACCTGAGATTAAATAACTGAATATATCTAGTATTATTTATAATACTTTCTTGAGGTACATTACATTTTAATAAATCCCCCAAAAATCATCCCAATCAAATATCCTCACGTCCAGTAATGAGACTTTAGAGAATTTTATCTTTCAAATTAATTGACAATTGGAGTAAGTTCTGTGTAGATCTCTCATTATTCTCAAATATTTTTTTTATGATAAATATGTATTTAAGACTTTCCTTTAGTTTATTGATGTCTTCCTCTGTTCATGCTTTAAATATATAAATTACAAATGCCCAAGAAAATCTAGATTGTCAGAGAACAGTGCTTGGTGTTCATCCAAAGTACTACAAAAAATGTGAATATCTTAAAAGACGTGAACCAGGTCTGATTTCATTGCATACTATTCACGTTTGATTTAACTAATTAGAGATTGCGCATATTAAAAGTAAACTATGTTTAAAACTGTTCAAAAATCATGAGACTAAGTGAGATGTAGAAAATAAACTAGAATGCCAAAACTTCATACGTGGAGAATGAAAAAGTGAAGGCACCTGGTCCCTAAAGGCGGATCCATGGAGAGTATTGGCGCCTACCTGATAAAGCATGATAAAGCAGAAAATTGTAGTGTAAATGCAGATGGTTTAAACAAAGATTATCCTTGGTATTCTTGTAAAAAAGAATCCTTTATTAGAAAAACTTAAAAAAAAAGCACATCGTGAATAGTAGTATGGGAGAAAAATAAGGTCTTGCTGCCCATGCTAAGTGAGATGTAGGGTATATAAAATGATCTCCAACAAAGCTAAGTCAATTAGTAATATTAGAAAGAGACTGACCACTGACCAGGTCCCTACATCTCTTCCTGGGCTCAATAACTTTGTTATTTCCACTCGGTAGGCCCTGCTGGGTCCCAGGCATAGCTTGGTTATCATGGCATGAGATCCTACTAAAGGGAGCTGGTAATGTTAGTACATTATTCATGGTATATACTGTAAAATGCACTTTTCTCCTGTTTTTAAACCGTATATTCTCTCTAGTCTTATGTCTAAATGATGGGCCTACAATATATAGTGACTAACATGTTATATCATGACTATAGGCATACATATAGGGATATTTACTAAAATTCGACTTTGGAGATTGACTTTAAATTTGAGAGTCAAATTCAGCACCTGAAGCTAAATAAATGAAAATTAAAGCGGCTACTTTAAAAATGATAATGCATTTATTTGCTACAGTTTTTTTAATCCTTAAGATGAAAACTTTCTCTTGGGGATACAGGCTTCCTACTATGATGTCTCGAGCTGAAACAATAACAGATGATACAAAGCATCTCTTAGGAGCCATTCAGAGGTCTCTCGTGGAGATGCATGGGTATTCCATCTGCACATGTGTAGTTGGTCAGTCTTGCATTCCAATCACTGCTGGATTGACCACCTGCTGAATGAGCTTTTATTGTTCATGATCATGCAATGTAAACACAAGCATAGAATATGTCGGCAGATAAGAACTATTCGCTCCATCTAGTCTGCCCAATTTTTCAAATACTTTTATTAGTCCCCAGTTCGCTATCTTATATAGGATAGCCTTGTGCCTATCCCACGCATGCTTAAAATCCTTGACTGTGTTTACCTCTACTACTCCACTGGAAGGCTATTCCATACATCAACTACCCTCTCAGTAAAGTAATACTTCCTGATGTTACTTTTATAAGTCCTTCCCGTTCCCGACAAAGGACATGCCTGACACGTCCTGCGGTGAAACTAGCAATTTTTCACGATCAAAAATCACGAAAACCGCTCTGATGGTGCTGCTCTATTGCCTTGATGTGAAGGCAATAGTCGGCACCAAAATTTGGGCTCTTGGGCACCCACGAATGCTCCACGAAGCGATTGTGGGCACCATATTGCATCACTTCCGATACTCTGAATATGTTGCTTGACTGCCCCTAGAGGCAGTCATCAACATTGCGATGAAAAAAAAAAGAGACTAATTTAGCTAAAATCTAGGGTTATTGTTAGAATAGCTTTTAGGGTTACAATTAAATTAGGGTTAGCATAAGAGATAGGGTTAAAATTACATTAAAATTAAAATATATTAAGGGTTAGCATAAGGGTTAGAGCTGGGATTACATTTAGAGTTCAGGTTGGGCTCAAAAGGAAACTATTCAGACGGGGTCTTTTTTAATGATTATATTTGTGTAAATTATATTTTTTTACAGCAAAGTTAGAAAAAGTATCTAATGCCAGTCCTTCTTTTGACGGTAAAAACAACATATAATTTGTATGGGTACAGTATGTGAGAAAGAAGAAAATTAGAGCTAAACAAACACCCCAGGCACCCCAAACACCCCAGAAAAGTAAAAATAGTCCTTGTCACCAAGGGAAAGTCAAGGTCAAAATGTCTTCTCACTAAGGGGTTAATATTCAAAGAAAATATTTATAAATTAAATACAGTTGCAAGAAAAAGTATGTGAACCCTTTGGAATGATATGGATTTCTGCACAAATTGGTCATACAATGTGATCTAATCTTCATCAGAATGAAATGTTACCATGTTTTTATTGAACACAATGTAAACATTCACAGTGCAGGTGGAAAAAGTATGTGAACCCTTGGATTTAATAACTGGTTGAACCTCCTTTGGCAGCAATAATTGCAGATCAGACGTGCACAACGGTCAGGAGTAATTCTTGACCATTCCTCTTTACAGAACTGTTTCAGTTCAGCAATATTCTTGGGATGTCTGGTGTGAATCGCTTTCTTGAGGTCATGCCACAGCATCTCAATCGGGTTGAGGTCAGGACTCTGACTGGGCCACTTCAGAAGGCGTATTTTCTTCTGTTTAAGCCATTCTGTTGTTGATTTACTTCTATGCTTTGGGTCGTTGTCCAGTTGCAACACCCATCTTCTGTTGAGCTTCAGCTGGTGGACAGATGGCCTTAAGTTCTCCTGCAAAATGTCTTGATAAACTTGGGAATTCATTTTTCCTTCGATGATAGCAATCCTTCCAGGCCCTGACGCAGCAAAGCAGCCCCAAACCATGATGCCCCCACCATCATACTTCACAGTTGGGATGAGGTTTTGATGTTGGTGTGCTGTGCCTCTTTTTCTCCACACATAGTGTTGTGTGTTTCTTCCAAACAACTCAACTTTGGTTTCATCTGCCCACAGAATATTTTGCCTGTACTGCTGTGGAACATCCCGGTGCTCTTGTGCAAACTGTAAACGTGCAGCATTGTTTTGTTTGACCAGCAGTGGCTTCCTTTGTGGTATCCTCCCATGAAATCCATTCTTGTTTAGTGTTTTACGTATCGTAGATCCACTAACATGGATGTTAGCATATGCCAGTGACTTTTGTAAGTCTTTAGCCGACACTCTAGGATTCTTCTTCACCTCAATGAGCAGTCTGCGCTGTGATCTTGCAGTCATCTTTACAGGACGGCCACTCCTAGGGAGAGTAGCAGCAGTGCTGAACTTTCTCCATTTATAGACAATTTGTCTTACCGTGGACTGATGAACAGCAAGGCTTTTGGAGATACTTTTATAACCCTTTTACTTTATGCAAGTCAACAATTCTTAATTCTTAAGAGAGCTCTTTTGTGTGAGGCATCATTCACATCAGGCAATGCTTAGTGTGAAAAGCAAACCCAGAACTGGTGTGTGTTTTTTATAGGGCAGGGCAGCTGTAACCAACACCTCCAATCTCATCTCATTGATTGGACTCCAGTTGGCTGACACCTCACTCCAATTAGCTCCTGGAGATGTCATTAGTCTAGGGGTTCACATACTTTTTCCACCTGCACTGTGAATGTTTACATGGTTTGTTCAATAAAAACATGGTAACATTTCATTCTTTGTGTGTTATTAGTTTAAGCAGACTGTGATTGTCTATTGTTGTGACTTAGATGAAGATCAGATCACATTTTATGACCAATTTGTGCAGAAATCCATATCATTCCAAAGGGTTCACATACTTTTTCTTGCAACTGTAAGTAGAACATCAGAGTTAGACTGGAGTGTCTCTTTAATTTGGAGTGCTAGATTTTTAGTTACAGTTCTGCTATATATATCCACACAGTTCAATATTGAAATTGTAGCTTATTTTTGTTCCTTTTCTTTATCCTCAATCAGCACCCTGTGTTTACACAATTTTCAATAGTTATTCACATTTTTATTCTGCCTGCACTGCGATTTTTCTGTTTTCTTTCTCCCTCTACCATTGATTTTCAATTTGTATAAAGCATTTTTGCTGAAAGCTCAGTATAAAGAAATACTAATCATAATAAATGATCAACCACTATACAAAATGAATGTTTAAAATTGCAATGTATGAGCATGAGGCAGGATAAATTGGATTAATAATAAACCAAAGATGGGTACCATCATACAAAATATTTTTTTTTACTGGATTATAAGTTTATGTTCTTATAACTGTGCAAAGAACACAGTACACAAAGCAATAGAGACATTTTAAGTATTGATGAACATTTAAATTTACAAAATACTGAATTGGTCTTAAATAAAAATATTTACTTGGGTTCTTAGCAGAGCCCCTCAGATATCATGCGTCAATATGAAGTAGCACAGTTTGTAAGGACTGTGTAAGGTTCCTGTTGAGATGAATATTTTTGTGATTACTAAGCTTGTCTTGCTCTATTTGTCATATACCACTGGTCAAGATGGCACATATTTGCTTTATGTTTGGGTCAGAAATTTTTTTTTACCATCAGCTCATTCAAGAAGTGGCTTTCTGTTTTGTTTTGTGGATTTTTTTTGTTGCTTTATTTCCTTACTGTTTTCCTTTATATTTTATTTTATTTTCCTTTAATTGGTCTGCTTCAATGTAATTCCCTTGTGTAAAGGAAGCCCACTGGTTGTTATAATGCATGGATATCATTTTATTTGTTTCTTTCTTATTGTAATAATAGCATCCTCAGCTTCAGAGTGAAGAACAAATCCTGCAAAAAAAAGCAGAGATGGTCCTGCAAACAACCGTGGCCTATTAGTGAAGAAACTTGATTTTACCTCACATGCATTTCTATTTTCTACATACTTCTGGTTGCCCACCCTCAGGGGCTGCTAGTAGAGTGTTTTGATTAGAGTAAATTAGTTGGACTTATCAATGACTTTATATTTAAAACTGATGCATTTTTTTTGTTAACCCCTTAGTGACAAGACTTTTATGCCTTGACTTTCCCTTGGCAATGGCTGTTTTAACATTTCTGAGGTGTTTGTGTTAAACTGTAATTTTGTTCCCTCTCATTTAGCGTACACACACAAATTATATATTGTTTTTTTCATCAGTTGGGCTTTCATTTGATTCCATTATTTTGATCATAACGTATAATTGTATGTAAGAAAAATTGTAAAAAGTATGGTGAAAAAAATGAAATTTATTTTATTTTCTGACTTTGATTTGAAAAATCTTATACTCATCTACAAAAAAGAGCACAAAACCCTGCAAAATAGATTCTAATATTTGTCCTGAGTTTAGAAATACCCCATGTTTTTATGTTTTTTTATTCAGGTTACAGGGCAATAATTATAAGCAGTGCAATGCTATTTCAAAAAAAATTTCCCCAAATTATCGATAATAACATTGTAACACTGATATTGGTCATGAATCCCTGAATTACCCCCTACATGTACATATTTTTCAAAACTAGACATCTAAAGGTATTTAATGAGGGGTATTTTGACACTTTTCATGTAGCCATTTTACCCCCAACCTTTGCCAAAGTTTGCACAGATGTAAAAAAAATTAGATTTTTCAAGCTGAGTGAAATTCATGTAAGCATTTCCTGAAAATCTAAAGGGGTACTGCCAAACAACACCTCAATATGTGTTCAGCAACATCTCCTGAGTACAGGGATACCACCCATGCATAGGTTTGTCAGGTTATTTGGGGGCTAAAGGGCCACAATTGGGAGGTGCACGTTCTAAATTTCAGACTTGGAATGTTGACGTGCAGACAACCTGCGCCCATGTCCCATTTGGCACATTTTGGAAGCCGGCCAATGTATTTTACCCCCCTCAAACCATATATTTTTGAAAACTAGACACCCTAGGGTATTTCAAATTGTACTTTTTTAACACTTTCCATGCACTAATTCTACCACCAGCCTATGGGTTATCATTTTGTGTGTGTTTTTTTGCACATTCACTGCACTTTAGGAGTACATTCACAGATTCTGTTAGGTGTTACAGTCAAACAACACCTCAATATGTGTTCAGCAACATCTCCTGAGTATAGGGATACCACCCATGCATAGGTTTGTCAGGTTATTTGGGGCTAAAGGGCCACAATTGGGAGGTGCGCATTCTGAATTTCAGACGTGGAATGTTGACGTGCAGACAACCTGCGCCCATGTCCCATTTGGCACATTTTGGAAGCCGGCCAATGTATTTTACCCCCATCAAACCATATATTTTTGAAAACTAGACACCCTAGGGTATTTCAAATGGTAGTTTTTTAACACTTTCCATGCACTGATTATACCACCAGCCTTGGGGTAGTAATTGTTTGTGTATTTTTACATACATTGTATTTCAAACATGAATTTACAGATTCTTGTATGTGTCAGTGTCAAATAACACCCCAATATGTGTTCAGCTAAATCTCCTGGCTACACTGATTCCACACATGCATAGGTTTCTTGGATTGTTGGGATGCAATGCCAAATTTGTGACATATGCAGACATTTTTCTAATTTGTCATATTCTTTTACCCATCTTCTTTTGGGGACTTTTTAGCAGACACTGTGCAAATTATTGCCATGTAAGTGTATATATTTTATAAGTTGACACCGCAAGGTATTGTATATTGAGAGAACGTGTGTGAGATAACAAAAATGGAGAGAACGTTTGTGGTGGTAATTTTTTAATCTTGGATTTTCCACCCACATTCCTTTTTGATGGTGATTTAGGAGAGCCTGTTATAAATTACAGTAAGAAAACACTCCAGGTTGTTTTCTGCAAGGCCCCCTGAGTATACCTATGCCCCCCATGCATAGTTTTGCCATGATTTTTGGGAAGATTGAGGCACAATTGAAGGACTTGGTCCTTTGGATTGAATTTGAGTTATTTGTTTGAATAGGCCTATCTCCATCTTGTGGACTTTTGCATATCCCATTTAGGTTTTTTGCCATGAAAGTGTATATATTTCATAAGTTGACACCCCAAGGTATTGTATATGGGGTGTATTGATGCCTCTGATGGAACCATTTAGTCAAAAAAATTGAGAGAACGTGTGTGGTGGTAATTTTTCAATCTTGGATTTTCCACCCACATTCCTTTTTGATGGTGATTTAGGACAACCTGTTATAAATTACTGCAAGCAAATACTCCAGGTTGTCTCTCTGATGAGACAATCAAGTAACACCTCTAGAGGGAGAAAACTTCTCCTGAGGCTGCTGCCCTTAGAAGGGCAGCACCATCTTGGCCATGCTTTTTTGTGGCCAAGATCAGGACTCTACCGGAGGCATTGTAGCAATACACCGGAGCACTGAAAGTAACATAAAAAGTTGGTTTCGTTGGTGCTTTCCTCTATTTTTGTTTTGGGAATTGCATTTAAAATGCTGGTGAAATGTTTGTCAAAATGTCTGTTCAGCTGATTGCAGGTCCATTCTGGCAGCCAGTTGACTGTCGAAATGGCATTGAAATGTCTTTCAAAATGTTGGTGAAATGTTTGTCGAAATGTCTATTTATCAAAAATGGGAGCTTCCTGAGTGGAGCAACAAACAAAATGAATGTGAACGAATGATTTTCGTTCATTCTTGCATTTGTTTTTTGACAAATGGATCAGAAATTCATCCGGAAACAAATGCCCAAGTCTACTGTTTAATTAATATTACCACCGGGCACCTTGTTTTAATTAAATGAAGAATTCACTATCTCCCTCATACTGTTCTTCAGAATATGCAAATGTTTTGTAATTTAAATTTGATATTTAAGAGGGCATTGAAATATTTGTTAAATAGTCATGTTCAGTGAAAAATAAATAGTGTTTTTTTAACACAAACGTCAATTTATGATGTGTTAAGAAAAAACACAGATGTATTCTTCTAATGCAGCTCTTCAGTATTTATCTTTCTCTAAACATGTCCATGAAGGGAATTAGTAGAAATATAGGGTGTCGTTTTGGTCAATCATTAAGTGGATTGTAGCTAGAAAATATGTTACCAACATTATTCACAGTGATAGAAATAGATACACTTAAAAGACAACTAAACTTTTTTTTAACCATGGTTCCCTTAGAAGGAGCAACAGTTAAAAAATAGTGTCCCACTTCTCCAAGTAAACCCGACATATATCTTTCCAGATACAGACGGTTTACTCTTGGCCTCGGAGGCAGAACCTGTCTGAGCATGCAAGGTACATGCCAGTTTATCCTCATACTAGGAACACTAAATATTTGACTTGCGTACAAGAAGCACAGGTCACTTTTTGCATACTCCAGAAATGAGCATTTTGTTCTGAGCAAGATGTACAAAAATAGTGGTGTAATTTATTATAAACCTAACTGTGTGTGTGTCCACTTCCATGACCTTTTCATTTCTTTGCTAGCATATGCACAGTGTCTGAATATATATATTTTTTTTATTAATTGATATTTCATTTTATATAACCATGTCTGATTTGTAACACATGTGCAGCACTGAAAACATTCTCGACAGGGCTTACTTTTTTTTAAAGGTTCCATTGAGAAAGAAGATGGCCATTACCACATGTCCTAGATTGCCCATGTCCTGGCAACCTTAATCTAGGACAATGTCAAATCTATCTGCTAATGGAGGGGATACTTCTCTGAAAATGTTACGGTCTGCTAATAGATGGGTTAATTATCTGAAACTGCTCCTGTCTTCTAATGCATGTGTTCATTCTCTGAAACTGTTCTAGTCTGCTAATAGAGGGGTTAATTCTCTGAAACTGCTTCTGTGTGCTAATGACTCTATGTATATTATAAATATATTATTAAAATGTATATGGTACCAAAGGCTTTTGCCTAGAGAAAAGGAAAAAAAATGTCCTGAGGAATTCAAGCATGTTCGAATTTTTCAGGATTTCTCGGCTGCTACTATGGCTAAGAGGAGAGAGTTCCAGGACGTTACTCGACAATTAAAAAGTAAAGGTATTAAATCCAGATGGGGCTTTCCAGTGAACATACTGTTCCAACATGTTGGGTGGAATATTATAATTAATTCACCAAAGGAAGGAAAGGATTTTATTACCACCTTGACACCAGAAGACCAACAAAATCCTCAAACTCCCAAAAAAATCGCAGGAAATCAAAGAAAAGAGAGATTTCTGCTCACCAAAAGTGATTTGAGAAGTGGTTATGCTTCCGTTAAGATATGAAAAAAAAAAGTTATTCCTTTTTCTTCATTTTGGTTGGGTTAGACAGATTTATTGAGACCCCACAACTGCTATATTTATATGAGCAAAACGTGAGAGGACTTCTCCTTATTTACTTGATTACAACCTTTCTATATTGCAGTGACTCTGTAAAACCTTTTCCTAGTTACTTGGTTGCAAAATATTTTCCTTATAGAACAAACAAAGTTAAGTTTTTGATTATAATAATTTGCTTGATTACCATTTATTTATTACAATTTCCTTTAAAAGGAACACACCTTTTATGATAAGGTGCTGTGTAGAAGAAACAATTGGATGAAAAATTTATATCCCTCTTTTTTTAGTTAAATATTTGTTGTGTATAAATAATACTAATATTCGTGTTATAATAACCTTATTGTTTAACCCCTTAACGCAGATGGACATATATATACGTCCTGAAAAGCATGGTCCTTGAGGACCATGAGGACGTATATATACGTCCTCCGTTTTCATGTATCGTTGCACTCCTTAGCACAACACTACATGCCTGCAGCTACTCTCAGAGGCTGCTTCGGATCTGAAGCAGCCTCTGAGAGTGCTTTCAGCCCCCCTCACCCCTTCGCGCATACGAACACCGCGAATGTGATCGTATGCGTGTTAACACACATAGGCAGTGAAAGCTGATCACTGCCTATGTGTGTAAAGTGTTACAATGATGCCTCGATCAGAGGCATCATGCAACACCTTCTGTGCACCCCTGGGCACCGCGATCACCCGGTGATCACGGGTGTGGGCTGGATTGGAGGAGCATGCATTATTTATTTTATTTTCTAGAAATAGAAAATAAAATAAATAAATAAAATAAATAAAAAAAGCTAACCCTTGATCTACTAAACCTAGATCTAGGGTTAGGGTCATAATTAGGGTTATAATTAAGGTTACAGGGGGGTTCGGGTGAGTAGAAGGGTTAGATTAAGGGGTGGGGGTAGATTTAGGATTAGGGTAAATTTAGGGTTGGGGTAAATTTAGGGTTGGGGTTAAAAGGTCACTGTAGAAGAAAATGGTTAGAAAACAAAAAAACTAATATTGTTTATTGCCTTATTAGTTGAACTAAAACATAGGCAAACATGGAAACATTGGTATTTCTAAACTCAGGACAAATAGTAGAAATATATTGATGGGGTATTTTTTACCATTTATAATTGTTTAAAAATCAGGTCAAAGTTAGGTGTTTTTTTATGGCATATTTTCATCATATTTTTTTTTAATAGTAAATTATATCATATGATGAAAATAATAGTATCAAATGAAAGTTCTATCCGTCCTTTAAAAAATGATATATATAAGTTGTGTAGGTGGACTGAACACAAAGAAAGTAATTCACAGTTCAGTAAACATATGACAAAAATAATGGAATTCTGGTATTCAAGGTACATCAAATGCAGCATTGCACTCGGTTACTAAGGGGTTAATAATTCTGTGTTTGTTTTGGCTACACAATACAAAATTATAACAATGCCCTGCTGTCACTATCTCTACCCCTCTCCGTGTAGGCCCTTAGTTTCTTTTTTAATGGGTTTGGAGACACTTTCCTTTCTCCTATACCCATGGCCTATACTACTTTTGTGTATATATATATCTATAATTTTTTTTATTTGGCTTCATTCGGAAGTCAGAATCCAAGTTTTTATCCCTCATTTTTGTAAATTTTATTTTTTCTATTTTGTCCCCTGGGCATCCATCCAATTAATCAATATTATTTATACTGAATATTCTGCTGACAAACTCACTATTATGATACATTATACATACCATAGGCAAAGTTATGGTTACCATTCAACCTAATGTATATGAGCTTCTGGACATTTTCCTTGTAAATTGTATATTTCTGCTATGCTTTGATTACTCTTGTGCGGATGTTGTTGTTAAACTGGATTTGACAAAACAAAAAATACAGTCTAGAAAAATATTCATATGTTATGGTATTAAAAATACTGTCATACCATATGTGAGGGGCCTTCACACTCTGCATAAAAGACGATTAATAGCCAAAGAAGCTAAAACTCAAAAATCAGATATACTTTGCATTCAAGAGACCCACTTTAAAGATAATAATTATCACAATATTATGATAAATAATTTTTCATTACATTACCACTCTACATACAAGACCAAATCGAGAGGTGTATCTATCTTTTTTAATAAAAATACGGCCCATTCCACTGATAAGATCATGGTTGATGAAAGCTGGAGGTTTATCATCTGGGTTGGGAAAGTAAATAATGTGACTTATACCATAGTAAATGTTTACTTTCCGAATTCTAATCAGTTAAAAAATTTAATATGTCTTTGGAATAAGATAATGAAAGTGGTCATAGGAAAATTAATAATTTGTGGTGATACCAATTTTGTACTGGATCAAACAATAGATACAATTCGTTCCAGCTCAGTTGATGGCAGCAGCACTGACAAGCTGGCCACAGCGTGTACTACATTTTTGCATGATAACGGTCTTTATGATGCTTGGAGAGTGTTGCATGAAGGGGAAAAGACCAATACTTACCACTCAGTTTCATGCAACATGTACTCCCGTATTGACTGATTTTTAGTTGACGAGAGTACATTGTTATCTATTACCAAGGGAGAAGTATTAGAAATAACATGGTCTGATCATGCTCCTCTTGTTTTATATGTGTCTGAGTCTCTTCAGTCTACCCCAGATCGCACCTGGAAATTAAGTGACCATCTTGTTTTGGGCCTAGAAAATAAAACTTTAGATGAGAATATGTTAAAGCAATATTTTAAGGAAAATGGCAACCCCGAGGTTTTTGTGGAGTGCTGTGGAACGCGCACACGGCCATGTTAAGAGGTCACTTTTTACAAAGAGGGTCTTATCTGAAGAAGTCTAAATCTAAAAATTTAAGGAAGATGGGAAGAGAGTTATATAATTTAAATTCTGCCAACAAATTTGGTCCATCTCCTTCCCTTTTAGCAATAATAATAATAGAACTAAAAAAGAAAATCAAAGTGATCCAAATAGAAAAAACAGCTTTCATGATAAGACGACTTAAACTGCTATATTATTCAGAAGGCAATAAGGCCTCCTCCCTGCTGGCATCTAAACTTAAACAGAAAATAGCGCAATCAAGAATTGCATATTTGTTGGGAGAGGATGGATGGTAAAAAGATTACATATCCAATTGAAATCAGTAACCAGTTTGCAAACTATTATAAATCATTATACAATCTGACCTCTGATTCAAAAACCATACAACCCAATATAGAAAAAATAAAATCCTTTTTCAACAAAACTGACTTACCCCAGGTTGCACCAGATGAATTAAATTGCTTAAATTCGACCATATCCCAACAAGAGGTATTAGCAGCTATAAATAAAATTCCAGGTGGCAAAGCACCAGTACCAGATGATTTTATCATGATATATTACAAACAATTTTCCAAAATACTTTTGCCATATCTGACTAATTTATTTAATACATTTTGGACAGAAGGAAAGATGCCAGAGTAGTCCTTTTGCGCACAAATCATCACTATGCCGAAGCCGGGGGAAAATCAGGACTGCTGTGCCAACTTTCGACCGATTTCTTTAATAAATAATGATATCAAAATATGCGCTAACATTTTTGTTGATAGATTGGCACAAATTGTCCCCATGGTAGTAGATAGTTGGGTTTCAATGCAGGGAGACAAGCCCCAGATGGTACAAGGAGATATAAAACTGATACATCATATTAAAGCAAATTGAACTCCTTCTGTACTCCTCTCCTTGGATGCAGAGAAAGCATTCAATAGGGTCCATTGGGGCTATTTGAGAGAAGCTATGCTCAAATTTAATATACCCACCCCCCTTGTTAAAGCAACTTTGCATTATATCAAAACCTGACTGCAAAAGTTTCTGCTACAGGTGTCACCTCTGATAATTTTCCACTAACTAATGGAACTCGACAGGGTTGTCCATTGTCCTCGATATTATTTGCTCTAGTGATGGAATCACTGGTCGCATTAATAAGGAAATTACCAGAGATTAAGGGAATTACAGTAAAAAAAAAAATACTGAATATAATATAGGTCTCTTCTCTGATGATATTATTCTATCTTTGGCAGAACCCAAAACTTCATTTGACACCCTAAATTCTATACTACAGGATTTTGGAGAAGTCTCATTTTACAGGCTCAATACAGGAAAAACACAGGCTCTACCTAAACGCATTCCTTGGTGTGATCTGGATGATTTGAATACGAAATTTGACTTTGATTGGAGAGAATCATACATTTATTATCTTGGAATAAAACTATGCAAAAATGTAAACAGTATGTACACATTTAATCTTAAAAATCTTGGCCAATATGCAAATGGAAAACTGGAATAAGTTGGAACTTTCCAGGTTAGGTAAAATTACATCTATTAAAATGAACATCTTACCTAAAATACTATACTACTTGAGAACTATTCCTTTATCAATTCTGAAGACATTCTTTAAAACAGTTCAGTCTGCTCTAATTAAATTTATATGGGGAAATAAGATGGGCAGAAATAAATTCAGTATTGCAAAATCTCAAGTCTCGTGGAGGTTTAGGGATACCTGATTTTTAAAAATATTACCAGACAACTAATGCCGCTACAGCACTTAAGTTTGGCAAAAAAAGTCAGATTCCACGCTGGCTTGAGATGGAAAATGATAGGATGCCACCATCCCTGATACTATTGAAAAAAATGATAAAATTATGATTGGACAAATCCTTTTAGCTACTACTACGGTAATCCCCAGATACTGGAGGTCACCAAAATCCCTACTATTAAAGATGTTTTTAATTATATGCTTACAAGCAGAAAGTTGGTTACATGAAGATTTTTTTCAAAATGGAGCAGGGATTTAGAGCTGTATGATTGTCAGTGATAGCCAGGAACTGAGAATAGTTATACTCCAAAAGGAGTATGTCAATTGATGCTAATATTTTTCAATGTAAAAATAATTGTCTTCACACAATTCAATTTACCTGTAAAGTAGTAATAGACTACTTACTGTGTGTTCCAGCTGTCATTGTCTGTGGTTTGCCAGGCCCTTCCTGTAACACAAATTCTCAAATGAAAGGCTTTAGTGTAGAGTGTTCATAACTCAAGATTGCATTGGGCTTCTATTGAATCAAAAGAACCTTTGATAATTTTTTAACACTGCCCTGATGTGTGACACAGAAAGCCTGATTATACAGTATACACTATTTATATACATTACATATTTTATCACGATTATAGTAACCTCCACATTATCCTAAAACTAATATTCCTCTAAAAAATGTATCTATGAACCAGAGAAGATACAAATACTTAACACATAGCATTTACGCTAAAATATAATTTTTCCATAAACATTCAAGTTCACGCTAGTTTTCATCAGCTCCTTAATGTCTAAATTCCTCTAAAAATGTATCTATGTAGCAATGAAAATGCTTAGTAGATGTTTGAAAGTTAAATAGTTGCATAGTCGTTTAGGTTGAATGAAAGACTTGCGTCCATCAAAATCAACCTTTAGTGAAAGGTTTTTATTATAGTTCACATCCAAATTGTTTTTTAGTTCAAAGATGCTCATTTGTGTCTACCCAATTTTTCTATATGTGGAATAAAGTAATCCATTCTATGAATTCTACTCCTCCTAACAAAAATAACCCTTCGTGCTGAATATTTACCAAGCTTTGAAAGTGATACCGTGTTAAGATATTGTTTGTTATAATTATATTACAAATATCTTAAGCAAACAGTTTGCATACCGGACTGCTACCGTGAGGCACTATTGTATGCAAGTATATGTCTTCTTAAACAAAGGCTTCTGTGAATGTTATATGTGAGTATACCGCTTCAAGTTTTTATATTATATACTCACATGTGATCATCATTTAAACATCTTTGATGAAGTTAAGATTTCTGGACGACTTCACTTGATTTAGAGTAGATGTTGTCCCTCCTGATGTGCTTACAAGTTATTATTGGAGCTTGGTTTGTGAGTTCTATTTCTTACTATTAACAGGTAAAAAACATACTAAGTCCAATGGAAAAATAAACCTGACCATCTAGCTTTTCAGCTATTTATTTAGTAAAAAATGTATCACTGAAAAGTTTGTGTCTCAGAGAAATAAGACTTTAAAAAAAATGATGGTACATTTGTTTATAAAAGAGCAGCCAGTAGAAAATTAAGGACATTTCTTTTCATACAATGTTGGTTTTGAAGATGTGCAATTACGTTTACAGGCATGGGAACATGGTAAATCAGTAAGTATTTCAGAACAACAAGAGGTGGTAAGAGAACAAAAAAATTAAAACAGAATGAAACTAAAGAAAAGTTACAGAAGAGTGCGATGCCTCAGGAACTTTTGCGATGAACACATTGCAAAAGTTCAGGTGATATATGTGTGTGATACTACTGCAGAGCTCTGCGATACACTTACACACTGCATATTATTGTGAGTTCTATTGTGTTGGAGCTCTGTGACATACCCATAGGCCTGTTAAGGTTCACAAAGCCCCAGGATTGAATGGTATACATCCAAGGGTACTTAAAGAGCTAAGGTTAACTCTGGCCAGGTCAATACTTCTTTCAGTTCAGGTATAGTGCTAATAGACTGGTGCAAGGTGAATGTGGTGGCCATATCTATGGTGGGGAAATTATTTGAAGGGTTGCGAAAGGCAAATAGTAAAGAATACATTTTGAATCAGAATACAATTAGTTGGAGTCAACATGGTTTTGTGAAAGACAGGTCTTATCAAACCATAATAATAGAAATAAATTAAGAAGTCAGTAAATGTATTGATCTAAATGTGGTGGTAGATGTAATGCTAAAGCATTTGATACAGTTTAACACAAAAAGTTACTCTGCAAATTGACAGAAATAGGCTTAGGGGCAAATGTACATATTTGGATTGAAAATTGGCTAAAAGATAGAATGCAAAGAGTTATTGTAAATGGAAAATTCTTAAACTAGACCAAAGTATTAAGTGGAGTCCTCTTATGTGTTTGTTACTGATCTTCCAAGTTGCATTAAGAGCCTTGTCACCGTATTTGCTGATGACACAAAATGATTAGTGTAAAACATTCTAACCTTGATATTTCTTCTTTGTGGGAGGATTAAGAAAGTGGGGGATGGGAAAGTGGAAAATGAGGGGAAGTATAGACAGTCTATATGCAAGTTATGCGTTATGGGAAAAATAATAATAATAACATATACTTTAAATGCTTTCGCCCTGGGAAAAACTACTAATGAGAAGAATTTAGGAATAATACATTTACAAGACAACAGCCTGGGAAACAGTGCACAATGCTATTCAGCAGCTGAAAGCCAATAAGATTGATTAATGTGAGAAGGCTATTTTGACTTGTAATGTCTCTTTACAAGTCAATGATAAGACCTCACCTTAGATATGCAGAACAATTATGGCCCCCGGGTCCTTAAAGAGAATATTAAGGAACTAGAAGAGTCAAAGACTAATAAAGTTGAATGTATATACACTCTATGGTGTCTTAGAGGGCATATGATAACATTATATAAATATTTGCAAGTACAAAGAACAAGAGGTCACCCTCTGAAACTGGAAGAACAAAGATTTCATAGACAACAAAGGCGTAACGCCTGCCACCCCTGATGGTGGCCTTTAGTTTACCACACATTACTGGATGTGTTGTTTATATGAGCAGTGTGATACAGTGGACCATTGTATTGTTCATACAGACTGCTGCTGTGGACTACCTTTCCTATGATGCAAAACAAAGTGGAAATAAATCCAGGAGGTTATATGCATATGATTAAGCACTAAGGTTCAAAATGTGTCAAGCTATTTCACTTATTCTATGTGCATATTTATTACGCCATGTGGATTTACAATAAAAGCCTTTACAACAATTTGCAAGTCACTTGGATTTATATTCCCTTTGTTTTGCTGTAATATTACAGATGTGGTCCCCAGTTGAAAATTTTGGAACCCAGACATTGCCTTCACTCCTGAAGGGCTGCTATGACTGAAACATTGACTGTTCTGTTGTTACCTTTCCTATGATGCCCAACTAGCATCATATGATACATTTGAGTGTCTGGGAATCATGGACATCCAAAATCATCCAAAAAGTTTTCTTAAGGGCAGGAGAAAAGTACAATCCACGGTGGCCTAGTTTTCAGACAAGGGTCTGTGCGATGTACAGGCAATACAAACCTGAATTTTAAAAATTAGTTTTGCAGAAGCTGTAGGCATCCAAGGGGTTAAATCTTTACAGCAGCAATCATCTTTAGAGAGATGTTCATGATCACATATCTTGAACAACATGGCTCATTTGCTGGACTTATAACGTCAAGAGGCAGCGGGGTGGGAGGAAATTAAGCAAATAATTATTTTAATCATTGACCCCATAAAAATATTTTTTTCTGCTGATTTTTATAAAAACATCAAATTTCACAAAATGCATCTCCAAATGCATGTCTTTATTGATGTTTTCTATCTTAATTTTAGTTTGTCTAATTAAAGAGAAATGGAGTAAAGATACTAATAAACATATAACACAAGATGAATGGCTATCCGCCATGAAAACAACATACAAAGCGGTACACTGCTTGAATCTAAAGGAAACATATTTTAAACTTTTAAATCGGTGGTATATGGTTCCTTCCCGACTAGCTAAAATATCAAGAAGCAAACCAGACAACTGCTGGCGCTGTCAAAATCAGGGAGCAGATATCAATCATATATTCTGGAGCTGCGAGGAAATTAACAAAATGTGGAAAATGCTGGGGTCAAAAATAAAAGAACTAACTGGCAAAGAGCTACAGTGGGACCCTAGAGTATATTTACTACATATAAACATCCAACAAATAACTAACCCGCAGAGAGGAATCATAATCCATTTGCTATTGGCAGCTAAACTGCTGATAGCAAGAAAATGGAATACCCCAGAAACGCCTAAATGGTTTGAAATAAAAAATCAAGTCTTATTTCAACTAAATATGGAACAGGGTATTGGATACCAATTCAACTCACCCGATAATCACAATATAAAACTGGCCGAATGGATAAGTAAACTGAAAACATTGCAATAAAGGAATGCATAGATACTGGAAATTCTAGAAAGGAAGAAGAAAGAAAGGGAAAGGAAAGGGCGAAAAGAGAAAGGAGAAGGAAGGGAAGAGGGAAGAAGTAGAAAGAGAAGAAAGGGGAAAGAAAAAGAAGGGACGGGAAAAGTGAATGAAAAGAGGAAAGAAAAAGAAAAGGGTGAAAAAGGAAATTTGTGCTCCCCCCCCCCCGCCCTCCCCCAGCGACTCAAATATAAATGTTTACATGTAAGTCTGTCTTGTCTGTTATAAATCCCCGATATAGTTTAACTGTAGATGACTTGGATGGTCCAAATACAAGAGACCATCTAGCCACCTGTAATACCTGAGAATTCAATTTAACTAAATTATATGGCGGAATTTATGTTGTCAATGTAATTTATAAATAATAAAATATTAAATGTATAAAGGAAAAATCAGAGGACTGATTAATGTAACTATACTAAAACCAAGAAAATATACGACACAGGGATGAACTGAGATATCACAAGGAATTTTCTAGGCTAACTCCTGTGAATTACAGTCTGAGTGTTAAGAAAAAAAAAAATTCACAAAATGCTGTCACCTGAAAGTAATCCTCCTGATTAAATATCTACAAGGGTAAAATCTATTCTAGCTTTTGCTTATTAATTTAAATTTGTCAATCACCTTTTTCAGTGCCTCAGGGAGCAAAAAATTATTTTAGAGAACCACAGGGCATTGGCTTATTGTACCTGAAATACTTTATGCACAGTGTGCATGCTAGAAAATAGCAAAGAATTACTATTTACAAGTTTAGTCCCTGTAGGTATAGTCTGTCCACTGGAATGTATTTGATGTCATATTGAAGATTCTGTTTTAAGTTTCAACATGTGACTATGGGCTAATGAATCAATTTTATTAGCTTTTCAAATATATTTTTAATCGAAAAGGAATTTCAGTCCGTGAGAATAGTCAACAAATACAACAAATAGTGGGTCTGTAGTTTATTCTACATCTAATTTTCTTGTAAATAGCCTCGTAAAGTTGCACAACAATAATTATTAGAACAAAAAAATATGCTCTCATAATTCAGTGCACATTTTATTAGCAAAATCATATTATGCTGCACTATTTTTGCTCACCCCTTATAATACATCAGTCGATGGAGACCAGGTGACCTGTGTAATAGAAATCAATGATGAGATTTCTTTAGATCTCTGCTTATCATATCAAAGTTACAGCAAGTCAGAACTGAGCAATGCAAAATTGGGTCTGGATAATTTACAACACCGGTGACCTACAGAGTTGTTTTGTGTGTCAAGATCAAAGATGTTGATGGAATCCCATTGTGTTTCCTCCAAAACACAAATTATTCCACCGGAAATATTTTCAAGTGTATTTATTCACACTAAATAACACACACTCACACATGGACAATTAGTCATAAAAATACTTTTATATTAATGGATATATGGGCTAAAATAAACTACTGACCAAGATTTCCAAACATCTAATGAGGAGCTAGGAGCTTTATGCATCTAAATCTGTAGAGCCTTAAAACATATGAACTCTGCTTTAAGTAATGTACTTTGGTACTTCTTGCCTAACGGATAATTAGTTACATTTTTTATCATCATCTTCTATTTTTAAACATATTTTCAACTAGAAAAGTAATTATTCAAATAAATTTGAGCATAAAACATGTTTTGGAAAAAGATACTTGGAACTGGATAGTTGGATTTGTACAAGATATTTAGGCTTTTTTGTTTTTTAAAATGTAAATATGTTAAAACAGAACATTTCAAGAGGATCAGAATGTCACAGGCACACAGTATAAAGAATGAATTTGGGGGCTACATTATAATATATATATATATATATATTTTTTTTTTTATTTTTTTTTTTTTTTATTTTTTTTAAAGAATGCTTGTGTATACAGTCTTGAATAAATAGCTGATGTTGAAATGTTGGAAAACTTCAAGAATGTGTTATGAACACAGGTTGCTTGTACAGAAGATTAAAGGACAACTAACCTTTATTTTTGATTGAGTCATTAATTAAATTAATTGGCCTTTTTTGGCAGGGGGACTTACTTAATTTCATCTAGAGTACCCATCCCTGCTACTTTTATACCTGACCCCTTGGGTCTACAGGGCTTAAATGTGGCATCCAAATTGCATTGCTAACACAGCCTGTGTTGGCAATGCTTATTCAGAAGATTTCCGATTGTGAACTGAGCACACATGCCCATGCGTGATCGGTTGTGCTCACTTCAGGGGCGGATCCAGAGTCTGATCTCGGGAGGAGCACATGTCCATCTGTCTTTTCCTCTCTGCCATGTCAGTCTGTCGTTTCCTCTCTCTCATGTCCTTCTGTCACGCTTCTTTCCCTTCCCATGTCTGTCACACTCCTCTCACTCCCTGTGTCCATCTGTCTCTCTTCCTTCCCATGTCCGTATCACTCCTCTTCCTTCCCATGTCTGTCTTTATATCCTCTTCTGTCTATCTCTCCTCTCATTTCCCAGGTCTCTGTCTCTCCTCTGCCATCCCATGTCTGTTTGTCCCTCCTCTGCCATCCCATGTCTGTTTGTCCCTCCTCTGCCATCCCATGTCTGTCTGTCTCTCCTCTACCATCCCATGTCTGTCTGTCTCTCCTCTACCATCCCATGTCTGTCTGTCTCTCCTCTACCATCCCATTTCTATCTCTTTCTTCTCCCTTCCCATTTATGTCTGTCTCCTCTCCCTTCCCATGTCTCTCTCTATTCTCTACCTCCTATGACTGTCTCTGTCCCTTTACCCATGTATGTGTCTCTCCATTTCCCCATAGCTGTCTCTTTTCCTCATCTCCCCATCTGTGTTCTTTCCTCTCTCTCCCATCAGTGTTCTCTCCTCTCTCTCGCCCCATCAGTGTTCTCTCCCCCATCAGTGTTCTCTCCTCTCTCTCCCCCTATCAGTGTTCTCTCCTCTCTCTCCCCCTATCAGTGTTCTCTCCTCTCTCCCCCATCAGTGTCCTCTCCTCTCTCTCCCCCCATCAGTCTCCCCCCCCCCCACAGTGGCGTATCTTGATTTTGTGCTGCCCTAGGCAGACAAGATTTGGGCACCCTCCCCCTACTCATGATGCACACACCCACGACATGACCCATAACCCACATTGCACACCAAGGCCATGCCCCATCACCCCATTTACATGCCCCCATCACCCCATTGCATACTCATTGCCAATATTATTTGCCATTACTATTCCCCCGCCAATTTGCCCAATAATATGCCAGCATTATTTGCCCAATAATATGCTAGCATTTGCCATTTAATCTGCCCCTGACAATTTGCCCAATATTATGCCAGTATAATTTGCCATTTAATATGCCTCTGCCAATTTGCCCAATAATATGCCAGTATTTGCCATTTAATATGCCTCTTCCAATTTGCCTAATATTATGCCTGTTTTATTTGCCATTTAATATGCCCTTTCCAATTTGCCCAATTATATGCCAGTATCAATTGTCATTTAAATGCCCCAGCCAATTTGCCCAATAATATGCTAGTATTATTTGCTATTAATATTTCCCAGCCAATTTGCCCAATAATATGCCAGTATTATTTGCCATTTAATATGCCCCTGCAAATTTGCCTAATATTATGTCAGTATTATTTGCCATTTAATATGCCCCTGCCAATTTGCCCAATAATATGCCAGTATTATTTTCCATTAATATGCCCTTGCCAATTTGCCCAATAATATGCCAGTATTATTTTCCATTTAATATGCCCCTGCCAATTTGCCCAATAATATGCCAGTATTATTTTCCATTTAATATGCCCCTGCCAATTTGCCCAATAATATGCCAGTATTATTTGCCATTAATATTCCCCAACCAGTTTGCCCAATACTATGCCAATAATATTTGCCATTTTGCGGATTATTTCTTTCTGTATTTTTCTCTCTCCTCCGCACTCACTCTGCTCGGGAAGGGGGGGGGGTCAATTGCCTCGTTGCCTCCCCCCCCCCCCCCCCGGATCCGCCACTGGCACACATGCACAATTGAGGTTTTTAAAATCTGTAAGGATACAGCAGCACTCCACTGCAGAATCATGGGAAATGTACTTCCCATTGATTGTGCTTTAGCTTTACAGATTTTAAAAGACAGTTCACCTTCGAGGATCTTCCGAATAAGCTTTGCCGACACAGGCTGTGTCAGTAATGAAATTCGGATGCCACATTTAGCCCCTGTTGTGTCAACTAAGCCAAGGGGTCAGGAATAAAATAAGAAGGGGCTAGGCACTCTCCATGTGAAATAAACAGAAAAGTGTTCAAAAACCTACAGTAAAACATGGTTATTGTAGTTGCATTACCCATAGAACATTGTTTGGGACCCCCCAGACCTCTTAATAACCAAATGGGAGTTGGAAAACAATTGAGAGCACTCCTACAACCCTCCAAATAAATAAATATTATGAATTTATGAAACTATATTTTATTATCCACCCAATAATCAAGGGGTAGGGAGGAATGAGAGTGGAGCCTTTGCTGCTATGCTGGGCAACCCCCAAAATTGTTATCCCTATCCCCTGAATAACGCTTGTTTCCCCCTAATTATTAATGAGTTCTAAGATTCCCCCCACATTTTTGGTTAATGTGTTTTCATTTATTTATACTTAAATGCCCTTTGCGACAGTGGAAAGCAGCACTTTTCTGTCATATAAAAGACAAATCTTGGTGTTTGTATTGTCTGTTTTCATTGTGCTAGCACATGGTTTATGCCAGTTTATAATATAGAGTCTCTGAGTTTCTTTCATGTATGAGATATAAGTTTATCAACAAAATCCCACTACTGACTCTTATACTCGTAAACTATGGACGTCTTATGTATACTATAAAACAACTATGGGTCCAGTTGTACTGAGATAATAATTTAGCAGTTTAATTTTAGTACTGAACAAATGCTGATGTTGAATGATGCCTTGATATCTACTGTTGCTGCCTATGTGGGTTTCACCACAGGATGTGCCAGGTATACAAGGTATGTCCAATGTCTTAAAAAGGTGAAAGGAACCAGGGGCAATTGGACAGCCCCTGATCCCAATATTCATTTGTGGTGGACTGGAGGCCAATTTGGCACTCTTGGCCTCCTGACTTGATGGGAAGGAGTTGAGGGCCCCATACTAGGACTTTAAAAAAAAAAAAAATTTGGAATCATTAAATCATTTTTTGTGCGGCAATTACTGCACACAACAGTATTTCAATAACTTTTTTTTAAGGGTTGCAGTAATGGTTTTACCACACCTATTAATAGCTTTATAGCAGTATTTATCAAGACAAAACTGGTGCTATTTCAGGATAAAAACATAGTAGTAATAACCATGGACACCAATGGAATGCTGTTGCAGTTTGCTCCAAATGTTACACTTTTTTGCCTTGATAAATGTGGACCTTAAATGGTAGACCTTGCCGTTATTTTACTGCTAATGCAAATGTTTTACTTAACGGGGCCCATTGAATCTGGGCCATTGTGTCTTAAGCTACTGAGTACCCACGAACTTGAATTATTCTGAGAATAAATAAAGCAGCCCAAAACAATGAAAAATGGTTGCCTTTTAGTCACAGTTTAACACTCATTTTAATGACTGTTTATACCTAATACTTTACTTTATTAAGTAAGGAGCCTGTCTATGGGACAATTGTGTCTTTACTCAATTGGGACAGTATATTTAACAATTCTCAGATTTTGCTAAGTCATGACGTAAAGTCATGATTCATAAAGACACGGAGACGACTATTATGCATAACTTTTTCTTTATTTTTCCTCAGCAGCATACACTGATATAAGAAAAAATAGACCAATAAACATCCAGGATATAACCCCTCCCTCCATGAGCTTCCTACAACTTACTCTTTCTATGGCGACCAACTTCCAGTAACTTCCATGAAAAAACGCAATCAGCAACAATCGCAGGAAAAAAAATATTCTTCATCCGCTCTGTAATCCAACCAACAGTTCAGGCTAAAACACAAAAGTGGGAGGGGAAAGATAGCAAAAAATAAAAATTGTGAATGATGTTTGAATTAGAATCAAGGTACGCATCTTCTATAAATCAACATATATCAAAGTGAAAGAACACATCAAATACATAATAGTGCACACATAATGTCACAACCATAAATGACAGTCATTAATACACTAAATAATGGGCAGGGTGCAGAAAGAGGGATGGGAATAATACTCTGTCTTTATGAATCATGGCTTTACTTCATGACTTAGCAAAATCTTAGAATTCATAAAGACACGGACGCTCATATGATGCAATTTCAAAACTGATTGACCACAGAAATAGCAAAATGAGTATTGGCATGGAAATAAAATTCCCGAAATGGGGACTCTCTGTACCAATCTAAGCCTAACCCTGGAGAACCGTAGGGTCCACCAGGGAGCCCTCAGTAAGGGCAGATTCCGCTAAGTCAAACATCTTAGCGACGGGGCCAGTGACGTCAAGGATCTTGTCCTGACAGCTTTTAAGTGATGCGTCTAAACCCCTCTTGGGCCTCCAGCCCGTTTCGGGGATCAATGGACTTCAATTTACCTCTGGCATCCTTGTTGAGAGGTTTGCGAATACGCGCCACCAGGTATTTGGCCACATGTGGAACAGGGACCCACCCAACCGATCTGGGGTGTTGAAATAAATTGGGGTCGAAAAGAGGTTCTTCCCTGGGGTCGACATTATCCCCCGTATCCCACTAAGGTAAAGCAATAAAAATAAGTCTGCTCATCAGCTTCAAAATAGGGTGGTGACACATCTGACCCTTCACAATGGTCAGAACTATCTGACTTATCATGCACCTCCTCTGAGTCAGAAAAACCTAAGATACGAAATATACGGAAATACATCCGCAAAGGAGAAAAAGCAGTAACGAAAACAGATTATTCGGATAAACTCGGCATAACCAAAAAGGGAAAGAAGCATAAACGAAATAAGTCATTCAGATAACCATATCATACAAAATAGATATGAAACCGAAAACTGTTTGAACAAACTCAACAGATGCAATACATTCGAAAAGGTGGAAAGCATGATGAAAAATGGAACAAATAAAATAAAATAAATAACATAACGCAACTCCCTACCTCTGAGTCATTCAAACGATGAACCCAATGAGAAGGGAGAGACAACATGAAAACACAATAAAATATAATAAAATATAAACACTCAATGGAAATACACTGCTACCGAAAGTAATATGAGTAACAGGAAATACTTATCAGAGGGGGCCGCAAAGAAAGACAAAGTTGTAGGAAGTTAATGGACTTTGATAGGGGATGGAGGAGTTATATCCTGGCTGTTTATTGGTCTATTTTTTTATTATATCAGTTTATGCTGCTGAGCATAAAAAAAAGAAAGAGTTATGCATAATAGGAGCCTCCATGTCTTTATGTATTTAACTTTATTTGGATGGATCAAGGTACTAATGTACATTATCCCATAAGATCTCCTAGTTATTCTAGGTATTTTGTTTTATGTATTTGTGTACATATGTGGGTATTGTGCAATGATGCATTACATGTTTAATCATGAGGGTTGATTCACTAAATATTGCGTTCTGATTTAAGTAATTGGATTTGTTGTAGGTTTGTGTCTGAAGAGTGAGTTCTGTGTGTGCATGTACTAGGAGGAGACTTTTGTTTTCGTTTTTATAACATCCATTATAACTTTCAATTGGGCATGTGTCATATGTATATTAGGCCACAGGTGATGTCATAAACAAGAGACACCACACATCATGTAAAACACATTTTTCTCTTGACTCGTGAATTTACCTTTCACAGGATGGACAATGTTTAAGTTACAGAGTTCCTTAATTCATATAAAATTGCCATTATAGTTATATTGACTAATAGACCCTGTTGTTCATTACCAGCTGCAAGAGAAAAAAACCCATTATTAATAATAAAGAATATTAATGCAAGAGTAAAATGTGGCATTTTGCTATTAGATAAATCAGTACTCAGACATCACCTGGAATTGCCTGTACTGTTCTAGGCACTTGATCACAAAAACAAATTGGAAAGAATACAAATAAGGGTAACGTAATTAACAAAGGGGAATATATTAATTAAATTACACAGTGTGACAGCTTAAATTGAATTTGTTTACTCCGAAAAAAGATAAAGCTAGGAGGCTATCTAATTACCATGGACAAGTATATTCAAGGTCAACACAAGGGGGATCAGTTAACCCTATGGACTAAGTAAATATTAAACAGAGAGATGTAATAGTAGATAGAATGCTGCTTCAGCTTTTACAGTGTGGACTGCTACAAAAAAGTATTTGATCTATGTTGTACTCTGAATATGCCAAAACATGCAAATATACATAGCATTGGCATCTTATTTGTAAAATAAGATAGAATTGTTGATACTTTTTCAACCTCGTCAAATTTGAAAATATATAACTACATATAGGCATTTAGTGCATGTATGGTGTATAAATACATAAAACATGTAAAACATACAATTTTCTCCTAATTATTCCTGATGGCATGTAAAGAGGGACTTTATCAGTACTCTAAAAGAGTATCAATTAGAATCAATTTAGACTTATTTTGCAATTCATATGCTGACTTTAGGCTGCCATGTCACCAAGATATCCTTGCATGACCTGGCAGCACTGATTGATCTGTGCACCTCCAGCCGGGGGAGGAGATCATCTCCTGTCCACTGATTGGTCTGTGCTCATGTCAATTACTCATCACACAGCCAATCACAGAGACAGTTGGTATCACGGATGGGTCCAGATGGCAAACTGAGCGCCCAAATTCAGGAGTTACTGTGCAGTATATGGAGGGACAGGGCCTGGTGCACAGTAACCGCACCCCCCCCCCCCCCCCAAAGCTTGAGGCCCCAGGTTTTCTTGCAGGGCATTGTGGATGCAGCTGCTGTATTCAGAATACCAAGGCAGAAACTGGAGAAGCCCTGCAAACGTCCTGGAGCAGGCATGAAACACAACTATGACAGTATTGCAGAATAATGCAGGCTAAGACAGAAACAGAACTGAATACAGACAACAGGACCAAGGAGAGACTAAGCAGGACTGCAGCCAACCCAAGCATATGTGTTCAGTAACATATCCTCAGTACAGGGATCCCACCCATGCATAGGTTTGTCAGCTTGTTTGGGGGTTAAAAGGCCATTTGAGAAGTGCGCTTTTTGGTTTTAAAACTCAGATTTTTGACATGCAGAAAACCTGTGCCCATGTCCCATTTGCAACATATTTGAAGCCAGCCATTGTATTTTACCCCACAAAACCATATATATATGTAAACAGTGGTATTTTAACACCTTACATGTACTAATTCTACCCCCAGCCGATGTCAAAGATTTGGGAAGTATTTTTTTTTTCACATGCATTGTACTTTAGGCATGAATTCACAAATCCTGTTATGTGTCACTGTCAAACAACACCTCACTATGTTCAGCAACATCACCTTAGCACAGGAATACCACCCATGCATAGATTTGTCAGCTTGTTTGGGGGTGCCACATTTTAGAGGTGTGCTTTTTGGTTTTCCAACTTGGAATTTTGACATGCAGAAAACCCGCACCCATGTCCAATCTGCCAGCCAATGTATTTTACCCCATATATTTTTGGAAACTAGACATCCTAATGTATTTCAAACAGTGGTATTTTAACACTTTACATGTAATAATTCTACAACCAGCCTTTGTCAAACTTGTGGTTAGTCATTTTTTTATGTTTTGTTTTCATTTACATTGTGATTCGGGCATGAATTTACAGATCCTGTTATGTGTCACTGCCAAACAAAGACTCAATATGTGTTTAGCAACATCTCCTGAGTACAGGGATACCACACATGCATAGGTTTGTTATTTTTTTGGGGGGGGGGATAAAAGGCCACATTTGGGAGGTGCGCATTTCTGACTTGGAATTTTGACATTTAGTCAGCCTGCGCCCATGTTCCATTTGGAACATTTTTGAAGCCGGCCAATATGTTTTACTCCATATATTTACAAACCATATATTTTTGGAAACTAGACAACCTAAGGTATTTCAAATGGTGGTATTTTAATACTTTAAATGTACTAATTCTACTACTAGCCTTTGTCAAAGTTTTAGTAGTTTTTTTGAGTTTTATTTCCACATGCATTATATTTCAGGCATGAATTCACAGATTCTAGTATATGTCACTGCCAAACAATGCCCCAATATGTGTTCATATTGTGTAAGCAACATCTCCCAAGTACAGCGATACCATCCATCAGGGCCGCCACCAAGAATTTCAGGGCTCCTTACTGAACAAATTTTCTGTGTCCCCCCCCTACAATATCTCCTACTTGCCCCACCTACCCTCACAAGCATGTTATCCCGGTCTAGTGTAATATGGAGGGTGGTTGGGAGCAGTTGGTCAAAATGTGCCAGTAATATTTTGCCACTCAATATGCCAGTAATATTTTGCCACTCAATAAGTCAGTATTTATCCATTCAGTATGCCATTCTTTTGCCATTTAATATGCCAGTATTTTGCCCCTCAATAGCCATTCTTTAGCCATTCAATATGCCATTATTTTGCCATTTAATATGCCAGTATGTTGATCCTCAATATGCCATTCTTTTGCTATTTAATATGCCATTCTTTTGCCATTTAATATGCCAGTATTTTGTCCCTCAAAATGCCAGTATTTTCTCCCTGAATCTGCCATTCTTTTGCCCCTCAATATGCCATTCTTTAGCCATTTAATATGCCAGTATTTTGTCCCTCAATATGCCAGTATTTTGTCCCTCAATATGCCATTCTTTTGACCCTCAAAATGCCATTCTTTTGACTCTCAATATGCCATTCTTTTGACCTTCAATATGCCATTCTTTTGACCCTCAATATGCCAGTATTTTGTCCCTCAATATGCCAGTATTTTGCCCCTCAATATGCCATTTTTTGCCCCTCAATATTCCATTATTTTGCCCCTCAATATTCCATTCTTTTGCCCCTCAATATGCCATTCTTTTCCCATTTAATATGCCAGTATTTTCCCCCTCAATATACCATTTAATATGCCAGGATTCTGCCCCTCAATATGCCATTATTTTGCCTTCAATATGCCAGGAATTTTCCCCTAGTTATGCCAGGATTTTACCCCTCAATATGCCAGGATTTTACCCCTCAATATGCCAGGATATTGCCTCTCAATATGCCAGAATATTGCCCCTCAATATGCCAGGATATTGCCCCTCAATATGCCAAGATTTTGCCAATTAATATGCCATTCTTTTTGCCCTTAATATGCCAGGCTTCTGCCCCTCAATATGCCAGTATTTTGTCCCTCAATATGCCAGTATTTTTCCCCTCAATCTGCCATTCTTTTGCCAATTAATATGCCATTCTTTTGCCCTCAATATGCCAGGATTCTGCCCCTCAATTTGCCAGGATTCTGCCCCTCAATTTTCCAGGATTCTGCACCTGAGAATGCCAGAGTTATGCTCGTTTGCCCCTCCTCCCCCCTTCCCCAGTACTTACGTTCTTCCTGCTCTGTCTGTGTACAGGTCCGCGGCTGTGAGGGAAGCGTTGTGCGCTCCCCTCCAGCCGCTCGGATTCAATAAAGTTTGATTTTAAAAAAATGTGACCAGAGTAACTCACAGCCACAGACCGGCTTAAATGGGGGCATTTTTTTTTTTGTCAACCTGCGTCCATATCCTATTTGGGATATATCTTTGAAGCTAGCCGATGTAATTTACCCCCACCAAACCATTTATTTTTTTGGTGACCCATGAGCGCTGCTCTAGCTTGGGATGGAAAAGACCAAGCAGAAAGTGTCACCCAGTTTTGCATCTTTGTAAACAGTAATTATTAAACAACCATCTTGTTTTGTGTTTTCTGCAGATAATCAGTAACATGTAGCAATACATTTAACTACAGTGGGAAACTATACACAAATTGAGCAGTAGTATATACACCTACAATCTTTACCACCTTTTCTTGCGCTAGTAAATACTGTCCATGGAAATGTAACTTTCACAATGTAACTGCACAATTCAACCCATCTACTTTCTGTTTCACTTACAGATTGTGTTCTCACTTCAGATTAAACTACTACTAAATATGCAATCAAGTTCACTGTCTACCTCACTCTCTTCTGATAAAGATGGAATTGACACCTCAGGATTCTTTGAATTGAAGCCAGTTGTCTAAATACAGTTTATGTTTTGTCACAGTATTTCTCTGAATTGACTATGATTGCTATAACTGTTACTTCCGCTAAAAGTGTATGTATTACTTTACTAAGAGAGGACTGGATACATGGAATAGCCTTCCTACAGAAGTGGCAGAGGATAATACAGTTTTTAGCATGCATGGGGTAGAAATAAGGCTATCCTATATATATATATATATATATATATATAAGATTAAGCCAGGGACTAATAAAAGTATTCAAACAATTGGGCAGACTAGATGTGCCAAATTGTCTTATCTACTGACCCATTCTATATTGCTATGTGTCTATCAAATTAATTTAATGGGATCAAGTGTAGAATCATAGAAGTGAACTTTGTGAATCTGACAAGTAAATATTTGGGGAAAAAATTATTAGAACACATAAATTGCAGAACAGTCTGCTTTTCTTCCCCCTTTCAATGTCTTGTTATGTTCTAGTATTACTACTAGTACTAGGATATGACAAGACTTTACATCAACATTTATTTATATAATCCAAACCAATATTTTTTTTTATAAACAATACTAAATAATTGATGAAATTTAAACAACTCTATTAAATGCAATGACAATAAATAAATCAGATTGGGAAAAAAGAGGAAAAATAGAAAGAGGAAGGAAGAGTTATAGTGCTATCAATTTACATAGCGTTTGGTACAGAGCATAGAGGGGACCTACATCCAGATTGCTACATGTAGGCCCATCTTGAAGGCAGTAATAAAGACCATAACAGGGGGAAAATAGAAGAGTTTTGGAAGTAGAGGAGAATGAAGAGTGACAGCAATAAAACAACAAACTTTTTTTGGTTTATTATAAATCTTTACCTGTAAATCTTCCAAAGGAAAATTCTTCTGGAACCGTGACAAACAGCAATATCAAATGAACTGAACGGAATTATGTAAAGTATCACAGTGAACTCAGTGAATCACAGAAGTAAACTCAGAGAATCTGATAAGTAAACCGAAAGAAAATACTATTAAAATGTTTAAGAAATTAAGTTTTATGTTTTTAAACCCTAATACATAGGGCTATACTATACTTATGAAATGTCATTATAACTTGTATGAATGTATCTGGTCTTGACATATTTGTATATGATATATAATTATTAAAAATCATAAAACATTAAAATATATATTTTTATCAAATGAATTATGAAATATTCATGATTAAATTGTAAAAATTATAAATATACTTATCACAGAACTTTAACTCATAAAAATCATCCAGTGAAACATGAAAAAAATAATAAACAAATCATGTGTAATAAAGTTGACACAAAGGTGAAACCAGTAGATATATCCCCCCTGGTATATCATTTATATATACAAGAGCCCCACAACTCGGCTGATGTTTTTGGGGCTCTGGGGTGCACCTGGCATTTTCTTCTTAGGGTTTCTCAGACACCTCTCGCTGCTTTCAATCAATAATAAGTATAAAAGCCTCTTCAAAGGCACTCTCTGACAGGGAAATTATAAGCAGAAATACAACATATAAACCATACAAAAAAAGTTATTTATTGGCCCCTGCTACATGAGGCTTACACGAAGTTAAAAGTATAAAATACAAATATACTTGCGCATCCAGACGATTTAGCAACGTCCCCAATAGTGATCTGAAGCAGGGAACAAGTCCGTCTCAAGCTGATAGAAGGTTTCGGCGTCTCACTTAACTTCCACAATCTCTTGCCGGCAAACAGGATCAAAGAACCTTTCCATAAATGCCCCTCCACAGTACTGCATAGACATGTTTCATTGAAGAACATCTTCCACAATGCTATTACACATTTTGTTCACTAATTTGCATGTTAGGACTATATAAGCTCTTTCCCCAGCTGAACTTATTTCTTGGGACGGTTCAAGTTCAAGTGTTTAACATACACAATAGAATGAGGTTCACATTTAATAATCTGAGTTAAAATATTATTACACATTATTAATACATCATAATAAAATTTTTAGTACATGCCCACGCATGTCCTGCACATCAGGAGTGATATAAACAGAAGTAATTGGTTATATTATGGAATTAAATCCCAATACTGAGATTCACATTTAATATTTAGAGCAACAATGCAACTGATTAAATCCAAATATTTATTAATTAAATTAATCAAATGTTAACCCCTCCATGACTATACAAGGTACATTACAGTCAATCGCTACAGTTAGTGACAAAAGTAGTACCTGGTATGTCCTGCCCTGCAAACAACACTCAACATTTCCACAGTGGAGAGTGATGCATTGTGAATCAATATTAGCATCTTCACTTTGAAAATGAAAGTCACATGATGGTCTGAGGGTACAAATATCCTAAAAGATCAATATCCAGTGATGTGATACCACCCTATAGCTGACATGGCATCACCTGTATTGTTATTTCATAAAAGCTTTTATGCCCATTTGTGAAGTTAGATATTTTAAGGTATATTTATATATAAATGTGTTGGCAAAGTATGTCTTTTTGCTGATGATACAAAGATTTGCAGCAAGGTTGATATTCATGGAGGGATAAGCCAAATGGCAAATTATTTAGCTAAACAAAAAAAAAATGGTCAGAGCTGTGGCAACTGATATTTAATGTGGACAAGTGCAAGATTATGCACCTTGGGCGTAAAAACCCCGAAGCAGAATATAGACTATTTGGTACAGTCCTAAACTCAACATCTGAGGAAAGGGATTTAGGAGTAATAATTTCAGAGGACTTAAAGGTAGGTAGGCAATGCAATAGAGCAGCATGAAATGCTAGCATAATGCTTGGTTGCATAGGGAGAGGTATTAGCAGTAGAAAGAGGGAAGTCAGGGTCGTCTTTAATGCGGGGCAAACGGGGCAGCTGCCCTGGGCCCAGTTAATCCTGGGGGGCCCCAAGGCAGCTGTCCCATGGGCCCCCAGCCCCTGCTTGCCGCGTTCACAGCGCATTGCGCTTGTGAACGCTTTTTTCCGGCAAGCCGCATCCGCTGGATGCGACGACCGAAAAAAAAAAAAAAAAAAAAAAAAAACGCCAGATGGTTTTTTTTACAGGCATCTGACTGGCACAATATTACAGGCATCTGACTGGCACAATATTACAGGCATCTGACTGGCATAATGTTACAGGCATCTGACTGGCACAATATTACAGGCATCTGACTGGCACAATATTACAGGCATATGATTGGCATAATATTACTGGGCTCTGACTGGCACAATATTACTGGGCTCTGACTGGCACAATATTACAGGCATCTGACTGGCATAATATTACAGGCATCTGACTGGCACAATATTACTGGGCTCTGAATAGCACAATATTACAGGCATCTGACTGGCACAATATTACTGGGCTCTGACTGGCACAATATTGAAGGCATCTGACTGGCACAATATTACTGCGCTCTGAATAGCACAATATTACTGGCATCTGAAAGGCACAATATTACTGGCATTTGAATGGCACAACAATTATGGCATATGTGTGTGTGTGTGGGGGGTAACATTGCAATGGATGGCGGGATTGCATGCAGGGGAGGGGGCAGGGTCCAGTCACTATTAAAGATGGCCCTGAGGGAAGTGCTCATGCCATTGTACAGAGCACTGGTGAGACCTCACTTGGAGTATTGTACGCAATACTGGAGACCGTATCTCTAGAGGGATATTGATACTTTGGAGAGAGTTCAGAGAAGGGCTACTAAACTGGTTCATGGGTTGAAGGATAAAACTTACAAGGAAAGGTTAAAGCATCTTAACATGTATAGCTTGGAGGAAAGACGTAACAGGGGGATATGATAGAAACATTTAAATACATAAAGGGAATCAACACAGTAAAGGGAGAGAGTATATTTAAAAGAAGAAAAACTACCACAACTCCAGGACATAGTCTTAAATTAGAGGGGCAATGATTTAAAAATAATATCAGGAAGTATTACTTTACTGAGAGGGTAGTGGAGGTATGGAACACAGTCAAGGATTTTAAGCAGGCGTTGGATAGACACAAGGCTATCCTAGCTATAAGAATGGGAACGGGGGATTATTAAAAGTATTCAGAAAAATTGGGCAGACTAGATCGACCGAATGGTTCTGATCTGCCGACACATTCTATGTTTCTATGTTTTCTATGTGTCATGTGTATTTTAAAATAGGACACTAAAAATAACAGGTTGATTGACAAGGACATTAAATCATTCAGGCCAAATAAGAATATTACCACTTTAAAATATCTTAATGCAATTTTTGACCCTAAATGGTGCAGTTCTTCAATTCATATCTGGAGAATTGTAATCTCAGAAATTTGAGTAGTATAACCGAACTGCACTGCTAATTTGAGTCTACAGGAAAAGAAGGAATCCTTGCTTTTGGCTTGAACCAAATGGATCCAAATTGCCACTGTGAGTTTGGAATAATCGCTGAAAATCACTCTAAATGCACTGAACTCCCGAATTGCTGATATTTGCGTATTTTTGTCTATTATACCCAACTTCGGTCAATTTAGTAGCATTTTGTTGCTATTTTAGTAAGATCCCCAGAATGTTGCAAACTTTGCAAAAGATCCAACATGTTATTTTATTTCAAAACTTATTTCAAAAACCTATAAACACTGATATTGTTATTATTATATACAGTCAGGTCCATAAATATTGGGACATCGACACAATTCTAATCTTTTTGGCTCTATACACCAACACAATGGGTTTGAAATGAAACAAACAAGATGTGCTTTAACTGCAGACTTTCAGCTTTAATTTGAGGGTATTTACATCAAAATCAGGTGAACGGTGTAGGAATTACAACAGTTTGTATATGTGCCTCCCACTTTTTAAGGGACCAAAAGTAATGGGACAGATTAACAGTCATAAATCAAACTTTCACTTTTTAATACATGGTTGCAAATACTTTGCAGTCAATTACAGCCTGAAGTCTGGAACGTATAGACATCACCAGACGCTGGGTTTCATCCCTGGTGATGCTCTGCCAGGCCTCTACTGCAACTGTCTTCAGTTCCTGCTTGTTCTTGGGGCATTTTCTCTTCAGTTTTGTCTTCATCAAGTGAAATGCATGCACAATCGGATTCAGGTCAGGTGATTGACTTGGCCATTGCATAACATTCCACTTCTTTCCCTTTTGCAGTATGCTTCGGGTCATTGTCCATCTGCACTATGAAGCGCCGTCCAATGAGTTCTGAAGCATTTGGCTGAATATGAACAGATAATATTGCCCGAAACGCTTCAGAATTCATCCTGCTGCTTTTGTCAGCAGTCACATCATCAATAAATACAAGCAAACCAGTTCAATTGGCAGCCATACATGCCCACGCCATGACACTACCACCACCATGCTTCACTGATGACGTGGTATGCTTTGGATCATGAGCAGTTCCTTTCCTTCTCCATACTCTTCTCTTCCCATCACTCTGGTACAAGTTGATCTTGGTCTCATCTGTCCATAGGATGTTGTTCCAGAACTGTGAAGGCTTTTTTAGATATTGCTTGGCAAACTCTAATCTGGCCTTCCTGTTTTTGAGGCTCACCAATGGTTTACATCATGTGGTGAACCCTCTGTATTCACTCTGGTGAAGTCTTCTCTTGATTGTTGACTTTGACACACATACACTTACCTCCTGGAGAGTGTTCTTGATCTGACCAACTGTTGTGAAGGGTGTTTTCTTCCCCAGGGAAAGAATTCTTCGGTCATCCACCACAGTTGTATTCCATGGTCTTCCGGGTCTTTTGGTGTTGCTGAGCTCACCGGTGCGTTCTTTCTTTTTAAGGATGTTCCAAACAGTTGATTTGGCCACACCTATTGTTTTTGCTATCTCTCTGATGGGTTTGTTTTGTTTTTTTCAGCCCAATGATGGCTTGCTTCACTGATAGTGACAGCTCTCATATTAGGATCTCATATTGAGAGTTGACAGCAACATATTCCAAATGCAAATAGCACACTTGAAATGAACTCTGGACCTTTTATCTGCTCCTTGTAAATGGGATGATGAGGGAATAACACACACCTGGCCATGGAACAGCTGAGCAGCCAATTGTCCCATTACTTTTGGTCCCTTGAAAAGTGGGAGGCACATATACAAACTGTTGTAATTCCTACACCGTTCAGCTGATTTGGATGTAAATACCCTCAAATTAAAGCTGAAAGTCTGCAGTTAAAGCACATCTTGTTCATTTCATTTAAAATCCATTGTGGTGGTGTATGATGTAGATTAATTTAGAAATAAACAAAAATGTTTAAAAGTCTATCTGTTCCTGTCCAAATCTGAGATGAATAAATTGCGTATAGCCAGAAGTAAGTTCACACTGACACATGCAGTTCAGGTTAAAATAACTTCGAGGAAATTTATTAGCATCTGGTAAAATTCAGGCTTACAAGCCCTTATAGAGGCAGAATGACATCATCATTGAATATCAGATAATAACAAATAAACATCATTAATTGGGTTAAATGTTAAGTGGCTGTGTCAATGTCCACCCATCAATATGATTAATTGGCCCAAAAACTAAGTGGTTAGCTAGGTGTCCTCCCACCGAGAGGTGGTCTTGTTCTGGACACGGGTGTGGACGGATGGCTCAAGCACCATCTTTCCCAGCACGAGGCTTACTCGGTGGAAGGGGGGGCTTGGGCATCATTTTGCGTAGTTAGTGATGTCAGTCTCGTGGTCGGGTGCAAGGTTCTTTTATGAATAGAACATTTCATTTGGCCGGTGTTCTCATGGCCTTCAGATTATACTATGTTGCAAATTACAGGAGATTCAGTAATTCCGGGGCTAGTTATGTCCTTAGAGAGAAAATACAGTCTCTATTCATTATACTAAATACTGTCAGGAAATTCTGTCATGTAATGTGAACAAAATGGAGGGTCTGTCATAATGTGAGGTTAAAATGGAGTTAGTACAATAATTCAATACAGGTTTCAATAAAAATTTTTAATAATTCTACATCAGTCCCCCCTATGAAATGTTAGATTCTAAAAGATAATCTTTATTTGTTAGTATCAGAAGACGTGTTAGCGCAAAGGCACAGAAACCCCGTGGCCGCTAGCTTGGTGTTATTGCAAAGTGCAATCCTGTCCCTTCATCTGTCCCTAGTTGGCTAACTCATCCGTCTGCTGGGCACTCGAACGCTTCACTCCATGGGTATCCCGCAGTGGCTAGCCCACCACATCTCCACACGGTAGTCTTTCCCAAACAGACAGATGCTGTCCCTAAGCTGGTCCCTACCTAGAATTCTTGCACTTTATCAATAAAAGGGATAGTTTGTAGTGATATACAGGGCGAGTTGATATCTTGGAAATCTTGGTCATCAACTGTGAGATGTGTGAAAGTGGGTGCCGCTTGGTCTACAGTCTTCAAGAGGAGTTTTCTCAGACAAGGGAGGACACAACAAACAAGAAGAGCAAAAATAAAAAGAAAAATTAGTATTGCTATACCAATATGCATTAAAGCCTTTTGCCATCCTGTCATCCAACCAAACCATCTCTCCCAGGGATCCTTTATCCCAGAATTCCTTTTTAACTCTTCAGAGAGCTCATTCAACTTCTCTATGGCTAAGGTAACTTTACCATTAGGGCCTGTGTTTTTTGGAATGTAAGTACAACATGTCATGGTGTCGGGGAAAATTTTACATACCCCTCCTTTTTCGGCTATAATCATGTCTAAAGCCATTCTATTCTGGAAGGACATTTGGGACGTAGCCTGCAGCTGTTCGGCAAAGCCCTGGAGGGCATCCCTGGTGTAATTAACAAAGCGTTGTTGGTTGTAATAAATGTAATTTATCCAATTTAAATTCTGGTTTGCAGTGACTATGGTAAAAAGGGATTCAAACCCTGCAGCAACTTCATCTCTTGCTTTAAACTCATTGGGCACCCCCCTAGGCACCCCAATGGCATCGATATAAACATGAGGGTCAAAACTGCCTTTAACTGGGGCTTCACGCTTTACTTTGGTTGGTGTGTGTTTGGACTCATAGGTGTCGGGGTGTGTGTCAGAGATAATGTGTATAGGCATGATGGCTTTGGCCAGAGTACACTCCCCCCACTATTCTTTGTCCATTCTGGATCTTAGCTGTAAATCCCCACACAACCAGTAAATATCCCCTAAAGATCTGGTATGTAATTGTAGAAGGTTCATGGAGACAGTTCTGTAGGTGGCACAATACCCTTTAGAGAAGTTACCCACAAATTTACCAATCCCATCATAATTAGCATAACAGGTGTAATTACCTTTATAAACTGTAACACCATCTGGGGGTTTGCAATCCTTGGCTAGAAGGGGATATTCTACTGTCCATGCTTTACATATGGACCTGTTGAATTCGTAATGATAGGCAAAAAGACTCAAAACACATTCTTCTACATCTACTGGCAAGGTTAAAGGCACGGTGCCCAGGTGAGGCCGGGCACCACCACACACATAGCATGCGGTTCTGTTATGCTTATTGGCATTATATTTCATCCATTCTAACCATAGATTAACATCGTTAAAACCTGTTTCAGCGGCCATGGTATCTTCAAATGTGGGGTTTGCAATGGCCATCATGTCTTTAAAGGACTGGATGTGTGGTTTCAATGGATTTGAGACCATGTGGGTGGTCCCTTGCCACTCAGAAGAGTGGCACATATCTTTAAGGTAGAAATGCCCTAATTTGTTATAGGAACCCTTTTTCCAATACATTCCCATTACATACTGGTCTGCATCTGTTGGGCTGGGATGCTCAATATTCAGGATTAATTTCATTGGTATACCTCCTCCAGGTTTTCTTAGGGTCATTCTTTGGAGAAGGGATCTACCATGATCATCTACTTTAGATAAAGCACTTTTTGGTTTGTAACCCCAGGCAGGCCCGGCATTCCATCCTGCCGCCCCCCAATGGTTACAATTGTGCCCCCATTGTTTGTCAACTACACAAACATAGGGGTCCTTTGAATAAGGGATATCTCTATAGATATTCTGAATCTGTGACGTGGGGAATGAGCATTCTACGATGTCACAGTAATCAAAAGTATAAGTAGCCACACGGGTACATGATGAATTATACCAGAAGGTGTACCCACTGGCATCTTTGGTGATGGCTACTTGTTGGGCTTTAATTAAGCTGATTAAGGAGATAATATACCAGAGGTACATGGTTGTGTGGTACCGGCTTCCTCTGGGGCAGGAACTTTCTTACAATGGGAAGCGTGGATCTAATGTGGCCTGCCGGCCAATTTGACGGAGGTTGCGGTGATCAGGAGAACCTGGAATGGTCCGTCAAATCTTGGTTCCAGGGTGTGTTTTCGCACAAATTTCTTAACTAGAACCCAATCTCCGGGAAGCAGGTTGTGAGTACCTGTATCCAAATCGGGATCTGGAATTGAAGAGAAAACTTGGGCATGTATTTTGTTCAAGGCACTTGCGAGTTCAGTTACATAGTCTACTAAAACATCAGATTGAAGCTGCAACTGTTGCGGATAATAACAACCTAGTCTGGGTGCAGTCCCAAATAGAATCTCATATGGGGATAGTGAGTGCTTCCCTCTAGGTGTGTGCCTAACACTGAATAAAGCTATTGGCAGACTTTCTGGCCAGGGCATCTTTGTTTCTTGTGACATTTTTAACATTCTGGCTTTTAGGGTGCCGTTCATTTGTTCCACTTTACCACTACTTTGTGGGTGGTAAGGGGTGTGAAAGGCTAGGGTCACCCCCAGAGCAGTCCAAATTTCTTTAGTCACTGTTGCCGTAAAGGCTGGGCCCTGGTCGCGTTCAATGACTTCTGGAAGTCCAAATCTACATACAATATCTGTAAGTAGACGTTTTGCTGTTGTCTTGGCAGTGATATTGGCCACTGGGTAGGCTTCTGGCCAGCCTGAGAACATGTCCACTATTACTAGTGCATACTCATGAGGCCCACTCTTGGGCATTTGTATGTGATCAATTTGTATTCTCTGGAATGGATACATGGGCTTAGCCAGGTGTTTCAAAGGCACTTTGGTCGGCTTTCCTGGATTGCATTTTGCGCAAATAACACAGGCCTTACAGAAGTTACTGATCAATGTTGTGATTCCGGGTGCTTCATAATATTCTGTATGGGGGCAGCCATCAAGTCTTTTGACAGGTGTGCAGGTCCATGTGCCCATTGGACAACTGCTGGATATAAATTTTTAGGAAGGCAGAATTTAAAGTTGTTGTAGTATATTCCGTCCTTTAGGACAGCCCCTCTCTTCTTCCATTTCTGGATTTCTTCGGGGGTAATTGCGGCTTGCTGTTCCCGCAAAATTCTTAGATCAGTAGGAAGGGTCTGTAGGGTAAAAATAGGAACTTCTTCTTGACCGGACACTTCTTCATCCACTTCCTGCAAATTTCTTGCTGCTTGCTTAGCAGCCTGATCAGCCAAATGGTTGCCCTTTGCTTCATCTGTATCCAACTTCCCATGTGCCTTGAATTTCAAGACGGCCACTTCTTCAAGGAGTAGGAGGGCATCCATTAGTTCCTTGATTGCAGAGCTGTGTTTGAATGGTGTACCGGCAGTGGTAAGAAATCCTCTCGTCTTCCAAATGAGGCCGAAGTCATGTGCCACACCCAGGGCATATCTTGAATCTGTATAGATGTTGGCACGTTTTCCTTCGGAGATTTTGCATGCTGAAGACAGGGCTTGTAATTCAGCTTCTTGTGCAGACATTTCTGGCGGTAGAGATGATGATTTGATAACTTCATCTGTTGTGGTCACGGCAAATCCTGTGTGGTATTTTCCTTCTTCATCAGCATACCTTGAACCATCCACAAACAGAGTGAAGTCAGGATTTGTTAATGGATTCTCATGTACAGTTGGCAGATGTATTGTTTCCATTTTCATTTGTTCAAAACAGTCATGAGGTGTCTCTGGGTCATAGTTATTCACTATGACCAGGTCTTGGAATTTATTTTCCAGGAAATGGCGTGGCCATGCTTCAAGAAGGTCAGTTGTTGGGTACTTGACAATGCCATTTTCCTGTAGCTTTGATTCATCCATGGTGGCCCATAATTTTGCCATGGGCCCAAGATCATTCCATGATTTTGTTTTCAACTTGGTAACAGGGACATGTGGAATAGCAGTATCCCAATGACGGTACAAGTAATTGAGTTCTGGGGGTAGTTGGATCAGGACCATGCTATTGCCTTCAGAATCACAATAGAAGTCTTGGGCAGTGAGTTTCACCTCCACCCAGTGGTAGAGTTCATCTTCATAGCAAGGTTCAGGAGTGATGTTTGGCTTGTACCATGTGGTACAGAAGGCATATCCTGGACCCTCACAGAGAGATGTTTGTTCTTTATAAAAGGTTAAATCAGGATGCATTCTCTTGATGGTCCCAGTGAGAAGAAAAACATAGGTTTCATCCATGATAAACCCATAGTGGATACCCCCCACAGGGAGTGGAAGAAGAGTGGATGGATTAAGAACTTGACATCTGTGTATGGTAATGTTGTCAGGCAGCAGGAGATGACACTGTAAACGTAGGTGTCTAGCGGGAGACACATGCTTGAGCTGAACTTGGTTGATGATGGCAGAGATGTCATGAGGGGCCAATACAACCAAGGGGTGGCCAAGGACCAGGTCTGCAGTTCTTTCAATAAGTTCCCTTGCAGCAAAAACAGCTCTAAGACATGAAGGGGTCCCTCTGGCCACGATATCCAGCTGGCAGGAGAAAAATCCAATAGGCCTCTGGCGGCCTCCTAAATCATTTGCTTGGGTAAGTACTCCTGTAGCATGGCCTTGTCTTTCAGAGACAAATAATTTGAAAGGCTTGGTATAGTCTGGCAGGCCCAGAGCAGGAGCAGATGCAATGGCACGTTTTAGAGTATGAAAATTGTCCAGTGCTTTATTGGTCAGGCAAAATGGGTCTGACTTGAGTGCATCATAGAGTGGTTGCATAAGCAGAGAGGCTTCTGGGATCCATGCTCTGCAATAGGAAATGAGGCCTAAGAAGGCATGTAGAGATTTTGAGGTCTTTGGAGGTGGAATATCCAGTACGGCTCTTACTCGGTCCCGAGTGAGATGTCTGGTACCTTGAGATAGGCAATGACCAAGGAAGAGTACTATGGATTGACAGAATTGCAGCTTGAGACGTGAAGCTTTGCATCCTTGTTCTGCCAGATAGCAGAGGAGACTAATTGAACAGTCTTCAGTTGTAGGTATGTCATTTCCACAGAGTAATAAATCATCCACATACTGGAGGAGTACAACCTCTGGATGGTCTGTTTGCCATGGGTCAAGGATGGAGCACATGGCTTTTGCAAATTGACTTGGAGAGTTTTGTGCCCCTTGAGGCATGACAGTCCATGTATACTGTTGCATTTCATGAGTGAAGGCAAACAGATATTGGCAAATAGGATCCAGTGGAACACTGAAGAAGGCATTAGCCAGGTCAATGACTGTGAAGTATTTTGCAGATGGTGGGAAGCCAGAGAGCAGAGTGTGAGGGTTTGGCACAATAGGGGTGTCCAGGACAGTTGCTTCATTGACAGCACGGAGATCCTGAACCATTCTGTACTTCTCTGGTTCACCTTTTGGAGTTTTCTTCTTCACAGGAAATAATGGAGTGTTGCACTTTGATACACATTTTACAAGAGCACCCTTCTCCAAGAGTGCTTTTATTTGAATTGAAATAGCTGCAGCTTGAGCTGGTTTTAAAGGATATTGTGGTTTCCTTGGTAATTTTGCTCCTGGAATGAGCTTTACCACCACAGGTGGTACTCTTAGGTGACCTATGTCCTCTGGGCCTGAGGACCATAATTTGGCAGGTACCTTGGTTTTTAGTATATCAGGAAAATTGGACCTCTGTTCCTTTGCTTCCCCACGGGGTTCTTCTAAATGCAGCATTAGAGGTAGGGAGCACAAGGCTGAGGTGTCTGATTCGGATAGAGGAGTAGACAATTCCACTTGTCCATCTGGGGTGAAGGTGATAGATGCCTGCAGGCGTGAGAGGACATCAGCGCCTAACAGGTTAATTGGGCATGTGGGAGATACTACAAAACGAGCAAGCAGGCTAGGGTAGTTGCCAACTCGTAATGCAGTTGTTAAAGGACTGTGTCTTGGTTGGCCATCCACCCCAACACAAGAGACATCAATATCTGACAAAAATTATGTATCTGGCAGGTCTTGTTCTCTCAAAACACTTTGGGCTGCACCTGTGTCAACAAGAAATGTGGTAGGTCGTCCTTCAATGGGTAGAGTCACAGTGGCGAGTGGCCCCCCCTTATCCGCCGAAGACACTGCCATGACAGGGGTTAATGACACAGGCTTGCCAGTTTCCTAACCATCTGGTTCCTCAACAATTGGAACCGTTTCTGTGGCCTTGGAGTCAGATGCTGGTTTGTGCACTCTCTTGGGTTCTGGGCAACTACTTCTGTAGTGTCCTTTGGCCTTACAATTATAACACGTTACATCCTCAGGTTTGGTGCCTTTTGGGATAGGGGTGGAGCGGGACACCATGAGAGGAGCTGAGGAGGGAACTGAGGTTGGTCTCCTAGGAGTCTGGGCAGATTCCAGACCTCTAGCAACTAAGAGTAAGGTATCTAGAGAGACTACCTTATATTCAGGGCGTGCAGCAATGATTCCCTTGCGTAAAGAGTCTTTTACACCTTGGACAAATGCACCTGACAGCATTTGTGAATGAATCTTGTCAGTAAGGTCAAAACCCAAATCTGTAAACATTTGAAACAGTCTTGCATGAAACCTTTCCACTGATTCTCCTTTTTCTTGTATAATATCAGTAAGGCCAGCAGCCTGATCTGCAAGTTTGTCTTTAGCCCACTCTTTTAGCTGACTGCAAAAAGTTACTCCGGAGGGGTAATCAGTGTCACTTATTAGCAGATCTGCACTGAGGTGGCGGGACATGCTGGGCCAATATGCATCCCCGGCTTTAATAGCACAAATGCTTAGTAAATCACGCCATGCTGCGGAATAAGTCTTTTGAATCTGAACTATCCCTCGGTAAAAAGGCATAGGCTGCTTTTCTGGGTCAGGGAGTGATTTCATTAGAGCACTAGCTTGAGTAGGATTAAAAGCAACATATTTAGGAGCGGCCTGATCCCCCCCGATTCCCCCGACCTGCGTGTCCGAAAGGATCATCGAGGGAACGGTGGGGCTGTGACTCCGCATCCACTAGTGAGTCCTGGGATCCCTCGTCATTCTCATCCTCATCTGTGGTCTGGGCCCTTCTACGCAACGGGATCACCTGAGGTGTCAGAACCGGGGGAAATGTGGGATTCCCAGATGCTGGGGTGGCGAGTGGGTTATGAGCTCGGGGTGAATAGTCACCGGGAAGTACCGGCATCAGGGGCGCTGGATGACTGGGGGCCGCCATATTGGAAGCGTGGAAAGGAGCTGCATTAGGGTTAAGGGAGGAAGTGGCGGCCATGTTGGATGTGGGCACATCCGGGGCAGACTGGGCTGGACTGGGCATGACCGGGGTCTGAGGAGTGGCTTGGAAAAAGGGGTAGGGGTAATTTGGATAGGGCAAGGACATGGGGTATGGTAAGGGGTATGGCCAGGCCAACTGGGTGGGGGCTAGGGCGGAAACAGGGGAGGGCAGGACAGCTGGGTAAGGATTAGGGGAGGAGGTGGGAACCTGGACTGTGGGAGGGGTGAGTAACGGAGAAGACAGAGAAGGATTAGTAGATATGGGTGTAGGAGGAGTTGCCGGAGCGGGTGTAGTAGGATTGGCAATAGCAAGGGAGGAGGGGTTAGTAAACTGGGTGGATGCAGATGGGATGGTAGAATTATCAACAGAGAGAGAGCGTAGAGAAGGAATGGTGGATGTAACATTTAGATTAGACACAAAAGGTAGTGCAGGGATGGATGAGGATGATGGGAATGTTAGGGATGATGAAGGGGAGAATAAAGATCCATCAGAATTCAGGACCGGGCAAACAGGGGAAGTGACGGGATAGGTATTGGGAGGGTCGGGAGTGGTGAACATGGTCAGCTGGCTATCGCTTGTTGCTGACTGAACCTTGAGAATGGACATCCCCTGGGCATCATCTTGGGGCGTTGGCTGAGGGGATGCCCCAGTAACACAATTCTTGTGATATACATACAGTTTTACACCTTTATGATTTATCTCTTCTTCAACCCAACCTTCCTGCTGAATAGCCTTCGCTACTCTGTACCATGCTTCAGTAGTACGCAATAAATCATTATCTGTAAGCTTGCCTTTCTTCTCTGTCAGTAATCTACGCCAGCTTTCCGGTTGTAATCTACCACATGAAGGCACAGCCATTTTACACACTTTAGCAATCTTTTCAACATTTTTAACCATCTCTTTACCCTCTCTATCTTCAACTAAGTCACAAGCGAGCCAGCCCCTACTGGGCTTACTCGCTTCCTGTCCCATATCCCCCTATACAAAACGTCCCAAGTATAGGTAAAGGAAAATGAAACAGAACGTCTACAGTGCTCGACTGCCACTAGGAAGGGTGGGTCCCTCCTAAGTGCGTCTTCCCAAAACGTAGACCAGTCACTGAATCCGTGTACCCTAGGTGGTAGCCACGGATTGGAGCGGGGTGAGAAGTGTGTGACCAATCACTTCTCTCACAAAAAGAAATATAAATAAATAATATAAATAATACAGAAAATAGAGTAAAAATAAAAAAAAATGAAAGTAGAGACAGACCCAGGAGTTTGAATGACTCCCAATTAAGACAACATTTAAGACAACATTTCAATTGAAATACAGTGCATGCAACACAGTTCAAATAAATTCAACAGTAATCCCTTTCCTTTACTCTTGTGGCCAAAGCCACCTCACTCAACCTCGTGGTGTCCCCGCTTGGAGAACGATTTTCGTAAATCTCACTACCAGCGGCCGCGGAAAACAACTAACACCGGCCCGAGATCCTGCCAGCCTCCCTCGTTACAGCAGTCCACTAAGTGTGGCCACCTCTATCCTCATTCCCGTAGTGCCCCTATGGACCCACCCATAAGTCTCACTACCCGTGGTGCAGGAAGACAGCAATGCCTGCTCGAATCCACCACCACAAAAATAAAATTCGGGAATGCCACCAGCTTCAGCGCTTCGAAGCTGGAGGGTACCACCCTCTGCAAGCAGAGCAAGGTGTACAATGAGGCGGCTAGCTAGGCTATCAAAGTGACACCACGGGGGAATCCCCAGGAAGCAATGAGTCTACACCCCTCCACAGATTCCCCCCACTCTCTTTTTCCTTACTACTGTTAGCTAGACAGCACCTAAAAGAGAGAAAACAGGCAACGAGGATCCCCCAGGACAACTTCCACAGGTCCACCCCCCTTTTTCCATACAGTCTGGGCCACGTGACTCCTGAAAGGGGATGATTAATGATTAATTGGCCCAAAAACTAAGTGGTTAGCTAGGTGTCCTCCCACCGAGAGGTGGTCTTGTTCTGGACACGGGTGTGGACGGATGGCTCAAGCACCATCTTTCCCAGCACGAGGCTTACTCGGTGGAAGGGGGGGCTTGGGCATCATTTTGCGTAGTTAGTGATGTCAGTCTCGTGGTCGGGTGCAAGGTTCTTTTATGAATAGAACATTTCATTTGGCCGGTGTTCTCATGGCCTTCAGATTATACTATGTTGCAAATTACAGGAGATTCAGTAATTCCGGGGCTAGTTATGTCCTTAGAGAGAAAATACAGTCTCTATTCATTATACTAAATACTGTCAGGAAATTCTGTCATGTAATGTGAACAAAATGGAGGGTCTGTCATAATGTGAGGTTAAAATGGAGTTAGTACAATAATTCAATACAGGTTTCAATAAAAAATTTTAATAATTCTACATCAGTATATAGAGCCAAAAAGATTAGAATTGTGTCGATGTCCCAATATTTATGGACCTGACTGTATGTTATTATAAACAGTCTCAACGTTTATTGTTCAATAAAAGACAATTATTAGATATTCAAAACAATGTAGTAGTTATTTATAAAGTGTTTTAACAAAAACAAATATGAAGATATATGTCCTGAAGTGACACAATAATATTATTAGATCTACCTAGCAGACTATAATTTGGCCCTAGAATGGTGTGAGTTTGGGCTATACCTTGCCCTCCTACCCCTAATTTTCTATTCTTGTTTGAATCACCCAGAGTCACACATATTTTTATACACCATCACAAAATCACACATTCATGACATCAGAACAATGTTATAGTTAGCCCTCTTCCAAATGCTTATCTTCCCTGGACAAAGGGGGAGGGTCCCTGATAGTTAACCTATACCTACTGCTTTGGCACATATGTCCTCCTCTGCCACAATGAGTTTCAGCTTTAGAATATTATGTGACAAACTTGTAATCTGACTCTCAGGGTAGTTCAAAGGTGCAAAGGACCAGAGCACAGGCACAGTCCCTTAGTATGGGAGCAGTCAATCTGACAGAGAGAAGCAATTTTGCATTACATATTCTGTAGACCTACGTTAGGATCATATGTTATGCAGAAAGAATATGTTAAAAATCGTCTCTTGCTAGATACCAACACATATTTACATTCAAAAACAGTTTGATTATGTAGCAGAAAGCAGACAAGTGTGTGTGATATCTGCCAGATTTTCTCACAGCTGTCAGCAGTGTTTAAACTGTTACAATGAGAAGATGGTCACAAACGAAGGCTTGTTCAGGGCCTCAGTAGTATTAAATAAACTAGAAAAAATAAATAAATAAAAATGAAATAAATAACAGAAAACAAGTGATGTTCCCATTCACATATTTAAGAGACAATAAGGATTTACTGAGTAAAAAGGCTGTTAGTTCATCCTTATCAATAAAAGTCAATTTGATATTAAAGAAACATGAATATAGTACTAAGTAAAATGCATTAAATACTAATGAAAACAGATTACCAATTCATATAAAAGAACTTTGATATAAGCCTGGAATATTTGAAATGACTCATTAAAACCGTTTTATTTCTACTTTTACAAGTCATTTAGGTTTCCATCATGTCCTACATTTTTAAAATTACTATGTGAGGGGAAAAACTGAGTTACAAAAGTCAGGTTAGTCAAAAGTGGGTAAAACATGTCTTAAAAAAGAGGTAGGATTTGGCACAAACATCGATGAGGCTACTCCCAACTTTCTCATAATATTCATGTGCTCAAGGAATGACCCAGTATGGGGAACCAGATGGGGAATTTGGTCTTGGTTCCCTGGTATTAATTGGTGATTCTATTACAACCACTGTGTTGGGGCTCATTCTAAAAGCTTTGAAGTCGCAATGGAGTTCTGAAAGAATACACAGGAGATGTAACTATGCTTAGCAAAATTATGCAGAGTATACCACTTAGGCTCAAAAATGTTCGTGGGAGATCGGTGTGCCTTACAGCTGGAAAGTGTGGCCTAACTGATTTAACTATAAATATGTTCTTAGCCCTAGAACTGTGTCATCAATTTATTCAGGTATGTGTAATAAAAATGTTTACTGCAAACGGTAAAAAACGCAATGTTACTACACCTAGACGGTCATAAATGGCCTAAACCAGGCAGGATAACAACTCTACATGTGTTAGCGGCCTCCAAGATAAGTATTGCCAGGAAATGGGGTTCCTCATTGGTCCCAACATGGGAGGAGGTTAGGGAGCAAAGCCTTTTCCAACTAAGGATGGAACAAGGAATTCAATACCAAAGGATGGTAGTTCCAAATAAAGCTATTAAATATGAAGATCTAATCAGAGCTATAAGTTTAATATAGGGGGATCTCTGTGCATTTTATATTGGAGTAGTAGCAGTAGTGGTTGGGCAGTTTAGCCAAGATAGAGGAGGGCTTGCCAGGCCGCAGGGAGAAGTAGGGAGGTGCAACTTTGATGTTTTTTTTTTTTTTGGTTTGTTTGTCTCCTGTCCATTTTTGTGATGTTGGTGTTGTGTTTGTCTAGGTTCCTCCCTTGGTTTATGTCTCAAATTGAGGAGAGAATAATGAATAATCAAGGTACTCCTGTATAAAATAGAATAGGATGGGGAGGGAATGATCTTATGAATAAGGTTAAGAGGAATATTGTTGATGATGGAAACTACCTAAGATGGAAGGAGATTGCTGGAAATAATGCATTATAAATGTAAAATTTGGTAGTTTGGTACTTTTGGTATTTTTGAGGAAATATAATGAATAAGGAATAAAGTATATATATATATATATATAAAGAATAAAGTGAGACATAAGGATGATCAAAATAAAATGAAGCCATGGGACCCACAATCCCACTATCAATAAAGAACTGAATGTCTCACAAAAAAAAAACAAAAAAACGCAATGTGGTCACCCTACCCTGCAATAGACTATTCTGAAAAGCATGTGAAATGTGCACCTGAAAGCTCAACAACTGCATAACTTGATTTTGTACTCATTTGAACACATGGAAATTGGTTTTATAGCAGACAAATGATACATAGGACCCATGATTCTGCACAGTTTGCTTCCTGTAGCCAGGGCCACTTCAAGGCCCTAGTGGGCCCTGCAAAGTCTTTAGCAGTGGGTGCCCCTCAAGCCAATTTTTCTAAAACCGCAATCTAAAACTGTATGCAAATGTAAACTTTTAAAAATGATATGCAACTATTTTCATATTATATTCAACTCTTTTTATATGTAATCAGAGGCGTCACTAGGGTTCGTGTAACCCGGTGTGGTAACTCATGGTGTCACCCCCCTGGATTTCCTCTAATACCATGCCAAACAGATTCCTTAGTAATACCAGTCAGATGGCCCATTAAATATGCCACGTACAGGAGCCCCACAAATTATGTCACACTCAGGAGCCCTTTGACTATGCCACACACAGGAGTCCATAACTATGCCACACACAGGAGCCCCATAACTATGACACACAAGAGCCCCATAAATTATGCCAGTCCAAAGCCCCATAAATTATGCCACACCAGAGCCCCATTATTTATGCCGCACCTTGGAGCCCAATTAATTATGCCACACACACAGGCGCCCCTTATTTATGCCACACATGGGGCCCAATAAATATGCCAAACATGGGACCGCCATTAATTATGCGACACACACGAGCCCCACAAGGTGACAATTCTACAATTCGAAAACAATACATCTCTCTATAACTAGTTGCATTTATACTTATTTGAATTATTTAATATTATATTTAATAAAAAATAAAATTGCATTCCCATTTTTTATTTCCTTCCTCTGCACCCACATTGCACCTAAAGGACTTAACACAGCACCATACAGTACCCACAGAACTTGCCATGCACCTATATTGCACCCACAGCACCTGGCTTGCACTCATATTGCACCTACACGATTTTGCATGCCACAGTGTCACTTTGCCCCACAGAACTAGCCAGTTTGACTTTCGTCATAGTACATGTTATTTTGCCCCACAGACCATGCCACAGCATCACTTGGCTAATTAAAATATGCCAGTATTTAACTCCTCAATATTCCAGGATTTAGCTATTCAATATTCCAGGATTATTTTGCCACTCAATATGCCAGGATTATTATGCCACCCAATATGCCAGTATTTAACCCCTCAGTATGCCAGTATTTAACCCCTCAGTATGCCAGGATTATTTTGCCACTCAATATGCCAGTATTTAGCCATTCAATATGCCAGGATTATTATGCCCCTCAATATGCCAGTATTTAACCCCTCAGTATGCCAGGATTATTATGCCATTCAATATGCCAGGATTTTGCTTGTTTTATACCACCCTCATCCCCCTTCCCCAGTAGTACTTACCTTATTTGATGCTCTGTTTCTGCTCTTTGTCCCCGGCCGTTTCCTGCATGCAGTCTTCCCTCCTGCACATAGAAGGGAAACACAGACACCATATGTGACATTACGTCACATCCGGTCAGGGCCCGTGCAAGGATTTTCGTCTACACAGGTGAAGGTGCATTTTGGTGCCCCCCTCCCCTCACCCGCCATGCCTCCCACACCACCATAAAAGTATAATGTATAGTGTGGAAAATAAATCTAAATATTCAACTCGCATGCTCTAAATGTGTCACACATTGACACCCTACCACACATTTAAACACAAAGACCCTTGTAATCACACACACACACCCTTACACAGACACAGTTACACACACACACACACACACACACACACACACACACACCCTTACACAGTGACACACTTACACACACCCTTACCACTTACACACACCCTTACCACTTACACACACAGTGACACCAATACACACATAACCTGAGAGACACTATTTTGCCCCTTAATATGCCATTTAATATGCCAGGATTTTGCCACTCAATATTACAGGATATTTCCCCCCAATATGCCATTTAATATGCCAGAATATTGCCCCCCAATATGCCAGGATTTTTCCCCCCAATATACTATTTAATATGCCATGATTTTGCCCCTCAATATGCCATTCTTTAGCCATTTAATGTGCCAGGATTTTGCCACTCAATATGCCAGGATTTTGCCCCTCAATATGCCATTTAATATGCCAGGATTTTGCCACTCAATATGCCAGGATTTTGCCCCCCAATATACTATTTAATATGCCAGGATTTTGCACCTCAATATGCCAGTATTTTGCCCCTCCAATATGCCATTTAATATGCCAGGATTTTGCCCCTCAATATGCCATTTAATATGCCAGTATTTTGCTCTCAATATGCCAGGATTCTGCCCTCAATATGCCAGGATTTTCACACCCTCCTCCCCCCTTCCCCAGTACTTACCTCCTTGCTGCTCTGTCTCCCGGTGCTCTGCAGGTCCGCGGCTCTGAGGGAAGTGTTGTGTTCAATAACTTTATTATTAAACAAACTTTATTGAAGCCGCGCGGCTGGAGGGGAGAGCACAATACTTCCCTCACAAGCCGCAGACCTGCAGGGCACTGGGAGACAGAGCAGTAAGGAGGTAAGTTTTTGATTTTCCCGCACCCTCCCTTACGGAAGCGCCGCCTGCATGACTTGTTTTCTTTCCGGCAGCCGAATCCAGTGTACCCCCCTCGGTACGCCACAATGTTATTGAAAAATTGCATTTCTTGTTTTTATTCCCTTGTTATGCACCCACATTGTACCTAAAGGACTTAGCACAGCACCATACAGTACTTGCCATGCACTTATATTGCACCCACATTATTTGGCATGTCAAAGTGTCACTTTGCCCCATAGTACATGCTATTTTGCCTCACAGCATCACTTTCCCAATTAAAATTAGCCACAGTCAGATACCAATTAACATGCCACAGCCATTTTGCCATTGACATATGCAACACTTTGTCCATTAAAAATGCCACATTTTGCCCATTAAAATATTCCACAGCCAGTTTGCCCATTAAAATATTCCCCTGCCAGGTACCCATTAAAATATTCCACAGCCAGTTTGCCAATTAAAATATGCCACTGTTAGTTTGCCTAAAAAATATTCCACAGTTTGCCCATTAAAATGTGCCACTATTTGTACATTAATATGCCACAACCAGGTTGCTCATTAAAATGTCATTGCCAGTTTTCCCATTCTATGCCACAGCCAATTTGTCAATTAATATGCCACTCTTAGTTTATCCACTAATATGCCACTATTAGTTTGCCCATTAATATGCCACAGCCAATTTGCCCATTAATATACCACAGCCAGTTTGCCATTACTATACCAAGGTTAGTTTGTCCATTTAATATGCCGCTGCCAGTTTGACCAATACAAGCATTACCCCTCCCCCTTCCCTAGTAGTCACCTTACTGCAGCTCTCTTGTAAGAACAAATGAACAACACAGAGCTTCAGTACGTGGAGACCGTGCGTATTGAATTAACACATGGGTATGCAGGGAAGAGAACCAAGGCTCCAACAGTGGCACAATAGAAGCAGGATCCAGGAAAAAAGTCCGACTGGTCAGGTAAAAACATTGTAAATCTTTATTATATATCCATAGGTTAAAAATGGAGAGTAATCCACAGCAAGTAGATGTGCCTGTATGAAAGTATCTAGTGCAAACAGAAGTGATTTGTGTAAAGTGAACCTAGTGCAAAAATAAAAGTTAGATACTTGCGGCACCACACTCACTGCAGCCTTCTGGAGCACTCCGAAATGCTCAATACACAATGACAATAAAAAAGCAGATGGGCGCGAAGGAGTGGGTACCTTGAATAAAACACACAATATAATAGTGCAATATTGCCTCTATAAATAGTATAAAAGCAGAAATAAGTGGATGCACTCACAAACAAACGTGAGTGTCAGTCAAATCAGCTGAGAACTTGTGGGTCCATAAAAACAGCTTTAATAGTTCTGAAATAAATAAAGAAATGTGCATGTGCAGGACCAGTGGGTAACATATGCTGGCCCCTAGCACTGATAAAACTCACAGAGTGGTAGATGTTAAAAGTCGTTGACAAATGAAAGGACTGTGCCTGCAGTCACAAGTGGAGCTGGACTCCAAATAGATCGTGGGGGGTGCAGCGCTGGAACAATAGTAGCCTCTACGCGTTTCTCCGTGTATGTCACGGCTTCATCAGGAGGAGATGAGAGAGAACTGTCAGCCTCGTTGAAAAAAACCCTTTCTTAAGTGCCTCTGAGTAATAGCCACTCCTATTTTACTGACGTCAGAGTGGCTGCGACGGAGCAAAGCGTCCTACGTTGTCATGGTAATCGTTATAGCTCCGTTGAGCTGGAAATCAGGTTCAAACAGCTGATTGAAGGGGGAACATCCTCCATTTCACAGTAACTCCGTTGAACGAGGGATCAAGTTATCACAAACAATTACAGAATAGTAAAAAGGGGAACAGCCTCCAAGTATGTTATAACATCATTCGAAAAACAGGGCATATATAGGGTGTCCGGAGAAAGGAACGATATATAAAATATAAAATATAAAATTAGTCAGACATCGAAAAATAGCCAAAACCAAGATAATTAGACCAAGAACATAATAGTTAGAACTACTTCATAGAGAGATTCTTTAAAGAAACATTCCGGTGGAACTCGTTAGGTATTTAAAACGGCCTCATTATAGTACATAAATGCAGGAATGTATATAGCAAGAGTATGGATAAGAGTATGGATAAGAGAAACCAGGTGATGTCATTGGACACAAAAAATTGAGAAAAAATTGTGTCTAAAATCCTTTATCAATAGGAAAGATCCTCATATTAGCAATAATTAACTAAAAAATTAAAAGGTTAATTAAGAAGATACTTAAAAAATACTTAAAAAACTAATCATTATAAAAAGACATGATATCCAAATCTGTATTTAAACCCTTTCCGCTTTTTGTTTTTAATTCGTAGATCCACCTGGTTTCTTTTTGTGACAGGATTTTGGTTGTATTACCACCCCTCCAGTGTGGATTTATTTTTTCGATACCCAGACATAAAAATTTGTCAATAGAAAAGGATATACATTGTTTGCAATGTTTAGGGACATTTAGATTAGCTAGTCTGGGGTTGTCACTCTGGATGCCTCCCAAATGTTCGAGGACTCTTTCTTTGAATGGTCGAATAGTCCTCCCTACGTACTGAGCGCCACATGGACACTGGAGTAGATATACAACATTGCTCGAATTACAATTGATAAAATCTTTAATTTCATAGGTTTTCCCAGTAGCATGGCTGGAGAAAGTTGACGTATGTCTAGGTTGGTCCTTACACATTTTGCATGTGCCACATTTAAAAAACCCTTTTGGTTTAGTGCTTAAAAAATGTTGGGGTGTCTCCTTATTAATCCTTGGTAGAGCACTGGGAGCTAAAATTTGCTTAAAACTCCTGGCTTTTTTGAAAATTACTTTGGGGCGGTCGGGTATTTTTCCGTTAAGGTACTGATCACCTTTCAGGATAGGCCAGAATTTCTCTAGTGCTTTGGTGATAGCCCTAGCTTGAGAATTATATTGTGTGGAAAAAGAAAAGCTAAATGCATTATCATTATATGAATCCTTAGATGAAGTTTTAACTTTATTCTGTAATAGGGAAGATCTATCTAGCTGGGAAACCTTATTAATACTCTCTTCAAGGAGTTTAGATGGATACGCCTTTTCTTTAAATCTATCTTTAAGTACTGAAGTCTGTTGTATATAATCTCCTTCTGAGGTACAGTTACGTCTCATACGGGTGAATTGTCCTTTCGGGATATTTTTTAGCCAATTAGGGTGATGCCCACTCTTAAAATCAATATACCCATTCGCATCGGTGGGTTTAAAAAAGGTTTTTGTACTAACTGATCCGTTGTGTGCATAAAGGGTTAGATCCAAGAAATCTATTTTTTCTGCGCTAATTGTAGAGGTAAACTTTAATCCTAGCTCGTTATGATTAATACTCTCTACAAACTCTTGTAGAGAGGATTCAGTCCCTTTCCAAATGATCAAAATGTCGTCTATATAGCGACGCCATAGAACAAGATTTGTTCTTAAGGTATCGTTTTCCCAAATTGCTCGTTTTTCCCAATTGGCCATAAAAATGTTAGCGTAGCTTGGGGCAAATTTTGTCCCCATAGCTGTACCGCATATCTGTAAAAAGAATTTGCGATCAAAACAAAAATAGTTATGTGTGAGAGTGAAAAAAATACAATCAATCAGAAAATCTCTTTGTGCCGGTTTAATATCAGGATCAGAATCTAGTGTATTACGAATTGCTTCTAGACCATGTTCGTGTTTGATCACAGTATATAGGGAAGTAACATCTACTGTCGCCCATAAAAAATCTGGAGACCAACTGAAGTCTTGCATTAGTGTCAAAACTTGTTTAGTGTCCCTTAAGTAAGAGGGTGCTTGGCTTACATACTTTTGTAAGAAAGTATCGACATATTCCGAAATGTTACTCGTGAGGGAGCCTATCCCGCTCACTATAGGTCTACCGGGAGGTTTTTGCAAACCCTTATGAATTTTAGGTAGAAGGTAAAAAATTGCTAATTTGGGGTGTTCCCTATAGAGAAAAGAGTATTCATTTTTATTCAAAACCCCTTGGTTGAGGCCCTTCATTAGCATAGTCCTAGCTTCGAATTTAAATTGTAGGCCTGGATCGCTTTTAAGCTCAATATATGTACCTTTGTCTTGGAGTTGTCTGAAAGCTTCTTCTAGGTAGTCTGCTCTGTTCATAATAACAGTAGCCCCCCCTTTGTCGGCTTGCTTGACTACGATATCATGTTTTTCTTTTAGTAACTTTAAAGTGATTGTCTCTTTTTTAGTTAGATTGGGGCGCCTATCATGTAATTGGCAAATCCTATCTAGTTCGGTGGTTAGGAGGTCTTCAAAAACCCCTATATGGTTACCTTTTTCCCAAACTGGGTAAAATTTAGATGGTGGTTTGAGTGATGTATGAACAAAACCCTCATCAGGTCTTGCTTCCTCAGTGATTTTTTTATCCTTGTTTTTAATAAAATATCTTTTTAGTGTCAATTTCCTCATGAATTTTTGGGCATCTATAAACAATGAAAAGTTGTCGGGTTTACATAGGGGGGCAAATTTAAGTCCTTTAGAGAGTAGGTCTAACTCTTCGGTTTCTAGGGGTATACCCGAGATATTAATTACTCCATCTGTATTATTTAGTCTGATTGGATTTCTCCGTCCTCTACATCCTCTCTTTGAAAACGTCTTCTTTTTAGAGGTGTGTGTGTCAGGGGAGCAAACCGATTCCGCGTTTCTAGAGGGTACTGAGTTTTTGGCGGATATAGTCTGTCTCTTTGGGATAGCCCCTTGTCTAAAAAAGACTCCTTATCTTTAATATTAGTTCGTTGGCTATTCGGGGATGTTAGAGGGTTCCTATTTTCTCTAGACCTAAAATAAGATCTATTAGAGTTATCTGAAAAATCCCTATTCGGTTTGGATCTGAAGTTGGTACGAACATACGTCTCATGCAGATTATCTGAGTTGTAACTGTTTATATTCGAACTGGTCTGTCTTGGTTTTCTGTCAAAATTATAGTTCCCTTGTTTTGATCTTATCAGAGGACTGGGGCGTTGGTATTCTCTTATGGGGGCTCCATTTAGTCTATTTTTTCTGGACCAATTGGTCTGTGAAGGGTAAATCCTCTCTATTTTCCGATCGTATTGTTGGCCATTTTTATAGTCATCTTTGTCACGTTTTAACTTTTGGTTTTTTAGTGACATGATTTTTTCGTCTAGAGCTAAAATCTTTTCTTTAATCTTATCGTTCCTTACTTCAAAAGTCTCAATATCAACAGAACTAAGGAGTTGCTCCTCCAAGTCCTTTATCTCTCCCTCAATTTTGCTCAAAGAATCTTGTTGATATTCAATCAAAATTTTCATCAAACTTATTGAGCAATTTTCCAACTGATTGTTCCATTTAGTCATAAAAGCGTTATCCTCAGTACCGAATGCTGGACTTTTTTGGATCCTCAGACCCCGGGGTACAATCCCCAATTTTATGTACTGTTCGAGGAACGTCACCTCCCACCATTTTCTGACTTCCTTCTCTGCTAGCTTTTCAAATTTGTTAAACATAGTATTACTATTAGGTCCTAGTTCTGTATCATCTGAAAAAAGACCATTAAATCTTTTGGATCTACTCTCCCTCATTTTGGAGAAAAAATCTCTAGAATATGCCATGATATTTAAAGAGTGTTACTCAAAGATATAAGTGCACAGTGCTCAAATCACACAAAAAAACGGAACAAAATTAAGTGCAAACAGAAGTGATTTGTGTAAAGTGAACCTAGTGCAAAAATAAAAGTTAGATACTTGCGGCACCACACTCACTGCAGCCTTCTGGAGCACTCCGAAATGCTCAATACACAATGACAATAAAAAAGCAGATGGGCGCGAAGGAGTGGGTACCTTGAATAAAACACACAATATAATAGTGCAATATTGCCTCTATAAATAGTATAAAAGCAGAAATAAGTGGATGCACTCACAAACAAACGTGAGTGTCAGTCAAATCAGCTGAGAACTTGTGGGTCCATAAAAACAGCTTTAATAGTTCTGAAATAAATAAAGAAATGTGCATGTGCAGGACCAGTGGGTAACATATGCTGGCCCCTAGCACTGATAAAACTCACAGAGTGGTAGATGTTAAAAGTCGTTGACAAATGAAAGGACTGTGCCTGCAGTCACAAGTGGAGCTGGACTCCAAATAGATCGTGGGGGGTGCAGCGCTGGAACAATAGTAGCCTCTACGCGTTTCTCCGTGTATGTCACGGCTTCATCAGGAGGAGATGAGAGAGAACTGTCAGCCTCGTTGAAAAAAACCCTTTCTTAAGTGCCTCTGAGTAATAGCCACTCCTATTTTACTGACGTCAGAGTGGCTGCGACGGAGCAAAGCGTCCTACGTTGTCATGGTAATCGTTATAGCTCCGTTGAGCTGGAAATCAGGTTCAAACAGCTGATTGAAGGGGGAACATCCTCCATTTCACAGTAACTCCGTTGAACGAGGGAACCCCGAATAGGGATTTTTCAGATAACTCTAATAGATCTTATTTTAGGTCTAGAGAAAATAGGAACCCTCTAACATCCCCGAATAGCCAACGAACTAATATTAAAGATAAGGAGTCTTTTTTAGACAAGGGGCTATCCCAAAGAGACAGACTATATCCGCCAAAAACTCAGTACCCTCTAGAAACGCGGAATCGGTTTGCTCCCCTGACACACACACCTCTAAAAAGAAGACGTTTTCAAAGAGAGGATGTAGAGGACGGAGAAATCCAATCAGACTAAATAATACAGATGGAGTAATTAATATCTCGGGTATACCCCTAGAAACCGAAGAGTTAGACCTACTCTCTAAAGGACTTAAATTTGCCCCCCTATGTAAACCCGACAACTTTTCATTGTTTATAGATGCCCAAAAATTCATGAGGAAATTGACACTAAAAAGATATTTTATTAAAAACAAGGATAAAAAAATCACTGAGGAAGCAAGACCTGATGAGGGTTTTGTTCATACATCACTCAAACCACCATCTAAATTTTACCCAGTTTGGGAAAAAGGTAACCATATAGGGGTTTTTGAAGACCTCCTAACCACCGAACTAGATAGGATTTGCCAATTACATGATAGGCGCCCCAATCTAACTAAAAAAGAGACAATCACTTTAAAGGTACATATATTGAGCTTAAAAGCGATCCAGGCCTACAATTTAAATTCGAAGCTAGGACTATGCTAATGAAGGGCCTCAACCAAGGGGTTTTGAATAAAAATGAATACTCTTTTCTCTATAGGGAACACCCCAAATTAGCAATTTTTTACCTTCTACCTAAAATTCATAAGGGTTTGCAAAAACCTCCCGGTAGACCTATAGTGAGCGGGATAGGCTCCCTCACGAGTAACATTTCGGAATATGTCGATACTTTCTTACAAAAGTATGTAAGCCAAGCACCCTCTTACTTAAGGGACACTAAACAAGTTTTGACACTAATGCAAGACTTCAGTTGGTCTCCAGATTTTTTATGGGCGACAGTAGATGTTACTTCCCTATATACTGTGATCAAACACGAACATGGTCTAGAAGCAATTCGTAATACACTAGATTCTGATCCTGATATTAAACCGGCACAAAGAGATTTTCTGATTGATTGTATTTTTTTCACTCTCACACATAACTATTTTTGTTTTGATCGCAAATTCTTTTTACAGATATGCGGTACAGCTATGGGGACAAAATTTGCCCCAAGCTACGCTAACATTTTTATGGCCAATTGGGAAAAACGAGCAATTTGGGAAAACGATACCTTAAGAACAAATCTTGTTCTATGGCGTCGCTATATAGACGACATTTTGATCATTTGGAAAGGGACTGAATCCTCTCTACAAGAGTTTGTAGAGAGTATTAATCATAACGAGCTAGGATTAAAGTTTACCTCTACAATTAGCGCAGAAAAAATAGATTTCTTGGATCTAACCCTTTATGCACACAACGGATCAGTTAGTACAAAAACCTTTTTTAAACCCACCGATGCGAATGGGTATATTGATTTTAAGAGTGGGCATCACCCTAATTGGCTAAAAAATATCCCGAAAGGACAATTCACCCGTATGAGACGTAACTGTACCTCAGAAGGAGATTATATACAACAGACTTCAGTACTTAAAGATAGATTTAAAGAAAAGGCGTATCCATCTAAACTCCTTGAAGAGAGTATTAATAAGGTTTCCCAGCTAGATAGATCTTCCCTATTACAGAATAAAGTTAAAACTTCATCTAAGGATTCATATAATGATAATGCATTTAGCTTTTCTTTTTCCACACAATATAATTCTCAAGCTAGGGCTATCACCAAAGCACTAGAGAAATTCTGGCCTATCCTGAAAGGTGATCAGTACCTTAACGGAAAAATACCCGACCGCCCCAAAGTAATTTTCAAAAAAGCCAGGAGTTTTAAGCAAATTTTAGCTCCCAGTGCTCTACCAAGGATTAATAAGGAGACACCCCAACATTTTTTAAGCACTAAACCAAAAGGGTTTTTTAAATGTGGCACATGCAAAATGTGTAAGGACCAACCTAGACATACGTCAACTTTCTCCAGCCATGCTACTGGGAAAACCTATGAAATTAAAGATTTTATCAATTGTAATTCGAGCAATGTTGTATATCTACTCCAGTGTCCATGTGGCGCTCAGTACGTAGGGAGGACTATTCGACCATTCAAAGAAAGAGTCCTCGAACATTTGGGAGGCATCCAGAGTGACAACCCCAGACTAGCTAATCTAAATGTCCCTAAACATTGCAAACAATGTATATCCTTTTCTATTGACAAATTTTTATGTCTGGGTATCGAAAAAATAAATCCACACTGGAGGGGTGGTAATACAACCAAAATCCTGTCACAAAAAGAAACCAGGTGGATCTACGAATTAAAAACAAAAAGCGGAAAGGGTTTAAATACAGATTTGGATATCATGTCTTTTTATAATGATTAGTTTTTTAAGTATTTTTTAAGTATCTTCTTAATTAACCTTTTAATTTTTTAGTTAATTATTGCTAATATGAGGATCTTTCCTATTGATAAAGGATTTTAGACACAATTTTTTCTCAATTTTTTGTGTCCAATGACATCACCTGGTTTCTCTTATCCATACTCTTATCCATACTCTTGCTATATACATTCCTGCATTTATGTACTATAATGAGGCCGTTTTAAATACCTAACGAGTTCCACCGGAATGTTTCTTTAAAGAATCTCTCTATGAAGTAGTTCTAACTATTATGTTCTTGGTCTAATTATCTTGGTTTTGGCTATTTTTCGATGTCTGACTAATTTTATATTTTATATTTTATATATCGTTCCTTTCTCCGGACACCCTATATATGCCCTGTTTTTCGAATGATGTTATAACATACTTGGAGGCTGTTCCCCTTTTTACTATTCTGTAATTGTTTGTGATAACTTGATCCCTCGTTCAACGGAGTTACTGTGAAATGGAGGATGTTCCCCCTTCAATCAGCTGTTTGAACCTGATTTCCAGCTCAACGGAGCTATAACGATTACCATGACAACGTAGGACGCTTTGCTCCGTCGCAGCCACTCTGACGTCAGTAAAATAGGAGTGGCTATTACTCAGAGGCACTTAAGAAAGGGTTTTTTTCAACGAGGCTGACAGTTCTCTCTCATCTCCTCCTGATGAAGCCGTGACATACACGGAGAAACGCGTAGAGGCTACTATTGTTCCAGCGCTGCACCCCCCACGATCTATTTGGAGTCCAGCTCCACTTGTGACTGCAGGCACAGTCCTTTCATTTGTCAACGACTTTTAACATCTACCACTCTGTGAGTTTTATCAGTGCTAGGGGCCAGCATATGTTACCCACTGGTCCTGCACATGCACATTTCTTTATTTATTTCAGAACTATTAAAGCTGTTTTTATGGACCCACAAGTTCTCAGCTGATTTGACTGACACTCACGTTTGTTTGTGAGTGCATCCACTTATTTCTGCTTTTATACTATTTATAGAGGCAATATTGCACTATTATATTGTGTGTTTTATTCAAGGTACCCACTCCTTCGCGCCCATCTGCTTTTTTATTGTGAAAGTATCTAGTGCTTGGCCCGGGCTTGGTAAGGTAAAACACAGATTTATTTTTACACGCATTTAAGACTATATGTAGTCAAAGTTGCAAATACACAGGGAGAGGGTGAAGATACCTGTATAACTGTTTGCTGTGGATTACTCTCTATTTTTAACCTATGGATATATAATAAAGATTTACAATGTTTTTTACCTGAGCCGCGCATGCTGCGTGTAAGAGGCTGGAAATAGCCGCAGGATATTCCTGTCATAATCGGCGGTAGTGACAGTAAGCTGTATATGGCCTGCCGGCTGCTGCCTTAGCGTCACTGTCTCAGCGTTATCATGTTGTGACCAGCAAGGGCTCCCTTAACCAGAGGGCCCTGGGCAAGAGCCCACTTTGCCCATTGGTTAAAGAGGCCCTGTTTGCAGAGTGAGCATGTAGCCTAGATCATTACTTTGTGAATCTTTGAAAGTATACATGTTAAATAAAAATGACAATTTTGTATAGGATAACAAATATTTATTTACATTGTGCTAACCAAATTGCTAGAATATGTATACAAATGTTTTATCAAAATATTTAGGTTTATACCTTGTCCATGCCAGAGGCACAGCGGTCACAAAAACAGGTGCTGCTGTGAGGCATACTAGGAAAAGCCAACATTTGGCCAAAACTATGGGAGTACCACCATGTGGCTGAACAATGAAATGCAACACAAACTCACAAATACAAAGGAAGGATGTAGGGGTAATACTGAAAGGATGGCAGGTGAAATAGAGTGAAGAAGGCAAAGGAAGGAAATAAAAATGAAAAAAATGTATTTTTTTCAGAACAATGATATTATCTATACCTTACCACCACACAGGACAGCTAGAGAGGATGGTGGGATGGGGCACCATGGGGGTTGTCCACACAGGGCCCCTGAACACCTAAATCCCTGCCCTGAATCCCTCTCATCAGTGTATACGTAGCAAGATGCAGACATCACACACATTAATAACAATATAGTAATGCAGACAAAGACATTATACATTAATGCCCCCATTATTACATAGTTATCCACATGGCACAGCATAACGGCCATATGCAATGTAGGTGCTGAGGGCAAGTCCTTGGAGCCATGTGGGTGCTGGGGGCAAGTCATGGGTGCAATGTGAGTGCAGGGGGAAACTCTGTGGTGCAATGTTGGTGATGGGGACAACTGCTTGTTGCATTCTGAGTGCTGGGGTAAGTCCTGAGCGTGCAATGGTTGCTGGGGCATGTCCTATGTGAGCATTCTTGGTGCTGTGCACAATGTGGGTGCTAGAAGGTCCTGTTTGGAATCCAGGTACAGGGACAGGTCCTGTGGGTGCAGTTTGGGTGTTGGAGAAAGTCCTGTCAGTGCAATCTGGGGCAAGTTATATGGGTGCAATGGGTGTAATGAAAATGATGTTGGTGTATGTCTTCTAATTCTAGTCACCAGGATATGGTAAACCTACTATACACTCACTCTATCAAAAATATGTAGCAGTGTTAAAAGCAAAAATGTATTAAATGTTTATTAAAACAATCATTACAAGCTTGAATACAAAAAAAACTGAGTGTTTAAATAAATCAAACACAATGGTGAAGTGTTTCAAAAAGTGAATTTTGAAAGAAACTTGCTTAGGTGCTAGCTAAGTACAGGAGGGTTAGTCTATCTACATTTATAGACCTGCCATTTCGCAAGGCTCTCGATCCACATGGTAATATTAAGACCACAAATCAATAGTTGAGGTCAGGGTAGAGTCCATATGCGAGTCTTGATACATTCAAATTATAACTAAGCCCTCCAAATTTGAGGGCTATGAATATGTTTTAATATACAAATGTCAGTTCAAAATATCCTGTATGTACTCCTAATTAACGATTAGTTTCATATTATAATAACTGTCTGACACTATGAGATAGAGTCCTTTCTGTAGACTTGCAAAACAGATCCTCTGTGTACCAACAAATAGTAAGCTGCATATGGCTCACCTCCATCCTGGCTTTCCAAGCTGTGGTGTGTCTGCTGTGTAAACAAGTAAAATCCAATTTGATGAAAGAAAGCTTCACTTGTCTTTTATAAATATATGGATAAACGAGGGTTACAGCAGAGACAGGAAACCAAACAAACGCCCTAGGCAAACACCTTGGACATTTGTTTGTGGTTCCCTACCTCTGCTGTTACCCCTTTTTTTCCATGTGTTTATAAAATAAATAAGATTATTTTTTTCTGCACTTGTTTTGCGGTTGTTGTATTTTATAGACTTTTTGTCCCCTGTCAATGCTAAAGCTTTCTTCCATCCGACTGGAATTTACCTCCTTTCTGTAGACACAAATTGCAGTTTGTCAGTGCTGCCAAGGATAAATTTCTATTAGATATAATGTTAGTGCGGCTTATGAGTAGCTGTCCTTATTAATGCTGGTTACAAATGGTATGCAGGAAGCACCTCATTCCTTTAGTGTAACTCTGGGCCAAAAGCTTTAAAAATAGATATTGTATAGCGAAACACTGTTCTAAAGGTAGTGGGAAGTTGGAACAATAGAAACACCAGCTAATGAAATTAACAGAGGCTAATATGTACAGTGTTCCATACAAAAAGGTATCCTTGTTGATAGCTTTAAATATATAAGGAACAGCAGTGCCTAGCCAAACATTGTTAAGTAAAGAAGCAATTCATTAGTACCTGTTGCAGCACTGGCATCTGCTGCAGGTATATCATAAACATAGCCAAAGAACAGTCGTTTCTTAATAAGTCATATGTAAAAGTGCACTGTTCCACCAGGTAATACAAAGGCTAGTTGCGCTGTTGCACATAATAGAGCTGATATACATAGCGCTCTGGACCAGAAAGTCCCCTGGCCTATGGCTTACAAAATCTAGAGCTGCAAGGGTTTATCTACCTAGACTCTTGTGGTCTGGACCACAATTCTATCCCTTATTCACATTTCAGATTCTTCTATTGCACTTCCACATTTGCTTGATGAGCAGGCAGGGCCACATGCTGAGCACCGGTGATGTCATGTGCTGGAGTTCAGCTCAAGCGGGTAAAGTGCATAAGTATGACAGCAGCTTCAGAATAAAACGGACATCTGACCTGAGGGACCTGTCCAGTCCTCCCGATTCATAAAGCACTCTTTACCATCAGGATCCACATCCATTAGCCAGCTTTATAAGTAAGCTGGGGGATATAAACTTAGGATCCACCAAATACTCTAGGTATGTATCTGCCAGATCAGGGTAGTAAGGTCCCTGCTGAAAATTACTACTGAATAGTCATTTTCAACACTGAGGTGAAAAGATTATAAAGATAAACCTGACCAGCTCCTCAAGACGAGGAGATTTTATCCCTGACTCAAATTTTGTTTACTAAAGTTGTTCTTGCATGACTCTGGTAAGGCTAGAATGACTACAAACATATGCCAAATCCACAAAATGAAAAAAGGGATAAGTGCATTATTGCACTCTCTGAATCTCTTCAACTGAGGAAGCACCAAATCTAGCATGATATACATGATAGTTTGTGATTAGAGAATTTAAAGAGCTGTATCTCTAGTGTTGAAAAGCCATGACCAGCAAATTGGTTAACCCCTTGCAGGCCCATAACGACCTGAACATGCCATAAAATAAAACATAGAGGCAGGCTATGATGGAATGAAATGACTTCAGTTCTTTATTAAGGCGCTGTGACAATTGTTCATTATGCTTTGTTTTAATACTTGAAATGAAAACATAACATGAACTTGTTAGTCAACATAATACACAAAGCCAGGGCCGGCCCTACAATAGGACTGGGTGGGTCCATTGCCCCAGGCTTTGCTGCTCCACCCAGTCGCATAACTATTCCTAGTTCCACAAACAATAAGGGACTCTGGAGTGAACCACAACGTGACCAAGGATTTCTATTTCGATTTCCCATAACGTACCTGGGATATTCCCTTATTCCTATAAGCCAGTATCCTGAAAGTTATGTGCAGCCAACTGTTTTGCCATGTTATCAAGTGCAGTGGGACCAGAGACCCTTTAATGGTCATACCTGGGATGCCTGTCAACTCCTGAAGAGCTGGAAGCTCCGGAGTCTGACTCTCTCTCTTCTGCAAACATAGATGGGGACCAGCCATGTTGGCTGGCGATCTGAAGGCAGGGATAGGCATGTTCCATGGCTGTGGCAAACATTTTCCAAAGTAAAGACATTAGTGGAGAACACCAAGGTACATTTCAAATTAAAAACACTAAAACACTACCTTTACTTTAAAAAGCTACATTAATCAAATCAGCTATTGATGCTTTTGGACAGTGATGGCAAATGTTATTGGCCCTGAGTGCATCTTCTGACAAAATCCAAGTATGCATCCACATTTTAAATAGGTCTTGCCACTGGTCTTGAAAGAGCACCCAGATTGCTCACACAGGACTTGCCAGAGCACACAGAATTTGCTCCAGCACCCTTATGACACATGCAGCTCCTGCCACAGCACCCACATTGCTTCCCCAGCATTTCATTCCCAGCTTTTGCTCAGCAACTATATTTCATAAACAATGCTTGCTCAGCACACATATTGCATCCTCAGTACCCAGCTTACATCCATTAAAGAGGTGACACCATTATCTCCAGTTGACACCCATATTGTCAACTGCCAACCTTTCCAAAAAATGTATAAAAACTACTTAGTAAAACATTGATAATGAGGTTGAGATAAATCTTCAAATTCACCCAATATGTTTTCGCAGACCCTGCAGGAAACACAAATGCATCTGATCAGAGAAGTGATCAGAACACTATATGTTTTCTCTTTTTCCTTTCTTTCTTAACACAAAAATATAATATAAGTATTTTCTGGCTCCTTGTTAATTTGTTATTTATTATACTATGTTAAAGGTTCTCTGTATCTTCAGTGATGTGTATGATGCATTCTTTTAATATTGGGAATATGGTGGTTTATAATGCTACGGATAAATAACTTTATTAAAGCCTGCTCCAGCCCTTGTTTTTAATTTAAGTGCATCACACTTAAGTGCATTCACAAGTGTGTATAATGACGAAAGTGTGTCATTTAATTAGTAGGAAGGCATTTTGCCTTGTATATATTGGATGGTGTATATTGTATCATTTATAGATTGTCCTGATGAAGGCCCCATGTTCGGGGACAAAACCGTTGATATTCTAGCAATAAAGTTTTCAACTTTTTCAACATAAGACCCCGTAACTGTCACTATTTTTGGGATTTGCTGTTTGATGTGGTATGCCGTTCAGCTTCCCTCATTTATTTGAATATTCACCTCAGACTGGTGGGAGTTTGATCAGTGCATGGACTCTCCCTGAGTTGTGAGCTCATAGAGCTTGTAAGTGTAATTTCTCTTTTCCATTTTATGTGGATACTGCACCATTGGCTTTTTAAACTTTTATAGATTTATTAAAAGAAGATTTATAACATGAACATGAGGATCATCAAACAAGATCTGTTTGTGAGTTCCTATATACTCCATTATACACCTCCTGTTACACCATACAGTATATATATATATATATATATATTGTGACCGACAGCAAGGAATTGTGCTGGAAGGAGTCTATATATCTCCCCAGATTTTGCACAGCTCCTACTTTATGTAATTAGCCCCAGGGAAATGTGTTATGTTACACTTTATATAGCACTTTATGTATGTGTATGTGTGGGCCCTGGGGTGGAGCACTTGGAGAGTAGGGTGGGCCAGTGCTCCACTTCACATTTCATATGTTGATTGGAACCAATCCTAATTTACCTCACCTGAAAAGGCTTGCTGATTACAGGTGCTGTTAAATACTCCCCTGCCAGAGGAGGGGAGAGACTGTGTTTTGATTTTGGTGAATGGAAGCAGGGAGCTGAAAACACTGAAGTAAGGTTGTGATTTAACATTATGTTGGGAAATGGACAAGCCATCCAACCCAGTTAGCTTAATATTTTTGTTTAGTTAGTGCTCAGAAGAGCAAGGATTTTATTTTATATTTTGTTTAACAACCTGTTATACCTTGCTGTGCATCTTTAAACCACAATAAAAGAAAGCAAAGTCTTTTTACCTCATCCAGCGTGTGAAGTGTCTCTGAAGCCTGAAAGACTGTGTGTAAGCTCATAAGTTGCTCAGAGAAGAGCAGCGAGATGCCACATGTGTCATACTGCGGGAGTTCCAAAGTTTATCACAAAGGCTGGCAAGGGATGCCACAGAATCACCACAATGTCGAAAGGTGATCAGAGTGAGTCACTACTTGCAAAAGATGGTACCCACAGATGATGTAGAGGCCTACTTGGTGGCATTTGAGTGAACCGCTGAGCGAGAAGGTTGACCTGCAGTTGAATGGGCAAGCCTGCTAGCACCATTTCTTACTGGTGAGTCCCAGAAAGCATATTATGATCTGGAACCAGCTGAAGCCAGTGACTACAAGAAGCTGAAAGCGGAAATACTGGCACGCCTGGGGGTGACAACAGCCGCCCGTGCCCAGAGATTTCATTCGTGGACTTACAGCCTGGATATAACGGTTCGTTCACAGATGTTTGACTTGATACACCTTGCCAGAAAATGGTTGCAGCCAGAGATCAACTCACCCAGCCGCATTGTGGAGACACTGGTGATGGAAAGATTCCTGAGAGGATTACCTATTGGACTCCGTCGGTGGGTCAGTCAGAGCAATCCCCAAACAGCAGACCAATTGGTTGAATTGGTTGAAAGGTACATAGCAGCGGGAGAACTGCTTCAACCTCCTGGCCAAGAGAGACCCAAGAATCTGAGAACCTACAGCCCCAGTAAACCCGGTAAGACTGTTCCAGGAAAAAGGGGGTCTTTTGATGAGAGAACAGGGTTTTCTTACCCAAGGGACATTGTTAAAAGGGAAAAAGACTTTGGCAGGTGGGAAGAGCCTACAAAGGATTCAAAAAGTACTTATGGTATAAAATGCTTTAAATGCAGAAACTTTGGGCATATGGCAAAAGACTGTCCTGAAAATGTTGAACCAATGGAGTGTAATGTTGGTAATAATTGGGAAGGAATTGCACTTTATTCACAGGTTGTATGTTCTGCAAAGAAAGGTGGTTATTTGAATAGACTTCCAGGGTGTACCGTGAATGTGGAAGGGAAAAATATCCATGCATTGCTAGATTCAGGGAGTATGGTTACCCTTCTAGACCAATCCTTCTTACGTGATACTCATGTTGTTAACCCTGAAAATGTTGAAATTGCGTGTGTGCATGGGGATATACATAACTATCCTACTGCTGATATACTAGTTAAGACCCAGTGGGGTTCTGTAAACTGCAGAGTGGGGCTGGTACCCAAGCTGGCACATGAGATGATTATTGGAAGGGATTTTCCCCATTTTCTAGCCCTATGGGCCTGTCTTGAAAACCCGTCAGGTGAACAGTGTTGAATTTCCTTTTGCAGACACTCTAGCAGATGACAGATCTCATGATGAGGGGCCTAACTATATGCAGCGTTCCCTTATAAAAACATTAGTTGGTGAAAACCCAGAACAGACTAATGCGGGACCTTCTAGAAGCTCTGAACCAGAAATAGAGTTAATTGATTTAGAGGTTAGGCCTGGTAACTTCAGAAGTGCACAGTGGTCTGACCCAATATTATCGGTAGCTAGGAATAATATTTCTATAAGGAATGGATCCCCTGTCAATCCAGGAATTTCTCTTGCTTACCCTTATTTTGAAGTGGATAATGATCTGTTGTACAGAGTTGAGAAAAAGGAGTCTGTTATTACAAAGCAGCTGTTAGTACCTCGAGCCTATTGGCACACTGTGTTAAAACTTGCACATAGTCATGTTTTGGGTGGCCACCTAGGGGTTGACAAAACAAGAGAGCGAGTGTTGAGGAGATTTTATTGGCCTGGAGTAGTCGCAGCAATCATAAATTACTGTTCGTCATGCCCGGAATGTCAGGTTACAGCACCTTTTACGGCTTACCGTAGCCCTTTAGTACCCTTGCCTGTTATTGAAGTGCCTTTTGAACGTATTGCTATGGATTTTGTGGGTCCTCTGGTAAAATCCACTAGGGGGCATCAGTATATATTGGTAGTACTAGACTATGCTACCCGTTACCCTGAGGCAATTCCTATGCGTACAACCTCAGCAAAGTCCATTGCTAAAGAGTTAATGATGATGTTTAGCCGGGTTGGGATTCCCAAGGAGATCCTTACAGATCAGGGTACTCCATTCATGTCTAAGGTAACAAAGGAACTCTGCAAGCTCCTTCACATTAAACACCTCAAAACCTCTGTTTTTGTCACCCACAAACTGATGGTTTGGTTGAGCGATTTAATAAGACTTTAAAAACTATGCTGCGCAAAGTAACAGATAAGGATGGAAAAAACTGGGACTTTCTATTACCCTATTTAATGTTTGCCATTAGAGAAGTACCCCAAGCTTCTACCGGTTTCTCACCTTTTGAATTATTATATGGTAGACACCCCAGGGGTTTACTTGACATAGCAAAGGAAACTTGGGAACAAGAAGCTACCCCACATCGCAGCGTAATAGAACATATAACTGAGATGCAAGACCGTATTGAGGCCGTTATGCCAATAGTCAAAGAATATATGCAAAAGGCTCAACAAAATCAACAGAATAGCTACAATAAAAATGCTAGAATTCGAGTGTTTCAACCTGGAGACAGAGTGTTAGTCCTGATCCCCACAGTAGAGAACAAATTCCTGGCAACTTGGCATGGGCCATATGAGATTATTGAAAGAGTGGGGGAGGTAAATTACAAAGTAAGGCAACCAGGTAGACGAAAGGAAGTGCAATTATACCATGTCAATCTATTAAAACCATGGAAATAAAGGGAAGTTCTAGTTACTACAGAGACTTCAACCTTCCCTGATAGGTGTAATATTGACCCAGAAGTAAATATCTCCGAGACCCTGTCCATACACCAGACAAGGGAAGTTAAGGAGTTTATTAGATTAAATAAAGAAGTATTCTCCCCAGTCCCCGGAAGGACTAGTGTGATCAAACATGATATTCTGACAGAACCAGGGAAAAGGGTCAATCTCAAACCATATAGAATACCCGAGGCTCGCAGAGAAGCTATCAGAGCAGAGGTTAAGAAAATGTTAGATCTTGGAGTAATTGAGGAATCACAAAGCGACTGGAGCAGTCCAATTGTGCTGGTACCAAAACCTGATAATACAGTACGGTTTTGTAATGATTATCGTAAACTGAATGCTATTTCTAAATTCGATGCATACCCCATGCCTAGAGTTGATGAGCTAGTGGAAAGACTTGGAAGAGCTCGGTACCTTACTACACTAGACTTAACCAATGGTTATTGGCAAGTACCACTCACAGAGCGAGCAAAAGAAAAGACAGCATTTTCTACTCCTGATGGCCTATTTCAGTATAGAGTTTTGCCTTTTGGTTTGCATGGTGCCCCTGCCACATTCCAAAGAATGATGGACAGGATACTAAAGCCACATGTGAGCTATGCAGCGGCATACTTGGATGATGTTGTAGTACACAGTGAGGGAATCTCACCTTCCGAAAGTACAGGCTGTCCTAAACTCAATACAAAATGCTGGTCTAACCGCTAACCCCAATAAGTGTACGATTGGCCTAGAGGAAGCAAAATATTTGGGCTACTCTATTGGTAGGGGACTAGTGAAGCCTCAGGTTGCTAAAATTGAAGCAATCAGAAATTGGCCGAGACCTCTGACTAAGAAACAGGTGAGAACATTACTTGGCCTCATTGGATATTACAGGAGGTTTATACCCAATTTTGCTACAATTGGAAGCCCGTTAACTGACCTTACTAAAGCTAGGGCTCCAGTAGTGGTAAAATGGTCCCCAGAGACTGAACAAGCGTTCAGAAATCTTTAAAGGAGCCATTTGTGCCCAACCAGTGTTGGTAACACCTGACTTCTCTAAAGAATTTATCTTACAGACAGATGCATCTGATGTAGGGCTTGGTGCTGTTCTCTCTCAGGAAATTAATGGTGAGGAGCACCCCATATTGTATTTAAGCAGGAAGCTTACTCCCCAAGAACGAAACTATTCCATTGTTGAAAAGGACTGGCTATAAAATGGGCTGTAGACACACTTAAATACTACCTTTTGGGAAGAAGGTTCCGATTAGTGACAGACCATGCACCCCTTACTTGGATGAGCCAGAACAGGGAGAAAAACAGTAGAGTGACCCGTTGGTTCCTTGGCTTGCAACCCTATAATTTTTCCATAGAGCATAGGGCGGGGTGTAAACAAGGGAATGCGGATGGAAGCTGGGGGGGGAGGATGTGTGACCGACAGCAAGGAATTGTGCTGGAAGGAGTCTATATATCTCCCCAGATTTTGCACAGCTCCTACTTTATGTAATTAGCCCCAGGGAAATGTGTTATGTTACACTTTATATAGCACTTTATGTATGTGTATGTGTGGGCCCTGGGGTGGAGCACTTGGAGAGTAGGGTGGGCCAGTGCTCCACTTCACATTTCATATGTTGATTGGAACCTACAGGTGAGAAGCCCAGTGTTCCAATCCTAATTTACCTCACCTGAAAAGGCTTGCTGATTACAGGTGCTGTTAACCCCTTGGCGACACAGGACGGACTAGGTCCGTCCTGTGTGCCGAGGCGTTAGTGACACAGGACGGACCTAGTTCGTCCTGTGTCAAAACGAGCACTGAAAGCGGAGTTTTTCCGCTTTCAGTGCTCAAGCCGCATTGGTGGAAGCCGTGTGGAAGCATCGTACAATACTAAAAAAAATGCCCGTCGGCATTTCGATCGCTCCGGAGAGCGATCGAAATGCCGGTTTTAAAGGCACAGTGCCTTTAAAACGCGGGCATTTCAAAAATGAGCATAGGAAGCGAATCTTTCGCTTCCTATGCTCAGTAAGTGTTCCTGATTGCCACACAAAAAAAAATTCACGATCTTGGTCACTGAGTGACCAAGATGGCGCTGCCCTTCTAAGGGCAAGAGCACAGGAGGCAGGAAGTACCTGCTTCCTGTGCTCTCTGGCTGTGTCACGATTGCCTCTTCACAGAGGCAATCAGTGACTGCCAGGCACACTGACAGGCAGTGGGGATGCTCTCCTGAACATCCCCACTGACTGGTCAGATCAATATTAACTCTATATTGATCTGACCAGTTATGATCTGCCTCCCTCTCCTCACATTTTTTTTAGTGAGGGAGAGAGACAGATCAAAGTTCTAAAAGTAAGTAAAAGTTAAAAAAACCAATAAACACACAACACACAAATAATAAAATAAAAATTTTTTTATGAAAGCAATTCTCTGCGTTTAACCCCTTCCCTGCCACTGATCTTGCATAAGCAGTGATCGTGCACATCAGCGCATTTATTTTTGCTGTTTGTGCATTTTTTAGGGGTTAATTTTTTTTGTACTGTAATTTATTACAGTACTAAAAAGGCTCTTCTAAGAGTTATTAACCCCTTATTTGCCGTCGATCACTGCTTACGCAATGATATTGACGCCAAAGCAATTTTTATCTGTCTGCATTTTTTTTTTTACACATACCCGCTAGGGGATTACATGTAAAGTAAAAATATTTGAGATTTTTTTTTTTAAGCTGCCTGAGCGCATAGCGATCAGTAACAGCGAATTAGTGGCAAAGGCGGTTTGGTGATTTCTCAATTAAGCTCACCATTCGCCCTGGTCAGATCAAAATTAATCGGATCAATATTCACAAATATTGATCTGCCTCCCTATCCTCACTTACATTTTTGTGACGGAAAGAGACAGATCAGTATTAGTGATATAAAATAACATTTTATAAAATTGTCAGGTTTTATGAAAGTCTTTCACTGTGTATTAACCCCTTCCCTGCCATTCATCACTGTGTAAGCAGTAATCTTGCACAGCAACAGTATGTTTTGCTGTCTGCACTGTTTTATGGATTCATTTCTTTGTACTGTAATGTATTACAGTACTAGATAGGCTCTTCTAAGAGCTATTAACCCCTTCTTTGCTTGAGATCACTGCTTACGCACTGATTCTGAGGCGGCGGACTCAGGGTTCGATTTTGACCCTATTCAGCTTTCTGATACATCATCTAGCGATGTATCGGTGGCTGCTGAGCCCTTGCCACAAGTAGTGATGGGGGTCTACCGATAAAAAAATATATGGTTTGGTGGGGGTAAATTACATTGGCTGGCTTCAAAGATATATCCCATAAAGGACACGGACGCAGGTTGACTACATGTCAAAATTCCAAGTTGGAATTTTGAGATGCGCATCTCACAAATGTTGCCTTCTAGCCAAAAACAAACCAACAAACCTATGCATGGGTGCTATCCCTGCACTCGGGAGATGTTGCTGAACACATTTTGGGTTGTTGTTTGGCAGTGACATATACCAGAATCTGTGAATTCATGCCTGAAGTACAATGCATGTGGAAAAAAAACTCCCAAAAAAGTACTACCACAAACTTTTACAAAGGCTGGTGGTAGAATTAGTACCTATACAGTATTAAAATACCGCCATTTGAAATACCTTTAGGATGTCTATTTTCCAAAAATATATGGTTTGATGGGGTAAAATTCATTGGACGGCTTCAAAAATGTTCCAAATGGAACATGGGCGCAGGCTGACTACATGTCAAAATTCCAGGTTGGAATTGCGCACCCCCTAAATGTGGAATTTTAGACCCAATACAAACCAACAAACCTATGCATGGGGGGTATCCCTGTACTCAGGAGATGTTGCTGAACACATATTGAGGTGTTGGTTGGCAATGGCAAATACCAGAATCTGAAAATTCCTGCCTGAACTACAATGTGTGTGGGGAAAAAAATTACATCCCAACCCTTTGACATAGGTTGGTGGTAGAATTAGCACTTGGAAAGTGTTAAAATACCACAATTTTAAATACCCTAGGATTTCTAGTTTTCCAAAATATATGGTTTTATGGGGTAAAATACTTTGACAGGCTTCAAAAGTGTCCCAAATGGAACATGGGCGCAGGCTGACTACATGTCAAAATTCCAAGTTGGAAATGCACCCCCCCCTAAACGTGGCCTTTTAGCCCCCAAATAATCTAACTAACCTACACATGGATGGTATCCCTGTACTCAGGAGATGTTGCTGAACACATATTCAGGTGTTGTTTGGCACTGACACATAATAGGATCTGTGAACTCATGCCCGATGTACAATGAATGTGAAAAACAAATTACTATCCATAACATTGACATAGGCTGGTGGTAGAATTAGTGCATGGAAAGTGTTAAAATACTACCATTTGAAATACCCTAGGGTGTCTAGTTTTCAAAAATATATGGTTTTGTGGGGTAGAATACACTTTTTGGCTTCAAAAATGTCCCAAATGGGACATGGGCGCAGGTTTTCTGCACGTCAGAATTCCAAGTTGGAAAACCAAAAAGGGCACCTCTCAAATGTGGCCTTTTAACCCCCAAATAACCTAACCAACCTATACATGGGTGGTATCCCTGTACTCAGGAGATGTTGCTGAACACATATTGAGGTGTTGTTTGGCACTGACATATAACAGGATCTGTGAATTCATGCCCAAAGTACTATGTATGTGAAAAAAAATTACTATCCATAACATTGACATAGGCTGGTAGTATAATTAGTGCATGGAAAGTGTTAAAATACTACCATTTGAAATACCCTAGGGTGTCTAGTTTTCAAAAATATATGGTTTTGTGGGATAGAATACACTTTTTGGCTTCAAAAATGTCCCAAATGGGACATGGGCGCAGGTTTTCTGCACATCAGAATTCCAAGTTGGAAAACCAAAAAGCGCACCTCTCAATTGTGGCCTTTTGACCCCCAAATAACCTAACCAACCTATACATGGGGGGTATCCCTGTACTCAGGAGATGTTGCTGAACACATATTGAGGTGTTGTTTGGCACTGACATATAACAGGATCTGTGAATTCATGCCCAAAGTACAATGTATGTGAAAAAAAATTACTATCCATAACATTGACATAGGCTGGTAGTATAATTAGTGCATTGAAAGTGTTAAAATACTACCATTTGAAATACCCTAGGGTGTCTAGTTTAAAAAAATATATGGTTTTGTGGGGTAGAATACACTTTCTGGCTTCAAAAATGTCCCAAATGGGACATGGGCACAAGTTTTCTGCATGTCAGAATTCCAAGTTGGAAAACCAAAATGCGCACCCCCTAAATGTGGCCTTTTAGCCCCAAAACAAACCAACAAACCTATGCATGGCTGGTATCCCTGTACTCAGGAGATGTTGCTGAACACATATTGAGGTGTTATTTGGAAATACCCCTTCACATTTTAAGGTAATGTTTACCTAAATTGCAATATATGTGAAAAATTAAAAAAAAAGATTTTTTGCTGCAAACTTTGGCATAGATTGGTGGTAAAATGGCTACATGAAATGTGTCAAAATACCCCAAGTTAAATGCCCTGAGTTGTCTAGTTTTCAAAAATATGTACATGTTGGGGGTCATTCATGGATTTAGTACAGAAATCAGTGTTACAATGTCACTATCGCTAATTTTGAAAGAAAGGATTTTAAAATAGCTTTGCACTACTTATAGTTCTGGCCCTGTAACATGAATAAAAAAGCACAAAAACATAAAAACATGGGCTATTTCTGAACTCAGGACATATATTAGAAACTTTTTAGCAGTGTTTTTTTGTTGTCTCTTGTACATGAGTATACGATTTTTCAAATAAAAGTCATAAAAAAATAATTTTTTACATTTTTTTGCCATATTTTATTATTTTTTTTACATCAAATTATATGCTATTATCAAAATAATGGTATCAAAAGAAAGCCCTTCTTATAACGATAAAAACGATATATAGTTTGTGCGGGTAAACTAAATGAGACAGAAATAAATTACAGCAAAACACAAACACCTCAGAAATGTTAAAACAGCCCATGTCACCAAGCGTCGGACAAGCCAAAAAAGTCATGTCACTAAGGGGTTAAATACTCCCCTGCCAGAGGAGGGGAGAGACTGTGTTTTGATTTCGGTGAATGGAAGCAGGGAGCTGAAAACACTGAAGTAAGGTTGTGATTTAACATTATGTTGGGAAATGGACAAGCCATCCAACCCAGTTAGCTTAATATTTTTGTTTAGTTAGTGCTCAGAAGAGCAAGTATTTTATTTTATATTTTGTTTAACAACCTGTTATACCTTGCTGTGCATCTTTAAACCACAATAAAAGAAAGCAAAGTCTTTTTACCTCATCCAGCGTGTAAAGTGTCTCTGAAGCCTGAAAGACTGTGTGTGACCCCCAAATCCCAGGACAAGGTACCAAGGGACAGGAGTACTTTTGTCACAATATATATATATATATATATATATATATATATATACACAAATCCCAAAATATTGGGAATGTACTCGTGGGACTAAATTCAAAACATATAACTTTATTCAATTAGCATAATGACATTTCGGGCAGGGATCTGGGCAAACTTTGATTTTATTACATCTCTGGTGCTGCTGCCTAGGTAACAATATACATGGAAGGGCCTATTTATCTAGATAATTGATAAAAGATGATTCAAGTAATTGCTTGGAAAGGTGGGACAGAGCAGCTGAATATTTTTAAAACACAACACAGGGTGCTGAAGATAAGAGCTATAAGATCTAAATACAACACACAAAAGACACGCCAACTTATACAAAATATATCAGCATGACTTCGACATACCAAATTTATATACAACATATTACACCACCACATATTTATACAACACATGGCAGCCTAAAAAGTCAGTAGGATCTGTATTTGCCCACTGAAGCTCAATATATAATTTGAAAACACTATGATCCCATGCTCAACATGTACAAGGAAAATATTTTAAATTTGACATAGTGAGGGAAAAATGTATTTGATCCCCTGCTGATTTTGAACATTTGCCCACTGACAAAGAAATGATCAGTCTGTAATTCTAATGGCAAGTATATTCTAACAGTGAGAGACAGAATTAGAAGGGCTGGAATCATCTGGAAAGGCTGGAATGGGCTACAAGACCATCGCCAAGCAGCTTGGTGAAACTGTGACAACTGTTGGTGCGATTATTTGCAAATGGAAGAAACACAAAATAACTGTCAGTCTTCCTTGGTCAGGTGCTCCATGCAAGATCTCACCTCGTGGAGTTTCAATGATCATGAGAATGGTGAGGAATGAGCCCAGAACTACATGGGAGGATATTGCCAATGATCTCAAGGCAGCTGGGACCCTAGTCACCAAGAAAACAATTGGTAACACAGTATGCCGTGAAGGACTGAAATCCTGCAGCTCCCGCAAGGTCCCCCTGCTCAAGGAAGCACATGTACAGGCCCTTCTGAGGTTCACCAATGAACATCTAAATGATTCAGAGGAGAACTGGGTGAAAGTGTTGTATTCAGATGAGACCAAAATTGAGCTCTTTGGCATCAACTCAACTCGCCATGTTTGTAGGAGGAGGAATGCTGCCTATGACCCCAAGAACATCAAACATGGAGGTGGAAACATTATGGTTTGGGGGTGTTTTTCTGCTAAAGGGACAGGACAACTGCACAGCATTAAAGGGACGATGGAGCGGGCCATGTACCTTCAAATCTTAAGTGAGAACCTCCAGGGCACTAAAAATGGATCGTGGATGGGTATTCTAGCATGACAATGACCAAAAACACACAGCCAAGGACACAAAGTAGTGACTCAAGAAGAAGCACATTGTCAGGGCTTACCTTTGTTGGGAGTCCTTTAGGCAGAGATGTATGCTCACCCTTGCAAACAAACACAGACCAGGGTGACCAGATAAGAAGCCACGTGGCCTGTGAGTTTGTGCATGGGGGCTGGTCAGGATATCCAGGTAAAGTTACAGACAAGGACAAGAGCAAGAGAATCTTCGTGGGTAAGCTAGAGGTCAGAGGATGCCAGAATTCAGAATAAACAGGTAACAAATCCAAGGTCAAAAGCCAAAAATGATCAGGAATAATGGAAGTCAAAATAACAGGAACCAAACAAGGAATCCAGAGTCAATGAACTGACCCTGCCCTTAGGGAGGGGCAGTGTCTTATACCTTGTTAATTAGGTATGAGATTCAGCTGGAGAGTTACTGACAGGTCTGAGCCTTTGGTGAAGTCCAGCCCCATATTGTTGCAGGCAATACAAGCATAAACAGGGGTTATCCAAAGTTCTGAAATGGCTCACAGGCAAACATAGCAGGATACGGTCCAGAAGAACCACAGTTCAAATCCCCTGTTGGGTGCGTCTGGGGAGACCACGTCTGGCAGTCTGGATGTCACGACGGCGATCCTGACAGACATGAAGGTCATCCAGTGGCCTAACCAGTCTCTAGAACTTAATCCCATAGAAAATCTGTGGAGGGAGCTGAAGGTTCGAGTTGCCAAATGTCAGCCTCGAAACCTTAATGACTTGCAGAGGATCTGCAAAGAGGAGTGGGACAAAATCCCTCCTGAGATGTGTGCAAACCTGGTGGCCAACTAAAAGAAATGTCTGACCTCTGTGATTGTCAACAAGGGTTTTGCCTCCAAGTCTTTTTGTCGAAGGGGTCAAATATTTATTTCACTCATTGACATGCAAATACATTTTTAGCTTTTTTCTGGATTTTTTTTGTTTTGTTATTCTGTCTCTCATTGTTAAAATACACCTACCAGGAACTAGCCTAACACTAAAAATGGTAAAGATGAGGGTTTGTTTCACCAATTGGCCAATTAGATGTTAGCTTGCCAACCATGTCAAGGTATTCCACATTAGGCAAGTCCCTAACTAAGACAGAATATTAGCAAATTAATAAATAATAGAATCTAAAAGACATACATGGAATTGACACTTAAACACAGAGAAAATACCTGTAGACTGCACTACTAAGGGCTGAACAGAAACGGGTGTGGTTTATAAGAACTAAACTAACAAGTTAAAGGGAATCAAAGAAAACCTGATATGAAACATAAAGACAAGCAGAAAGGGAAACGTAACAGGATTCCATGGGCTGGGGGAGATGTCGGTGTCGGTTGATGCAGGAATGGCAGAAGTAGGGGTTAAGGGTATTATTGTTTCAGAGCTCGCGAGGCTGGGGGGATATATGTCATTCGCTGGTCCCCTGGGGATACACCTGAAGCCCGAGGTTAAGGAAAAAATAGGCAAAGGAGAATACGTAGAGCTTTTTTCTTTAATCCCTTTGGAGGAGTCCAGTGACTTAAAACATGAGGATAAGAAGGACTCCAAAAAGGAGGAGGAAGAGAAAAGGCGCAGATATAGGAAACTCCCTAAGACATTCGGGAATTGGTTAAGATCTTTCTGTATTTTAGCTAGCATCATTGGGAATAAGTCCCCTGAGCTGTGCTCCTCCCTCTTTTGATTGATCTCCCCTTGTGGTTAAAATTAATGATGGCGCAGAAGTCGGCACCCTTTCAGGGAGTGGTCAGCAGTGGAACAGCGCCTGAGTCGTCGGCCGCACGTAAACCCCCGTTTTTGCTGGCTATTCAACGAAGGCACTTGCAAATGGGGAGCAGGATGTAAGTTTAAGCATGAATGCACCACATGCGGGGGGGGGGGGATAGCAATACAAGATGCTTTAAGAAGGGGAAGTCAGGTCAAGCGGGATCTACCTCGGCCGGGGGGAGGGGCAATTCCCTCTGGGGGCAACGCCGGTGTGGCTAAGCACGATGTTGCCTTGGCTAAGCCGGTACATTAATGTAGCTGATGCAGGTTTGTTGAGGGAGGGTTTCGCGCTGTTTTTTTAAACCACATATGGTTAGGGAAAAGGGGAATTTTGCTAAGAATTTGAAATCCGTTGTTTCGTTCCCGCTCGGGCGCATGGTAGGTCCGTTCGACATCCCTCCCTTTGGGGACCTGAGGGTGTCCCCGTTGGGTGTGGTGCCTAAGAAAGAGCCAGGGAAATATCGTTTAATTCACCATTTATCCTACCCCTACGGCACCTCGGTGAATGACGACATTGCAAAGGATCTTTGCTCTGTCTCATATACGTCTTTTGACCAGGCGGCCGACATGGTTAGGAAGGCGGGGGCTGGAGGACTTTAGGCTGTTTCCCATCCATCCTCAGTGTCATCACCTGTTGGTTTGCTTTTTTGAGGGTCATTTTCATGTGGACCTCTGCCTTCCCATGGGTTGCTCCATTTCTTGTTCCTACTTCCAGAAATTCAGCACTTTTTTGGAGTGGGTTGTCAGGCAGGAATCAGATAGTCATGGGGTTGCGCACTACTTGGATGATTTCTTCTGCGTAGGCCCCGCGGGTTCAGAAGAGTGCCGTTATTTATTGAGGTCCCTTGAGTGGGTGGCGGGTTGTTTTGGAGCTCCTTTGGCGGAGGAGAAATCAGAGGGTCCATGTACGTATCTGAGTTTTTTGGGTTTGGAGATATACTCGGTAGCTGGTGAGTGCAGGCTGCCTCAGGACAAGTTGGTGGCGCTCAGGGCGGTAGTGTCTGCGGTAAAGGTGGCTAAAAAAGTGACATTGAAGCAAATGCAATCGCTTATTGGCAGGCTTAACTTTGCGAGCAGGGTGATACCAATGGGGCTGGTTTTTAGCCGAGGTTTGTCAAGGGCTACTGCCGGTGTTACTTTTCCCCATCACTTTATCAGGATCACTGCAGCCTTGCGTGAGGACTTGTTGGTTTTGGATACCTTTTTAACGCATTTCAATGGGAAGGTTTTCTTCCGCAAGGCTGCAGTGTCCTGTCAGGAGCTCACGCTCTTTACGTATGCATCTGGAAGCATATGTTTGAGGGCCTATTTTGCTGGGGCTTGGTGCGCAGAACGTTGGCCGGACGAGTGGAGGCTTAGCCCTCTGATTAGGAACTTGCCATTTTTAGAGCTGTTTCCGGTGGTGGTGGCGCTGGCGCTGTGGGGAACTAAGCTTCGGGATCGGCGGTTGATCTTCTACTTGGATAACATGGCAGTGGTGGATGCCATTAACGGTCTGTCGGCAGCTTCCTTACCAGTGGTTTGGCTACTTAGGCGGATGGTGTTTCTATGCAAATCTCTCAATATTGCATTTAGTACCAGAGTATTTGAATGTGGTGGCTGATTCTCTTTCTCGGTTTCAGTTTGACCGGTTTTGGCGGTTGGCCCTGGGGGCGGAGGAGGTGGGGCTGCGGTGCCCGGAAGAAGTTTGGAAACTAGGAATGGATTGCTTGCGCAATGGGTGAAGGCGTCGTTGGCCCCGTCAACTTGAAATGCGTACAATAAAGTATGGGTTGAATGGGAGAATTTGCTGGTTTTGGTGGACAGTAGGGATTCGGCGGTGAATAGGCTCAATGCTTTGTTGTGGCTGCTTTTCCAGCTTATGTTAAAAGGTGTTTCTCCTTCAGTATTGAAATATTGGAAAAGACCATGGCTGCGATGGCCTTTTTGTTTAAGTTCCAAGGTTGGCTGGATTGCACAAAGCATTTTCTGGTTAAGCAGGCCAGAAAGGGTTTTAAGAGGGGACGGAGGGTGCTGGAAAAGAGGAGGCCAGTGTCGGTAGTTATTCTGCAAAATTTGCTGTTCGGTATGGCAACTGTATGTAGTAACGCCTATGAGGTGGTGTTGTTTTCCACAACTTTTGTCCTGGCTTTCTTTGGGGCGTTAAGGGTTGGTGAGTTGGTAAGTGGTAATAAGCGCACTGCTGGGGTGATGCAATTACTGGACACCAGGGTTGGTCAGGATCGGGTGGTACTGAGGCTGCGGAAATCAAAAACCGATATGTATGGTAAGGGGAGGGACGTTACTTTATTTGCGTTGCCAGGACATAGGTGTTGCCCAGTGCATTGGGTCACACTTTTTCTCTCTATGCGGAGTGAGGTGGAAGGATCTTTGTTGGTGCAAATGGCAGCTAGTTCTCCCGTTTTCAATTCCAGCAAGTTTTCAAGAAAGGTTTGCGGGGTGCTGGTTGTGATCCATCTCTTTTTGGTACGCATTCTTTTCGAATTGGGGCCGCCACGCAGGCTGCCAGGTTAGGTTTTCAGGAGGACCTCATCATAAAGATTGGGAGGTGGGAGTCCAGGCGTTTTCGGATCTATTTGCGGCCAGGTTGGTGTGAGGTGTCAGTGATAACTTCTACGTTTCATTTTAAGTCTCGTGGCCTGGATTGTCGCCCACTCATATATTTTCTGGCCGAAGAGGAGGGCCGCAGTTCAGGTGACCGGTCGACAACTGGGCTGTCGGATCACGTCCTGATGATTAAGTGGTTTGGCTACCGTGGCTACGGGTCGAGTGACGTATGGTTTGAGATATATAATCGTATCGTCAAGGGTTAGGTCCCCAATATAGTGGTCATACATGCCGGGGGTAATTATTTAGGGGTAATGCCTCAGTGGGAGTTAGTTAGGCAAATGCAGAGAGATATTGGGCGCTTGCGGGCAGCTGCCCTGGAGATCCAGATTGTATGGTCGGAGATAGTTCCCTGGATAAATTGGAGGTATGCAAGGGATCAGGTGGCATTGGGAAAAAGTAGGGAGAAGGTTAATAAACTCATGGCTAGCTTTATCAGGGCCAACAGTGGGGTGGTGGTTCGTCACTGGGAGTTAGAAAAAGGCCTTCTGGGTTTCTATAGGCACGATGATATTCACCTTTCTGATATAGGGCTGGATCTTTTAAATTTCAGGTATGGCTCAAGCTAGCCATCTGTCTGAGGGGTGGCGGGGCTCATCCAGTATGAGGTGTCAATGGATGGCCTGTGGCGTTTGCAAGGGTAGTTAGTGTAGCATGTGCTGGTTTGTTAAATATGTGTTTGTTTATGTGGTTGTTGAGCAAGGGAAGCTCAAACCGGGGTGGGAGCAGCATCTTAGTATGCCCCTCCTTTGTAGTAATGTAATTTGTGTGTTGTTTATTTTTTTGAAGGTTTATTGTTATTTAATGTTTTAATGATGTTTAGTGATGTATTATGTGTACAATTTTGTTACAGATTATATTATTACCTTTTGGGGTGTCATTGCCAGGTCTGTGTAAATAAGGGGCGGGGTTTTGTTATAGTAGACCATGACAATTTATTGTTAGATTTTATTAAAGCTGTGACCTTATATATTTTACCATCATCAAGTGTCTGTCGTTATTGGGGTTTAAAGGGAGCATTAGCCCGGACATTGACTATACCATTGTCAAGTAATTGACCCTTCAGAGACGGTAATAGTTAAATATCGTCAATGCAAAAGCCGTTTTTATTACACTACAGGATGGCAGAGCGGTTGCAAACCTACAATATGTTCATTTGTATTCCTCTGAAGCACACAGCGGTGTAGCATCTTTGGTGTGTGTGCATGTGACGTGTGGTGTTGCCGGCAATGTTGAGGGCGAGAAGCGTCTGAAGTTGATCACTGCTGTGTGTATGTGGAAGAAGAGTGACTCCGAGGACTTAGCACTGTCACTGGATTGACCCTGCTTCTTATATATATAAATTCCACTTTTCACTGGAGCCAGAAATGTCAGGATAAACTGTTGCAGAGTATGTGCAATAGTGTGAAGGTGGGATGACATTTCTGAGTTAGTTTCATCAGGGAGTCTTTGTATTCTGTCCAATGTTAAGCGCTGGGATGATATTACAGTAACAACACACTTTTACTTGTCGGGGAAACACTTTTGCATGAGTTGAATAAAGAGGAAGAAATTGATGCAGCTCTGTGGGTAGGTTTTTATTGGTATTCATTATATTAGAGGTGCATGTTCTGGCATTGACAAAAAAAAATACTTTTGGTAACAACGCTATTCAATACCTTGCCATGTTTCATGGAGTATTCAAATAATTGGCATCATGATTATTACTGTTGTTTTTAGAAAGCACTGAAATGGTAGCTCTTTGCAATTATTAGTTTGTCTGTGTATTTGCACATATTATTAACCCTTTCAAAATATACCATATTTGAAGAACTTTGAGACTGCCTACCACTGTGACCCCCTCATCATATTCAGACCTGAGTTGGATTGCATAAAACTGCATTCTCAACCTGTGACCCACAATTCAGCCAATATATGTGCAAAAATATGTAATCCTATTCCAATACTTTCAGCGTGATTAACTTATTAACCATAGAGGAAAAAACAGATCTGTGCTGCTGCGAGTGTCCCAAACCTGTCTCTATACCCTGCCAAAAAAGACAAATGGGATTTGCAAATTTGCAGAGCAATTTGGGTAAATATGATTCAAATACCTTTTCATGTTCATATAGTTTGTACTTATTTTCTTCTGTAAGACATATCATTCACTCTAATGAAAATTAAACATTCACTATTTAGCAATGATTCTTTTAAATTAAATATATAAATGGACTTAGTGTTGCCATCCAGCTAGCAAGTCAGTAAAAACATATTGACTTGAGGTAACTGTTTAGTGTGTGTGTGTGTGTGTGTGTGTGTGAGAGAGAAACAGAGAGAGAGCGTGTGTGTATGCCTGTATGTGAGACAGATTGTGTGTGTGTGATATACAACAATGACGTGTATACTTCTCACTAGCATTATATTAAAATAATATGCATTTACTTTCCACTGGCGAGAAATACAAATTTTATCTAAATATTTCTCACTGGCATAAAATACATTCCAGTGAGAAGTATATGCATAGTGAGAATTGAGCTCCAGGCACCCTGTACCAAGGAGCCTGAAGCTCAGTCTGATAGGGACATCTGCAGCCTTTGTGGCTCCACCCTTTGTGGCCCCATCCTTTTGTGACTCCCACATATATGGCCTGTATTTTTTTGAGGAAAAGGTGGCAACCCTATCAAAGACTAACTGTAAATATGGAAGATGGAAAGAAAATAATACATAGCATAATTCTGTTAAAATGTTCACAAATATGCTTTAGTGTAATGACTCAGATCAGTTAAAATGCATAACTCACATTAACACTGCTGCCCACACTCAGGAATTCCTGTCTCCTGGGTGTATAAAAGAAACTCCCAGAACTGTAGAAAGTGCAGCCAGAAGACAAGGGCCAAGATCAGCAGCCAAAGAAATGGTAATAATTAAAAATAAACAAGAACCCCTGCACTCTACATGTTTTGTCACCGCACCACCTTCATCACAGGCTAGGCTAAGTCTACAAAGACAATACACAAAATCTGATCAGATTCTCCCAATGATGAAGAAGAATACAAGACTGGTCCCATGGGAAGTCCCTCCAAAAGGTTTATGATATGGAAAAAAAATGCAATATGGAGCAATATCCAGGTTGAAAAGAAACCACATCTAAGACTCAATGAAATCTGTGTTAACAATTAAACTGAATCATGGTCTAAAAATTACATTCTCAATGTATTTTCAAGCAGACCGACAAGTTCCCTTCCATACAGAACAATGAGTATCACAAAACGGAGAAAATGTATGTTTGTTTGTTTGTATGTTTGTCTGAAGCACAGCTTATTCATACTGGAATTTCTAGGTGAACACAGCTATTTTCAGCTCTTTATGTTGTTCCTTTCCGTAATTAGGAATTAATTAAGATTTTGGGTGTACCGTATGAGCAACAGGAGATTATGACATCACGGGTGATGACAACATATGAGATTTTTATCCTGAAGAACTTATGTTATAGGTTTCAAAGGTTCTAAAGGTGGCATTTCTAGACCAACTCAATTATCTTCAACTATCCACAATTTTCTTTTCCTGAGTTATGAGTTAATTAAGTTTTGAGTAGAAAATCGACTTGCAGAACAACTGCTACAAGACAGAGCAACAAAACTGCTGAAGAGATTAACAAGCACAGTACCAGCAGAGTTTATCAGCAGAGCAAAACAAAGCATTGGTATACAAGATGTGCTAACATTAGAACCATGTGGTGGGGCAGCAGCAAAGAGGACAAGCCAAGGGAGGAAAAATTAATTGGCAGATTTTCTTGGATGCTGTTAGCACAATTGGTGGGAATAACATGTCTGAGGAGGTGGTGATTAAAAGGTAAGTGCATTTTAATACATATCTACCATAGGCAGCATGTTATATCACACTGAACTCACACCTGTAGTTTATGTAAAACATGTATTAGCTGTGTCAAGGATAGCTAAGAATCGACACATGTTGCACATGTCATGATGGCTGCAACACATGGAGAAGCTGCAAGTGTATGTGTAGAGAACTGTAAGTGATGTCATAATCTCCTTTGGTAGGAAATGGTGGAGCATAGGCTAAACATCAATTTTTTTCCAGGCTGAGAATGCAGAATATTTACAAGATGAAGTAATGTGAGTACAAGCTGAATGCTTTACACTGAACTGAGGAGCAGCGACAAGAATCTAAATCCCAGGTGAAGTCAGATAATAAAGCAATAATAAAAATGTTTTTTAAAAATGAAAACATAATCAATGAATAAGCCTCTTAAATATAATAAGAACATGGTGAAATATAGCAAATAAAAAATTGAAACAAAAGAAGTAAAATAAAAATACTCCTGATAAGAAATAATGTGGATAATTCTTAAAATCATACTAAATTCTTGATCTCTCAGTAGTATTAAAGTGCTTATGCATGATACTTAATATATAAGGATACCCAAAAACAGTGGCATTATTAAAAATAGTACAAAAATACAAATATATATTTTACCTGCAAAAGATGAATGTTAATTGTGTTGAATTAAAGTGCCATGTGCCTGTGAATATGCTATGTACAATCAATACTGATCATTGAAAGTGACGAGACCCTGCAAGTGTAAAATTATCAAACCAAATGTAAACAGAATATTTTGAATCAGTATAAACCCAAATATATATAAATATATGTAAAATGAAATGAAAATAAAGATAGAAATTAAATAAATAAAGAAGAGGTTCCACTTTGGCTTTTGAAACAAAAAGACAAATAAGTAAATGGGCCAATACATCCAAGATGATTAAAATAACTTAGTGATACTAGCAAATAATACTATCAAAACCATTAATGGATTTATTTAACCAATCACTGTAAATGGGAGTAGTCCCAGAAGTTTGGAAAGTAGTATATGTTGTATGCCCCTTCACATGAAAAGTAGCAGGAAGGAGAAAAGCAGCTATAATCCAGGAGTCTTACATCAATACTAGGGAAAGTAATGTAAACACTATTAAAAGACAGGCTTGTTACACATATAGAAGCACATGGATTTCAAGACCAAAAGCAACATGTGTTAACTTCAGGGAGATCATGGAAAACTAGTGTTATTGATTTTTTTTTTTTTTACTGACATCTCACACATAGTAGATGTCCCTCGCAGTAGGCTTATAAATAGACTCCAAGCTTTGAGCTTGGATTGCAACATTGTGGAATGCACCAGGCAATGGCAGAGAGACAGAAAACCAGAAAACAGAGGGTTATAATCAATGGAGTTCACTCGAACAAGGCCTTATAACCAGTGCAGTGCCCCAGGGATCTGTACTTGGACCCAATTCTCTTTATTGTTTTTATTAATATTATTGCAAAAGTTCTTGATGGTAAGGTATGTCTTTTTGCTGATGCTACACAAATTTGGAGCAGGGTTCACGTTCCTGAAGGGATAAGTCAAATGACACATGACTTAGAGAAACTACATAAATGGTCAGAGTTGTGGCAACTGTCATTAAATGTAGATAAGTGCAACATAATGCACTTTGGGCCAAAGCAACCTAAGGGCAGAGTATAGATTATTCAATGCAGTGTTCCTGCAACTGAGGAAACAGACAGAAAGTGCCATGTGCAGGCTTAGATGACAACGGTCATCAAGAAAGCTATGTGTAATGACACTGATGTTAGCAGGTTTGGAGTCCAGCAGCCAGATCAGCAAGGTCTTCTGCCAGAAGTAGCCACTCGTTACTTGTTACCCCCTGAGCTTTGAGTGACAATCTGGTCTTTAGCAGAGCTGTAAGGCTGGAACAAAGAGTATAAGCGTAGTCAGGCAAACCAAGGTTAGTGGGTAGGAGAAAGCAGAGTAGTGAAACGGTCCAAATCGGTAACAGGTAAGTAAAGATCAATAGAAAGCTTGATATACTGCAGGCAGGAACCACAATAATCTGGCAAAGGTACATTCACAGGAAGAGGTTTTTATAGGCTGAGAGTGAGCACATGACTTGACACAGGTGAGGAGAGTTGATGATAATAACAAGGCTTTGTATACTCATTGTTACTAGAACATAGGCTAAAATGTAAAAGACAGGCTGGCGAACCTGTAAAGAAGAGAGCTAGGAACATGGAAGATTGCTTCCAGTGCAGACATTTTAAATTTAAATTATTTAATAAAGCTATAAGAACACAATAAATGTAGACAATGTAATATAGCATCAGGAAATGTGAGCAGAAAACTTGGGTGTATAGGGAAAGATATTAGTAGTAATAAGAGGGAAGTGCTCATACTTTCATAAAGAGACCAAATCTCCAGAAGGATTTAGACTCTTTGGGGAGAAATCAGAGCAGAGACACTAATCTGGTTTTATGGATTGCAGGATAAAACTTATCAGGAGAGGTTTAAGGATCTTAACATGTACTTCTTGGAGAAAAGAAGAGGTAATATGATTTAAATACATAAATGGGATTAATACAGTAAAGGATGGAATTATATTTAAATAAGAATAAATACCAAAACAAGAGCTCATTGTGTTTAAATAGTGGGCCAAAGATTAAAAAGTAACATTGGGAAATATTATTATACTGAGAGAGGACTAAAGCAATTTCATAGTAAACTGGGTAGACTAAATAGAGATGGTTCTGATCTGTTGTCACATTCTATGTATCTATGTAGTTGCACAGAATTTGCCATTTGTAAAATAATTTTTGGAGAATGCTGTGTAGGCCAGGTAAAGAAGAGGGATGGGGAGATATTGAAATGCACATTATGTTTAGAGAAAACTAACTGGAAGTAGGAAAACATTATGAGAAAAGAGCAATATTCTCAGAATGTTTCTTGGCTTAATATGTTTCATATCTACCCCTATTGTGTGAATATCTGAATAGCACTATGATATATATGACACTATGTCCAGTAATACTAGAGTTACTTTCCACATTACATTAAAATCTATTGAACCAAAACATTTTTCTCTCGCCTACACTTGCCCGGCCAATTTTTCTCTGCAGTGAATTGTCTGAAGGGGAAGGAATAACTATCCATCAGTGATAACCATGAATGTACTGCATAAGAACAACTGCTGTTCCTCAGTTGACCCCATTAATATCCTCACTGAAATCCTAATTTGCTGCTGAAAAAAAAACTTTCTTGGGCCAATATGTAGAAGACTCCCAGATGAAATGCTCCACAAAGTATACCATTTCCAAAGCACTATATCAATGTAATTTCCATTTCGTGTAAGCTAAGAAGCATGGCTTCTTTATACTCACTCACCTAACTGTACTATTAACACACTTCTTATTTACCATGTAGGAAAGTCAATGAATGTCCTGTAACATACATAGAAGAGGATATTTGTGAGTAGAGGTCAAATAAGTTCCATTGGCTTGTTGGGTGATTTTATCATAGAGCATGCACTTTTCTTTAGGCTTTTATGTCAGAAATATGTTTTATTGCTTATAATGCTCATTTACATTGGATTTAGAATCTCTATTACCTGCCAAGTTCAATATAGTCCTAAAACAAATTCTCCTCTGTCCAAAGGTAGTTCTGGAGGCCAATGAAAGGGCAGCTGGAGTATCAAGTGGTGAAGGAGGGATAAACGGGCTTGTGGCTATATAAGTCACTCAGCAAGATTACTGACAGAAATGTGGAATATAAACATTAAATCAAGTTCATTTTCTGACTTTTCACATTAAACTACCATTGACCCGTTTCATACTATACTCTATATTGAAGACAGACAAAGTGGGCTGTGTTAATAATTTGTGGTCTAGCTGTTAAGTGAAAGACATGGGTTTATTTCTTGGCTTATGTTCCATAACATTAAGTTGCTGGTTTCAAGCAGCATTGGATTGAGTCTGCTATTCCTTGGCAAAGCTAATTAACTCTGAGCTGATTGGAAACTCAGTAAACAAGGAAACATACTACTTTATTATTTATTTTTATGGCAAAATGTAGAGGGAAATGGTAATGTATCACACACAGGCAAATCTAGAGAACTGCAATCAGAAGTTGATAACAATGATATCTTAGAAGTGAAGCAAGCAAATAGACATAGGCACTCACCAGTCCGAATGAGGTAAAATAAGTCGATTTATTGATGAAAAAAAATTCATGTAGATTAATTCCAATGTGACAAACAGGATGAATATAGTGGCATCGGTAGTGGGGAAGCAGGAAAACTGCCTTACGCGTTTCGTGCCGGTAGGCACTTAATCATAGGCCTATCCTGTTTGTCACATTGGAATTTATCTACATGAATTTTTTTTCATCAATAAATCGACTTATTTTACCTCATTCGGACTGGTGAGTGCCTATGTCTATTTGCTTGCTTCACTTCTATTATTTTGCTGCTATCACAGCACGGACGGAGCACCACACAGCCTGAGGTATTATTGGAGAACTTTCCTAATATATCTTCAGGTGGAGCCGGCAACTCCCTAACGGGAACCCTTTTCTTCAACAATGATATCTTAACAAACTTAGATTTCTAGTGAAGGGAATTTATCTACAACTTTTGTTGACTCAGATATTGGGGGCTAGTCAATAAAGTTTGAGCTTAGTTGTCAAGATGAGAACTCATCTCAATTAGCCTTTACCACACTAGGCTCCCATCATTGCTTACACTTGGCCCAGAAAAAAATGCTGATGAAATGCTTTCATCACTCAAATCAAGAGGTAATACGAAGCATAGACTTTATACTATATAAATTCAATTGTATGACCTATATGGAAATATATATCTAAATGTTTGTTTTTCTATATGCTTTATATAAGGTCTCCCTAGTAAAAATACTACCTGTGTTTTCTTGCTTCTTATATAATTATGAGGAAATACAATGTATCAATTTTATACTACATAAATTTAAATGTATACATTAATATATTTAATCAAATACTTGTCTTTTTTATATGTTTTGTACAAAAAAAATGTAATTCACAAAGCATTTTTTTAAGGTGAAATGGGGTGAAGACAGGCAAGATAGAGGTGGGGCCAAGTGTGCCAGGGAGGTCAAGCTTGCCAGTCAAGGTCACTTTTGACAGTCGAGTTTGGAGGTCAAGATACACTTAGTGAATAGTTCAAAGTGATGGAGATAGGAAGAAAGTTAACTTGTTGTCAACCAGCTTGACCTTACGTTGTTTTAATTTGGTGAAATAAAATAAGTCACAATGAATATGGAGTTCCGAGTACCTTTTATGGAATTTGCTTCTGTACTGGGATTATGGAACCAACATACTCTGGTTTAAATTGTAAATGTGTGTTTGTTTTTTAACACAACTGGATAATCCCAAAATTTGAGTTTCATACAAGGTGGTTGAGATGGGAGATCAAGTGCAACTGAACCTCCGCAGTGAACTGAGCCTCCCATCACGACTACCTTAAGCTAGTCACTAGATCCGTCGACCTCCAACTAACCTTCACTCCCTTCACCAAGATTCATCTCAACCTCCCAACACACAACCTTGACCTACCATAGAATGCATAGAAATTAGTATTCGATAAAACTGTATTGGTTCAGTTGAGAGGTTGAGTGGAACTTAGTCGCAAAAACCACAACATTTAACTCACTTTCTCTAGTGAGATCAATTATTTTAATGGGGGAAAACTTGGCATTTGTAGTTTTGAATCTAAGTCCTGCCAACTCCTTAAACCACTATACTCAACTTTTTTTTAGACTGAGATTAAGGGCAAGTGAAAGGGACAAGTACTGTTGAGGGATGGTGGTGGTGAAAATGAGCCCTCATCTCGACTAACAAACTCGAATTTTAATGAATAGATCCCATTGTTTCAGTCAGTAATAGCACTTTTCTTTGCACCACTAGATGTGCATCAGTGAATATCTCGTAATTGGGAAAAATATAAGTTCCAACAACTATGCATGGCACCTGATTAATTGTTGTGATGTTAGGCAACATGTAGGAGCAGACAACTGCTGCTTTACAAGGATGTTACAGAAATCTCTCTCTAGACCTGTCTAGGAACCTGAAGCTTTATTTCAAAACACAATGGGTAGGTTTGATGGCATAATCAGTGGTTTTGTGGGCCTCCCCTGAATCTGTGGAATCTGGAATAGTGTAAACATGGCTGATATCCATATCCTCGTTTACCTGCAAGACACAATCAAGGTAAATGGTGATTAGTTATCACACAACTCCCCAAAATAGCTATCTGTATTCGTCATCACTTGTAAGAGATAATTCAGGGAAATAGAGTTTAGTGATGCCCCTATATATGATAATGCTCAGATGATGTGCTTCACAGGAAGCCATTTGGCTGGAATTTGTTCTGTGGTGAACATATCAGACAAATTACTTCTATGTAGAATGCTGGAGTTATTCAATGAGCATGAGACTCCTGCATTGACATTCATGATGAGCTGATCTGCATTGCACATAACCTGCACATTTAGGTTTCCTGTTCAGAAGATCCTTCCAAGAGGTTGTGAGGTCATTGGTACAACTTGAGTGTGGCTTCTGGTATGGTCATAGACCACACAGTATAGGTGGCAAATGATTTATCACACACAACAATGAAATACTGATATTTAACCATTAAATGGCAATGTGGTAACAACAATAATAGAAAAGTAATTTACACAAAACTGCAATGCTGTAAAAGAAAGCAGCAGTGAGCTGAAAAATTGGGGGGTCTATGCACATGAGCCCACTCTTTGCCTGCATTGCAGTTTTGTGTAAATTATGCTTTTATATTTTGGTTGTATGCTAGTATTAAAAAATAAATAACTTGGCTGTCATACAACGGCAAGACAAAATAAGTGAAGCTTTTGTAATTACCAGCATTTATTTATACATTTTTTTCTTAAAATTTGACCTGATCGCTGTTTGATATGTATAACGCAGACTGTGCTTTTTTAGAACTCCCGACACTTGTGCAGTGGGGGAGAGAGGGACCTCCGTCAAACTGTGTTTGGCGGAGGTTCACCGACACAAATTAGGTGATTTTTTTATATATAGGCTGCACTGGCGCTATGAACGCCGCCAGAACCTAAAATCTATGCATTCAGTATAGATAACATAGACTCCTGTGAGTCTGATTTATACAATGGTGCACATGCCGATTGTGCCAGTATTTGTACAAACACAGGTCGCAGCTGGGTATTTTAAAGAGTATGAGAATTCATTTGGATAGAGGGATAATCACTTTTGTAGCTGACATGTTGGGGATGTTAAAATGTGTGCTCGTTTGTAGATTATCAAAGAAGTAAAATGTGAATGTGCTTCTGTGAATAAGCAAATACCAGATTCACCCCTCTCTGAATTTAACCCCAATGTCTTGACATTGACCCCAACCTAAAATATGTTGAACTGGCCCTCATAGGTGACAGTAGATAGTCTTCTCTAACAATCCCTTACTGCTTTGTGACAGGCTCATTAATTCTTAATATGGTAAGGAAAAGTCAAACAGAATTTACTAATAATGGTACAAAATCATAAGACACCTTCCAAGTTTGTCTTCAACTGGCGGATGTTTGGCAGCTTTAACATTTGTTTTTTTTATATTAGAAGGCTATAATTAAAAGTTGCTTAAACTAAAACCTCTGCAGACAATGCTGGCAATTTAAATGGAACCTGTTCAAATTAGACATTTCCAACAAGCTATTTAAAACTATGGGAAAAAAATTCTCTATACCACTGAAAGACAAGTTTTTGGAAACTAACTCCGGAAAAAGAAAAATTATTCAGTTCCCCTGGTGTTTGTTGCCTCCTAGCACATGTCGTATTGATGTTACATCCAAAGCTAAATTATGTTCTGGACTGTGCAGTGTTTTTAAACCCATTAGGCATAAATTTCGATAAAAACAGGCAGTGAAGAAGAAATAGTGATATTACTGCCTAACATTCAATACTAACTTAATTAATTCAGTGGCAAAGCCGATAATGACCCTAATTTTGTGTACCTTGCATGAAGTATAATGGTTTGCAAATATGTTTGGAGATCTTCCAAAGTTAAATAGAAGAGAATTGTTTCACTTTTCCCTTCTAGTGCTTTTGATCAATATCCTAAGATAATGGATTCCGTCATAGACTTGGATGACAAAATCAAACTTGGACTCGATCAATAGAAACTCATTACTGGTGACCAGGGAGAAAAGCCTAGTTTTTTTTCCATTTTCTTTGAACTGTACTTGGTAGATTAACATTTTCTACATTCCCAGTAAAAGCCCAGTGAGCCTTTTTCTCAGGAGTAGAATCAAATCTCTGCTCAAAAATGATATTGCACAACCAAGGAAATTCTATGTATATATATGTGTATATATATATTAATTAAGCGAATGCATGTATGGATTAGTCACGACAATTGGTATGTATGTTTAACAGTATGGAAATTATTTTTTATAGACATAATGCTATTTCAGGTATATTAAAAAATAATAGCTCTCTGTCTGTCTATCTATCTATCTATCTATCTATCTATCTATCTATCTGTCTGTCTGTCTGTCTGTCTGTCTGTCTGTCTGTCTGTCTATCTATCCATCTAATCTCATAAAATTTACTATTAGTGTATAGAGGGCTTTTTCTCTTTGTCCAGCAAGCCTCAAATGTCCCACTCAGACTCTTTTCTGATACCCCAGGTCTCTCCTGAGTCAGCTGAGTCCCTCATGTGTAGAGGTGACAACATATTGCAAATGAGCCTGTGTAGGGCTGTCTTTAACATGGGGCAAACAGGGCAGCTGCCCCTGTCCCTCTTACTCCTAGGGGGCCCAAGGCAACTGCCCGGTGGGCCCGTTGTCTGTGCACATCCGTATCTGCTACCTGCACTATGCGCTCAGCACTGATCGCATAGAACAGGTGCACCTAAAATGCGGTCCTCGGACACAGAGGTGCGCTCTGCATGCCATTGCCACGGGTAGCCGCACCTCTTATTCGCCCTGACATTGGGTGCATCTGCCTGTGTCACGCGCGGGAGGAAATCTCCGTCCCCTCCGTGACATCCCGGTACTCAGAAGACATGGAGCCATGCAGATGAAACAGCCCCCTCCCTGCAAATGTTTGATAAATGAGCAGGGAGGGGGACAAACAACCTAGAGTTCTTTTTCTTATAAAAAAAAAAAGTAATCTGTGTGTAAGCGTGTGTGTGTGTGTGTAAGTCTGACTGTGTGTGTAAGTGTGTCTATCTGACTATGTAAGGTTGTCTGTGTAAGTCTGTGTGTGTAAGTGTGTCTATATGACTATGTGAGGTTTTCTGTGTAAGTCTGACTGTGTGTCAATGTGAGTGTGTAAGTGTGTCTGTCTAACTGCGTGTAAGGTTGTCTCTCTGTGTGCAATTGTACAGCCCCACCCCCAAGCTATATTATGTATTATGTACATATAACATTAAATTAACCTGAAACATGATATGGTTATTTAATATAATAATTCAGATATTATTTTTATATATATATATATATATATACATACTAAACATCAAATGGCTGGTTTATATAATATTGCATATAAATCCATCATATTTATATAATATAAATGTTATACAAATTATATAAACCACCCATTTATATCTATATATACTTATATATATTAATATTATATAAACCTGAAGCATTTGTTATATCAATCATTTGGCTGGTTTTATTTATTGTTTATATAATATATATCATATGGCTGTTTATTTAATATTTATATAATATATATCATATGGTGGGTTTATTTAATATTTATATAATATGCCGGGGACGAGAGGCGGGGTCCAGGGGGCCCAAACAAATGTTTGCCCAGGGTCCAATCAATGTTAAAGACGGCCCTGAGCCTGTGTGATGTTTTGTTTGAACAGTAATGTAAGAAGAACAGAGTGTACTCACACAGCAAAATGGTATGCTGTTTTAAAATACAGAGTCTACTTAGAAATAAGGGCAAAATTAACTCTTAGATTCCTGAGGCTATGGCTGTGTCTTCTGAAAACCACAATGATTAGAAACAATACAAAAAATAGACACAGAAGATGTTCCAAAACCCTAGAATTAACAATCTAAAATAGAGCATAGCATGGACACAAGTAGATCAAGCTTGGGGATTTATTATCATGATTGACTTTTATTTAACTAATATTGAAATTCATAAGCCTTTGTAGCCCTTTGTATGATATTTCTATATACAGAATTAAAGTTTTACAAATTAAGTACACATTGTATCTATACTAATTATAATTGCTACTGTTTGGTCAATTAATAAATTAAACAGACTTGACTACATAACAGTGGAGTTTTGACCAATCTTTCATACGCAGTTTAGAATTTTTTGCCAAGTAATGGGAAAAAATAGTATGCATAATTTCCTGCCTAACTATGTAAAACAGAACACACGAGGAAGGACAGGCTGCCATAATGTTAAATTCCCTATACTGCATTCAAAGTAATTTTAAAAATATAATGTTCTCTCTCTTGCATAGCAATAATTGTATTATTACTACTACACTGTATTGTATTACTGCTTCACTGTAGGAAAATGTTCTTAATTTATGATATATTTATACAATGCATTAATTTATTTAAATGTTATATAGTAGTATTATCACTTAAGTCATAAGGACTTTTTATTTTTAAAACCACATTTGGCAATTATAACTGCGTATTAAACCACAACAGGTGACTTTATGTAGTTTATATTCGGACATAATATTTTTATGACATACAATAATATTTAACAATACAATAATGAATACTGGTCAAAATGGCGAACTGTTAAAATAACTATTTCTATTTCAAGTTAAATGCATACATATGTTTTTTTTACTTTCTGGTTGTTATCTATAGTTACCAAAATTAGCAGATGTATTATTCTAGAGTGTTGAAATTACTGATGTGAAGGAAAGCGATGCAAACAGATGGCTTGCGATGGTGGAAAGACTCATTAACTTCAATTGTTTTACTTCATCCCTTCTCAGCAGGGAACACAACAATATTACCATATCGACTGTTTCTATGGAATCATTTTGACTGCACTTTTTGTAGCAATCTAATACGTGCTAGTTTTGAAACTGTTTACTTAATTGGCTGTGTCAGTTAATGTTGGCCAATGTTTGCAGAAATATGTGGCAAACTAAAAGCAAGAATTAAAGCCATTTAAAACTACAATGGGCGGCATGTATAAACACGGCGCACACACAGATTGTGCCATATACTGGCACAATTGCCATGTGTGCCAATGTATAAAGCATGGGAGTCTGTGCATGGGTGTAGGAACCCCCAAAAATCTGGGGGGGACAGCATTTTTGCTCGCCGGGTATAGCAGCAGTAAAAATAAAGCTTGTCACAGTGTATATTATATCACCAAGTTCCCACCAACATTACCAGGATCCTTGGTATACAACAGATACATTCACAGCACAACATCTACATCAGGCAGGTGCATTTTATCACTGTTACATGAAATATAGTCAGCGAGCTGTGTGTACACCATAAAACATACATCAGTATGAACCTACCACTTCTGCTGGAATGCCATTCCATGTATCCACTACCCTCTCAGTAAAGTAATACTTTCATTAGTCCCTGACCTTATCTTATATCTAGGATAGCCATATACCTATCCCATGCATGCTTAAACTCCTTCACTGCATTAACCTCTACCACTTCTACTGGAAGACTATTCCATGCATCCACTACCCTCTCAGTAATGTAATCCTTTCATTAGTCCCTGACCTTATCTTATATCTAGGATAGCCTTATACCTATCCCATGCATGCTTAAACTCATTTAACTGTATTAACCTCTACCACTTCTACTGGAAGACTATTCCATGCATCCACTAACCTCTCAGCAAACAAACATTACATTTCTGACCAGAAAATAAACTGTAAAATATTAAATATTTCCAGCATTTCCAAAAGCTTAAGGTGGACCCCAAATATATGTATATAACTAGTAACATTTATACCAGGGCTTGACAACCTTAACTAAGTTTTAGGAGCCAGGAAAAAAATCTAGGAGCCAGACAACAGCACATACACACAATCACATGCAGCCATATACAGTCAGTCACATAGACACATATACTCATACATACACAGGCACACAAATACATACTGTCACATAGACACACACTCATACATACATACATACAGTCTGCCAGGCACACAGGGCCGGTGCAAGGATTTTCGTCTACACAGGCGAAGGTGCATTTTGGTGCCCCCCTGCTCTGATCCGCCACGCCTCCCACACCATTAAGCCTCCTTACATTATATATATATATATATGAATAATGTATAGTGTAGAAAATAAATACATCTAAATATTCAACTCGCATGCTCTAAATGTGTCACACATTGAAACCCTTAAACACAAAGACACCCTTGCAGTCACACACAGAGACGCCCCTACCACTTACACACACACAGTTACACCAATTCACACATAACCTGAGACCCACTATTTTGCCACTCAATATGCCAGTATTTAGCCCAGGGGTCCTCAAACTTTTTAAACAGGGGGCCAGTTCACTGTCCCTCAGACCGTTGGAGGGCCGGACTATAGTAAAAACAAAAACTATGAACAAATTCCTATGCACACTGCATATATCTTATTTTGCAGTGAAGAAACAAAACGGGAACAAATACAATATTTAAAATGAAGTAAAGTTAAATCAACAAACTTACCAGTATTTCAATGGGAATATTATGCCAGTCAGAGCCCAATAATATTATGCCAGTCAGAGCTCAATAATATTATGCTAGTCAGATGCCCAGGAACATTATGCCAGTCAGAGCCCAGTAATATTATGCCAGTCAGAGCCCAGGAAAAGTGTGCCAGTCAGATGCCCAGGAATATTATGCCAGTCAGATGCCCAGGAATATTATGCCAGCCAGATGCCAAGGAATATTATGCCAGTCAGATGCCCAGGAACATTATGCCAGTCAGAGCCCAGTAATATTATGCCAGTCAGAGCCCAGGAATAGTGTGCCAGTCAGATGCCCAGGAATATTATGCCAGTCAGAGCCAAGTAATATTATGCCAGTCAGATGCCCAGGAATATTATGCCAGTCAGAGCCCAAGAATATTATGCCAGTCAGATGCCCAGGAAAATTATGCCATTCAGATGCCCAGGAATATTAAGTCCAGTCAGATGCCCAGGAATATTATGCCATTCAGATGCCCAGGAATATTAATTTAGTCAGATGCCCAGGAATATTATGCCATTCAGATGCCCAGGAACATTATGCCAGTCAGAGCCCAGTAATATTATGCCAGTCAGAGCCCAGTAATATTATGCCAGTCAGATGCCCAGGGATATTGTGCCAGTCAGAGCCCAGGAATATTATGCCAGTCAGATGCCAAGGAATATTGTGCCATTCAGATGCCCAGGAATATTAATTCCAGTCAGATGCCCAGGAATATTATGCCATTCAGATGCCCAGGAATATTAAGCCAGTCAGAGCCCAAGAATATTATGCCAGTCAGATGCCCAGGAAAATTATGCCATTCAGATGCCCAGTAATATTATGCCAGTCAGATGCCCAGGAATATTATGCCATTCAGAGCCCAGTAATATTATGCCAGTCAGAGCCCAGGAATAGTGTGCCAGTCAGATGCCCAGGAATATTATGCCAGGAATAGTGTGCCAGTCAAATGCCCAGGAATATTATGCCATTGAGATGCCCAGGAATATTATGCCATTGAGATGCCCAGGAATATTATGCCAGTCAGATGCACAGTAATATTATGCCAGTCAAATGCCCAGGAATATTGTGCCAGTCAGAGCCCAGGAATATTATGCCATTCAGATGCCCAGTAATATTATGCCAGTCAAATTCCCAGGAATATTGTGCCAGTCAGAGCCCAGGAATATTATGCCATTCAGATGCCCAGTAATATTATGCCAGTCAAATGCCCAGGAATATTGTGCCAGTCAGAGCCCAGAAATATTATGCCATTCAGATGCCCAGTAATATTATGCCAGTCAAATGCCCAGGAATATTATGCCAGTCAAATGCCCAGGGATATTATGCCATTCAGATGCCCAGTAATATTATGCCAGTCAGATGCCCAGGAAAATTATGCCAGTCAGATGCCCAAGAATATTATGCCATTCAGATGCCCAGGAATATTATGCCATTCAGATGCCCAGGAATATTATGCCAGTCAGATGCCCAGTAATATTATGCCAGTCAAATGCCCAGGAATATTGTGCCAGTCAGAGCCCAGGAATATAATATGCCATTCAGATGCCCAGTAATATTATGCCAGTCAAATGCCCAGGAATATTGTGCCAGTCAGAGCCCAGGAATATTATGCCATTCAGATGCCCAGTAATATTATGCCAGTCAAATGCCCAGGAATATTATGCCAGTCAAATGCCCAGGAATATTATGCCAGTCAGATGCCCAGGAAAATTCTGCCAGTCAGATGCCCAGGAATATTATGCCAGTCAGAGCTCAGGAATATTGTGCCAGTCAGATGCTCGTTATACCTCCCTCCTCCCCCCTTCCCCAGACCCCAGTACTTACCTCCATGCTGCTGTTCAGGTCCGTGGCTGAGAGGGAAGCGTTGTGAGCTCCCCTCAGGCCGTGCGCATTCAATAAAGTGTGTTGAAAAAAAAAGTTTCAACACACTTTATTGAATGCGCAAGGCCTGAGGGGAGCGCACAGCGCTTCCCTCTCAGCCACGGACATGAACAGCAGCATGGAGGTAAGTAAACGGGCCTGGGGGAGCGGGCGATTTTCCCGCCCTCCCATTGGGGCGCCCTAAGGCAGCCGCCTGTGCTGCCTTACGGTAGCGCCGGCCCTGCAGGCACACACTCACACATACATACAATCTGTCAGACACACACACACTCATACATACAGTCGTTCACAGACACACTCATACATACATACATACATACATACAGTCTGTCGCAGACACACACTCATACATACATGCAGTCTGTCAGACACACACTCATAGATACAGTCTGTAACATAGACACATACACTCAGAGTCAGTCACATAGACACACACACACTCATACATGGTCTTTCACATACACTCGTACACAGGCCCGGACTGGCCATCGGGCACACCGGGCAAATGCCCGGTGGGCCGCGGTGGCCATGGGCCGAGGCCGGCAGGGGAGGTCCCAGAATCTCCCCTGCCGGTCTATGCAGGGCCGGCACTATCCGAGCGCCGGCCCCGCTGTTTGACATGAAGGGCCGGTGAGGACATCAAAGATCTCCCTCACCGGCCCACATGCCTTCAAATACGGCCGCCGGCGGGGAGAGAGGGAGAGAGGACCCGGCGGAGCTCTAACTTGCAGCTCCACCGGGTTCCTCTCGCGAGATCCGGAGCATTGCCATAGCAACGACCGGATCTCGCGAGAGTGAACCTCTCACCACGAGGGAACATTGCCACCGCCAGTCGCAGGTACCAGCGTGCCGGTCCCCCCCTCCCAGGCTAAAGGTAAGAAAGGAGTGATGGGTGTGAGAGTGCTGTGTGTGATGGGTGTGAGAGTGCTGTATAAATGTTAGAATGGATTGTGTGTGTGTGTGTGTGTGTGTGTAGGGGGGGGGGGGGGGGGTAGGTAAATAAACAAATAAAATAACAGGCATTATGTCCCCATAATGCCTGTTATTTTATTTGTTTATTTACCCCCCCCCCCCCCCCTACACACACACACACACAATCCATTCTAACATTTATACAGAACTCTCACCCATCACACACAGCACTCACACACCCATCACACACAGCACTCACACACCCATCACACACAGCACTCACACACCCATCACACACAGCACTCTCACACCCAGCACTCTCACACACACAGCACTCTCACACCCAGCACCCTCACACACACAGCACCCTCACACACAGCACCCTCACACCCAGCACTCTCACACACACAGCACTCTCACACACACAGCACTCTCACACACACAGCACTCTCACACACACAGCACTCTCACACCCATCACACACAGCACTCACACACCCATCACACACAGCACTCTCACACCCAGCACTCTCACACACACAGCACTCTCACACCCAGCACCCTCACACACACAGCACCCTCACACACAGCACCCTCACACCCAGCACTCTCACACACACAGCACTCTCACACACACAGCACTCTCACACACACAGCACTCTCACACCCATCACACACAGCATTCTCACACCCATCACACACAGCATTCTCACACCCATCATTCTCACACCCATCATTCTCACACCCATCACACACAGCATTCTCACACCCATCACACACATCATACACAGCACTCACACACATCACTCTCACACACCATCACTCTCACACACAGCCCCCCTCACACACACATACTGCACCCCTCACATACACACAGAACACAACACACTGCACAACAGACATACACAATACTTACATATATATATATATACACACACAGCACCCCTCACACACATACTGCACCCCTAAACACATTACATTCCAGACACACACTAGATCCCTTACCCAACTCTGGATCATCTACACACATACACACACTAGATCCCTATATACACTCTGAAACCGTTATAAACACACACTCACTAGATCTCCTATACACATTCTGGGTCCTTCAAACACACACTAGACTCATATATATATATATGTATATATACACACACTAGATTCCTTGTAAGCAAACACATACTACACCCCTAAACACACACTAAATCTATATATATATTCACACACACACACTATAGCCTGTATGCACACACTTGCTATATCCCCTATACACACATTCTCTACAGCCCCTAGCCACATATGCATCACATTACACCACAAACACAACACAACTAAAACCGACCTTATTACACAATACCACACCACAATCAGCTTACTCTACACACACGCAATCCCACAAGTAGGCTCCAAACACATGCTCAATACTCTTTCCTGGCATTTTTGTCTCCTGGTATCCATTTATAGAGACACCAGAGACAAGTTGCAAGGAAACACAGTGCAAGCATGTTATTACATTTGCTTGCACTGTGCAGAACACATACAGGGCTTTTTTCTCATGCTAGAGCTCTTCAGCAGAGCTCTGCGCATGATCTGCCCTGGAAGAGCATTGAACCAATATGCTCACTTTGAGAGGGAGCGTGTTTGTCATTGGTGATGACAAAACACACCTCCTCTGCCCCGCCCCCTTCTTAGTGGGCCGCTGTGATCAAAAAATGCCCGGGCCGAATTTTTCTCCCAGTCCGGCCCTGCTCGTACATACAGTCGTTCACAGACACACTCATACATACATACATACATACATACATACAGTCTGTCACAAACACACACACTCATAGTCAGTCACAGACACACAAACTCATACAGTCAGTCACAGACACACAAACTCACACAGTCAGTCACACACACTCATACAGTCTGTCACACTCCCTCATACAGTCTGTCACACACACACACTCATACATACATACATACATACATACATAGTCTGTCACATACACTCATACATACACACATTCAAGTGAGCAGTTTTTTTTTAATCTTAAAAAATACATTTAAAAAAAATGTAGATCAATAGCAGGGATCAAAGCTATATCTCATTGCAGGGAAGGTGGGCATTTCCATTCCAGGTTTGTCTGTGCCTCTTACAATCATTACTTATTAATTACATTATTTTGCCCATTCATTTGTCAGTTTTATTTTGCCCACATTCATTTGCCAGTGTTTTTTTTGCCCAAATTCATTTGTCAGGGTTTTTTTTTGCCCACATTCATTTGCCAGGGTTTTTTTTTTTTTTGCCCACATTCATTTGCCAGGGGTTTTCTTTTTGCCCACATTCATTTACCAGGGTTTTTTTTTTGCCCACATTCATTTGCCAGGTTTTTTGTTGTCCACATTCATTTGCCAGGGGTTTTTTTTGCCCTCATTTTTTGATCATCTCATCGTTAGTAGAAGTCATTGGCAGATTTAAGAGACATGTTATTATGGCAGCTTCGGAAGTCATTGATTATTGCAGCTCTAAGAGACATTTTTTAAATGCCCCTAAGAGCTGCAATAATCAATCACGTTCCGAAGCTGCCATGATAAAAAGAAAAACGGTACATTATTGGCAGTGACACAGTCACTGTTCCTACCTCGTTCCTCCCAGTGTGGGGCTGTGTGACTTGTGGAGGACGCGCACAAGCCGTGCGCATGATCACATGACATCGTGCGATGAAATCACGTGATCAGGTGACCTCCGTGATCGCTGCAGAGCTGATTCTCCCGGGACAGTCCCAGTATCGAAAACGTTGCGGGACTGTCCCGGGTTGGCAAGTATGCTCAGGGCCGTCTTTAATAGTGATTGGACCCTGGACAAGCATTTGCTTGGGCCCCCTGGACCCTGCCCCCTCCCCTGCATGCAATCCCGCCATCCATCGCGATGTTAACCCCCCGCCCCCCACACACACACACATATGCCATAATTGTTGTGCCATTCAGATGCCAGTAATATTGTGCCTTTCAGATGCCAGTAATATTGTGCCATTCAGAGCGCAGTATTATTGTGCCAGTCAGAGCCCAGTAATATTGTGCCATTCAGAGCCCAGAAATATTGTACCATTCAGAGCCCAGTAATATTGTGCCAGTCAGATGCCTGTAATAGTGCCATTCAGAGCCCAGTAATAATGTGCCAGTCAGAGCCCAGGAATATTGTGCCAGTCAGATACCAGGAATATTGTGCCAGTCAGAGCCCAGGAATATTGTGCCAGTCAGATGCCTGTAATATTGTGCCAGTCAGATGCCTGTAATATTATGCCAGTCAGATGCCTGTAATATTGTGCCAGTCAGATGCCTGTAATATTATGCCAGTCAGATGCCTGTAATAGTGTGCCAGTCAGATGCCTGTAATATTATGCCAGTCAGATGCCTGTAATATTGTGCCAGTCAGATGCCTGTAATATTGTGCCAGTCAGATGCCTGTAATATTGTGCCAGTCAGAGCCCAGGAATATTGTGCCAGTCAGATGCCAGTAATATTATGCCAGTCAGATGCCTCTAATATTGTGCCAGTCAGATGCCTGTAATATTATGCCAGTCAGATGCCTGTAATATTGTGCCAGTCAGATGCCTGTAATATTATGCCAGTCAGATGCCTGTAATATTGTGCCAGTCAGAGCCCAGGAATATTGTGCCAGTTAGAGCCCAGGAATATTGTGCCAGTCAGATGCCTGTAATATTGTGCCAGTGAGAGCCCAGTAATATTATGCCAGTCAAATGCCCAGGAATATTGTGCCAGTCAGAGCCCAGGAATATTATGCCATTCAGATGCCCAGTAATATTATGCCAGTCAAATTCCCAGGAATATTGTGCCAGTCAGAGCCCAGGAATATTATGCCATTCAGATGCCCAGTAATATTATGCCAGTCAAATGCCCAGGAATATTGTGCCAGTCAGAGCCCAGAAATATTATGCCATTCAGATGCCCAGTAATATTATGCCAGTCAAATGCCCAGGAATATTATGCCAGTCAAATGCCCAGGAATATTATGCCATTCAGATGCCCAGTAATATTATGCCAGTCAGATGCCCAGGAAAATTATGCCAGTCAGATGCCCAAGAATATTATGCCATTCAGATGCCCAGGAATATTATGCCATTCAGATGCCCAGGAATATTATGCCAGTCAGATGCCCAGTAATATTATGCCAGTCAAATGCCCAGGAATATTGTGCCAGTCAGAGCCCAGGAATATAATATGCCATTCAGATGCCCAGTAATATTATGCCAGTCAAATGCCCAGGAATATTGTGCCAGTCAGAGCCCAGGAATATTATGCCATTCAGATGCCCAGTAATATTATGCCAGTCAAATGCCCAGGAATATTATGCCAGTCAAATGCCCAGGAATATTATGCCAGTCAGATGCCCAGGAAAATTCTGCCAGTCAGATGCCCAGGAATATTATGCCAGTCAGAGCTCAGGAATATTGTGCCAGTCAGATGCTCGTTATACCTCCCTCCTCCCCCCTTCCCCAGACCCCAGTACATACCTCCATGCTGCTGTTCAGGTCCGTGGCTGAGAGGGAAGCGTTGTGAGCTCCCCTCAGGCCGTGCGCATTCAATAAAGTGTGTTGAAAAAAAAAGTTTCAACACACTTTATTGAATGCGCAAGGCCTGAGGGGAGCGCACAGCGCTTCCCTCTCAGCCACGGACATGAACAGCAGCATGGAGGTAAGTAAACGGGCCTGGGGGAGCGGGCGATTTTCCCGCCCTCCCATTGGGGCGCCCTAAGGCAGCCGCCTGTGCTGCCTTACGGTAGCGCCGGCCCTGCAGGCACACACTCACACATACATACAATCTGTCAGACACACACACACTCATACATACAGTCGTTCACAGACACACTCATACATACATACATACATACATACATACATACAGTCTGTCGCAGACACACACTCATACATACATGCAGTCTGTCAGACACACACTCATAGATACAGTCTGTAACATAGACACATACACTCAGAGTCAGTCACATAGACACACACACACTCATACATGGTCTTTCACATACACTCGTACATACAGTCGTTCACAGACACACTCATACATACATACATACATACATACATACAGTCTGTCACAAACACACACACTCATAGTCAGTCACATATACACACAAACTCATACAGTCAGTCACAGACACACAAACTCATACAGTCAGTCACAGACACACAAACTCACACAGTCAGTCACACACACTCATACAGTCTGTCACACTCCCTCATACAGTCTGTCACACACACACACTCATACATACATACATACATACATACATAGTCTGTCACATACACTCATACATACACACATTCAAGTGAGCAGTTTTTTTTTAATCTTAAAAAATACATTTAAAAAAAATGTAGATCAATAGCAGGGATCAAAGCTATATCTCATTGCAGGGAAGGTGGGCATTTCCATTCCAGGTTTGTCTGTGCCTCTTACAATCATTACTTATTAATTACATTATTTTGCCTATTCATTTGTCAGTTTTATTTTGCCCACATTCATTTGCCAGTGTTTTTTTTGCCCAAATTCATTTGTCAGGGTTTTTTTTTGCCCACATTCATTTGCCAGGGTTTTTTTTTTTTTTGCCCACATTCATTTGCCAGGGGTTTTCTTTTTGCCCACATTCATTTACCAGGGTTTTTTTTTTGCCCACATTCATTTGCCAGGTTTTTTGTTGTCCACATTCATTTGCCAGGGGGTTTTTTTGCCCTCATTTTTTGATCATCTCATCGTTAGTAGAAGTCATTGGCAGATTTAAGAGACATGTTATTATGGCAGCTTCGGAAGTCATTGATTATTGCAGCTCTAAGATACATTTTTTAAATGCCCCTAAGAGCTGCAATAATCAATCACGTTCCGAAGCTGCCATGATAAAAAGAAAAACGGTACATTATTGGCAGTGACACAGTCACTGTTCCTACCTCGTTCCTCCCAGTGTGGGGCTGTGTGACTTGTGGAGGACGCGCACAAGCCGTGCGCATGATCACATGACATCGTGCGATGAAATCACGTGATCAGGTGACCTCCGTGATCGCTGCAGAGCTGATTCTCCCGGGACAGTCCCAGTATCGAAAACGTTGCGGGACTGTCCCGGGTTGGCAAGTATGCTCAGGGCCGTCTTTAATAGTGATTGGACCCTGGACAAGCATTTGCTTGGGCCCCCTGGACCCTGCCCCCTCCCCTGCATGCAATCCCGCCATCCATCGCGATGTTAACCCCCCGCCCCCCACACACACACACATATGCCATAATTGTTGTGCCATTCAGATGCCAGTAATATTGTGCCTTTCAGATGCCAGTAATATTGTGCCATTCAGAGCGCAGTATTATTGTGCCAGTCAGAGCCCAGTAATATTGTGCCATTCAGAGCCCAGAAATATTGTACCATTCAGAGCCCAGTAATATTGTGCCAGTCAGATGCCTGTAATAGTGCCATTCAGAGCCCAGTAATAATGTGCCAGTCAGAGCCCAGGAATATTGTGCCAGTCAGATACCAGGAATATTGTGCCAGTCAGAGCCCAGGAATATTGTGCCAGTCAGATGCCTGTAATATTGTGCCAGTCAGATGCCTGTAATATTATGCCAGTCAGATGCCTGTAATATTGTGCCAGTCAGATGCCTGTAATATTATGCCAGTCAGATGCCTGTAATAGTGTGCCAGTCAGATGCCTGTAATATTATGCCAGTCAGATGCCTGTAATATTGTGCCAGTCAGATGCCTGTAATATTGTGCCAGTCAGATGCCTGTAATATTGTGCCAGTCAGAGCCCAGGAATATTGTGCCAGTCAGATGCCAGTAATATTATGCCAGTCAGATGCCTCTAATATTGTGCCAGTCAGATGCCTGTAATATTATGCCAGTCAGATGCCTGTAATATTGTGCCAGTCAGATGCCTGTAATATTATGCCAGTCAGATGCCTGTAATATTGTGCCAGTCAGAGCCCAGGAATATTGTGCCAGTTAGAGCCCAGGAATATTGTGCCAGTCAGATGCCTGTAATATTGTGCCAGTGAGAGCCCAGTAATATTGTGCCAGCCAGATGCCCAGTAATATTGTGCCAGTCAGATGCCCAGTATTATTATGCCAGTCAGAGCCCAGTAATATTGTGCCAGTCAGATGCCCAGTAATATTGTGCCAGCCTGATGCCCAGTAATAAAGTGCCAGCCAGATGCCTGTAATATTATGCCAGCCAGATGGCCAGTATTATTGTGCCAGTCAGATGCCCAGTATTATTGTGCCAGTCAGATGCCCAGAAATATTGTGCCAGCCAGATGCCCAGTAATATTGTGCCAGCCAGATGCCCAGTAATATTATGCCAGTCAGAGCCCAGTAATATAGTGCCAGCCAGATGCCTGTAATATTATGCCAGCCAGATGCCCAGTATTATTGTGCCAGTCAGAGCCCAGTAATATTGTGCCAGCCAGATGCCCAGTAATATTGTGCCAGCCAGATGCCCAGTAATATAGTGCCAGTCAGCCCCCCCCCCCCTCCTCTTCCCTAGTACTTACACTTCACTGCTCCGTGTCCACCGCCGGATGTCTCCTCCGTGCAGTCTTCCCTCTTGCACGGAGGAGGGAAATAGTCACCGGATGTGACGCGACGTCACATCCGGCGTCAGTTTATTTTTATTTTTTTTTCGTCCGTCGCATCCATCGGATGCGGCTTACCGGAAAAAAGCGTTCACAAGCGCAATGCGCTGTTAACGCGGCAAGCAGGGGCTGGGCCCCCGTTTGCCCCGCGTTGCTGGGGGTGATTTCACCCTACCTGTCCCCCCCACATTTTTTCCTGAGGGGGATCCGTCCCCCCCATCACCCCCGCTTCCTACGCCCATGAGTCTGTGTTATCTACGCCAAATGCATAGATTTAGGTTGCGTCAGTGCTAGTTTTTTACAAAAAAAATCAGGCCCTGAAATACGCCTGATTTTTGTCAGGCAACATCCGCATCCGTTATACATAACTAACGGTGAGTGTGCTTTTTTTTTTTTATAAATTAAGGCATTAAGCTAATTTGAACAAAAAAAGAAGTACAAAAATCAGGCATTAATGCTCATTTGAAAATCTAGACAAGTTGAAAGTTTTTAATGCCTGTTTTTCCAATTCACTAGTTAGTCCACCACCGTTCACATTGTCATAAACAAACTCCATGTTCTTGCTACAAACCAGGCTTTTGGTTGCTTTTTATAAGTTTTCCTCAAAGAATGCCCACAAAAGTAAAAAATAAATACAGATCAAGTATATTTTCCTAGCAATAAAAACCAACAGGACTCTAGAATAATGGCGCACTGGTAGTAATGTGCTCTGGTGTTTTATACCCTGAGGAGGGTGTGTTTATTAGTGCTGGAGATGAAGTAAGGATTTTTAACCCTTCTTCACACTGATCAAGGAAATGCTAATGAGCCAATTATCTCTGTGCATGCATGAGAACATAGCTGCTCGTGAGAGCACACGCCAATCAGAAGCCCCTAGGAAGAAAGGGGCACATGAGAGGGAGTAGAGAGGTGAAGTTTTAGGAGTGGTTATTAAGGGAATCCAAGTAGGGACATATGTAATCCTTGTTTGGAAAGACCAGCATCCTCTTTCACAATAAAGAACTTTCTGCTGCCATGTTGGTTTCATAGCTCCCACATGCATAGTTGCCAACATCGGCCATGGTTCCAGGGACACATATTTGTTCCACATGCTGCTGAAAAGAGCATGCAAAGTACAGCCCAACAGTTAGGGTTGCCTTTACCCTTTCCTAAAAAAAAATACAGCTCATAGTGGTGGGCGGAGCCACAAAAGGGTGGGGCCACAAAGGGTGGAGCCACTGAGGGTCGGTTCCACTCAATGTCCTTATCAGATTAAGCTTCTGGCTCCTTGGTACAGGTACCAAGTGACTGGAGCTTAATACTTATTATGCATATATTTCTCACTGACATGATATGTATATACCGTATTTGCTCTATTATAAGACGACCCTGATTATAAGACGACCCCCTCAAATTTGTACATTCCTTTAGGAAAAAAACTAAAAGCCTGATTATAAGACTACCCTATAGGAAAAAAGTTTAACTTGTATATATGTAAATTGCTTTTTAATATTTAATAAAAAATGTATATTATACAAATGCATTTCTTGTTTTTATTTGCTTTTATGTGCCAATGCGGCCTCTCTCCTGCTCCCTCAGCTGTCTCTTTCCCCCCCAGCGTTGTCTCTCTCTCCCCCCAAAACCTCTCTCTCTTGTCTCTATCTATCCCCCCCTCCCCTTGTCTGTGTCTCCCCCCTCCCTCCCCTTGTCTGTCTGTGTCCTCCCCCTCCCCTTGTCTCTCTTTATCCCCCCCTCCCCTTTTATCTCTGTCCCCCTCCCTCCCCTTGTCTGTGTCTCCCCCCCTTGTCTGTGTCCTCCCCCTCCCTTTGTCTCTCTCTATCCCCCCTTCCCTTTTCTCTCCCCTCCCCCTTACCTGGTTTCGTTCCCTGGTGGCTAGTGGGGGCAGCTGTGGGATGTCTGAACGATACATGCAGACATCCTCCATGCTGCCCGACACGGCAGTCTATTATGACGGACAGCTGGTCCGTCATAATAGACTGCCGTGTCGGGCAGCATGGAGGATGTCTGCATGTATCGAGCAGACATCCCCCAGCTGCCCGATTCTCCCTGGTGGCTAGTGGGGCAGCAGAGGATGTCTGCGCGATGAGCACAGACTCCCCTGCTGCCGCCCGGCACGATCGCCGGGACTTCTGTGACGAAAGCGGAAGTACCCGGCTTCTTCACAGAAGCCCCGGCGGTCGTGCCGGGCGGAAGCAGGGGAGTCTGCGCTCATCGCGCAGACATCCCCTGCTGTTAGAGAGGGGGATCCAGGTCCCCTGCAGCTCTGCTGGGGACCTGGATCCCAGTCTTATAGTCTGACCTCAATTTGAGGTCAGATTATAAGACGACCTCGAATGTAAGACGAGGAGGAAAAAAACCTCGTCCTATATTCGAGCAAATACGGTATATATTTGTATATCATGCCAGTGTGAAATATATAACTACATATATATACACTAGCACGCACACATACAAATATAATATGGGTATATCATATCAGTGAGATAAGCTGTTTCACACACATACACACACAAAGACAGTTATATAGACATACTGACAGACAGAGACAGTCACATAGACATACCAAGAAACAGTCACACAGACCTACCGACAGACAGAGACAGTCACATAGACATACCCAGAGACAATCCCACAGGCCTACTGACAGACAGAGACAGTCACATAGACCTACTGACAGACAGAGACAGTCACATAGACCTACTGACAGACAGAGACAGTCACATAGACATACAAACAGACAGAGACAGTCACATAAACATACCCAGAGACAGTCACATAGATATACTGACAGACAGTCACACAGACATACTGACAGACAGTCACCACTTGGACCATGCAGACTATGCAAACTCATAGACGGCCTTCTCTGCGCTCCCCTGCTGCAAATAAAACCGGCCTTAGAATGGCCGGTATTTTAGTTGTTCTGGCACCGGCTCCAAGAGGTGAAATACTGGCTGTGCCGGTAAAAAAACGGCCGAGTTGGCAACCCTACCACCAGTATTTAGGATGGATATACACACAGACAGAAGCCAATTAATTAATCAGGGTGGAGATCTCATAGCACCTACCATGATAAATTAATTGTATGATGTCTGTGCATATTTGTATCCTACATACTGCGGGGCTGCACTTTGCATGCTCTGTATGCAGCATGTGGAACAAATATGTGTCCCTGGAAACATGGCCAATGTTGGCAACTATGCACATTGCACAAATGATTGCAGTGCCACTCCTTTCCATTCCCCCCTTTATTGTTAGCTGTTATTTAATTTTACTTTACCTTATATTAACTTTGTGATTACCTTCCCCACCCTCCCCATTTAGGCCACTTTCCCTTTTATTATATTAATTTTATTAGTTGTTTTTACCCATGATTGTCATCGAGGTATCGGGGCTGCTAACTTGCAGAAGGGAGATGCCTGAATTCAGAGGGCCTGCTACTAGTGCTCCGCCTCATGGATGGAGGTCTAGGCCTCCTGCACACTTGACTCCATCTCTACAGGTCATGGAGGACGATGCAAAGACCCAATCCTGTGTGACCCGGATCTCACATAATTTAAACTTATGCTGGTCCCTTCCCCTGCACCTAATGTAACTGTTATTTAGGCACAAGTTTACTGTGCATATGATTCGCTGGTGGCAGGGGGAAGAAGAGATAATGCTGCTCCCAGTTCCACTACCCCACCACTCATCATTCCCATCCAGCACAATGTCTATGTACCCCAGCCCCATATACAAAGTAGGGTGCATTAGCCATCGACTCTGAGTACTCCTGTATTACTGCCACAGGTTTATAGACTTGATAAACTGTGGGCAGTTTGAGGGGACAGGATTATCCTCTGCAGAATCTGTTTATGGGGACAAAAATGCTGCTCCACTGGAATTGGGCTATTCTTATCCTTGGTACCCCGGCTCCATATTGTAGAAATTCTGGTGTTCCCATTAACACAGGAGTGACTCCTGCTTCATACTCCGACAGACTAGGAGCACTGCCGAGACTATCACCAGCAGGCAGTTGGAGGCTCAGACGTCACAGTTACCTGCCTCTGCGGCTCAGCAGTCAGGTTTGACTCCCAGTCTTTAGCTATCTTGCATTACATTATAGTCTACAATTCTTCCCACCCCTAACACTCATAGCTTGTCTGGGGTTTTCAATGAAGGGACCTTTAAAGGCTTTATGGTGGGTTTAAAGGGTTTATTCACTCAATGGGAGACTCAATCACAACTTTTGTACCTCTAGCATTAGTGCATCACCCACTACGAATAAACTTACCCCTATTTATGATTTAGCTAAAAGCCAAACATATGTGTCTTTTTAATGGCCATTAGGTGCTCATTTGAAGTCTGAGGTTCATGAGAAAGTTTGGGTGAATGGGTACATATTATTTTATGGCTTTTTTATGGCTTTACCTTATGACCACTGGTAAACCTAACATTCTGGTACCTGGGTCAGAGTCCTTTCAGACAGAAGCTGGCGGGGTTAATCTATGCACTTTGTTGGCTGTCCAAAAGTCAGTTGTATGTTGGAATTATATTGAAGCGCAATGTAAATGGGGTGCTACATGTCATGTCAAGCATGAGTGGTCTGGCCATGGGGGGTGTGCATCCTTTGTCCAGTTGTTGAGCTTTGTGCAGTTAGTTACACCTTGTTTGGTTGTGTGGTGGCCTGGTTAAGTGGGCTGGTACAGACGACCTGATGGCAAAGACTAATGTGAAGTCCGCTTTTCGACTGCTCCCTGTTCATCTAGATTGTTGGCACCTACTGGGTGCTTTCGTCTTGGACAAGTGCCTTCTTACGGGTGATCTTTATCTTGTTTTTCTTTTTAGACTTTTAGCTTTTTGGATAGGGTGATCATGGAGGACTCCATAACCCACTATTTTGATGTTTTTTGCGTGTCGGGCTCCCCTTCAGTGATCACATTCCTGGGAATTGAGATAGATTCCATACATCAATTGTGCAAAACACAACTGAGTGATCATCTAAATTGAAGCTCCAACAATACAATCACTGTTTGACAAACTCGACTTGGCCTGTTGGGTTTTTCCTATGAGATTTATCTGGTAGCTTGGGTTTTAGACAATTTTCCAGAATCATTGGTGTGCTGCCCCCTAGTCGGATGAATGCCATCAGTCCGTTCTTACTAGGAGCTTGACATTTTTGGAACTCTTTCCAATTGTGGCCGGTGTTGAAATTTGAGTGATCTGCACCCAAAAATAAGGTGATAACCTTTCATACAGATAACATGGATGTTGTACCACTGTGTGGTTTGTTTGTTACATTATTTGATCTTAATTTATTTTTGTTTCAATATTTGGTTTAAGGTTGTGCACATCTCAGTGGTTGATAATTGGATATCCAGCTCACGTTTCAGTTGCCAAAAAATCTAGAATCTTTAACCCCAGGCTAATTTTTAAGGGACTTGGGTTCCAATGGTTTGTGGACATTTTATTCTCCTCATTTTCATGTCACCTGGCCTCATTATCGAGTGCCACCCAGCCCTTAAACACCTTAAAAAGATACTCCTGACTTAAGATGCCCTATTTATTTTCAGTTGTTACATAATATATTTGTTTTGCTGGATTGAATTTCTTTCTTACTATATGAAGTTTCCTAGTTTAAAGCGACATTCTCTTTGGCTTTTTAAGGTGCAATGCCTGAGTGAATTAAAGAGTCCCAGTAAATCCAAAGCTGGACGTTTTAATACTCTATGTTACATTCCTGGGATTCAACCTGCCCTTTTTTATTAGGGGAGTTGGAGTGTTAGTATTAGGGTATTAGATTTAGGGTTTTGTATTATGGTTAGTGTCATGGGAGAGCTACTGGATGGTAGCTCCTACCTGAATCATTCCCACAAAATCCCTCCTCAGGTCCAGGAAAGTACAAATAGCCAAACGGGGCTATAATCACTGTTTCCCTGCTAGCACTTCCCCAAAATAGCGGACGAGACCAGTAATGTTGGGTAAAATCATAAGAACTGTTTAATGATACACCAACCAGAAAATATATACAGTTGAACATCTTGAAAACAGCACATTAAACAAAGGAGCGACCAATCCCTGATGAGGGGGCATGGTCTAGGGTCAGACTTGACGGCACTGAGGGATTCAAGTCTGCCCTTTAACTGGGGAATCAATCAGTTCAGCACCGACGAGGCCCCTTAAACGAGCGACCAATCAGCGCTGTGCTGTACATTTGAACTGGTATATGAAATATGGCTGAACGGTTATCCCCACTAGCCAATCAATGAACGAGCAACATATTTCATCTCTAATTCAGCTAGTGGACCTTTAAACCGCCGGCAAATCAGATAAAATCAAATATGACGAATGCCGCCGGAGACCAGGCTTAACCTTTATTGAGGAACTTGGTCTCTGGCTGGTCATCCGAAATACATAAAACAGTGAAATAGCCCTTTCGGTACATGTAAGGGGAAAAACACACATAACTTAGCCAGGACAGGGCACTGACAAACGGCATAACATGGTTTGTTGCGGGGGCTACCATTGCAGTTAGTATTAAGGTTAGCATTGGTAACGGGGTTAGTATAATGGTAGGGGAGGTTAGTATTTGATCCTGACAGTTCAGGTCTCCTACATAAATTTGCAACATTTTCCATCGCACATGGGCTATGCTGACACACTTGTAGCGGAGCTGCAATATTAAATCCCAATATCTCTGCTGGTCAAATAAGGTAATCCAAGTAAAGCGCTGGAAAGTAAGGCAATATCCCAAATTCCCCAGTAACCGGACGAAACACAGTTCTGGGAGTCAACTGAGAAGTTTATTCACAGCTCCAGCATTTATGCAATTCCCCATGCAAGGGGTTTCCTTAATCCCCTTACAGGGGCTATACAGTAGTGGACTACATGGGAATCTGAAAATACAGGACATTTCTCCCACCATGCACTGCTGTACGGGAGGGGCACTCCCACTAGATAAACCTGTAAAGTGGATTATCACTCCGTACAGCAGAACCGGGTTTTAACATAAGAATATATAACTTTGACATTAACACGAATACATTTTTACACCAGGTTAACACAGCTATTTCAGACAACCTTTAAATGTTCTGCAATATGACCTAAAGTGGCTAGGTTTGCCACAACACTCTAAGAGGTTTATTCAAAAACAAAATAAAAATTATCCAGTTTATCATGAAAAAGGGAATTGCAATTTAAAACGGACTTTCAAATTAAAAGCCAAAGTACACGAGTACTCTAATTCATCAGAATTCAGTATGATCAGTGGTAGCAATGTTTCTTTCCTCTCCTCTTTCCTCTTTTCCATATACAATTATGGGCAGAGAGGAATAAATGTATCTCAAAAATGTCTGATGTATATTCAGTGCAAACGCTGTTGTTGTAGTTTATATCCCTAAACTTGTATTTATTAGGAGTCTTACTGTTAATGTTAATGATTTAAATTAATGCAAACCAATGGTGTGTTCCAGAGGAGTTTTACTCCTCCTCCAGAGGAGTTTTTACTTTACATGTTGCTTGAGTTTATGGAACTGTGTAAGTAGTGTGGTTATAAGTTGCATTTATGATAAACATTCTTCGGAGGATATATTGGCAATATAAAAACATAAAGACAATATTTAAACAGAAATTTTAGTAATGCATGTGTATTTCCTCAACCTGGCATGTTGACAGCAAGGTCCCAAAGAGCAGTGTTAAAAATGAACTATTTTCACCTCACTGAGCACCTGACTAGCATTGCCTGACAGAGGTATATATCCTTTGAGAAAATGTGGCCAGTTTGGTATTGTAAGTAGTGTTACATACCCAACAATAAGCATTTGTCACAATTTTTAAACTGTAATGCTAAAACAGAACACAGGTGTTTTGAGATGAAGTTGAGACGAGATGAGGTGACATGAGATATGCGAGGAGGTCGACAATATTAATCTAGGTCATTCCATCCTCATGGAAAAAAGGAGACAGAACCAAAAGGCTGCTCCAAAGAGCATTGAATTGGCTCTTCCTCTGTTACACCAAGTGCCTTGGCTTGAATCTCACAAGGGCTTTCAACTCAAGTGGACTTCCGCGTGGGCGTTTCCCTGTTTAAAGTTTTATATGTATAGGCTGTTTGTACTACAGACAATTTATTTTATACCAGTTCATAAATGAAAGTATGGATTGTTATCTTCATCCATCTCCTGGAAGGATCAGTGCTTTACATAGTAAACATAAAACTGGAGCGCTAAAGAATACACAAAATGAAAAAGTAACCTAAAAAAAGACAAAATAGTAACCAAATATCAAAATAAATACAAAGATACTTATGTGCCGACTTGTATCTTGAGAAATGAAGGGTCTTCTTCTTGGAGGCAGGTCTCGAGGAAGGATATATATAAATGTATATAGAAAAAATCAAAAAGAATTGTGCTTTGTATTATCTATAGTTTAAAATTTAGAAAGTGTATATACATAACATCAGAAAGATAATTATATTCTTTGTATGGTAAAAAAAAAAAAAAAAAAAAAATTATAAGACAAATACGGTGTGTTCTATGTGACTGCATTTTAAAGTAGAAATAATATATAAATGTACGTAGTGACAGGTAATAATAATAGCAATAATGCAGGAAAAAATGTGTGGCTGTTGTATAACTCAATGTAAGGGTAACCACCTCTAATTATGTTAATTAATTAGATAGTATACAGACAATGTCATGAAACTGGGATAAATAACAAAGTAAGTATAGCAATAGAAACATTTAATTCTCTGGAAATATATAAAAATATATAAAATGTATGTATAAATATCTATTGATAAAAAAACACAAATTATGACATACATTACTGAAAATAAATACAAAATAATGAGGGGATGTAACAGGCAAGTTACAGGGCTGTCACTCATTCAAGTTACAAAAAATGCAACAATGTAATAAAAACAATATTCGTAAAAGAAAGCTTTCAGGAGATGTCGGTGGGACCTGGTTAGAGGACCCCACAAGAAAGCCTCGAGCGTCAAAGCACCCTATTGGAAGAAGTAATCAGGAATCGCCTGGTTGTTTATGCCTCACGATTTCACTGGAGGTCAAGGTTTTTAAGTGATGCTTGGCGTTTGCATCTTCTCCCAGTAGCTAATTTAAAAAAAAAAGTTTTATTCCACTGTTCAGCATCCTCCTGCCGACGGATCAGCTTTAAATTAGCAACTGAGAGAAGTAGCTAATCTCCATCTGATATCATCTCCATCTTATATCTGCATTAATGCTCTGCCTGAATATGCTGCACCATATGCCCATGGAGCCATCTTCGTGAGTACTGACATTTTCCTCTATTAATAAACTACACCATATATTTAATTTTTTATTTCTAGTGTTTTGGGTTCTTTAGTCCATCTCCCACTGAAGGTTTTATTTTTGCCAGTAAGTGCATTTATTACTAGCACCATTGCGTGTTTTGCAGTTTTGGGTTGCATTTTTGCGCATAGGTTATGTTCTTGTTTGTTGTCTATTTTGGATATTTTGTGCTGTACCTTGTTTATCTCTACTGCATTACTGTTTACCTTACTCCCTTGGCCACTCCTTACTTCTTATTAAGCTGTATAAGTGACCAATGTAAAACAACAAAACATAAAAAATTGGTGGTGGAGAAGCACATGGGATTACCAGATAAAGGGCCATGTTGAATTAGTCATGGGCCCTTTGATTTTTGAAGGCAGTCCTGATAGAAAGAGAAACAGTATGAGATCTATGTCTTTCCTGAACATAAGCAGAACAATTCCACAAAGCCCAGCTGTTCATACATCAGTGTGTTGCATTTCCGTCTGAAGGTACATTGTCATACAATTTCCATAATGTTTGTTTTGTTGTTTACCAGATAATCAGCCAATCAAAATGCTGAATATTAAAAAGGTCAATGTAATGCAATTCTCAGAGAACACAGGCACTTAATATTACAATGACAGACACTGTAATGGAAACACAGCCTAGATGAAAATCAAACCTTTAGTCAAATTAATAAAGGTTTTGCTTTCCATTCAACAGTTTCACATAACACCTCTTCAACTGTATCAAAGTGATGCTTGTTTTGCTCTGTAATTAATACATAACTCTTCTTTTGAATATTTCATACTCACGGGCTCACAGGGACTCCAGAGAACAAAAGCCCAGGGCAATATAAGTGAACTGTAACTCACTTCCAATATATCCATAATATAATTTTGAAAAATGCAGCAATTTACTTATGTTATTAGATTTAAGCGTCAGTGTTTCTTATAGTAATTTATTACCTTGAAAGAACAGGAGATCAAGGCAATTACTTTTTAAATCCTCTGGGTTAGATGTACTAAGCTATGATTATTTGCAAAACCCTAAATTGCAAGTCACAGAATCTTCTTTGATTCCTATGTCATTTAGTGAAGAATATGCAATATATAATGTAAATGTGCTTTTACTTGAATATAAGCCATAGCGGAATACTATAAATACAGGACAAGAGAAGTCTTGCTGATAGATTAGAGCTGCATGACCAGTCATGGATATATTACAGCTTGGGATCAAGTTTTCTGGTTTTGCACCTCTGTTCTCAGCTATGTTTGAAGACCAGTGGCGTTGCTAGGGTTGGGCTACTAGGGTTATGGCACAAAATCTCAGCTGCATAGCCCTGAATCAAGACTCTGGGGCCAAAGTATACTTTAGCCCTGAGACTCCAGGGCTATCACTGTAAAAAAAAAAAAAAAAATATCCCCTGCTGAGCTTTCCTCTGATTCTGGGACACCTCCTGGCCATACTGGCACAGCACGATGGGTGCAACCTCCACCCCGGTCACACTGTGAGATTGGTTGCGTGCCAGATGTCAAGTGACATCCGGCAGAAGAAGTTGCAGACATCGTCGGAAACGTCATCCTCCCTGCAAACAAAGGTAACTTAGCAGGGAGGGGGACCAACACTATAAGGATATTTTTCTATATAGAAGAAATGTGTTTTAGTGTATGCATGTAAGTGTGACTGTGTCTCAATGTGTGTGTGTGTCAAGGTGTCAAGGTGTGTGTGTGTTTAATGGTGTTTGCGTAAGTGTATGTGTGTGTGTCTAGGTGCGTGTGTCAGGTTGTCTAGGTGTGTGTCTGTGTGTAAGGGTGTTTGCATAAGTGTATGCGTGTGTGTCGATGTATCTAGGTGTGTGTGTCAGGGTGTCTGTGTGTGTGAGAAAGAGAGAAAGACAGTGTGTGTGTGAGAAAGAGAGAGATGCTATGTGTGAAAAAGAGAGCGAGACGGTATGTGTGAGAAAGAGAGAGAGACGGTGTTTGTGAGAAAGAGAGAGACGGTGTGTATGAGAAAGAGAGAGATGGGATGTGTGAGAAAGAGAGGGAGACAAGTGTGTGAGAAAGAGGGAGACGGTTGTGTGAGAAAGAGGGATACGGTGTGTGAGAAAGAGGGAGACTGGTGTGTGAGAAAGAGACGGAGATGGGGTGTGTGAGAAAAAGAGGTAGATGGGGTGTGTGCGAAAGTGTCTGACAAAGAGAGAGGCACTGTGTGTGTGAGAAAGAGAGCGAGATTGTGTCTGAGAAAGAGAGCAAGATTGTGTCTGGGAAAGAGAGTGAGATTGTGTGTGAGAAAGAGAGCCAGACAGAGTGTGTAAGAGAAAGCGAGACGGAGTGTGTCAGAGAGAGCAAGATGGAGTGTGTGTGTGAAAGAGAGATGGAGTGTGTGTGTATGTGTGAGAGAGAGTGTGTGCGACTGAGCTCATCTGGGCTCTAGCCCAAGATCATTTGGTGACTTAGCAGCGCCCCTGTTGAAGACTGTCCTGAAAAACATGTATATGTTCCAAAGAGGAATGTTTAAAATGGATGCTGAGGCACAAAGATGATCATTGTTAACCTTATTAGCATATGCCTACCCAGAACCCTTTGCACTGTAAACTTTGGGCTTCTGTGGGAAAAGCTGAAGTATCTGGCATTTTTGCTATGTGTTTAATAATGCCTCTGCTACTAACTGAATTTTAAGTGGATGGGTTTAAAAAAATGCTGTGGCTTGTTCAATGTCCAGGAGAAACATTTTGTGGTTTTTATTCCTTACTAATTATCCACTGATATATTTATTATCATATTATATCTCTGACCTTATGTCCATTGCAAAAGCTCCATGTTTAGTTGCAGAGGTGAGGCCATTTATATGCAAAGTTGGCACAACTTAGGTTAAGTATGGCAATATTTATAAGGTTCTGTTTTCCTTTCTCTGCTGAAGCTTACCAGAAAGAAATATGAACTACTTAGAGAGCTATTTATTCCCCAAGTCCAATGCCTGGGCGTTGTTGTTAGAAAAATTACTGAGGGGAATCCAGAATGCACCAGCAGACTAGAGATGTCAGCAAAGGTGTATACTGTTATCTCCCAAAGAGAGGCCCATAGATGAATGGGCTGGCAACCCTGACTGCCATCAAACAGGCAAAAACATGAAAAAAAAAACCAGAAGGATTGATCAAAGAAAATAGGAACGTAGTTGATTTTTTTTTTTTTTATATATCTCCAACAGGGATGTCTGGACCACCCCTCCCCCAGTTAATCTGTCTCCCACCCGGCTCCTTATGTGCAGGTCCTTGGATCCACTACCCAGTGTAGATACATATGTCCACCACATAATTCATGTTGGTTGTTAATGCATAAATAGTTTGCTACCTGTAGAACACCATCTACATCCATGCTATTGTACATCTATGCACACAGAAATGTAGGCATAGATGTACAGTAGTACAGTATGTACTTGTTCACTACAATGATAGAAATGTTGACCCCATAATAGTTTCAGAGACATGCTTACTAAGAAATAAGTTTAGGATCAGCTTTTGTTGTGTATCCTAATTCTAGCAAATAATTAGTAGCTAGCGTGAATGCAAAGAAAAAGTTTAGTTAAAAAAACTGGAGAAAGGCCACTTCAGGAGATGGCAGGATTATTTGCGGAGTATGATGCAACCCTTTCTTCCCCCAGCCTGAAAAAGATGGTAAAAGGAACTGGGGTTCTGTTGGATAGTGCAAAGCTGAGAGCCTCATCAATGCTGCATATTAGCGGAGAACAAATGTGATAACTTCTGTCTGTATTGCAATGTCCTAAACATCTCCTTGTCTTGCAGATACAACTGTGGAAGAGAAGAGCATTGTCCTCAAGGTGGTGGATTCCAGCATACAACATTAGTCCAGCACATCAGGAGCCCATCCACAACCTCCTGCGGTTCCTAAAATGAAGGCATTCGAGTCTGCTGTCCATGGCCTGGTTGCTGGTACTCATTGCCACCATCAACCATAGCTACAGGATTGTCAGCTTACAAATCGTGAATTTGTTTTTATAAAATTTGCTACTAGAGCATATATGTAGCAATTTCCACATTAAATAAGCAATTAAAAACATGTTTACTGTATTTTAAGGCCATTTAAAGTTCAATTTTTCCCAAAATTTCTGGAGAATTGAAACGGCCAATCTTCTGAAATAATCAGTACATTTAGAATAGGAGGAATCTTATACTTAAAATACAGAAGTTTCACCAAACTTTTCCCATATGCAGCCAATTCTTCAGCCCGAGATTGACGCAAATTAACATTTCAGCCTGATCTCAGCAATATTGAATAGCCAAAAGTTTTCGTTTTCTGGACAGATTTCACACAAGATCGGAGCATGTGGAATAAACCCCATTGTGTTAGAAAAATGTCTGTAGTGTCTCCTTCATATGATATCACATGTAGCTTGATATGCAAATGACACAGTTTGCAATAAAAAATAGTTTATTTGCATATCAAGCCACATGTGATAGCGCCATATTTTTCTGTTATTTTATGCAATTCTGCTAATACAATATAAAGATAATTTCTCATCATTTTCTGTCCATTAAACAATTACATTTAATAAATAAAATACATATAGGGGTCACCCAGACCCAATTAACCAACATGTGCTTGGGAGTTCAAAAAGATCAGGAAGAGTTCCATGTGAAGGAATGCATACATTATCCATTGAATACGTCATTTTTGAATTAGTGGAAGATAGATAGCTCTTATAAGAAAAACGTTCCACACAATATATATGAATAATGGCTTAAAAAAATGATTTCCCCTAACAAAATAGAATAAATACAGTAAAAAAAAATACAGAATATACAAAACTACATCCACATAAATAGCACTGAACCAATAATAGGCCTTTCCCCCTAATTTAATGTATTCAATTTGGGGTGTGCCATATAATATTACGCCTTGCTTGCCATCCTGAATTTATTGTCCAGATTATAGGCTGCACCTATGGATTGTAAAATTTGGGGTGCGGCCTATAATTGTGACAATGAGGTTTACAGGATTTATTGTGTTTCCCTTTGTTTTTGTTGCTTTCTTACTTTGTTTGAAGAGATTTCCAAATAGTCTGCCATGCATGTATATAATAGTATCTCTTTGTAAATGTTTACAATGACCTTATATTTAAAAAAAAGTCAGTAGGGAAGTGTCATTTCACAGTGCTTTTTTATTATGGTTCATACATTCTGTCTGGACAAGTCCGTACGTCTCTCTTACAGAACACCTTTAAAATAAATTCTTAAGATAATGCCTATATGCAAATTTTATTTCCCAACTTCAGCTGCAGTTTGTGAATTTTGAAATCCTGCCCTGTCTGCATCTTCTCAAGGACTGTAATGGAAAAGACACAGTTCCATCATAAAAAAAAGAAGATAACAACAGACTCTGCATCCTAATGACCTTATGTTGCTGATGAAATCAGGAGTGGTTGCATGCCTCGAGTAGCACAGAGCTCTGCACCTCAGCTCGATGCACCATCACAATCTTTGTCAGCCTGCAGGACAAAGAGATATTTTTGCTGTCAAACCTTGTTGTCTCACCTCAGTGATCAGAACGCGGTTAGTGACCTACATGAGTAAGCTCAAGAATATACAGGTTTTCCAAGTTCTCATTCTTAGATCTAAAGTATTGGGCTTTTTTGTTGTTGTTGTTGTTAGATTGATTTGTGCAAACGCAAGTTACCAGTGTGCGCATTTATTATTGTATATTATGCTGTGCTGCCCTTGGATTGCATGCCCTTTACTGACAAAGCGAAGTTTTGTAGAGCACTATGAGAAATGTTTGCTCACTAATTAAACAAAAAACACAAAACAATGATATACTGGAAAAATGTTTCATTTACAATTTTAAAACAGCCACATATATTATTCACTATATTTAAAAAGGGAATTACCCCCAAGATTTATTTTTTCACATATGAACAGCCATTTTTTCTTGTTTTATATCTCTTCTGATTGGCACTATAGTATGTGAATAGTTTTGAAGAATGACAGTGAAGTGGGAGGGAAACAAGGGAATATGGAGCACAACCCTAAACCAGCAGAGTTAATAAAGTATGCTGCTGAAGTGATTGGGTTTTATACACAATACATAGAAATATAAGCGTACAACCAAGAATTGCTAATGATTCCGAAAGCTATTTTAAAATCAGTCTTAGAAAAAAAAGTTGGAGATTTAGCGAGACCATGGCCATATCAAGCAAAGTCTACCACTGCTTCAACATACACCACTATTTGTCGGTCTTAACTCTATAGAAGGTACCCAATAGAGAAAAGAGAGAATTGCAGGGCAATGAGATTGGAATTTCCCACTTAAGACCAAAGTACTTGAGTTGGAAAACATTCTCCCATTCAGCTACATAGGCCTAAGGTTTTAAATTCCCATTTCAGTTTCTTGCAATTGGCTCTTTATTAAGCAGATCCTTATATGTTTTATGAATGCTTCTCATTCCTTTGTTCCTATATGTATATGTGAAGTTTGACCAAGCTTATGGGTGTTAGCTATAGAACATTTGGGGACTTACTCACTATTTACCCAACTTTGGCCCTAAATTGATGCTTCCGAAGACCGCACTGATTCTGGGCACAGCAGGGACAAATTGGGAACTGAATTGTGCGATGGCTAATATGCCTTGATGTACCCCCGAATAGGTCTGCAATTTAGACATCATAGCTGATTACACACCAAGACTTGCCAAAACCAAAAGCACCAGAAATATCCCCCAAACCGAAATTATGCAAAATGGCCACCAGTAAAGAAAATGGCCGCTGTGAGTTTTTGTCAGTAAGGGAAATGATTGCTGTGTATGCGGGCCGGCCTTAAGTGATCCGGCGCCCTGTGCGGGATTCCTCCATGGCGCCCCCCCCATGTATGTATCTCTCTCCCTTCCCATGTTTGTCCCTTTCCTCTTCATTGCCCTTTCTGTCTCTCTCTAACTCCCCCATACCTGTTCTCTCCCTCCCTCTGTTCTGTCTCTCTCCTCCCCTTCCTCTGTTCTGTCTCTCTCTCCCCCCCGTTCTGTCTCTCTCTCCCCCCACGTTATGTCTCTCTCTCCCCCTGTTCTGTCTCTCCCCCCGTTGTGTCTCTCCCCCACCTCCTGTTCTGTCTCTCTCTCTCCCCATTCCCCCTGTTCTGTCTTTCTCTCCCCCCTGTCTGTCTCTCTCTCCCCCTTCCCCCTGTTCTGTCTCTCTCTCCCCCCGTTCTGTCTGTCTCTCTCTCCCCCTTCCCCCTGTTCTGTCTCTCTCTCCCTCTGTTCTTTCTCTACCCCCTGTTCTGTATCTCTCTCTCCCCCTTCCAGCTGTTCTGTCTCTCCCCCCTCCAGCTGTTCTGTCTCTCCCCCCTCCCCCTGTTCTTTCTCTCCCCCCTGCCCCTGTCTCTCTCTCCCACCCCTCCCCTCCCTTTGCCTTCAAAGGTGGATACACATATGTGGGAGGCCATTTTGCGCTGCTCTGCTTCACAGGGTGGGGGCGGAGCTACACCACTCAGTTGGTTAGCTCCGCCCCCTCCCCGGATCTAGAAGAGCATGCCGAGCAGAGGGCTGGTGAGGGGGGATCTTTTGATCTCCCCCAGCCAGTGCCTCTACCAGCTTTTTTTTTTTTCAACTTTTTTTTTTCTTTGGGTGGGAGGGCGCCCCCTGGGGTGTTGCCCCTGTGTGCTCGCACAGGTCGCACACCCCTAAGGCCGGCCCTGTGTGCATTCGCAAAATGGCCTCCCAAATATGTGAACTGGCAAAAGATGACAGGGGTGTGATTCTTCAGTGCAAAAATCCAATGAAATATCGGTAGTAACGATTAATTTGTTCCACATCTTTTATGGACCTGAATACAACAACACACAAAATGGAAAAAAAGAAGATAAAATAAAAAAATAACCAACGTTATACATGTTATACAATATTACACCACACATCTAGTGGATATTCTTATTGAATTATCTAGCTTATCATTATATCCCATCTCGAGCTTACGATCCCATAACCAGTATTTCCTCAACCTTTCTTATCTCTTTTCCACCCCTTCTCTTCTACTATATTATCTTTAAGCCTGTGTCCGCCAAATAGTATCTCTAAATATCAAATTCCCTCCTGTTCCATTAATAAATATATTATCATAGTAATATTTGTCCCATGGCTCCCATATTTCCTTAAAATTAGTCATTGTATCAATCCTTTGAGGCCCTTTTTTTAAAATAAAACTTCCTGCACCACAAAGGAACACTTGTTAGGCTACATCAGTGCTCCTTCATGGCATACAAATGATTTCATTGGTGGAAGCATTCTAATTGGGGGAAGGGCACATGTGGCCACAAATCTTTACGTAGGTGGTCCATGGCCCCTCTGACCACGAAATAGTGGTTCTGTTGTAAGCTGTTAAGATATTTGTAACCTCACAGCAATATTATGACATACATCAGAGGACCATTTCAGGTAAACAGTCAACTTCCATTGGCAAAAACAAAATAAAATACACTGCGCCTCTATGTGACCGGAAGAGTAGCACCAAATCAAACTAGTGTTCCACTCCTAGTAAAACATTTACAAAAAAGTGAATCAGTGTGCTTATCCCAAATCTTTGCACACTTTGCATACCCTGTATGGTGAGGGAATTGCTCCTCCAGGTAAAGAAACATATAATATAACATAAACAACAACCCAGGATAACAAAAAATGACCTTATATCTATTTATAGTGTGCTGTGTCCCAATACTCTTTTGTCCATAATCGAGCATGAATAGAAACATAGAATGTGTCGGCAGATAAGAACCATTCGGTCTTTCTAGTCTGCCCAAAATATATGAACACAATCAATAATGAGGGACCATACAATCAGTGATGCTTTATTCCAAAGCACATCCTGGCCCTTAGGCCTGAGAAAGTAAAAAAATATAAAATAACTGAATTGTGCCATTCACGCGACATGAATAGACCACAATAAATTTCTATCTAATGCTTTTAACCGCTGTAAGGTGGAATGTGTAAAAGAATCTCTCTCGAATTGTATCAACTTTCTTCTAATATATTTTCTCAATACGAGAGCTGAAGTGAGTAGCAGACTCGGTTGGCTTTGTGTTTCAGAGGAATCACTTTGGTATCAGTACGCAAGTGGCTAGATATTCTTAATCAGTAAATTTTTGTACTCAGTTCCATCCAGATAATGAACTGATAGATTCCTTTGAAAGACGAGACAGCTGAGTCTGTTCCTCAAACAACCGAGTCTATCCCTTTAAGGGGCCCTATGACACTATGTTGTAGACTGAATTTAACATTTTACTCAACCAACCAAGAAGCCCCATTCAATGAATCAGTCTAAAATGGGAGAAAAATACTGGACCAATGAGCGGCCCAGAAATTGCAGCAGTACCCCCTAGAGCAACGGAAGTGAAAAAAACATCACTTCCATTGCTCTTGCCAGTAGAAAGGAAGCTCCATCTCTACAGGCAGCACTCCTTTCTACCTGGCTGATTTGGCCGCTAAGGAGACAACCACTGACGGAGGAGGAAGATCAAAAGAGTAAAGATGGCTTCATCAAGTTATAAATAAAAGTATACCTTTATATATGATTTTTCACTGTGGTGACTTCATTTATTGAAATGCGCTCCTTTTCTGTTTGTTCTATTTTTTGCATTATATTTAAAGGTGTATTTTAGATGGTACACCTACAAGTGAGCAGCACATAACAATTTAATTCTCAGAATAATATATAAATTCATCATTGATACCAAATGTTTTTTTGCGCCTAACTTTTTGATATATTGTTTTTACAATATATCTGAAGCTGGAGGGTGATCCAACAGAGTCCTTTAAGAGCATCATCTCAAGTGTTTTACAATGGGGCAAGCAATCAGGTATAATTTATTAACATACTTTTGATTATACAACTGGGTCTATCCCTTTAAGGGGCCCTATGACACTATATTGTAGACTGAATTTAACATTTTACTCAACCAACCAAGAAGCCCCATTCAAAGAATCAGTCTAAAATGGGAGAAAAATACTGGACCAATGAGCGGCCCAGAAATTGTTTCTACACCAGGAGGGCATAAACAGTTATATTGCACCACTGCTAATTGTAGCAACCTCCTCCCTTTTCATATCCTTAAACCCCCATGTTATTGAAGCCAGTGCACATTATCTCTCAGTGGAGAGCAATAGAGTGTATACTACAATTAAAGTTTAAAACAATGTTAACCAATAGTACAATTGCACCTAATATTCATTTTCCAGAAGGGATCCTGGAAACAGATGGGAAGCAAACATCTGAAAATATTTGTTTCAAAGATGTGATGAATACATTTAAGCAAAAATACCCATCTTGCAAGACCATAAGCTGCAAGCCAGGTAATTGTACCAGTCTGAACTACAAGGCAATATTTTTAGAACACAGCAGCTCAGCGAACAGAAGGTGCATGTGTTCCTTCTCCCCCGCAACATGGTTACTAATCCAGCTGAAAAAAAGAAGATCATTCATAGTTCTCTGTATGGTAAACAGGGTTTATAATTGTTGCCTCTAGAAAGGTGCGGAAGAATGACAATTCCTGTCTTGGTTGTAGTAATTGCAGCTTGTTCTGAATTTTGCTTCCTATTTCACACTTTCTTGCACAGGAGATATAAAGTTAATCTGACAAATGTAAATAATAAAACAAGTTTAAAACACCATTGGATTTTATAGCGTAGCAGAAACCACACTGAAGAAGGTTATAAGAAATGTAATCTATTTGTATTCTGCAACAGATAAAGGTAGACACTGGTGATTCACCATACAATCCAGACAAAAAAAAAACAACATGAAAAAATTCGTATTGCAATGATGCTACTTGACCTAATGAAGTATTGTAATGACAGAAATGCACCAATGAAATCCTGACTCTTCTTGTATGTTACAATAATTTTAAAGTCAGAATTTTAAGAGAAATCAATCCTAAAATCGTAACTTTTACCAAGGAGACAGACAGTGTGATTAAAAAGACATGTTAATAATGGCTCAACATTCAAAAGCTATTCACTTTTGAATTTGAAGCACATGCAGCAGGGGAGAGATGAACATATCCTAGTCTATAGTCTATCCACCAATAACAGGGAAACATGCTCACCTGACCATCGCCACAACCAGAGGCGTAACTAGAAACCACCAGGCCCCGGTGCAAAAATTGCCTCGGGGCCCCCCGACCCAACCATGCAACTCCACCCCAGAAATGCCACTTACATGCCTCCCAACTGTTCCACTTTGTGCCTGGCCTTGTCTTATATCTAGGATAGCCTTATACCTATCCCATGCATGCTTAAACTCCTTCACTGTATTAACCTCTACCACTTCTACTGGAAGACTATTCCATGCATCCACTACCCTCTCAGTACAGTAATACTTTCATTAGTCCCTGGTCTTATCTTATATCTAGGATAGCCTTATACCTATCCCATGCATGCTCAAACTCCTTCACAGTATTAACCTCTACCACTTCTACTGGAAGACTATTCCATACATCCACTACCCTCTCAGTAAAGTAATACTTTCATTAGTCCCTGGCCTTATCTTATATCTAGGATAGCCCTATACCTATCCCATGCATGTTTAAACTCCTTCACTGTATTAACCTCTACCACTTCTACTGCAAAAACTATTTCATGCATCCACTACCCTCTCAGTACAGGAATACTTTCATTAGTCCCTGGTCTTATCTTATATCTAGGATAGCCTTATACCTATCCCATGCATGTTTAAACTCCTTCACTGTATTAACCTCTACCACTTCTACTGGAACACTATTCCATACATCCACTACCATCTCAGTAAAATAATACTTTCATTAGTCCCTGGCCTTATCTTATATCTAGGATAGCCTTATACCTATCCCATGCATGCTTAAACTCATTCATTGTATTAACCTCTACCACTTCTGCTGGCAAACTATTCCATGTATCCACTACCCTCTCAGAAAGTAATACTTCCATTAATCCCTGGCCTCATCTTATATCTAGAATAGCCTTATGCTTACACTCCTTCACTGTATTAATCTCTACCACTTCTGCTGAAAGGCTATTCCATACATCCACTACCCTCTCAGTAATGTAATACTTTCATTAGTCTCTGGCCTTATCTTATATCTAGGATAGCCTTATACCTATCCCATGTATGCTTAAACACCTTCACTGTATTAACCTCTACCACATCTATTGGAAGACTATTCCATGCATCCACTACCCTCTCAGTAAAGTAATACTTTCATTAGTCTCTGGCCTTATCTTATATCTAGGATAGCCTTATACCTATCCCATGCATGCTTAAACACCTTCACTGTATTAACCTCTACCACTTCTGCTGGAAGACTATCCCATGCATCCACTACCCTCTCAGTAAAGTAATATTTTCATTAGTCCCTGGCCTTCTCTTAAATCAAGGATAGCTTTATGCCTATCTCACGCATGCTTAAACACCTTCACTGTATTAACCTCTACCACTTCTAATAGAAGACTATCCCATGCATCCACTACCCTCTCAGTAAAGTAATATTTTCATTAGTCCCTGGCCTTCTCTTATATCAAGGATAGCCTTATGCGTATCCCATTCTTGCTTAAACTCCTTCATATATTAACCTCTCATCCACCACCCTCTCAGTAAAGTAATATTACTTTTCTGGACACACAAAAAAAAAAACGTTAACAAATGTCCAGCCTTATCAAAAGCTTGAGGTGGACCCCAAATATATGTATATAACTAGCTGCATGTATACTTATATGAACTTTTTAATTTTACATTCAACTATTTTCATATGTAATGAAAATGTTATTGACATTTTTTAAATTTTTATTACGTTTCCCTGCACCCACATTGCACCTTAACACAGCACTATACAGTACCCACAGCACTTGGCTTGTACTCATATTGCACCCACACAATTTGGCATGCTGCAGTATAAATTTTCCCACCAGTACATACCACAGTGTCACTTTGTCCCACTGAACTTCCCCTGCAGAACATGCCACAGTGTCACTTTCCCCCATAGTACACATTATTTTGCCCAACAGAACACGCCACAGTATCAATTTGGCCACAGCCAATTTGCCACAGGCAGATTGCCAATATGCCACAGCCAATTTTGCCCATTTGCCAGTGTTATTTTGCCCATTTGCCAGTTATGTGCCCATTTTCCAGTTATTTGTCTGTTATGTGCCCATTTGCCAGCGTTATTTGCCCATTTGCCAGCGTTATGTTCCCGTTTGCCAGTTGTGCCCATTTGCCAGTGTTATGTGCCCATTTGCCAGTTGTGTACATTTGCCAGTTGTGCCCATTTGCCAGTTGTGCCCATTTGCCAGTGTTGTGCCAATTTGCCAGTGTTATGTGCCCTCAATATGCCAGAATTTAGCCATTCAGTATGCCATTCTTTTGCCATTTAATATGCCATTCCTCTGCCATTTAATATTACAGTATTTTGCCCCTCAGTATGCCATTCTTTTCCCATTTTAATATGCCAGGATTTTGCCACTCTATATGCCAGGATATTGCCATTTAATATGCCAGGATATTGCCAATTAATATGCCAGGATATTGTCAGCGGCATGGTTGCCAGTTCTGGCTGGAGTCCAGATGCAAGGGCCGGAGCAGGTGTGATACCCTGTGCAGGGGTGACCACTCTCCCCCAAGGGTGGAGCCCCAGGCTTTGAGCGGCCACAATTAGGGTTTTGCAGTCTTCATTTGGGCATCTTGTCAAACAGGAACATATGGGCAAATCAGAAAACATAGTCGGGGTCACAAGCCAAAAGGTCAGGACTGGGGAAGGACGGAGAAGCCAAGGATCTAGCCGAGTCAGGAGTGGAGAAGGATGGAGAAGTCAGGGTACAGGCCAAGTCGATATTGGTAGATCAGAGAACAAAACGATAACACCAGCAAAAGACAGGCAGGCAAAATGTTCCAGCAAAGAGTGCTGGGAGGAGGGGGTTTAAATAACAAGGCAGTTAATGAAGGACTGGGAACACTTGGGCGGAATTAGGTATGGGCAGGAGGTAGACAGACACAAAGCAATTCTGGAAACCAAGCCCTCTGGTGGCGCACGGAACAGACACAGGCATCATAAACACAGAGGTCCAGGGTTCAATCCCAGCAACAGTTACAGATATAGCCAATTAATATGCCAGGATATAGCCATTTAATATGCCAGGATTTTGCTATTTAATATGCCAGGATATTGACACTTAATATACCAGGATATTGACACTTAATATAACAGGATAATGCCAATTAACATGCCAGGATATTGCCAATTAATATGCCAGGATATAGCCACTTAATATGCCAGGATATTGCATTTTAATATGCCAGGATTTTGCCACTTAATATACCAGGATATTGCCACTTAATATACCAGGATAATGGCAATTAATATGCAAGGATATTGCCACTTAATATTCCAGGATATTGCCACTTAATATGCCAGGATAATGCCAATTAATGTGCCAGGAATATGCTATTTAATATGCCAGGAATATGCTATTTAATATGCCAGGATATAGCCAATTAATATGCCAGGACAATGCCAATTAATATTCCAGGATAATGCCAATTAATATGCCAGGAATTTGCCATTTAATATGCCAGGATATAGCCAATTAATATGCCAGGACTATGCCAATTAATATGCCAGGATAATGCCACTTTATATGTCAGGATATTGCCAATTAATATGCCAGGATGATGCCAATTAATATGCCAGGATAATTCCACTTAATATACCAGGATATTGACACATAATATACCAGGATAATGCCAATTAACATGCCAGGATATTGCCAATTAATATGCCAGGGTATAGCCACTTAATATGCCAGGATATTGCTTTTTAATATACCAGCATATTGCCACTTAATATAGCAGGATATTGCCACTTAATATACCAGGATAATGCCACTTAATATGCCAGGATATAGCCAATTAATATGCCAGGAAATTGCCACTTAATATACCAGGATAATGCCAATTAATATGCCAGGATATCGCCACTTAATGTACCAGGATATTGCCATTTAATATACCAGGATATTGCCACTTAATATAGCAGGATAATGCCAATTAATATGCCAGGATATTGCCACTTAATATGCCAGGATATAGCCAATTAATATGCCAGGACAATGCCAATTAATATGCCGGGATAATGCCAATTAATATGCCAGGAATTTGCCATTTAATATGCCAGGATATAGCCAATTAATATGCCAGGACAATGCCAATTAATATGCCGGGATAATGCTAATTAATATGCCAGGAATTTGCCATTTAATATGCCAGGATATAGCCAATTAATATGCCAGGATAATGCCAATTAATATGCCAGGATAATGTCACTTTATATGCCAGGATATTGCCAATTAATATGCCAGGATAATGCCAATTAATATGCCAGGATAATGCCACTTTATATGACAGGATATTGCCAATTAATATGCCAGGATAATTACAATTAATATGCCAGGAATTTGCCATTTAATATGCCAGGATATAGCCAATTAATATGCCAGGACAATGCCACTTAATATGCCAGGATTTTGCCCCTCATTATGCCACACTCCTCCCCCCATCCCCAGCCAGTACTTACCTCCTTGCTGTTTTCTCCAGGTGCAGGTCCGTGGCTGTGAGGGAAGCGTTGTGCGCTCCCCACCAGCCAATGCGCATTCAATAAAGTTTGTTTAAACTTTTTTTTTCAACAAACTTTATTGATCCGCGCGGCTGGAGGGGAGCGCACAAAGCTTCCCTCACAGCCATGGACCTGCACCGGGAGACAGCAGCAAGAAGGTAAGTACTGGCTGGGGAAGGGGGGAGTCACACGGGTAGCGGGGGCCCATGGGGCAGCTGCCTTGGGCCCCAAGAATGAATGGGCCCTGGGCAGCTGCCCCGTTTGCCCGCACATTTTTTTTTTTGTGCAGGGGTCTCAGGGCGGCTGGGCCCCTGGAGTGACTGGCCCGGTCGCAGCTGCGACCCCTGCACTAGTGGTACGCCACTGGCCACAACCAGTGCACCATTCAAATTACACAAATTATAAAAGAAAAGTTTTGCATATAATCCTTCTTCAACTGGTAAGAGATGGGCACAATTTTAGATACATTGACATACTAAAAGCTGTTAACATATGAACAGCTTCTGGTCTCTATTCATTCATGCATTGTTTAGTTACTGGTTCTTGTTAGTTATTACATGTACCCACTCAAAACACTTGCCGTTCTTTAATTGGTTCTGTCTCACGTGTATTTTTAGACTCTGTTGCCTGAGAGTTTTATACGCTCATTTGTATTCCAGTTGTTACTGCCATTGTTTTTTCAACTTTTCACCTGAGGAAACAGAAATTCATCACTAAGAAACTAAATTTAACTGGTAATAAGCATTTCAAGGAAGTGGGACTTTGGGAAGCTTGTGCACTGGTGCAGGTGCAGTGTGGACTGTTAAATAAAAAAAAATGCAATTTGAGGTAAATTTATGGACAAAAGTGATTCAATGCCCTCCATTAATGGATGCATTAAAATCTCTACCTCATCTTAAAAAAAAAAAAAAAACTACACATAAAACACAAGTGGCATAGTACACGAAGGCTATTCAATGATTACAAAGTAGCGGGCAAAAAATATATTCTATAACTCCAAACAAACTAGGTGTTCTCGTAAGAAACAATTTAACGCTGCATTAAATGTAACCAAACAACTCACACATATGCAATACAAACCAAAAAAGACAGTGTGAACCCCTTTTCCTTGTGAGATACAATTAAAGGGTCTTCTCAATAAAGAGAGAATCAGAGGAAATAGGGATGGGAATTTCAAACCTAAGGTCACAGTGACTGAAATGTAAACATTTTCCCATGCAGCTGCATTGGAGAATTACTCCAACTTAACAAAAAAATTGATGAGGGAATTGCAACATTCTGGCCAAAACTGAAGGACTTAAAAAAATATTCCAATCATCTATATGTACATCTCTGCTATGCTGGCCTATATTTTGCAATGTCCTTGTGAATTTACCACAGATCAGAGAAGTTAGAGTAAATGCAGGAAAATGTGGCATTTTGCACTAGACAAAACGACTAACGCCATGAAGTGGCGTGAAACGCTTTAGGCGGAGCCTCTATGTCGGGAGGTTGCAGCCCACTGTTTTCTTAGCACTTTGCCATCTAAAATAAACCTACTTACAGTGTTATGGCTGCTTGTCAGCTACTTTTATTGAAGGTCTGCCGATCCCACCTTTTCCTTCATTTACTCTCACTTCTCTGAGCTGGCTTGGCTGTGGAGACCGAGCGGAAGTGAAACAGACCGGATCACAGCTCTAGCACACATCTGAGCCCTTACCATACTTGCCGGCACACAGAACACTCTGAAGTGAAGTGCCGACATGCAGCAGTACCCCCTAGAGCAGTGGTAGTCAACCTTTTTCTACCTACCGCCCACTAATGCATCTTTCTTGATGGAAAAATGTCCTTACCGCCCACCAGTTTTTTCGCGCAAGCGCGGAATATTTTTTAGAAAGGAGGGTGTTTTAAAAAAAATGTATGTACATACATTTATCTTTTTATTTCTTTTTTTTTTTTTACGTTTTGATCTGCACTCCACACAGTGCTTTTTTCCCTCCTCTTTTCCCTTTTATTACTAACACCAAAAACAATGTTGTATTAGGTGCCAATTTTTATTAATGTCACCATCAAAAGAAATTCCTTTTCCTGCCTGCTTCTTTACCTTCCTTATAGTATATCACTATATTAAGGATCTCTTTTTCCCATTTTTTCATTTTCTCCTTCCCTTTCTTATTTTTTTCTTTTATTTTATAAGATAACAAAACTTAATTTATGAGCCAGACTAAACACTGCTTACTCTCCTCCTTTATTTTATCCCCTTTTCTCTATTTTTCATCCTTTTTTTGTTATTTTTTTTTATCTTTTCCTTTTTATCTCCTTTCTTTTACCTTCCTGAGCGACAAAAGTAAGGCTGAGCTAGTTAGCCCACTTATTATTATTAGCCAACAATTCTCTTTCTCCTGCCTATAACTTTTCTTTTGAAACTGCTCTGCTCCGTTTCTGCCTGCTTCTGCCTGTCCCTGCTATCAGTTTCCACTCCTCCCCTTCCTCTTCCCACGTGTTTGCGTGCGCTCGCTCCCGCCCTTCCCCTTCTCGCACAAAAGGAGGTTGATTGATGTGTGCGCTCACGCCCGCCTGCACCGCCCGCCAACTCTCTCAAAAGGAGGTTTTAACTTCCGAAAATCCTACTCTCATTCTCGCGCACGTTGGTTTCTTGATGTGTGCGCTCACGCGCACGCACACTCGCTCGCTCAAAAGGAGGTTTTAACCTCCAAAGTCCCTACCGCCCACCTGGAATCCCAAAACGCCCACTAGTGGGCGGTAGGGACCAGGTTGACGACCCATGCCCTAGAGCAACAGAAGTGAAAAAACATTACTTCCTTTGCTCTTGCCAGTAGAAAGGAAGCTCCATCTCTACAGGCAGCACTCCTTTCTACCTGGCTGATTTGGCCACTCAGGAGAGCGACCACTGACGGAGGAGGAAGATCTTTTGGTGTTGCAACATCAAAAGAGTAAAGATGGGTTCATCAAGTTATAAATATAAGTATACCTTTATATATGGTTTTTCACTGTGGTGACTTCATTTATTGAAATCCGCTCCTTTTCTGTTTGTTTTATTTTTGGCATTATATTTAAAGGTGTATTTTAGATGTACACCGACAAGTGAGCAGCACAAAACAAATTAATTCTCAGTAATATATATATATATATATTAATCATTGATACCAAATGTTTTTTTGGGCCAAACGTTTTAATATATTGTTTTTACAATATATCTGAAGCTGAAAGGTGAGTCCTTTAAGAGCATCATCTCAAGTGTTTTACAATGGGGCAAGCAATCAGGTATAATTTATGAACATACTTTTGATTTTTTTTGCAGTGGTAGTCTAGGAGCCAGATACTGTATAGCATACCAAAAGTTCATAATCATGCTACTCTTCCTCCTGGATATCCCATCGTATCAGCCAAAGGAAGCTTACTTGAACCTTTGGCCAAATGGCTGAAGCAATTACTAAAAGCACCTGTCTTATATAATAATTCTGGCATCACGACGTTAAGAGTCTGTATACGGTCATACTACATGACCATGGCATTATGGCTGTCAAGAAAATACTCAGACCTTCTGTGGGTGTGCCTTTTGAATTTGTTGCTGAAATAATAAAGCTAACCTTGAACTGAATTACTTTCGTTTTGAAGAAAGTTTTTACAACCAAGTGTCGACTTCTATGGGGGCGGCGATGGCTCTGATGTATGCAAATTCTTTCATGTACCAAAATGATTCTGAACACATCCTGCAAAAATATGCTAAACACATTGTTTTGTACCAAAGATTAATCAGTGATGTTTTAATCTTATGGACTCTGTATTGAATTACATGCTATAGTGGCACATTTGAACACCTTACCAGACAACATACAATTCATGCTGGACTGGGATCACCAGTCGATAAATTGAAGTCACAATTCCTAAAAGTATTAAAAAAAAAAGTCAGGCTACAGCTTCGATCAGGCAGGTGCCAGAAGTCATGGGTGCTGATCAGCCAGAGAGCTTGATACTGCTCCAAGTTAAATAAGTAGAAGGAAACAGAAATAGTGCTTTTTTTATACATAATTCCTGAGAGTAACAAGCAATAATTCTGATGCTAATCTGAGGAATGAACAATTGGGAGAAATGTTCAATAGATTTATAGCAAGATGCTACCAGAATGGCATACTAAAAAAAGCCCTACATAAAGATATTAACCATGTACGTGATGCCAGATCCCAGGTCGACAGAATAGTGTTCCTGATTACATTCTATACGGAGATGAATGTGAACATTGTCAACAAAAATGGGCAAAAAAATGGGTAAAACATTTTTACAAGAGAAATAGTAATCTGAGAGATTTGTTTGTTAAAATGGACCCAGTGGAATCGTTAAGTACTTCTCATGTTTTTTGTAAGGCCGGGGGTTTCAATAGATACTTGGGATGCTTGACATGTGGCTATATGACTCTGGGAACGAGGCATTCGCACAAACACATTCAGTAGACCATCAAGCATAGTATTACATGCTTGACTGACCATGTGGTGTATGCTTCTGTTGATTGGTGTATATCGGGAAAACTGTCCTTACCGTCTAAGAATGCATTCGAAAGATCAGCAATATGCTTGCCATACCATGATGGAGTGACTGATGGCCAAGCACTTCCTTGAAGTGAAACATCCTTTGAATAATCTATGTTTTCTTGCAATTGATCATATCCCTTCCATTGTGGGTTGGCAACAGGGACGTGAGAAGAAAATATTTTATGGATGCGAACTTACCTTTGTCTTGCTTTCTCAAGATAAGATAAGAGTGTCAAATATATTTACAGGTTAATGTTACTCTTAAGAAACCTGCAATGGCTATAAATGTTATGTAAAATACATATCTTAGTTTGTACCTAGGTAGAGGAATCTGTTTAGTGGTCTTTGGAAAGGGTTATCCTAGCATGAAGATTGATCCGGATATTCTGTGTCCCCTTTTCAGTACTTCTGTTTTTTTCTTTTTCTTTGGTAAGATATGATCACCATATGGAGGTACACTTTTTTATATATTTTTAAAATATTTTTTTCTCTGTTGGTGTTGGAGCATTGTGTGGCAGCCAATTATGTAAAAAAAAAAGCGAACAAAAGACGTATGCACTCCAACTTAGGTGAAAAATGTGAATCCAAAATGTATTTATTTATTAGCCTATGATTAAGCGTGTGTTCACGCGAAACGCGTAAGGCATATCGCTTTCCCCCTTTTTTGTCTTGTATGCATATTTATCCCTGTGGTCTCTTATTGGATTTTATCGGATCCTTTTTTATTAAAACATTTTGGAGTCACATTTTTCACCTAAGTTGGAGTGCATACGTCTTTTGTTCGCTTTTTGTTCGCTCAGACACTGCTGCGTCTACAGCCCAGACGGAGCACCCATAACTTGGTGATACTACACACGGGAGATGCCTTAATAGCCACCGGTGGAGCCGGCTTGCCCTCTTTTTTTACTCTAGCCAATTAGGTACCCATTTTTTTTTTCATTGTTTCGGGCTTAGAGTTTGAGCACTGGATCCCATTTGCTATTTTTTGACATACCTAGATCACTCTTTTTTGAGACCTATAATTGTAAAATGCCATACTGAGTGGAAGGGGTTTCAGTATGTCTGGTTTGTATTTGAGGGTGAGTTGTAATTAGTAGGGTGTCCTGAGTAAAGGCTAGAATGGATACTGAAATGTAGATTTTTCTTTTTTTCCTTTAAGTAAAGAACATTTAACTAAATATATATGTGTATTTTTTTAAAAAAATGTTTATTTTGTATTAAAAAAATGTATTTAATTTATTCCAGTGTTTCTACCTCACTGTTCATAAAGACATTTCTGAGAGTGTAATCATCTTTTCACTATTTTATTCATATTAGTATTAATACCGTTTTGCAGTGTAGTTTATGCTCTTGCATGTGTGTTTACTTTGTGCTTGTGTTTTTTTTAATAAAAGAGTAGGACTGCAGGTTATAATGGTGGCAAACAAACCATTAAAAGGTGTACTTGCCGGCATGCTATATAATCGTCTTATACCAATGCTAAATGATGTATAGAAGTTGGGAAATAGAGTATGGTTGTGAATAAACAGGTATCCTTAAACCTTCCAAAGAATATGCATTCCTAATAAGAGAAAGAACTCACAACTTGTAGAGGGCCCTCGCATCATGAACCGCCTGGTGCGCGTCAAGCTTTTTCACATATCTGAATTTGCACTACCTGCTGCTATGAATTTTGTTACTTTTTATGAAAAATAAACACTTCTCCACCTGTAATTAGCTCCTGGAGTGCCATTTCTGGTTTTTCTCCAAATTATATGACAAGTGTGGGTCGAGCACAAGCGCAGGCATCGGAGACCTGGTGTGGGGAGGAATTGTTTACCCTTGATCGGTGTGTCCACCTGGGAAGCCCAGAACACACATTTTGCCTAGCATCATGAACACAAAGTGGTGTTTTAAAGTAAAACTTGGTTCCGAGGGTCCTATATTGCGTTTAGGGTGCTCCAGACCAAAGAGTTTGTGAACTTTATTGCCCTTATATCCTGTACACGCCAAGTTCTGCCTTTAAGCTCAACAACCAAAAAAAATGTGATGACTTCTGTATGTAAAATCTGAATCTATGTTGGTTTAACTCCAGGGAAATCATTTGTGGGAGAGGCATGTTGGATCTGTTGTTTATGTCTTTGTGGCTGTGGCTCACATCTTTTAGTGTGGTAACACTATTACAGGTAGGTTTAGCGTTTTTAACGCTAGCAGTTAATCAGGTGTTGTAAGCATGAGTTGTCAATACAGTGCCCATATTCTACACCATGTCTGACAAGCCTGTCCCTGCTGGTGTAGGTGTAATGGCTTTTCTGAATGAAGGGTAGATCCACAGTGCAGATAATAGCTAGATAGAGTGTAAGATAGCTAGTGGAGGTATTCACCCTAATGACCACACACAGTAGGTTGACATGTAGGAGGTAAGTCACCAGGAACTTAGCAGCACCACACACTACACACATCTACAACTCTCCCAAGAGAACCCACAAAGGAGGATACGAGTACCAAAGAGTTAGGCAAACAATAACGAGTGATGATCCGAAGTCAGGACAGGAGGCAATCAGAGAGGTCAGGACATGCAGAGTCGGCAACAGGAATTCAAATAAGGGATGAGTCAAAATGGAGACAACTAGGTCACAAGCTAACGTCAATGCAGGCAGAAAACAGGAGTAGTCAGAAATCAGTCAGGGTCAGCAACAAATAGACTTCACAATGAATATAACGCTAGAGAGGTACCAGGGCACTTATCTCACGCAACGAGTGTTTGTAACTGAGGAGTTTATATATCCCAGTAGAGTAGCCACTTCTATGGGTGTAATAGACGAGGTGGAGAAAAAGAAACAAAAAGCCCTACCCTGGGCTATGTACTGAATGGAAGTCTTCTGCACAATGAACCCCCCCCCCCCCCCCCCACAGTTTATCCCAGAACTTTTGCAAACGGGGGCCCGCTAATATGGAAGAGCAAACAACAGCGTTGGATGCTGCCCGTGTAATTGCTGGGTAAGTGTTACAGTAGGTTTATCTGTTTATTTCAGTTTGTAGCAAATAACAGACCGCAAAGATTCTTCACAACACACTCTGTAAACCATTCATCAGCGTCCCATTCAGCACTATAAACACATACTAGGTGCCAAGCACAGTTTGTCTCCTGGGTAAATAGCTCCTTGTAATAGGGACAGGTGAGCCAACTCACCTTACTCTGATAAGCCAGGTTTAACACAAAAACCCAGCATGGACTATGTACGGAAACTCTCCCTGAAAATGGGATGGAGAACCAGCCCACAATGCTCTTCAAATACTCCACCTGAGGACTCAAAATGCACACTTTATCTTTAAAGGAACCTTAAAAGTATCTCCTTGGTGTTGTGTACCCTACTCTGTAGGGTAAAAGCAATGTATTATTCTTGGTTCTAAATACACATTTTTTTATTACAATACCTTGCACAGATGGTAAATTAATCATTAAACAATTATTCAAAACAGAGTATCAATTTTGTCTAATGCAGTGCATAAATAGTACTATCACACAGAATAACAATGACTTTTAAGAAAATGTGAAACAATGTAAAAAAAAAATGTAAAAGGTGAGAATGCTGCTGAGGCTTGTGTGAATGTTGGATTTACGAGAAATAACAGTTTCCATGGGGATGTTTTCTAGCTTGGGAAAGGCAGCCAGTGAGTTTCTTCCCTGGATGCGTCTCATTAAATTTGAGATCGGGGTTGTCATGTGCCATACAGTTCAGTTCTATTATGTACCTGCTAAAAATGTCCTTAACAATTTTCATAGCTTTAAAAGTCACTGACATATGCATCCTGTAAAGCCACTAATAGCTGAGGAATATACTGGAAAATATTATTGCAAATTGCAAATATGTATTATGGAGAAGCAACATCTACTACCACAACAGAATAAACTGCCACAAAAATATGTGTTTATTCAATTTAAAACTAATGTAAAAAGAGTTCACAATATTAAATGTTTATTGTAAAAATGTCATCATTTATGCATGTGTAATAGGTTGTTATGTATGTGTTGCTTCTGATAACACAGTATTATGTCATTATTTTTAATGTATATTGTAATAAATAAAATATTATTCTGGGAATACTACGGTGATAATGCACCACAAGCTATAGTGGAAGTGGATTTGAGGTTGGTGGCAGTGGCATAGCAACAGATTGAAGCGCCAAAGTACAGGGGGTGAATGAAAATATCTAACTATACATAAAGGCCATAATAAGCAGCAGGGTCGACTGATTTCATAACAGCTTCAATCTTTCTTCGAATTCTGCCATACAAACATGGACTGTATGAAAACCAAAACAATTCCTTGCTGATTACATCAGAACAGTGCCCCAGAAATTACCTTTATACATGTCACAAGACCACCCACATGCAGGCTCATCCAGGCTGGATCCAGGCATTTCTGTATCCTTCTAGTTTTCTTGCTTTTCTCACTTGTTTATTTTATATAGGAAAATAATAAAAATACCTTACATTTAGGTATTGAACAGTAGGCAAATAAGCAGAACAGGTTAGTAGAGTAACTGGTGGTCCTGATAAAACAGCATTTTCGGGCCCACCAGTTACTCTTCTAACCTGTTCTGCTTATTTTCCTACTGTTCAATATCTAAGTGTAATGTATTTTTATTCTTTTCCTATATAAAAGATTTTGCACTTTACTAATACTTGCTGGACTCTTTATCTGAAGGAGAACATGAAGATACACGACAGTAAAGATCACCTTTGTGTGAGGGCCAAATTTGGAACCACAGCATACTCTCCATATATAGCTCAAATGTATCACACTATATTATATGTGTATGTTGTTTCTGCTTCCTTGTATATGTTCAAGAACTAAGAAGATATCTTCCTGGAAACATACCTGTCATGCCCCTCTGGCCCTTACCTGCAGTTCCAGTAGTTCCAGGCATCCAGCAAGTCCCTTAAGTAATCCGCGATCGCGGAGTAGGCCGAAGCCGGGGCCTGTAGTACAATCTTCTATCCGCGATCGCGGTAGCGCGGTAGGCCGAAACCAGGGCCTAGAGTTTCTACAAGCCCAGGATGCATCCTCCAGACTTCACCCCAATCAAGAGGAACCTATTTCCAGCTGTAGGAGGGAGGTAAACTCTATTAACTCCAAGCACAGAGATAGAGGGGTATGTGCTAGAAAAGCACACCCCTCTAACATCCAATCAAGTAAGGAGCTTGTCCCACTGAGGGGAGGAGTGGAAACCCACAGCACTATAAAAACCCCTCAAACTGTTTCTTCAATGCTCCAGTGTTCCAGAGCTTTGGTTCCTGTTTGTCCTTGGACTTCAGTCTCCAGTTTCCTCTTTGTTGCTGTGCTACAGTTTATCTATTGGATTTCCCGTTACCTGACCTTTGGCTTGCCTTCTGGATTACCCTGTTTGCCTGAACCCTGACCCCTGTTTTGATTACTACTCTTTGACCGCTGCCTGCCCTGATCTATTGGACTGTTTCCTGACTTCGCTTTTTGGATTATCCTTTTGTGGCACTCTCGTGCTCCTATCCTTACCAGGGTGCTCTGCCTATATATACTTGTGGACCACCTGGTAAGGGTTACCAGCAAGAGATAGCATCCCCTGCTCTATGCTCCTAAAACCTCAATCTTGACAATACACTGGAGCCATTATGGAGCTTGCAGGGATGGTTGATGCTGTTAATACCTTGACACAACAGCTTACCACGCTATCTACTACTTTACAGGCCGTACAAGACAACCAAATGGCCCTACAAACCCAAATGCAGAATTTACAACCCATCCCAGTACCACCACCGGTTTTGCACCAACCAAACCCAGTACCTCAACCAGGACTTGTTCTTGATGGTGCTGCTGCCCCTGAACCACATGTTAAACTACCTGCTTGTTTTACCGGTGACCGCAGTCAGTTCCAATCGTTCATCACTTCCTGCGAATTGTTGTTTGTATTAAAACCAAGAACCTATGCTACAGACTTTGTGAAAGTGCGTACATCTATTTCTCTACTCACAGGAGCACCTATGTCCTGGGCACACCATCTGTTGTATGAAGACAGTCCTGTGCTTAATTCCTGGGAGGCATTTTGTCATGCTATGGGTATACTATACTATGACCCTCATAAGAGATCTACCGCTGAAACTACCATGAGATCTCTCAGGCAAGGTCTTCGCCCTGTTGAAGATTATGTGTCAGACTTTCGGAGGGTTGCGATGGAGACAGAATGGAACGAACCAGCTTTGCGTGACCAATTTCGTTTAGGTCTCTCTGAATCACTCAAGGATGAGTTGGCTCGGACTGGTATTCCTGACTCACTGGATGATCTGTTTCTTCTAGTAACACAAGTTGATCGGAGACTCCGGGAGAGACGGATGGAGCGTACTACCTCAACCAACCTTCCTTTTCGTTCAGTCTCTACACCACACCTTCCTATCCATTACACACCCACGCCTGCTGAGGAACCCATGCAATTGGGGGTAACCCGTGGTCCGCTTACTGAAACAGAGAAGTCCAGAAGAAGAAGGATGAATCTGTGTCTGTATTGCGGTAATTCCGACCATCAATTTCGTCTTTGTCCTCGGTTGGCTGCAAAAAGTAATCCCCATTCGGTACAGTACTCTTTGCTCCTGGGTGGCATGACTTCTCACCTATCTCTTCCTGTCTCTCTACAATGGACACATGACAAGGTACCACAAGATGCCATCATTGATTCCGGTGCCAGTGATTGCTTTATGGATATCAAAACCGCCCAGACATTGGGTATACCCACACGACCAAAGAAACAACCCATTACCATCCTACTTGTCGATGGCAGTGACATCAATTCAGGACCTGTCACCACAGAGACTGTACCCATCACCGTATACATTGGAGAGAAACATAAAGAATCACTTAGTTTTAGTCTGGTGCATTCTCCCTTGTTTCCATTGATTCTGGGACTTCCTTGGCTTAAACGTCACAACCCCATTATTGACTGGTCTACAGGACTAACCACTTTTTCCTCCACCTTTTGCAAAACACAATGTTTTCCACAGACTTTAGCTTCTTTTCTTCACATTCCATCTCCTGAGAACACTGAAATACCAACACAATATTGTGCTTTCAGTAAAGTATTCAGAGAACGAGAGTCAGACACCATTCTACAACCTGGTCATTTTCTTATCAATCATTCCTCTCTAATAAAGACTCTTAAACAACAATGTAAAGATGACTCTTACCTATCCAAATATCCTTTTTTGACCAAGAAAGATGGTCTCCTCTACAAGGATACTCTGATTTTTGTCCCTCCTGCTGTGCGAACCAAAGTATTAGAGACAATACATGATCATCCGCTGGCAGGCCATGGAGGAGTCAAGAAAACCTTAGACCTTGCACATCGTTCATTTTGGTGGCCTAAACAAAGAAAGGACATTGAACAATATATACATTCATGCGACATCTGTGGACGATCAAAAGGGGTTAATACCAGACCTGCTGGCTTACTACAACCTTTACCTGTCCCCACAAATCCCTGGACTGACGTGACTCTTGATTTTATTGTTGAACTCCCACCATCTCAACAACATACTACCATAATGGTAGTCGTGGACCGTCTAACCAAGATGGCTCACTTCATTCCTACAACCAAACTCCCTACCGCAGCCGAAACTGCTGACTTATTTATTGAAGAAATTTTCCGCCTCCATAGCATACCACAATCCATTCTCTCTGACCGAGGAGTACAATTTACCTCACATTTCTGGTCGTGGTTTGGGCATCCAAAAACTCTTATCATCTGCTTACCATCCTCAAACTGATGGCCAAACAGAAAGAACCAACCAAACTCTAGAACAGTATCTTCGTTGCTATGTTACTCACCTACAGGATGACTGGCTTCCCTTACTTCCAACAGCAGAATTTGCTTACAACAACAGCCTACACAGTTCTATAGGTTTGTCACCCTTCAAGGCGAACTATGGTTATCATCCTTCCTCGATTCCTCAACTACCTGCTACAACCACAGTTCCACAAGTCACCGATAGAATCCAACTTCTTAATCAAGGATTCACTCTCCTACAAGAGACTCTAAAGAAAGCCCAACAAGCCTACAAAGAACAAGCAGATCGCAAACGTACATCTCCACCCCAATATAACATTGGAGACAAGGTTTGGCTTTCATCCGCTCATGTTAAAATGTCTTGTCCTACCACAAAATTAGGACCAAAATTTTTAGGTCCTTTCCCCATCACAAAGATTATTAGTCCTGTAGCGGTTACTCTTCAATTGCCTACCACTTGGCGTATCCACCCTACATTCCATGTTTCACTTCTCAAGAAATGGATACCAGATACTTCCCAAAGGAAGACACCTACTCCTCCACTCCCCATAATCGTGGACAACGAAGAAGAATTCCAAGTACAAGAGATCTTGGATTCTCGTATTAGAAGGGGACGACTTGAGTACCTAGTACACTGGGAGGGATATGGTCCTGAAGAGAGATCCTGGGAACCTGCTGCCACCATTCATGCTCCCGCTTGTCTTCGTGCATTTCACCGTACAAATCCTGAACGGCCAGCACCTAGACGCACCCGGAGGTCGCGTATTGGAAGGGGGAACTGTCATGCCCCTCTGGCCCTTACCTGCAGTTCCAGTAGTTCCAGGCATCCAGCAAGTCCCTTAAGTAATCCGCGATCGCGGAGTAGGCCCACGCCGGGGCCTGTAGTACAATCTTCTATCCGCGATCGCGGTAGCGCGGTAGGCCGAAACCAGGGCCTAGAGTTTCTACAAGCCCAGGATGCATCCTCCAGACTTCACCCCAATCAAGAGGAACCTATTTACAGCTGAAGGAGGGAGGTAAACTCTGCCAAATCTCCTATTAACTCCAAGCACAGAGATAGAGGGGTATGTGCTAGAAAAGCACACCCCTCTAACATCCAATCAAGTGATGGGCGCTTATAAACAGAGATAAATATATGTGAAAAAATGCAGCATACACAAGTGTAGTTCCTCCAAAAACAAACACAGCAAACAGTGATACAAAAGTGAAAAAATGTGTTGCGCAAAGAAACTCTACTTATCTGGAGAAAACTGATAATATCTCAGGAAAGTACATATGGAAGAAACAGAGATCGCCTTGAAGAAGCCCTATTTTTTGGTGACGCTGCACGACACTTCAATTCCGGAAGTGTTTTTGTCTCCAACAACGGAGCTTGTTTTCACTTGGCGTCCTTCGTTATCCACTACTGCCGGTTTTGGACTACGTACATACTGGACGGACTGGTGATATTTTCGTTTCTGTTTTTACTCTATATGAGCCTTTTATTCCAGTTTTTTATCCAGAGGAAAATTAAAGATTTATATTGTACCCTAAATTACATCTGATTTCCCAGTATAAATCTACATCTCCTAACTGGGTCTACATCTACCTATTACCAATCACTACACTTGGCTGTGGATGATAGGACTCAAAGTCCTCTAAAGTTTTTCACACTCAGAGCCGGTTTCTAGGCTCTTGAATTTGTGAGTGTATTTTCATTGGGGGACATATCTCCATATTGTATATTACTCCTATATTACTACACATTGTTGTTTTTTTTTTTTTCTCTGTTTCTTCCATATGTACTTTCCTGAGATATTATCAGTTTTCTCCAGATAAGTAGAGTTTCTTTGCGCAACACATTTTTTCACTTTTGTATCCAATCAAGTAAGGAGCTTGTCCCACTGAGGGGAGGAGTGGAAACCCACAGCACTATAAAAACCCCTCAAACTGTTTCTTCATTGCTCCAGTGTTCCAGAGCTTTGGTTCCTGTTTGTCCTTGGACTTCAGTCTCCAGTTTCCCCTTTGTTGCTGTGCTACAGTTTATCTATTGGATTTCCCGTTACCTGACCTTTGGCTTGCCTTCTGGATTACCCTGTTTGCCTGAACCCTGACCCCTGTTTTAATTACTACTCTTTGACCGCTGCCTGCCCTGATCTATTGGACTGTTTCCTGACTTCGCTTTTTGGATTATCCTTTTGTGGCACTCTCGTGCTCCTATCCTTACCAGGGTGCTTTGCCTATATATACTTGTGGACCACCTGGTAAGGGTTACCAGCAAGAGATAGCATCCCCTGCTCTATGCTCCGAAAACCTCAATCTTGACAATACCAAGTTATAAACGCTCTGCGCTTTATTTTGGCACTTAGCGCTCTGCCACCTTTTTTATACTGTGCTAAAAACATTTTAGGACTAGAAAAGTAAATAATATCTGTCCATCACAGCAACATAATTTCAGTTCTGGTAGCAAGCACGCTTTACAGAGAAGGTAGTGCTCGGAGGAAGAAGGTGTAACACTTAGGTCAAATTTAACCCAACATAAACATTTCACGAAGGTGAGATAGGATGGGTAAGTAAGTGGGTTTGTGATATACTCACTCTTGGTTGGTGGAACAGGATGTTTGCAACTGAATACATACAATGGAAATAGTAGTGTTGTTTGACATGCTTGGGAATGCTTTTTGTTTGTCACAATATGAGTTTTGTTTAGAGTTGAAAAGCAACAGAAAAGGCTAGATAACTTATTAAAAATAGGGTGATCCAGTAAGAAAGGGTCAAGAGCCGATTAATGTATAATAATAGCCATAGGCAAATTTGTGTCATATCCTATGCCCCCTGTGGTGATCCATACACAGCTGCACAGACCTCCTTCAATCCCACTGTTAAAGATTGCAGGCACAGTGCTTGCCACCACTAAGATGGCACTCAATACGGAGATCTCAATCCCCATCCGTGATCCTGCCTTCTACATCATAATGGGAGTAACACAACACATCACATCTCCCTGTGGGATGTGCATAGTACTGGTCTCTGTGACGATCCCTGTGACCTCGGGCAACTGGTGCCCTGAAAAATTGAAATCCTTGACTTCTGTATGGTTTGTTCTGTTGCACCTACTTCACTACTCCCTGAAATTACTTTGAATGGTCCCCAATGAGTTTTGACCTCTGACTTGATTACTGGACTATACTTTTTCCGATTCTCCTGGTTCCTATATTGGTCTTATGATCTATCATCTCTTATTCAAGTTATATCTATCGTTAATAAACTTCTATAAATGTTCTTCCCCAAAATACTACCCTCAATGTATTTTAATAAGACCATTGTTCTCAATAACCTCTTCTTAAAACATTAGCATGTTTCTCCTATCCCTCATTGCCCTCTCATTATCGGCACTCTTTCATTCATTCCATTTAATTTACTTTGTTTTCCCTACCCCATGACATACTTTCCCGTGTTCACAATTTGTAGAGACAATTCCTCAAAAACCTTTTGCTCGTCTTACCACATTATCTCTAGTCCATATTAAAAAATAATTCTCTAAACGTCTTCTTCTTTTTTTACATAATATGTATTTTCTTACATAATATGTATTTTTAGATGATTATAATATATAAACATTAAATGTTGTTCCCTTTAGTATATTATATTTATACATCTCAACATAGTTCTATAGTAAAGCAGAAATAAAATCAGCAAGAATGATCTTTTAGCATTTATAATGAAAAAAAAAACACTTGCTCATCCAACAGTTTTATAAATAACAAACAACTGTGCTTAAAAAAAGGCTTCATTTGAAAGGCTTAACTTATTACTAAGTTCATAGTAATAGTTCATAGACTCTGCTGGTCTTCAGAATAGGATTACTTCATAATTACTCTTCAACTAGGTAAAATAAAACAAGAAAGCTCTAATCATGCTTTTAACATACAAGATACACTTTGTAATGGAAATCAATGGTTAGACACACATAGGTTTGTATAATAATAAAGCCATAATATTATTATATGCACACTTATCAACGTATTTAACACTATTATAGCGGCACTCAATGCATTAAAATCAGAGAGCGCTCTGATATTATGTACACTTTGATACGGTAACTGAAAGAGTACTGCACATAATATCAGAGGAACTGTGATATTGAGGCACTTAATGCACAACTATAATTTGTAAATACAATTATCTAGAGGAAGGAAAATTCAGCTCACTGCAGGCAATTTGACAGGAAACATCAAACAGTCGGGTAAGGCCCATCAGCATCTAATTTCATATAATTCAACATATCAAAATACACACTCTACAGAACCCAGAGGTCTCCAGGCTGTGTATAGGTTCAAATTACACCTGCAAGCTAATGGAACTTACATTTCACTGAAATAGCCGCAGTTTGTGCATCCTAGAGATCAAGTCTTTGAATTTCATCTGGGAAAGAAAATCTGGTAGACTGAAAGCTCTCACAAGTGGAGACAATCTTTTTGGTCCATATCTGCATTTTAAAATGTCTGATTTGTGCCCTTTTATTTTTATTAATGAAGCATAAAAATAAGATTACACAAGCAAGAAAGTCTATTTTTATTTAATGCTGACATACAGATGCTTATGGACATGACCCTTTAAAAAAAATCATGGCAACCATAGCAAAAAAAAAAAGAAGCACGAAAATTATATTTATTGCAGGCATTTTTGTCTGATATAAAATCAAAAGCTATATAAAATCAAAATTCATTAATTGGTATTTAAATATATTTTACCCCAAGCACTTTGGAAAAGCTTTGATTATTTATGCCCTGGTGACTCACTATATGTTTTCATAAAAAGTACAAAATTATGTCTGAAACATGCTCTACTAAAATGTGCATTATACATTTCAATTTGATTAGCATATTCTGTGGAGTTGGGGAGGCGCCAAATGCACTTTCTTTTGATCATTTTGATTTGTGCCTGTGTTTTGTGATTATTTCTATCTATTCACATCTGCAGTACATTTGATAAGGTTCAGTCTAACGTGTAGCACACCATGGAAAGCACATCACTCCTTGAGGTTGAAGTAAAACAGCATGGAATACATGTTTGACCAAAAACCGATGTAAGAAAGTGGTGGAAGTTATATTACCGCTTAAAATAAAAATAGACTTTATCCTAAAAGGCTGATTCCAAGCAAACATATGGTTTTCTACTATTCTGTTAATATATACTGTTTGTATCCCTCTCAGTCACACTTTCCAAATTGCTCCTGTTCTCTTGTTAACCCCTTAGTGACAAGACATTTTCACCAAGACTTTTGCTTGGTGACAATGGCTGTTTTGACATTTCTGGGGTGTTTGTGTTTAGCTGCAATTTTCTTCTTTCTCACAAAGAAACCCACACAAATTTGATGTTGTTTTTATTGTCATAAGACGGGCTTTCATTAGATACCATTATGTTCATCATATCTTATAATTTACTACAAAAATTATAGAATATGATGAAAAATGTAAAAAAAACACTTTTTCTAACTTTGACCTAAAATATAATTTACACAAATACAATCATTAAAAAGACCCCATCTAAATAGTTTCTAAATGTTGTCCTGAGTTCAGAAATATGCATGCTGCTCCGTCAATATGGCTCCCACGATCACTCCGTGGGGCGATCGTGGGTGCCCCAGATTGGAAATTTTGGTGCTGGCTATTGCCTTGACATTGAGGCAATAGACCAGCACCATTAAAGTGGTTTTCGCGATCATTGTCGGGATCATGTAAACATAAAGGTTATGTGTCCAGCAAAACACAGGTAGAGCTGGCAATAGTGTTGAATACACATTGTTGTCATAGTTTTAGTTAACTGCATGTTTTCAGTGACTAAAACTAAACAATAACTAAATAAAAACTAAAATAGGACTAATAATATGACTAAAATCCATTTGCAATTTCTGGTTCTGGTTACCAAGGATTGCTGCACAATAAAATTTAGAGAAAAGACCAATAGTCCAAAAGATCCCAAGCAAACAGTGGGATCACTAAGGGGGCATATAAGGGAACTCTATGTAACATTAATGGCAGGGATAGGCCAAGTGCTCGTACAAGGATGCCAGTGGCCGTGACAAGGTTTGTGAAGGTCCATAGAACATCATTGAAATATCCACAATGAGCAATGTTGGTGCCTTTTCCTGATTAAGTGTATATCGCCTATGCAATATCATCATTATGGCATGTGGACCATGAAGAGGTGCACCGTGACCCTTGTTCCCAGCAATTGGTTAATAATTAAATATTGTGGCTTTTAATGATACACTCCAAAAGCATTGCATCCATTTAAACTCGTGTGAGATAAATAAATGATTCTCAAATATTATTTGCATTAATTACACTCTATTTCTAAACCTCCAGCATATTCATATGATTTGTGTGCCCCTGTTCCAGCTCTGGTGGGGCGTTATCAATCAATATCTGACCAGTTGGACATCAATGACTTCAAGGAATAATGGTCCCAATACTCTAGTCTATATCATATTGTGGTACTTTCATACACTGTCAATTGTAGTTTTAAAAGAGGGGCACATTTTCAGTACTGATGAGGGAAGAATGATGAGTAGAAACTTTTTAAACTTATTATTTATGAATATAAACTTTATAAACTTATTATAAACTTTATTTCCCCTCCAAGCACCCAAACACACTCTCACACACTACGCCATTCCTTTTATTAAATCTGTGTCATAAAGGAAACACCACACTGTGGGGTAGCACTATAATCAAGGGTCAATAAAACGTCAAAATGCTGGAATAATGGGCTGGACTATAACAAACAATGGACCATGTGATCACATGCCTAGGGCACATAGCCAAGACCGGATGAAAGATGCAACTAACAATTTGTTCCAATTAGAGGAAAATGGAGTCGAATCTGAGGAGAGATAATATTCCATTGCTTTATCGGCAGTTACTTTTTCATGAAGCTTTTATATTTTTGTAATTTTTTTAGAGGAATGTGGGGCCACTATTAAAGGGTCTGCCACCACTGCCTTAAAAAGGCAATTGTAACAGGTGTGAAGACTATTTTTGGTGCTCACTTTATTGGAAATTAGCTTCAACAGCGAACAACTACTTCAACGCATTACAAAGGTTATCCTGTGGGTATTATTAGATTTTCTATTTTGAGCTTCCTCAAAACATTATAGGAACAATCACAAAGTGATAGACATTACACCTATATTGGTAACATAGTAACTATGTTACATATATATTGGAATCATTATCAACAGACATTATAAAACGACATTATAAACAGACAGCCCAATTTAATTATCTGTTTAAACATGCAGTATATTACGAATTTGTCCTGAAATGGGGGATTAGCAAGTAGAATACTTAACTATTGGGGTACTAGATTTTGGATAAATGAATTAGGAGCCTACTCCAATGAAAAAAATACTGCTGGCTTAAACAGAGAATGCAATTGGTATGTCCGTTTATAATGTTGTTTTATAGTGTCTGTTTAAAAACATCCCAATATATATGTAATGGTTATCACTTTTGTAATATTGATATAACATGCATAATGTTTTAATTATTATTGATTTGTATATGAATGTATATATTTACCTTAATAGTTTTATTGTGTAATATATTGTATTGATTAAAGGTAATTAACCCATGGTCATCATGGGATCAGTATGGGCATGTAAATTTTAGCCTACTATGTTCACATTTGTATACTCACCCTAAAAAAGGAACACTTGGTGCCGAAACTGGCCGGTGTATATTTATGCAAGTAATAAATTCACCATGTGTTTTTCAACCGGACAAATATCATCTTTGTTTCTTTATTGCGTGAGACTGCTATCTGTGGAGTAAGAATCGAGCCGAACAAAACAAGGTATATTTACATCATAATTTCAATTGTACTCCTCTACGTTCATCACACTCACACTGTAGTGTATTAGTCATCTAAAGATAGTGCTGCACTATTTTTCATGTGGCAGCAGGATTTTTTATTAGATTAGATGGATTGATTTTTATTTTAGGATGGTTGCTTTACCTTGTGGTCGAGGACTCAAGGCCATCAAGGATCTTTGCTGGGTATTCTTATCAGATTTTTTTCCACTTGTCACTATTTTTTTTTTTACAGGTTTTGTCTTATTTTTTAATCATACCCCTCGTCAGTGCAAGGTAGATTGTAGTGTATTGAATAATATTTAATAACATTTATTTATGGGGCCATGTGAGCTTGAGCAGCCAGTAGTCCCGTTGGAGCCATTGTATTTACTGATGGGGCTCTCAATTACCCCAAGGGTGCAATATTTTAACCACCCATGGGGGGTTAATTTTTTTAATTTCGGAAGGACGTTGGCTTTTTCTGCAATAGCCAAAATCCTTCCGAAATGAACCAGATAATGGAGGCTATTACTTCTGTCAGCCAAACTCCGACAGTGACCCGAATTGGGTCAGATTTCACATTACATGTTCACCGGCCCACTTAGACGGCTCTGATATTTACTGGGAAAGGAAAATTGACCTACCTGAGTAGACCGATATGTGTCTAATTTTTTCTTACAGCAATATTCACCCAGAAGGTACTGCAGGTGATCAAGCTTTGGCACAATGACAAGCAGCTGCTAACACTGATTGTTGTGCTAAAGCCCCCCACTTCTCATCTTCTGTCTGAATGTTTTGGCAGTGTAGAAGTGTATTTGAGCAATGCTACATATGAGAGAGCTGAATTAGAAAAAAATACTAGACTGAAGCATGTGATTACATTTACTATCCAAATCTTTATACATAAATAAATCAGCATTATATTTTTTTCAAATACAGTAATTTTTAAATTGCAAAATAAGGATAAAATCAGTATAAGGGAAAACATGTTTATTTGAAGGTTTACATCCTATATTTATAGGGATATGTGTCTTTTAATGGAACAATTCTCACTAGACTCCCATTGCAGAATTTCAAAAAGATGATGCCTTATACATTACTCTCCCAGTTAAATATTACATGATAAATTGATTTCCACATTATCTACAACTTTTCCAATAAAATACATTTTTACACTTATTGTCTTTTCTTATAACTGCATTTCATAACATTATTTCCTTAAAACACTACACCAGGAAATGTCATATGGGAAATTGTTATTTCCTTATATTTTCTAATGATCCTTTGCACATAATTATGTTGGCCCGGGGAAGCAGGCTACCTGGCCATTTTTGAATGTTCAGTGGCACAATCTTCTACTGATAAGAGATTATAACAAAGTTAATCTAGAGAGCGACTTCTACAGAAACAAACTTGTATTTCCCAAAATATAAGATAGCAACAGTAGATCCTAAGGACTCTAAAAAAAGGCTTACTGCTCTCAACCAACATTGAAGTACATTAAAGTTTATATCAGAAGACCCAAGGAGATGCCGTGTTTATTCTAGGACACCAATCACCATGGTAAGGTCAGTTAAGGACCATAATACAACATGGTAAGGTTGATGAAGGAGGACAAAACATCACACTTTGTGTGTGTGTGTCAGAAAGTCCAGTATATGTCCATTATGAACTATGTTTATGCCTTCTTATGAGCACATATAGAATACTAAAATAAAAAAAATTGAAAAATATTAAAAAATACAACAAATTAATGGCGTGTCAATTGCCCTTTATCCACCCAGAAATAAACGCACACAGCCACAGATACAAAAAGTGAAAGGAACATACCCAGATATAGCAATATGTTGTCATGCCAATATTTACTATTGGAAGAAACTAATGTAAAAAAGCTAACCATGACTCTTTGCTGGCTTACATACAACTGCTATACCTTGGCCTTGATAACGATAGACAGGAAATATTTTAGTTTAGAATATATCGCATGGTAAGGAGTTTCTTGGCCCTTTAATTAGAGGAAACATTATCTAAAGTGGCTTAAGTATAAGTCTGTTGCTGTCTGATAGTAGCCAAACAAACTACAAGAAGCATATATCCCCAGGCAATCCCGTAATTGTCACTATACATAAATTAAAATGAACAAAAAAGTCCTTGTTGTATACAAATAAATAATTCAAATCCAATTAACTCAGCAGTTTAGGACAACTCCAAAGGAAAGAACATGTTGAAATGTTTGTCTTATTGGGAATTAACTATGTACACACAATTCAACAATTTTACTTGGGAGAAAAAGGTAAAATGATATGTGACCATATGCAATACTGCTAATGAAGTGTTTACAGAGACAGTTTAGTTCCCAAACTCACTTTGGTGCAAGTCGAAGACTACTGCCTGAAAAGTGCACAGGTTTTTTTCTTCCAGTGTGATTTGATTCAGGCATTTTGCATAAATAACATTTGTTATAGTCTACTCAAGCCCTCATTTTGCATCCTGTCCTTCAGGTACTGACGCATTGATTTTGTGTAGAAACTGAGCATGTATCATTTTTGTTCCTTTAGTCATTTCCTCTGCTGCTATGCTGGTTGAATAGAATACATTGGGTGTAATCTAAGTAAGATAACCTTTCTCTTGTACACATTAGATCTCTTAAATGTGCAATACATTGTCTGATGACATCACTAGAGAAACAGGATATTCCATTCATTTAAATTACATTATTCTCATTGGTTCCTGCAGCAAAAGAAAAAGAAAAGGAAATTGACTTTTGCTCAGCTATTGTGGGCATTCCTGGTTTTTCATATTTTAAGCAATGCAAAATGTAAATTATGCATTGTAAAGTACTTTTAAAGTACTTGAATATGCATTACCATTTAGAAGATGAATTTTGAGATCCAGACAGTCTCTTTAAGTGTTTAAAAAAAAAAAGTGCCGCCAGCCACTGCCAAAACACTGACACCGGATATGACGTTACATCATACCCCGTGGATGTGTTTCCCTCCTCAGGAGGTGCAGGAGGGAACACTGCACAGAGGAGACAACCGAGGACACGGATCAGCTAGGAGGTAAGTACTGGGGAAGAGGGGAGGAGGGGGAATATAACAAGCAAAATACTGGCACATTGAATGACAAAATAAAACTGGCATATTGAGTGACAAAATCATACTGGCATACTGAATGTCCAAATACTGGCATATTGAATGGCTAAATCATACTGCATATTAATTGGCTAAATCATACTGGCATATTAATTGGCTACATCATACTAGTATATTAATTGGCTAAATAATACTGCCATATTAATTGGCTACATCATACTGGCATACTAAATGGCTAAATAATACTGGCATATTAATTTGCTACATCATACTGGCATATTAATTGGCTTCATAATACTGGCATATTGATTGGCTACATCATACTGGCATATTAATTGGCTACTTCATACTGGCATATTAATTGGCAACATCATACTGGAATATTTATTGGCTACATAATACTGGGATATTAATTGGCTAAATAATACTGGCATATCAATTGGCTATATCATACTGGCATATTGATTGGCTAAATAATACTGGCATATTAATTGGCTACATCATACTGGCATATTAAATCTCTACATAATACTGGCATATTAAATCTCTACATAATACTGGCATATTTATTGGCTAAATAACACTGGCATATTAATTGGCAAAATCATACTGGCTAGAGTTGAGGTTCGGGTTCGAGAGGTTCGACCGAACTTCGGAAAAAAGTCAGTGTTCGGGGTCGAACTTGACCCCTAACCCGAACCCCATTGAAGTCAATGGGGACCCGACGCTCGGCTTATGGAATACATGTACTATTGGCTTTCTATAAACCGAAATAGAGTCCCCATTCATAATGAATGGGGATTCTATTTCGGTTTATAGAAAGCCAATAGAATTACATGTATTCCATAAGCCGAAGGTCTATAAACAGAAAGACATTCGGTTTATACACTTTCGGCTTATGGAATACATGTAATACTATTGGCTTTCTATAAACGGAACTACAGTCCCCATTCAAAATTATGAATTATAAGTACATGTATTTCATAATAGATGGCAGTGTCAGGCAGCATGGAGGATGTCTATAGGAGAATCGGGCAGCCGGGGGATGTCTGCACGATAGTTCGATAGGTCGTTCGGTTTATAGAAAGTCAATAGTATTACATGTATTCTATTAACCGAAAGTCTATAAACCGAACGACCTTCGGTTTATAGACTTTCGGCTTATAGAATACGTGTAATACTATTGGCTTTCTATAAACCGAACTAGAGCCCCATTCATAAGAAATTCTCTATTTCGGTTTATAGAAAGCCAATAGTACATGTATTCCATAAGCCAAGCGTCGGGTCCCCATTGACTTCAATGCGGTTCGGGGTCAAGTTCGTAGATCATATATAAAACAAATGAGCATACATTCATATATAAGTGCAAAAAGTTATAAATAAAACTAAAAATGAGGTAGATATATAAATGATATATCTTGGTGTTTATGTGCAAAATATACATGATACAATAAGAATACAAAAACAGAAAAAACTTATATACTTATTAAATACAGATTTTCAAAATGAGTATCTTGATTGAGGATCTCAGATTCACTTTGCAGATGTCCCAAAAATATATAAAGGAACAAACAATAGTGCTCTCTGTTGTATACACTTTTAGACAACATAGATTGTGTACATTTCTGACTCACAAAGATGGAGCAGTACACTGCTCTTTTAAAGTGTGTTGGTATAATATGTCACTTGTCTTCAATCGTTCTTATGGTACTGTGCAGCTAGAAATCACCCAAGATTGATTTAGGGGAAATCAAAGAGAAGGCACATATGCCACAATAGTGTAGTTATGTGTAAAACGATTTAATATTAAAAAATATTTAAAAACCTTACATAGAAAAGAGTGAGTACATTTCTGTAGCTCACAAACACAAAAAAATCGGCAAACCGGCCGACCATGGTAACACTTGTTAGTCCAGCTCACCACCAGCAGGGACTCAGGTTTGTAGCGTGGTCCTTTGGTCAGCTGGAGCAGGTGGAACACAGGTTTTAGCCGATGAAATTCGATAGCAACAAGTAAGAAGTTCATAAGAGCGGAGGGGGCGTGTCAGACACGTTTCACCTCATGTGGCTTCTTCTAGTGCACTCCCCCTCTATGACAAGTCTCAATATTTATTAGTTGAATCACTCCTCCTCTCCACATAATTGAAACAGATCTATTTACTTGCAATCACAAAACACCAAGTGCTGTGGTAGTTTTACCAAGTGCCTACTCAAAGATGAATCTTCTTACACTTATCTTTTAATAGCATATGTATGATCTAATTATATCAAAAAAAGGATATACAGTTTACTATGTACTTCTTCATAGATATTGTCATCTCTCTACTCGAAAGACTATATCAATGTATACATCATGTCTCACATGTACATACACAAATACAATTAGATGGAATCCGAGCTAAAATACAATTACCTATTATTCTATGATACATACGTAATAAACGCGTCTTTTCAAAAACACATTCTACAGTGATTACAGGACATGGTTAAAACAAAATATCGAAATTGCTTCAAATACATCTAAACATCCGGTTAACTGGTAACTTATATTTAACTGGGAACAATATTGCATTTTTGATTTCAGTTTTAGATATGTGGATATGTAATTGCTCTCTTTGTACTGATGAAATTTCATGGGATATCTGTTTTGGCAAGATAATGGTCTATCTTCTCACTTGAGGCCTCTGCCTGAATATTGTATAGTTTCTCGAAATAATCGTTAAAACATTTCCAGATTTTTTTCCAGGGTCCTATAGATATTTCTTTGATCAATCGGTTTCAAAATTCTGTTGGCTGTGCTAGTCTTCCTTAGTTTATGCATTAGCAATTTGTCCATTTTGATTCCTCTAAAGTAAAACTTAAGTTTTTGGACTAGATTTTTCCGTCAGCTTTTGGTTATTTTTATTTTTTTATTATTATTACTTTTAATTGGTTGGCCTTAGTCGGTGTAGGATCTTTTTTATTTTCGGTAGAAATCTTAAAGGGGCAGTCTAGTGCCCAAACTCACTTTGGTGCAAGTTGAAGATTACTGCTTGTATAATGCACAGGCTTTTTGTCCAGGGTGATTTGATGCAGGCATTTAATATTTTACTTAATATATTATATAGACATTGAGGACATAAAGTTATTTTTCTTTTAGTCACTTCCTGTGCTTCTGAAATTGAATACATTGTGTGGACTCTAAGTGACCTTGCTCTTGTACACAGAAGGATCTCTTAACAGTGCAACACATTGTCTGATGACATCACTAGAGAGACCGAAAATGCCATTCATTTGAATAATATTATTCTCATTGGTTCCTGTAACAACAACAAAAAATAAATTATGTTTACTAGTGGGGGCAGTCCTGGTTTCTTGCAAAATGCTTTAAGTTCACAATTTTATCCATCAGTAAGTATTATAAGTAATATTTTTAAGCAATGTAAAAAGTAAAACATGCATTTTAAAGCACATTAACATTAATATTCAGAAGATATATTTTGGGCACTAGACTTTAAAAAGGATACAGAGCAGGGCCGTCTTTAACGCGGGGCAAAAGGGGCAGCTGCCCTGGGCCCAGTTATTCCTGGGGGGCCCAAAGCAGCTTCCTCTTGAGCCCGCAACAAACTCTGAGCACTCACATGACTGCGGGCTGCAGCACTTCCCATGCGATCGGCATAGTATTCTTCATCTGCCCTGCATTTCCTCCTCTCCGGTTCATTAGTCAGGACCTGTGCGGTGAGAGGTCTTCACACAAGGTCACGCTAGGGTTATAAGGAGGGAAGACCACGCTGACTCTGACAGGCTATTGATTGAAGAACCGGAGGAGAGGAAATCCGAAATGTTATCTACTCTGCTCGCTGGGATCCTGACACAGCCAGACCCATTTCCCTCTGTGGTGCACATGACAGTTTTTCAGGATAATGAATGTATAATTTTGTTGGGTGGAGGAGATACTTTCAGCCATTTTTGTAGAGTAAAAGTTTTGATGATCACAGAAAAATAGAATGCATTAATTCACTTTAAAACACATTTAAAACTTAACTTTTATTAGTATCTCGATAAAAGGATCAGTATACACATTGATACAAAGCAAGTGTGAAAAAAAAAAAACAACGTGATAAATGCAGTGATTTTTTTTTTTTAAAACTAGCATTTAATATTTGTTATGGTAGAAAAAATAACCATCCAATGGTGTACAAGATGTTTCCAAAAAAATAAATAAATGGGGTAGATTACAGATGTCCAATAAGGATTTTTTATGTACTACTCCAAAGACTTTAAAGACCTTATCTTGGAAGTTATGTTTCAGAGTTACCCCTTAGATAAGGTCTTTAAAGTCTTAAATCCAAAAATACCTTTGGATGTTATTATTTTTCTAGCATAATATATTTGAAACGCTAGTTTCTTATAAAATCACTGCAATTATCACATTGTTTTCCTCATGATTGTTTTGTATACAACTGAAGTGTTTCCTCCATGTATTTAAGTTCAACACTCTATTTAACATTTTATCTATTACTTAGTTAATAGACTGAAAACTGGCACATGATGGGAGTAGAAGTTTAAAATACATACCCATAATGCTCAACCAGCTTATTTTGGTACGTAGTTCACTGTTGCAAGGGTGCTTGCAATTAGCAATAACTACTTTTGGTCATCAAGCAACATCTGTGTATATAACTTAACAGATATCATTTAATAAAGGTGACATATAGGATTAGAGCTGTACAGATTTTACTGACGAAGAAGTAATCTGTATTGCTCATTATAAATTGAATCTGATAAAAAAAAAAAAAAGATTCCCCAAGTTAAGGTAAAAGGACATTAAAATAACTGTTTGAAAATGAATCCCCCTGTATTACTTCCGTATGACTTTATTGAGATGGTAGTGGATGCAAGGAATTGCCTTCCAGCAGAAGTGGTAGAGGTTAATGATTGGATAGACATGAATCTATCCTAGATAAAAGATTGGGCCAGGGACTAATGGTTCTTATCTGCCGACACATTCTATCCCATATGCTAGGCTAGAACGAAGATTTATACATTGCATAATTTTTGGGGAAATAGTATTAACTCTCTGATTGCCAGATGTTTACCTTGCAAATAAAGGATTATTCTATAGGCTGTATGATTGGATACACTGGGGATAATTTATATAGAGAAATTATATGCTAGAGTCCTCGAAGTGAGGCAATCCACAGGTACATCCCATTGCTTTCCATGGTGATTGCTGCACTTTGAGACTCTTGCACCAGAATGGCTCTTAATAAATCCCAGTTTTTCAGGTATAGCAGATTGAAAAGATGACAGCTGCTAGACAGGCCGGAATTGGTGGTTGCCAATGACTGACACTCTCTTCAGAAATACCTGCTTTAAGTGGGCAACATTTTTCATTCATTAAAAATGGAAATTATTACGTGTGTAATTTTGTTTATATCATGCACATGCCAATAAAAGCATAATTAAAAAACAATCATGGAATCATGGAAATTAGGCATGCCTGCTTATTTTATGACGATCTGAGTTCTTAAAATAAATCTACTCCATTCATTAGAGCTTGCAGGCCCACCCAACTATATATATATATATATATATATATATATATATATATATATATATATACAAAGTCCAAATATAAAAATAGAGGATGCACTCACAGGTCTTTAGATATCACCGTTTAATATCGAAGATGTTGAAAAACGACGTTTCAGGCTCACAAGCCTTTTGTCAAGTGTCACACTTGACAAAAGGCTTGTGAGCCTGAAACGTCGTTTTTCAACATCTTCGATATTAAACGGTGATATCTAAAGACCTGTGAGTGCATCCTCTATTTTTATATTTGGACTTTGTATATTTTTGATGTGAGCTGCACCCAGGCACTTGCTAATGAATGACGATTGCTGCGCAGAGTGCTAGTACTTTGGATTGTATATATATATATATATATATATATATATTTATATATCAACTGATATGATACTATTATATAGCATATTATGTATCACTGTAAGTTGTATTGCTGTCGAGCTCTGTGATCCACTCACACACTGCACATTCCTGTTCCTGTGTTGTATAGCTGTGGAGTTCTGGATACACTCCCACACCACACACTGTAATTTGTATTGTATTTGGATTTGCTGTGGAATCAGTGATACACTGATATGCTCCAGATTGCAGTGAGTTGTATTGCTGTGGAGCTCTGTAATACACTCCCACATCACAGATTACTATGTGCAATTGTATTGCTGTAGATCTCTGATACCCGGATTTCACATTATTAAATGTTTCTAAGACATGTGCATGATATGTGTGTTAATTTAGGTGCTGGGATGATGGGCGTGATTGGATGATAGGGAGCACAGAGGGGCCCAATCAAATGCTTGCCCAGGGTCAAATCAATATTAAAGACGGCCCTGATACAGAGTGATGGTAGGTCCCCATCTATGTTTATTTTAGATTTAGAATCTTATAACCCCTAAAGACAGATAGTGTAATGTATATTTATTATTATTATTATGCATTTGATATTTTTGGAGAGACTAGAGTGTTCCTTAACAACACCACATACATTAACATTTGAGCAATAGTAATGGGTATAGACTAGCCACTGAGTACTTAAGTAAATCAGTATCTATCTAGTAAGCCTTATAATAATATAAAAAACAACTTCCTACTTTTCTTTCATGTTTAATGTGTAAAGTTTTTTTCTGGCTCTTTTTTCTGTACTCCTTAGGTGATTATTATTCATAGATGCTTTTGCTGCAGATGGGAGGGCACTTGAAAAAAGTGTTACACGGCAATCATGCAATTAATGAAAAGCAGGTTTGGGCCTGGTGGGCATATTAGATGTCTATTTCATGGGCTCTGAGTAAAATGCCATGCTTTCATTTTGGCCAAGTGTTAGAAAAGAGGTAAAGAAAACCAGCAGTAAAATCTCAATTTGGTGTTTGGGACTCACAATGCAGTCTATAAGTTGACATTCTGATCCCAGACTTACATTGAGTGGGATGGTGCTGACATCATCAGGGGGCAGATCAGAGCTCCAACTTCAAATCAGTTAGGAGCCATGTTTGTGATGGAACAGGGCAGAGGAGAGTGCTGCCAGGTTTGTATTCCCCAAGCTGCTCCCCTCTCCTCTGCCCTGCCTTGACCCTGCATCTGCCCCCCTCCTAGTCATTAGTTAATGTGACTGCCTGCAAGACCAAAATCCTCTCTGCCCCTCTCAGTGTCAGTGCGATCAGTCACTGTTTATATGACTGAAGCACAACCCTTACTTGTATAAAACTGGCCCTCCCCCTGTGCCCTCTTCCATGTGCCTGGTGTTCTGATCTGACGAACATGTTGTCAGAACACAGGCACTTAAAGAGGTGTGCATGTCAGTGAGTGAGTGTTCGCTAAGTGTGTCGGCCAGTGAGTGAGTGTATCTGTGAGTGTGTTCAGATTGTGTGTGAGTGATCCAGTGCAGCATCTCTTCCTCCCTGAGAAGCCCCGCTGCAGCACGAGTCCCCTCTCCCTCTCCTACATGCCCCTATCCCCTGGCAGCATCAAACCCCCCTCACTCCTTCCCTGACATACCTCCCTGCAGCATGAGTTCTCCCTCCCTTCCCCCACCATCAATCCTCTTTTCTCTCCTTTCCTAACATGCCCCCTCAGCATCGGTACCCCCAACCTCCCTCCACAGCAATAAATGTAATGTGCAGTGTGTCACAGACTCCACAGCAAGAAAACTCATAGTAATATGCAGTGTGTAAGTGTATCACAGAGCTCCACTGCAATAAAAGACACAATGTACTTATAAACTGGGTAATAGCTCTGTGAGTCCTGGTCACTTAAGAGTCCACACAATCAGAAAAGATACTGTATAGACACACCTAGTCCTACCCCATTGATAAGCAGGAGCAAATAGGACTACAGGGGGTGTATTTTATGACATCATGTGTAGGATTTTCCACCAGCTGTTAAGTGAGTGCTGATTTAAAATTTTTGAGGTTGTTGCATCATGGGAACATTTCACAAAATGGCTCCAGGCAATAAACGCACACATTTATTTTTCCGTTTTACTAAAATATATTTAAACAAACACACACAAAAACATCTTGGCATCTATTCTACACATATGTTTACTTTAAATGCACTGATAATCTAGTTATAACTTATGTAAGTGGTAGTGTCCCTTTAAATTCTAGATTTTATATGCTATATATTGTACTATAAAGAAATAAACAAAAACTGATGCTATAAAGGAATATTTTACTGAACAGCAGATGTATAGTTTTACAAGTGAAAATAAGCCCCTTTTTAATTATTAACATAAGTATTTATCTCACCCTACTTGGATCTAAGCTATAACTTCCAGAGAATGTTTCCTGCCCACATGTGCAAGATGTTTTCCTTCCAGAGTAGTGTTTCTGACACGTTTCTGTATAGCCACTAAATATCTGGGACTGCCAGTGATTTCTAGTGTCAGCTTTATGTGTTGTATCCGGTGGGCCATCTAAAGTGCAATGGCACCTGCATGGTGATCATGTCAGAATAACTTCTGTATTTTTGTTCTGCTGGGCTAAACTATTGCCTTAATAAGGAAGTGGAGGGGGGTTGTCTGAATAGGTAGGATGGATTTATTGAAGAGTCTCAAACATTTAAACAAAATCTCTAAAGCAATATGTCAGAGGTAGTGGGGCCCAAAGTATAAAATGCCTGAATCCAGGAGCAAGTAGATGCATACAGTTATGAAGACTGTGAAGGTTGTTAGAAAAAACAGAGCTCATGGCAAGTAGCATAGTGTCTACATAAAAGAACTTGCAAAATCAAGGTCAAAAGAAAATTCAAGGGGCAGTACAGGCTACAAAGGGTCAGCAAATGAAGAAAGGAGGCAAGGTCAGGTTACCAGGAGGTCGGGCTAGGGTGCAGACATTGAAGTATAAGGAACTAGACATGTGCATTCGTTTTCGGACGAATGCATTTTCGGACGAAAATAGCATTTTCGTCCATTCGTCCGAAAAACGAATAACGAAAATTTTAACTAACAAAATCCGAATGAACGAATGGTTAATAAACGAAAATCATTCGTTCATTCGTCCATTCGTCCATTCGTGCTATTGGCATTCTAAACCGAAATAGAGTCGGTTTACAATACCAATAGCATTGTACTACATTCCATAAACCGACATGAATGACTTTCGGTTTATGGAATGCATGTAATGCTATTAGCTTCCTATAAACCGAAATTGAGTTCCCATTCATACGAATAGGTCAATTGACCTATTCGTATGAATGGGGACTCTTTCGGTTTATAGAAAGCCAATAGCAGCATGTATTCTATAAGCCGAAAGTCTTTAAAACAAACGACGTTCGGTTTATAGAATACATGTAATGCTATTGCTGTTCTATAAGCCGAAAGACATTCGGCTTATAGAACAGCAATAGCATTACATGCATTCTATAAACCGAACGTCGTTCGTTTTAAAGACTTTCGGCTTATAGAATACTATTGGCATTCTATAAACCTAACTAGAGTCCCTCCTCATTCATAAGAATTTCTTATGAATGGGGACTCGACTCTAGTTCGGTTTATAGAAAGCCAATAGTATTCTATAAGCCGAAAGTCTTTAAAACGAACGACGTTCGGTTTATAGAATACATGTAATGCTATTGCTAAACTATAAACCGAACGACTTTCGGTTTATAGAATAGCCATAGGATTACATGTAGTACATAAGCCGAAAGTCTATAAACCGAAAGTCGTTCGGTTTATAGGCTGTCGGCATTTAACTATACAGAGACAGAGTCTCCATTCATAAAATTATGAATGGAGACTTTGTCTCCGTGTAGTAAAATGCCGAAAGTCTATAAACCGAACGATCGGTTTATAGACTTTCGGCTTATGTAATACATGTAATCCTATGGCTATTCTATAAACCGAAAGTTCGGTTTATAGAATAGCAATAGGAATACATGTATTCCATAAGCCGACAGCCTATAAACCGAACGTTCGGTTTATAGGCTGTGGGCATTTTACTACACGGAGACAAAGTCTCCATTCATAATTTTATGAATGGAGACTCTGTCTCTGTATAGTTAAATGCCGGCTTTTAACTATACGGAGACAAAGTCTCCATTTATAATTTTATGAATGGAGACTCTGTCTCCGTATAGTTAAATGCCCACAGCCTATAAACCGAACGTTCGGTTTATAGGCTGTGGGCATTTAACTATACGGAGACAAAGTCTCCATTCATAATTTTATGAATGGAGACTCTGTCTCTGTATAGTTAAATGCCGGCTTTTAACTATACGGAGACAAAGTCTCCATTTATAATTTTATGAATGGAGACTCTGTCTCCGTATAGTTAAATGCCCACAGCCAATAAACCGAACGTTCGGTTTATAGGCTGTGGGCATTTAACTATACGGAGACAAAGTCTCCATTCATAATTTTATGAATGGAGACTCTGTCTCCGTATAGTTAAATGCTATTGTATTCTATAAACCGACTCTATTTCGGCTTATAGAATGCAATAGTACTACGAATGGACGAATGAACGAATGATTTTCCTTTATTAACCATTCGTTCATCCGGCTTTAGTTAGCTTAGCATTTTCGTTCTTCGTTTTTCGGGCGAATGGGCGAAAATGCAATTTTCGGACGAAAATGCATTCGTCCGAAAACGAATGCACATGTCTAGTATATATTCACATGTAAATTGCTTTTTAAATAAAAAATTATGATATAAAAAAATCTTGTTTTTATTTCCTTTTATGTGACAATGCTGCCTCTCTCTTTCCCTTGCCCCCAGATTTGTCGCTCTCCCCCCCTTAGTGTTGTCTCTCTCTCACCCTCCCTTTGGCTCCCCCCTCGCTCCCCTTGTGTCTGTCTCTTCCCCCCTTCCCTCCCCTTGTTTCTCTCTGCCCCCCCCCTTGTTATTCTGTCCCCCCCTCACCTGTTTCTTGCTCCCTGGTGGCTAGTGGGGGCAGCCGGGGGATGTATGCACTATACATAATAGACGGAAGTGTCGGGCAGCATGGAGGTTGTCTGCACGATTCGTGCAGACATCCCCCAGCTGCCCGATTCTCCCTGGTGGCTAGCGAGGGAGCGGAGGATGTCTGCGCGATGAGCGAGACCTCTCCTGCTGCCGCCCGGCATGACCGCCGGGACTTCTATGATGAAGCTGGGTACTTCCGGCTTCCTCATAAAAGTCCTGGCTGTCGTTCCGGGCGGCAGCAGGGGAGGTCTCGCTCATCGCGCAGACATCCACCGCTGCCTCGCTAGCCACCAGGGAGAATCGGGCAGCTGGGGGATGTCTGCACGAATCGTGCAGACAACCTCCATGCTGCCCGACACTTCCGTCTATTATGTATAGTGCATACATCCCCCGGCTGCCCCCACTAGCCACCAGGGAGCAAGAAACAGGTGAGGGGGGGACAGAATAACAAGGGGGGGGGCAGAGAGAAACAAGGGGAGGGAAGGGGGGAAGAGACAGACACAAGGGGAGCGAGGGGGGAGCCAAAGGGAGGGTGAGAGAGAGACAACACTAAGGGGGGGAGAGCGACAAATCTGGGGGCAAGGGAAAGAGAGAGGCAGCTTTGTCACATAAAAGGAAATAAAAACAAGATTTTATTTATATCATAATTTTTTATTAAAAAAGCAATTTACATGTGAATATATACTAGACATGTGCATTCGTTTTCGGACGAATGCATTTTCGTCCGAAAATTGCATTTTCGTCCATTCGCCCGAAAAACGAAGAACGAAAATGCTAAGCTAACTAAATCGAATGAACGAATAGTTAATAAAGGAAAATCATTCGTTCATTCGTCCATTCGTAGTACTATTGCATTCTATAAGCCGAAATAGAGTCGGTTTATAGAATACAATAGCATTTAACTATACGGAGACAGAGTCTCCATTCATAAATTTATGAATGGAGACAAACGTATAGTTAAAAGCCGACAGCCTATAAACCGAACGTTCGGTTTATAGGCTGTGGGCATTTAACTATACGGAGACAGAGTCTCCATTCATAAAATTATAAATGGAGACTTTGTCTCCGTATAGTTAAAAGCCGGTGTTCTGACAAATTTCTGGAGCAAATTCTCCTGCGCAATCGCAGGAGAATTTGCTCACTGCGCATGCGCATAAAGTTACAGCTGATAACTCAGCTGTAACTTTGTGACCACCGTGCATGAGACAGCTGCGCAACCCACCTCCCGCCCCCTCACACCCGCCGCACACCCCTTCTTACCAGATCATCGACCACAGCGATACACAGCGCATGCGCACGCCTATCCAGCCGTTTGGGAATGCGCGCGTCCGTTGTTGTGTTCTTAAGGTGGTAAGTAACACGGGGCGTCGGGACATAAGGGGGCAAGCATCCTGGTGAGGGCTGCCTCATCTTGATGGGATTTGTGATCCTCCTGCTGTATTATTGATGCAGCAGGAGGATCACAAATCCCATCAAGATGAGGCAGCCCTCACCAGGATGCTTGCCCCCTTATGTCCCGACGCCCCATGTTACTTACCACCTTAAGAACACAACAACGGACGCGCACATTCCCAAACGGCTGGATAGGCGTGCGCATGCGCTGTGTATCGCTGTGGTCGATGATCTGGTAAGAAGGGGTGTGCAGGGGGTGTGAGGGGGCGGGAGGTGGGTTGCGCAGCTGGCGCATGCGCGGTGGTCACAAAGTTACAGCTGAGTTATCAGCTGTAACTTTATGCGCATGCGCAGTGAGCAAATTCTCCTGCGATTGCGCAGGAGAATTTGCTCCAGAAATTTGTCAGAACACCGGCATTTAACTATACGGAGACAGAGTCTCCATTCATAAAATTATAAATGGAGACTTTGTCTCCGTATAGTTAAAAGCCGGCATTTAACTATACGGAGACAGAGTCTCCATTCATAAAATTATGAATGGAGACTTTGTCTCCGTGTAGTAAAATGCCCACAGCCTATAAACCGAACGTTCGGTTTATAGGCTGTCGGCTTATGGAATACATGTATTCCTATTGCTATTCTATAAACCGAACGTTCGGTTTATAGAATAGCCATAGGATTACATGTATTATATAAGCCGAAAGTCTATAAACGGATCGTTCGGTTTATAGGCTTTCGGCATTTTACTACACGGAGACAAAGTCTCCATTCATAATTTTATGAATGGAGACTCTGTCTCTGTATAGTTAAATGCCGACAGCCTATAAACCGAACGACTTTCGGTTTATAGACTTTCGGCTTATATAATACATGTAATCCTATGGCTATTCTATAAACCGAAAGTCGTTCGGTTTATAGAATAGCAATAGGAATACATGTATTCCATAAGCCGACAGCCTATAAACCGAACGTTCGGTTTATAGGCTGTCGGCATTTTACTACACGGAGACAAAGTCTCCATTCATAATTTTATGAATGGAGACTCTGTCTCCGTGTAGTAAAATGCCGACAGCCTATAAACCGAACGTTCGGTTTATAGGCTGTCGGCTTATGGAATACATGTATTCCTATTGCTATTCTATAAACCGAACGACTTTCGGTTTATAGAATAGCAATAGGAATACATGTATTCCATAAGCCGACAGCCTATAAACCGAACGTTCGGTTTATAGGCTGTCGGCATTTTACTACACGGAGACAGAGTCTCCATTCATAAAATTATGAATGGAGACTTTGTCTCCGTGTAGTAAAATGCCCACAGCCTATAAACCGAACGTTCGGTTTATAGGCTGTCGGCATTTTACTACACGGAGACAAAGTCTCCATTCATAATTTTATGAATGGAGACTCTGTCTCTGTATAGTTAAATGCCGACAGCCTATAAACCGAACGACTTTCGGTTTATAGACTTTCGGCTTATGTAATACATGGAAACCTATGGCTATTCTATAAACCGAAAGTCGTTCGGTTTATAGAATAGCAATAGGATTACATGTATTCCATAAGCCGAAAGTCTATAAACCGAAAGTCGTTCGGTTTATAGACTTTCGGCTTATAGAATACAAGTAATACTATTGCCTTTCTATGAACCGAACGAGAGCCCCATTCATAAGAATTTCTTATGAATGGGGCTCTCGTTCGGTTTATAGAAAGCCAATAGTATTACATTGTATTCTATAAAACGAACGAAAAAAATTAACGAAACGAAAATAATGAACGAATTTCGTCTGAAACGAATGCACTAATGAACGAAATTCGTTTTAGACGAAATAAATAACATTTTCGTCCGAATGGACGAAAACGAAACGAAAATTTTAGTTTTGCACATGTCTATAAGGAACCAAAGGTGATTGCACAGCCATGTGTGCTTTAGAAAGGACAGGTAGGGACAGGTCAGACTGGGAATAAAAACCAGCCCTGGAAATAATTGTTTACCAGCCCCATAGCACTGTGTCATTATACCAGCACCATAGCATAACATCATTATTTTCTTGTTCATAAAAGGGAAAACCTGCATATTAAAGCACGTTTGAAAAGTATATTATTTATAGATAACAAAATGGGGCAGTGCAGGACAACATAGGGAAACAATAAATAAAGTGTAGTGAACTACATTTTATAACCACATCAATTATGCATATATATATTTGATGTACTCACAAACATGCATAAATGGTAATTCTCAACTTAAATGATTGGAAGTCACCTGCTGAGGCCAATTGCCAGGGCTACCATCATGACAATCCCTACTACCATACCTCAAACCAATGAACTGGTATATGCTGCAGCTGTGGTAATCTTGGAAATTCCAAATTGCCAACTCAGAGGCAGAAGTTAGTCAGCTCTTCGAAAGGAAAGGTATGGAGGGTCAACTGGGTGTTCCTGGAGGAAGTTCTGAGGCGATACAACCTTGGTGAGACCAGGATATACACAATAATGGCGATGGCAAGATCCCTCATCCGTAGTAGTAGGACAGGGTATTAAATGAGAATCATTTTGTGTTAAAAATGGAACTCGCCAGGGTTGTCCACTGGCCCCAATGTTATACATTCTGTCACTTGAACCTTTATTATGGCAAGAGGTATTAATAGAAGGAATTAAAACAAAATCAGTAGAATGCAAACTATCAACATATGCTGATGATGTAATTTTGACCCGTACCTCACCAAGATCCTCAATAGAGAAGAAAGATGGATAGGAAGAATAAATGTAATAAAATCATATATAATCCCTAAATGGTATTATAGGCTTCGACTGAAATCCTTGAGACATATATAAAGCAATTCAATATCTTAATAAATAAATTCATATGGCATGGTAAAAGATCAAAAATTGCGCAAGTACACCTACAAAGGAAAAATGCTCAAGGGGGAATACATTTTCCAAATTTGGAAAGGTATCAAGAAGCAAGCCTATTAAACCATGTATATCAATTCCAGAATAAAAATGCTAAAACGGAAGATTGGTATAATCTAGAACAAGCAATGGGGGGAATAAATAATCCTGAAGAACTATTATGGTATAACCAAAAGGACCTCAAAAAGATAGCAGATCAAAGCAAATTAAGAATCCTTAGAAATATAATAGAAGTATGGATGTCATTCAAGAAAAGGAATAAAATACATGATAAATTGCATATGCAAGCTCCATTAGAGGTCCTGGAAAACAACATTTCGAATTTAAGACTTCCTAATTGTTGTCAGAATAAAGGACTTAGGGTTAAAAATGTATATGAAACATCTAATTTTAAAAGCCCCTCTGAACTGAGGGAAGATCTGGGCACCCAGACGGAAGATGCCTTCTCTTTTACTAGAATTAAATCTTATTTGAAATCACATAGAATTGTCATAAAGGATAAAAATGTAGCTACACAATTGGACAAATTAATGAATAATACTTTTAATAAAGGAACGACAAAGCTATGGTACGAGATCCTGGAAAATAAATACTTGAAAATAAAATATAGCCCACTGGATACTTGGGGAAGAGAGTTGTTAGTCCCTATAGATAGGGAAGATTGGTGGGACAGTTGGAAAGAAATACAAAAGACTACCCATTGTTTGTCTTTTCAGAAGCTCTATAGATGGCATTTGTCACAGATGAAAGTTCACAAATTAGATAACACCAGTAACCCAACATGTTGGAGATGTCATAAAGAACAAGCAGACTTATTACACATGTGGTGGTCATGTGAAAATGTAGACAAACTTTGGCAGAGAGCTTTTGGTCTAATATCCAACCTAACTGGCACCTTAATCCCTATGCAGCCAGAGAAAGCCTTGTTTCACTTTGATCTGGGAAATATTACCTTCAAGCAAAGATGTCTAGTCACTCAGATGTTAATGGCAGTTAAAATTCCAATTGCCAGAAATTGGAAAAATAACGAGAAAATTAAGTGGTTAATGATAGTGACACAAATTAGACATCAGTGCTTGATGGAAAAAGTATATTATATGGTAAGACAGAAATGGGCTAGCTTTTTTGATATCTGGGAACAATGGTTGAGTATTTACCCTTTAACGGAAGAATAGGAATATCATGAGGGAGGAACGAAGAACTAAGCAAAAATATGAGTCGGACAGAGGGAAGTACGGGGAGTGTTGGTGCCTTGTTCAGTAGACTGAATAGAACATTGCAGAGAATAACCTGATTTCTGTGATGGGAGGTTCCTGTATACATATGCCACCTATTTGTTGTGTGTTATCCTTTTTTTGTATTTGGGATTGATCTGGAAAAGGGGGAGGAATAGTACAAGAGAAGGGGAAAGGAGGTACAACGAATTATTATAATTGCAATTATTGAGTAATAACCTAGAAACTCCATCCTCCGATTTATGGCTGCTAATAGGACCTTACAGGTGATAGGAGGTCTACTGCCTTAATAACCTTAATAACCATAATTACCGAAAGGTTCATGTACATATTGATAATAAATTATAAATAAGGTAAAGAAGAAGAGTATAACTGAATAATAATAATGATCACTGCCCTTGATGGGAACGCACTTTCCGGGATACATGAACGTTTTTCTTATTCTCCTTTTTATGTATATGTCTAAGATATTGCTGGTCTGTTTGTTTAGAGGCTGAAGAAGTTCCCTGAACGAAACGCGTCCCTCCTGTTAAGTGAAGTTACCTGGCCAGGTTCTAAATTCTTCCTTCCTTACTGACCAGCACGTTCTTGTATCCATGTACTATTCATGGTATTTTGCTAACCTAATCAGCAAGTGAGTAATTTGACACTCTGCCTGTGGTTACATTTGTATCTGTGTCTGTTCATTTGTCTTTAAAGGCACATTTCATTGTTTCTTGTTTTTAACAATTTGTCATTTTTTGTTACATTTGTGTATATTTTTTCTATATGTATTTATATATTGCATTTGTTTTTATATATTATTAAATTTATATATTTTATATTAATTTACTATCTTTGGTTTTTTATATTGATTGACACTTACTTTGTTTAACTTCCAAGCGCTGTCTACTCACCTTCCCATTCTGTTTCCCTTTACAGTGGCTTGTCCCACTGTTTTCTCATAAAGACTAGCAGCTTATTTTCTCAATGCGACTCATCTGTCCAATCCACTGAGATATTTCATTGTCAATATCCTCAATCAGTGTATCGCTCGGTTTGTATACGTTTATAATAATTTTTTCCCTTTTTTTATTTTTTTTTAATGTATTTGGTAAAGTGTTCACTTTGATTTCAGAAAATAGGCGCTGTGTATATCACATTTCTAATTATCTTTTGTATGTTTATAATAAAATTTAAAAGAAAAAATATATATAAGCCTTAGCTACTGGAAAAATACAAGGGTCTGACTCCACTGGAACCCTTAGAGACTGCTAAACAAAGGCTCACAGCACTGTCCATTAGAAAAACAGAGGCCAGAAAGCTAACTTAGACCGATCTAAGGTGTACTCCCAAATGCAGTGCAACAACACAGTCACAGTAGAGCTACCAGCAGCAGAAACTGAACTGTACTGGAAGAACAATTTAGGGTAAAGAAAAACACATATTACCAATGCAAAGTGTCTGTAGGACCTGAGAACAGACCACAGCAATCTCCCAGAACATGAACCAGTCACAATCACTGTAAAAGACATCTAACAGAGTGTCAAGAACATGAAGAGCTGTACAGCACCTGGAACGGACATGATCCACCACTACTGGTTAAAGTAACTATACAGCTATACATGAATGCTTGGCAGCACAGATGAGCCACGTCTTAGTAGCAAGCTCCCACGCAGACTGGCTAACTTGATGGGCAGTGTTGATCATCACTATCCAACTAATGGCCAATAACCTGCCTTCCTACAACAGGAAAAATTCTATCAGGCTCAATAGCTGAAAAGCTATAGGACCATATGAGTGTCAGTTATCTAGATCCCATCCCACTCCGAGCAGGGGTCACTTATCCCTGCAGCTTCCTCCGTTTCTTCAGCCACCCTTTGGGGAGCGGCGCTGTCATGCAGTAGGCTGCATCCCTGGCTTCTAGTACAACATGTGGCTCCATTGTATCGTTCCTGTTCTTTATTGACCTCCTGGATTTTGACCTTGGCTTGCTTCTCTGGATATTCCTCTCCTGCTTTGACCTCAGTTTGTATTATCGTTTATGCTCCTTTGCTGCCTGCACTGACCCCCACTACCTAACGTTTATGCTCCTTTGCTGCCTGCACTGATCTTGGACTGTCCTACTGTTTTCCCCCTGTTCCATGCAGCCTAACTTCGCCTTGGCCCCATGTCTATTCCCCACTGCTTCCCTTTGGCCTCCTGGACTACCCTCCTGCCATAGGCTCTCATCTACTTCCTGGCAAAAAACACAAGCCATTATAGCACCCGCATGGGTGGATGAGGCCACCCATGCTCTTACACAACAAATTGCTGTACTGGCCCATACTGCACAAGACATACAAACTCACCAGCAAAACTTACAAAATCAGGTCCAAGCATTACAAGCCAACCACTAGTGGGTGCACCACAAAATCCGGTCTTAACTGCAGTTGTACCAGCAGAGGGCACAGCTGCCATTCCAAAACCTCAAGTTAAATTACTGGATGGCGATCGTTCTACTGGCAGTTCATAACATCATATAAACTTATGTGAAATTATGCTCCTTAGCACAATGAAACATGCCGGCAGATATTCTCAGAGGCTGCTTCCGATCTGAAGCAGCCTCTGAGTGTGCCTTCCTCATGGTTATCAACTGGATGTGGACATGACACTGAGGTGGTATAGCAGTTACACACCAAGGGTTTCAAAAGCGAAACATGGAATATGTTAGAGATGCGCATGCTAGGAGGAAGGTCATGGGCATAGGCTACAGGGTTAACCCTAAGTATACGGAATAGCCCAACATAGCAGGATGCCAGTTTTAACAAGGGGACATGGAGCAGTAGGTTGCAGGTAGACAGCCAGACCCTCTCCCCAACTTAATACGTAGGTGCGGGTAGGCACCTGCGGTCAGCCTGGATCTTATAGTTCTGCATGGAGCATTGCAAGCATTGCATTAAGTCCTGAACCTGCAACCAAGTGGAACAGAGTTACCATAGATGCTCCTCCAATGCTGGAATTTCCTGTGGCATGAACATATCAGGCAACATGGATGGTTGAAACCCATATTTCGCCAAGAACGGGGATAGCAGGGAAGAGCCATTAATAGCACTATTCTGGGACAACTCTACCCAGGGTACCAGTTCCGACCAGTCGTTCTGGTGGTCCGAAATGTAGCAACGCAGGAACTGTTCCAAGGCTTGGTTAGCTCGTTCCGCATGACCATTGGATTGGAATGAATTGCAACATTTTAGAGAAGTGATCAACAACCCTAAGAATGACCAAATTGCCACGGGAGAGGAGATGATCTACAATAAAAGTCCATGTACAAGGGTGTCCAGGGTTGTTCACCATTAGGTATATTTTTCAAGAGGCCCACTGGAAGGTGTTGTGGTGTCTTATTTTGAGCACACACAGGACAGGCAGCTACATAGGAGATGACATAAGAACGTAGACCAGGCCCCAAAATTGTCAAGAGAATGGCCCATACTAACAGATTTTTACCTGTCCAATAATTTATTGTGGAGGTGAGCTTGTACAAAGCAACGACCACTAGGAACATTCATTTTTACAGCCAGAAACTCCTCGCCTAGAGTTGAGGTTAGGTTAGGGCGAATAATGGCCAGTATATGGCCTGCAGGAATCACAGGAGTAGGGGCTGTCTCCTTCTTGGATAGAGAGAATTGTCAGGACAGGGCATCAGCCAGAATGTTTGTAGTACCAGGCAAATAGGAGACCACATAATTAAATCTTGATAGGAAGAGAGCTCACCTAGCTTGCCGAGGGGAAAGTCTTTTTATGTAAGATTCTTGTGGTCCATGAGAATATGAATTGGCACTGAAGTACCGTCTAGGAGATGCTAGAATTATAGCTAGGAGTTCTTTATCACCAATATGGTAATTACATAATGCCGGACTCAATTTCTTTGAGAAATACCTACATGGATGCATGGAGCTCTCAGGGTTAGGATGTTCAGACAGGAAGGAGCCTACTCCTGTCTAAAAAAACAACTGTATATAATCTCTTTAAGAATCTTTGTAATAACCCCCCCCCCCCTCCAATGAGGATCTACTTTATTAATGCCTATACTGAGGAATTTACAGATAGAAAAATGGGGGCAGCTATTCCAGTGTTTGGGTACATTACATGTTTATTCTTGTTTCCAGTGCCACCCAAATGTTCTGCAATGTATTCTTTTGGCATTCTGGTTGTCCTACCAATGTACTGAACACCTGTAAAAGATAAACAACGTGAGACATGAGTGGTATTACAAACTGATAAAATGATTAATTATAATATTCTTTTGGATATAGTATGACTGGTACATAGATGCTCACACGTGTGCTGATTAGGGAAAGAGATGACACTGGAGAGCTATTTCTGCTGCGCAGAGATGACTGTGTGGAGCTGAATGAGGACAGAGATGACACTGGGGGAGCTAATTGGTAACAGAGATGACATTGGGGTGTTGATTATGCACAGTGGGAACTGAATTTCAACAGAGATGCACCTGGGGGGCTCATTGGCAAGAGAAATGGCACTGGGAGGATCATTGGGGACAGAGATGACACTGGAGAGTTAATTGCTGATAGAGATGACAGTAAGGAGCTGAATGAAGATAGAGATGACACTGAGGGACTGAATGGGGACAGAGATGACATTGGGGGCTGAATGAGGACAGAGATCAAAATGGGGAGCTGAATGGGCATAGAGAAGACACTGAGCATCTGATTGGGGACAGATATGACACTTGGGACTTAATAGCGATAGTCGCATATATGGCAGAAGTGGTTTATTTATTTCTTCAGTTGGCTGCTGTACTGCGAGGGAGTGCATGCAAATGTTTCCTTGTGGCAGGAATAAAAATAAAAAAAATCAGCAATGGGTGGGTCCTTGATAACATGTAGGGGGGAATGCCCCTAGCGACACCATTGGTTGCCCAACTCCACAGTGCTGGTGACCGCATCCCACAACAGAGCCAGGGCAAGCAACCTACCAGGCGTATTCCTGGTATGACAGTAGGCCACAACTGGGTAGGGACAGCAGAAACAGCCCTTGGACACACAGGACTGATATACTTACACTAAACAACAAAAAGACAAACTGCAGATAATTTTACCCGATTCACTTTCATATAATTTATGCAAATTTGTATCCTATTTCATTTTCTTTTATCAGCATTTCTGACTTTTTACTTCTAAAAAGGTAACAAGGAATATTTTTTACGTGCATAAAAAAAGGTGATCAAAATCGTTGCAAGTTATCTGTAATGTAAATTAAAATGAATCCAAGTCTGCTCTGCAGGGCTAGAAGAACAAGCACTTTAATGCTACACTAAAAAATCACAAACTAAACAACTTGCTATTAAATATTACAAGCACCATCTGGTATCTGAGATGCACCGCTGAAGATGAGGGAAACAAGGGATTTATGCTCAGGACCATCTACAGAAGGCCTGAAACATTAAAACACTACTGTTTTTTTTTTAAATGACGAACACTATTCATGTGAAAGTAAGCAAATCAGACTGGGGTTTGCCATCATTCTCACAGTTAAACCCAGTGGGAAATATTTATGCACTGTGAAGAAATGCAGAGAAAAAAAAATCCCACCCTTGCTTGCTGATTCAGAATCAACAGACTGTCTTGACTTTGCCAAGCTGCTTGCTCCCAAACACTTCCTGCAGAAAGCTATTTTTGCATCATTAGTTTGAATATTTTGGTAGCAGATTCAAAGGATATCAGAGCTTGGGAAGAAGCAAATGAACCCAAACAACCCTAAAGCAACATCTAGCTAGACAGAAGAACATTGATTGTACACATGGGAACAAAAAGAAATCTGTCTTCATGTCTTCCTTGGATGTTAATCCAAAACTGTTTCTCCTTTGTATCAGATTACAGTCCCAGACAAGACTATGGTGTTTCACTATTTCTTTGCCACATGAGCTCACAATGTGCTTACTGTAGATGTGCTACATAATAAATAAATAAGGGATGATTGAAGAGTACTTTTACTCGTTGGGTGCCAGAGCTCTGCTTCAACACATACAATGCATGTACTTGAAGTGTTATTTTTCCCTTAATCCTTTTGCAATTGTGTTCACTAAAAAAAAAGCCTAGGTGAATGCAGTCTGTGAGTATCTTAGTGAATAAAGAGCATTTGTGATGCAATGGAATAAATATGATAGAGAAATCTGGAAATGAATTTGAGACTTTTTTTCAAGAGGGTAATTCTAAGTGATTATTTTACAATCATTTGGGTCTATTCCCGAAAATTCAAGAATAGCTCAAGTAGGTTGACCTTGGAGGTCGACTTTACTTTTGAGTCAAATTCGGCACCTGAGTTTGACCTAGTCTCAAAAAAAGCTTTGATCATTACTTTCAATAGGGAAGATTCAAGCTGGTGCCAGAGGCATTAGTACAGCCCTTGTCCCCCATTTTTCTTAGGGGGTATAGCTCAATTTTATCGACAATTGCAGCATTAAAAAAAAATCTTTAACACATGTTAGTTCTGAGCAGTCCATTATTACTGAATCATATGTTATTCTGCTGGATATAGCATGTCATAAAAAACTTTAACTTTTACCAGGGTTTAGACTTCAGACCAGACAGGGAGCATTAAATCTGGGCCCTTTTTTCACAAATTCCTATGCTCCATTATAAATATAATGTATGAGGTAATAATAGTAAAGCTGGAAAGTTACTAAAAAAGCTTGAGATCCATTTTTTTACATTAAAACCATAAATGATTACAGTGATGGTGGTTTTTTTTATTTACCGCACAATTTTCTCCTCTGTGTCCCTTCCCCTCTATTACCAGACACGAGCAGTTTCAGAGAATTAACCTCTTAAAACAGAAAAAAAAGAGGCTACGCCTGGCAATCTAAACAATTAGGAGCCTACTATAAAGTGGTATATATATATATATATATATAAACACCTCATCCAATAAACAGTTTATACAGGGCCTACAACAATAATGTAGTCCTTAAACAGTATATGTATAACACAAAGATATTTATAATCATAAATATGTTGTCCACATAAAGCAAAGCAACTTAACTGAGGGTATGGAAACACAAAGGTGGACCTCAACATTTTAGCAAAAATGTCTTCTTCTGGAGGACCTCTAAAGATAAACTTCACTTTATTAATGAAAATGAAACCGGTGGCTGCAATAACACATAACGGTGCCTTGAAGTGTAAAGTCATGATGCATCCCATGGCACACTATCATGACCCTCCCAGCAGCGGGGATGGGACTCTTCATCGCTCTTCAATGGGGGAATCATTTATTAGGGGGGGGGGTATTTTAGTTTTACTTTTAGATTTGTAAGAGCTGACAGTTCAGCGCTGAACTGTCAGCTCTTACATAGCTGCAGCTGCGGTGAAACGGCTGCGTTATACTTCATTGCTGACAGTTCAGCGTTCTAACTGCCGCGCTGAACTGTCAGCGATGAAGATGCGTGTCCTAGACCCCCCAGCAGCAGGTATCCAATCACTGCCACAGAGAGTAACACATCCACAACGGGGGAACTAAGAGTAACAACATATAGGTTGCATAATCAAAAGCAAAAGTAAGAAAAGGGGGTAACAACTAGCCTGACCTAAACACATAACAGTAATAGCAACATAATTCCCACATTACATGATATACAGTTTTGATCAGATTTATTTGCTCCCAAGGATAAAAAATAAACATAAAAAAAATATATAATGGTACAAGAAAATATATTCTCAAAGATTAATAAGGAAAAAAGATATGAAAAATCAAAAGAAAAAGTATATGAAAAAAATGACAAAAAATATACAAAAATAAAAATAAGAGACAAAATAATTCATAGTTTCAACAAAGATAATAAACATATCCCCACTATAGATGAGAATCAAAACTGTGTACAAATATGAGCAAAGCAAACATGAATAAAATACTTTATCAGAAATTATTCAAAAAGTAGTCTTTCTACCAAAACGGTGACATGGACTCATCCAAACAGAATCAGAAAAACAGAAGTATAACAAAAATAATTTAAAAATATAAAATCAAGTTAAAAAACACTAATCATCTGGGCCAAAGTAGATTATCTCCTAAATGGAGTTACATAGTGATCTTCATTAAGTCCTCTTAGCAATATTATACATCCAGAAGACACCACATTTTTTTTCAACATATTGACGCTATCTGTAACACCATCCTGACCTTTTCAATAGCTTGAAGCATTGCTGTGAGACTTAAATGTGTAACTCTGTGTAACTCCATTCTGAACTGGGTCCCCAGGACATACTTCAAAACGAGAGAAATTTCAATGTATTCTTCCTGGTAAAACACTTTCTAAATAAATGTAAAATAAAAATTATATCAGGGGATACTTAATTACGGTTCCTTATGCTTTTCTGTTCACAAATCCTTATGATTAATGGTCGTGTGGTCACACCTATATACTCCAAACCACATGGACATTTGATTAATCCACCGCAATTGTCTACCTGACAATTGAAGTATTCCTTAAAGATTTATTTTCTTTTCTCACCGGTCCTTGGTGAGTAAACATATCACCAAATGTAACACTGTTACAGTTAGCACAACGGCCACACTTGTAAATAGCACAGGTGGGCATGAGCCAAGTATGTGTATATTTTTTCACCTTACACCCAGGATATGCCCCATCACCCAAATTGTAGACATAGAACTTGACCCATCACCCACATTGCAGACCCAGAACATTCCCCATAACCCACACTTCACACCCAGGACTTACCTCAGCACCCCAGGACATGCCCCAGGAACAAAATTTGCATACACAGGACTTACCTCAGCCAGCACCCACCATTGCAATCCTGGTCTCTTGTGTATAGTGGCCGACAGCTTTCCGTCTGTATGTTGCCCAGGCACACATTCATTCTACCCTGCTGTCTCTTGTGCTTCCTGTCTGGTCTGAAGTCTAAACCCTGGTCTTGTAAACTGAATGTAAAAGTCAGGGGATACTTCATTATGGTTCCTAATGCTGCTTTTTTGTTCACCAATCCTTGTTGTCATTTTGATCTCCACAGCCAGAGCAGACAAGATCTTTTACAAATTTAAGAGGCCATGAGCTGGCTCCACAGTATCACACTTCTCCTTTCTCTGTTGCAAGATTTACATATTTAGGTACTAACTTATTTTCTGGTATGTTTAATTAGTTATACCATGCATTATTTAGTTACCTTTTTTTAATAAACAGTATGGATGAAGGTATTGCTTCAGACAATTTAAAATTTAAAGAAAGCAAGGTAATTAATATTAATTTATTGAACATATAAAAATAACAGACAAATGTTCATAAAAAAGGCAATAAAAATAAATCACAATAGACAGTTTAAAAGCTATCTCCAGGGGCACACAGAATATAAATAATGGCGATGAAATAGTATCAATCACTGAATTATATCGTCATAAATAAAGAAAGCATGTGAGAAAGTGTGTTCAGGATAGAAATAGTTATGATCTTTTGTTAATAAAAGTAGTTAGTAATTAAAGGAACTATCATTGAAATTTGTAAATGATACAAATACTGGTTTCTGTCCATTATTTCATGTATACTGTATGGCATTTTGGAAGTCTTGCATAGTCCCTGACTGAATCCATTTTACTTTATAGAATGGATATACGCCACTAATAGGCAAGCTGTGCATTTACTGGTATGCAGTGAAAGGTGTTCTGCCACAATAAAAGCTCCTCTTAAAATACATGTGATATCCGTATTTCCCGCTGACGTTGAATATTATTACATCCAGAGAAGATCTTCTAGAGGAGCGTATTTTCTATAGTGGTTGATGGGTGGGTGCCTCTCCACTATGTTTATATTCGCTCCTGTCACACAAGAACAATATTTGTGAGTATTCAATGTATATTACAATATTACTGGGCTCTGAATGTCACAATATTACTGGTATCTGACTGGCACAATATTCCTGGTATCTGAATGTCACAATATTACAGGCATCTGACTGGCACAATATTACTATGCTGTGAATGGCACAATATTCCTGGTATCTGACTGGCACAATATTCCTGGGCTCTGACTGGCACAATATTCCTGGGCTCTGACTGGCACAATATTCCTGGTATCTGACTGGCACAATATTCCTGGGCTCTGACTGGCACAATATTCCTGGTATCTGACTGGCACAATATTACTGGGCTCTGACTGGCACACTATTACTGGGCTCTGACTGGCACAATATTACTGGTATCTGACTTGCACACTTTTACTGGGCTCTAACTGGCACAATATTACTGGGCTCTGACTGGCACAATATTCCTGGTATCTGACTGGCACAATATTACTGGGCTCTGAGTGGCACAATATTACTGGGCTCTCACTGGCACAATATTACTGGTATCTGACTGGCACAATATTCCAGGTACCTGACTGGCACAATATTACTGGGCTCTGACTGGCACAATATTCCTGGTATCTGATTGGCACAATATTCCTGGTATCTGATTGGCACAATATTCCTGGTATCTAAATGGCACAATATTACTGGGCTCTGACAAGCACAATATTCCTGGTATCTGACTGGCACAGTATTCCTGGGCTCTGAGTGGCACAATATTTCTGGGCTCTGACTGGCACACTATTACTGGGCTATGACTGGCACACTATTCCTGGGCTATGACTGGCACAATATTCCTGAGCTCTGACTGGCACAATATTACTGGGCTCTGACTGGAACAGTATTCATGGGCTCTGACTGGCACAGTATTCCTGGGCTCTGACTAGCACAATATTACTGGTATCTGACGCACAATATTCCTGGTATCTGACTGGTACAATATTCCTGATATCTAACTGGCACAATATTACTGGGCTCTGACTGGCACAATATTCCTGGTATCTGACTGGCACAATATTTCTGGGCTCTGACTGGCACACTATTACTGGGCTATGACTGGCACAATATTCCTGGGCTATGACTGGCACAATATTCCTGGACTCTGAATGGCACAATATTACTGGGCTCTGACTGGCACAGTATTCCTGGGCTCTGACTGGCACAGTATTCCTGGGCTCTGACTAGCACAATATTACTGGTATCTGACGCACAATATTCCTGGTATCTGACTGGCACAATATTCCTGATATCTGACTGGCACAATATTACTGGGCTCTGAGTGGCACAATATTCCTGGTATCTGACTGGCACAATATTCCTGATATCTGACTGGTACAATATTACTGGGCTCTGAATGGCACAATATTCCTGGGCTCTGACTGGCACAATATTCTTGGTACCTGACTGGCACAATATTCATGGGCTCTGAATGGCACAATATTACTGGGCTCTGACTGGCACAATATTAATGGGCTCAGACTGGCACAATATTCCTGGGCTCTGAATGTCACAATTTTCCTGGGCTCTGAATGTCACAATATTACTGGGCTCTGAATGTCACAATATTACAGGCATCTGACTGGCAAAATATTACTGGGCTCTGAATGTCACAATATTACAGGCATCTGACTGGCAAAATATTACTGGGCTCTGACTGGCACAATATTACTGGGCTCTGACTGGCACAATATTACTGGGCTCTGAATAGTACACTAATCCTGGGCTCTGACTGGAACAATATTACTGGGCTCTGACTGGCACAATATTACTTCGCTCGGAATGGCACACTATTCCTGGGCTCTGAATGGCACACTATTCCTGGGCTCTGACTGGCACAATATTACTGGGCTCTGACTGGCTCTGACTGGCAGAGTATTCCTGGGCTCTGACTGGCACAGTATTCCTGGGCTCTGACTGGCACAATATTACTGGTATCTGACACACAATATTCCTGGTGTCTGACTGGCACAATATTACTGGTCTCTGACTGGCACAATATTCCTGGGCTCTGAATGTCACAATATTCCTAGTATCTGAATGTCACAAAATTACAGGCATCTGACTGGCACAATATTACAGGCATCTGACTGGCACAATATTACTATGCTCTGAATGGCACAATATTCCTGATATCTGACTGGCACAATATTCCTGGGCTCTGAATGGCACAATATTCCTGGTATCTGACTGGCACAATATTCCTGGGCTCTGAATGGCACAATATTCCTGGTATCTGACTGGCACAATATTCCTGGGCTCTGACTGGCACAATATTCCTGGTATCTGACTGGCACAATATTACTGGGCTCTGACTGGCACAATATTACTGGTCTCTGACTGGCACTATATTACTGGTATCTGACTGGCACACTTTTACTGGGCTCTGACTGGCCCAATATTACTGGGCTCTGACTGGCACAATATTCCTGGTATCTGACTGGCAAAATATTTCTGGTATCTGACTGGCACAATATTACTGGGCTCTGACTGGCACAATATTCCTGGTATCTGACTGGCAAAATATTTCTGGTATCTGACTGGCACAATATTACTGGGCTCTGACTGGCACAATATTCCTGGTATCTGATTGGCACAATATTCCTGGTATCTGACTGCCACAATATTACTGGGCTCTGACTGGCACAATATTCCTGGTATCTGACTGGCACAGTATTCCTGGGCTCTGAGTGGCACAATATTTCTGGGCTCTGACTGGCACACTATTACTGTGCTATGACTGGCACAATATTCCTGGGCTATGACTGGCACAATATTACTGGGCTCTGACTGGCACAGTATTCCTGGGCTCTGACTGGCACAATATTACTGGGCTCTGACTGGCACAGTATTCCTGGGCTCTGACTGGCACAGGATTCCTGGGCTCTGACTGGCACAGGATTCCTGGGCTCTGACTGGCATAATATTACTGGTATCTGACGCACAATATTCCTGGTATATGACTGGCACAATATTCCTGATATCTGACTGGCACAATATTACTGGGCTCTGAATGGCACAATATTACTGTGCTCTGAATGGCACAATATTCCTGGGCTCTGACTGGCACAATATTCCTGGTATTTGACTGGCACAATATTCCTGGGCTCTGAATGGCACAATATTACTGGGCTCGACTGGCACAATATTACTGGGCTCTGACTGGCACAATATTCCTGGGCTCTGAATGTCACAATTTTACTGGGCTCTGACTGGCACAATATTCCTGGTATCTGACTGGCACAGTATTCCTGGGCTCTGATTGGCACAATATTCCTGGTATCTGACTGGCACAGTATTCCTGGGCTCTGAGTGGCACACTATTTCTGGGCTCTGACTGGCACACTATTACTGGGCTATGACTGGCACAATATTCCCGGGCTATGACTGTCACAATATTCCTGGGCTCTGAATGGCACAATATAACTGGGCTCTGACTGGCACAGTATTCCTGGGCTCTGACTGGCACAGGATTCCTGGGCTCTGACTGGCACAATATTACTGGTATCTGATGCACAATATTCCTGGTATCTGACTGGCACAATATTCCTGATATCTGACTGGCACAATATTACTGAGCTCTGAATGGCACAATATTCCTGGTATCTGACTGGCACAATATTCCTGATATCTGACTGGCACAATATTACTGGGCTCTGAATGGCACAATATTCCTGGTATCTGACTGGCACAATATTCCTGGGCTCTGACTGGCACAATATTCCTGGGCTCTGAATGGCACAATATTACTGGGCTCTGACTAGCACAATATTACTGGGCTCTGACTGGCACAATATTCCTGGGCTCTGAATGTCACAATTTTACTGGGCTCTGACTGGCACAATATTCCTGGTATCAGACTGGCACAATATTCTTGGGCTCTGAATGGCACAATATTACTGGGCTCTGACTGGCACAATATTACTGGGCTCTGAATGTCACAATATCCCTGGCATCTGGCTGGCACAATATTACTGTGCTCTGAATGTCACAATATTACTGTGCTCTGAATGTCACAATATAACTGGTATCTGACTGGCACAATATTCCTGGTATCTGAATGTAACAATATTACAGGCATCTGACTGGCACATTATTAATGGGCTCTGACTGGAACAATATTACTGGGCTCTGACTGGCACAATATTACTGGGCTCTGAATGGTATACTATTCCTGGGCTCTGACTGGCCCAATATTACTGGGCTCTGAATGGCACAATATTACTTCGCTCGGAATGGCACACTATTCCTGGGCTCTGAATGGCACACTATTCCTGGGCTCTGACTGGTACAATATTACTGGGCTCTGAATGGCACAATATTACTGTGCTCTGACTGGCACAATATTACTGGGCTCTGACTGGCACAATATTACTTGGCTCTGACTTGCACAATATTCTTGGTATCTTACTGGCACAATATTACTGGGCTCTGAATGGCACAATATTCCTAGTATCTGACTGGCACAATATTACTGGGCTCTGAATGGCACAATATTACTGGTATTTATGACTGGCACAATATTCCTGGTATCTGACTGGCACAATATTCCTGCGCTCTGACTGGCACAATATTCCTGGGCTCTGATTGGCACAATATTCCTGATATCTGACTGGCACAATATTACTGGGCTCTGACTGGCACAATATTCCTGGTATCTGACTGGCACAGTATTCTTGGGCTCTGAGTGGCACAATATTTATGGGCTCTGACTGGCACACTATTACTGGGCTATGACTGGCACAATATTCCTGGGCTATGACTGGCACAATATTCCTGGACTCTGACTGGCACAATATTACTGGGCTCTGACTGGCACAGTATTCCTGGGCTCTGACTGGCACAGGATTCCTGGGCTCTGACTGGCACAGGATTCCTGGGCTCTGACTGGCACAATATTACTGGTATCTGACGCACAATATTCCTGGTATCTGACTGGCACAATATTCCTGATATCTGACTGGCACAATATTACTGGGCTCTGAATGGCACAATATTCCTGGTATCTGACTGGCACAATATTCCTGGGCTCTGAATGGCACAATATTCCTGGTCTCTGAATGGCACAATATTACTGGGCTCTGACTAGCACAATATTACTGGGCTCTGACTGGCACAATATTCCTGGGCTCTGAATGTCACAATTTTACTGGGCTCTGACTGGCACAATATTACTGGGCTCTGACTGGCACAAGATTACTAGGCTCTGACTGGCACAATATTACTTCGCTCGGAATGGCACACTATTCCTGGGCTCTGAATGGCACATTATTCCTGGGCTCTGACTGGCACAATATTACTGGGCTCTGACTGGCTCTGACTGGCAGAGTATTCCTGGGCTCTGACTGGCACAGTATTCCTGGGCTCTGACTGGCACAATATTACTGGTATCTGACACACAATATTCCTGGTGTCTGACTGGCACAATATTACTGGTCTCTGACTGGCACAATATTCCTGGGCTCTGAATGTCACAATATTCCTAGTATCTGAATGTCACAAAATTACAGGCATCTGACTGGCACAATATTACAGGCATCTGTCTGGCACAATATTACTATGCTCTGAATGGCACAATATTCCTGATATCTGACTGGCACAATATTCCTGGGCTCTGAATGGCACAATATTCCTGGTATCTGACTGGCACAATATTCCTGGGCTCTGAATGGCACAATATTCCTGGTATCTGACTGGCACACTATTCCTGGGCTCTGACTGGCACAATATTCCTGGTATCTGACTGGCACAATATTACTGGGCTCTGACTGGCACAATATTCCTGGTCTCTGAATGTCACAATTTTACTGGGCTCTGACTGGCACAATATTACTGGGCTCTGACTGGCACAATATTACTAGGCTCTGACTGGCACAATATTACTTCGCTCGGAATGGCACACTATTCCTGGGCTCTGAATGGCACACTATTCCTGGGCTCTGACTGGCACAATATTACTGGGCTCTGACTGGCTCTGACTGGCAGAGTATTCCTGGGCTCTGACTGGCACAGTATTCCTGGGCTCTGACTGGCACAATATTACTGGTATTTGACACACAATATTCCTGGTGTCTGACTGGCACAATATTACTGGTCTCTGACTGGCACAATATTCCTGGGCTCTGAATGTCACAATATTCCTAGTATCTGAATGTCACAAAATTACAGGCATCTGACTGGCACAATATTACAGGCATCTGACTGGCACAATATTACTATGCTCTGAATGGCACAATATTCCTGATATCTGACTGGCACAATATTCCTGGGCTCTGAATGGCTCAATATTCCTGGTATCTGACTGGCACAATATTCCTGGGCTCTGAATGGCACAATATTCCTGGTATCTGACTGGCACAATATTCCTGGGCTCTGACTGGCACAATATTCCTTGTATCTGACTGGCACAATATTACTGGTCTCTGACTGGCACTATATTACTGGTATCTGACTGGCACACTTTTACTGGGCTCTGACTGGCCCAATATTACTGGGCTCTGACTGGCACAATATTCCTAGTATCTGACAGGCAAAATATTTCTGGTATCTGACTGGCCCAATATTACTGGGCTCTGACTGGCACAATATTCCTGGTATCTGACTGGCAAAATATTTCTGGTATCTGACTGGCCCAATATTACTGGGCTCTGACTGGCACAATATTCCTGGTATCTGACTGGCAAAATATTTCTGGTATCTGACTGGCACAATATTACTGGGCTCTGACTGGCACAATATTCCTGGTATCTGATTGGCACAATATTCCTGGTATCTGACTGCCACAATATTACTGGGCTCTGACTGGCACAATATTCCTGGTATCTGACTGGCACAGTATTCCTGGGCTCTGAGTGGCACAATATTTCTGGGCTCTGACTGGCACACTATTACTGTGCTATGACTGGCACAATATTCCTGGGCTATGACTGGCACAATATTACTGGGCTCTGACTGGCACAGTATTCCTGGGCTCTGACTGGCACAATATTACTGGGCTCTGACTGGCACAGTATTCCTGGGCTCTGACTGGCACAGGATTCCTGGGCTCTGACTGGCACAGGATTCCTGGGCTCTGACTGGCATAATATTACTGGTATCTGAAGCACAATATTCCTGGTATATGACTGGCACAATCTTCCTGATATCTGACTGGCACAATATTACTGGGCTCTGAATGGCACAATATTACTGTGCTCTGAATGGCACAATATTCCTGGGCTCTGACTGGCACAATATTCCTGGTATTTGACTGGCACAATATTCCTGGGCTCTGAATAGCACAATATTACTGGGCTCGACTGGCACAATATTACTGGGCTCTGACTGGCACAATATTCCTGGGCTCTGAATGTCACAATTTTACTGGGCTCTGACTGGCACAATATTCCTGGTATCTGACTGGCACAATATTCCTGGGCTCTGATTGGCACAATATTCCTGGTATCTGACTGGCACAGTATTCCTGGGCTCTGAGTGGCACACTATTTCTGGGCTCTGACTGGCACACTATTACTGGGCTATGACTGGCACAATATACCCGGGCTATAACTGTCACAATATTCCTGGGCTCTGACTGGCACAATATAACTGGGCTCTGACTGGCACAGTATTCCTGGGCTCTGACTGGCACAGGATTCCTGGGCTCTGACTGGCACAATATTACTGGTATCTGATGCACAATATTCCTGGTATCTGACTGGCACAATATTCCTGATATCTGACTGGCACAATATTACTGAGCTCTGAATGGCACAATATTCCTGGTATCTGACTGGCACAATATTCCTGATATCTGACTGGCACAATATTACTGGGCTCTGAATGGCACAATATTCCTGGTATCTGACTGGCACAATATTCCTGGGCTCTGACTGGCACAATATTCCTGGGCTCTGAATGGCACAATATTACTGGGCTCTGACTAGCACAATATTACTGGGCTCTGACTGGCACAATATTCCTGGGCTCTGAATGTCACAATTTTACTGGGCTCTGACTGGCACAATATTCCTGGTATCAGACTGGCACAATATTCTTGGGCTCTGAATGGCACAAAATTACTGGGCTCTGACTGGCACAATATTACTGGGCTCTGAATGTCACAATATCCCTGGCATCTGGCTGGCACAATATTACTGTGCTCTGAATGTCACAATATTACTGTGCTCTGAATGTCACAATATTACTGGTATCTGATTGGCACAATATTCCTGGTATCTGAATGTAACAATATTACAGGCATCTGACTGGCACAATATTAATGGGCTCTGACTGGAACAATATTACTGGGCTCTGACTGGCACAATATTACTGGGCTCTGAATGGTATACTATTCCTGGGCTCTGACTGGCCCAATATTACTGGGCTCTGAATGGCACAATATTACTTCGCTCGGAATGGCACACTATTCCTGGGCTCTGAATGGCACACTATTCCTGGGCTCTGACTGGTACAATATCACTGGGCTCTGAATGGCACAATATTACTGTGCTCTGACTGGCACAATATTACTGGGCTCTGACTGGCACAATATTACTAGGCTCTGACTTGCACAATATTCTTGGTATCTTACTGGCACAATATTACTGGGCTCTGAATGGCGCAATATTCCTAGTATCTGACTGGCACAATATTACTGGGCTCTGAATGGCACAATATTACTGGTATTTATGACTGGCACAATATTCCTGGTATCTGACTGGCACAATATTCCTGCGCTCTGACTGGCACAATATTCCTGGGCTCTGATTGGCACAATATTCCTGATATCTGACTGGCACAATATTACTGGGCTCTGACTGGCACAATATTCCTGGTATCTGACTGGCACAGTATTCTTGGGCTCTGAGTGGCACAATATTTCTGGGCTCTGACTGGCACACTATTACTGGGCTATGACTGGCACAATATTCCTGGGCTATGACTGGCACAATATTCCTGGACTCTGACTGGCACAATATTACTGGGCTCTGACTGGCACAGTATTCCTGGGCTCTGACTGGCACAGGATTCCTGGGCTCTGACTGGCACAATATTACTGGTATCTGACGCACAATATTCCTGGTATCTGACTGGCACAATATTCCTGATATCTGACTGGCACAATATTACTGGGCTCTGAATGGCACAATATTCCTGGTATCTGACTGGCACAATATTCCTGGGCTCTGAATGGCACAATATTCCTGGTCTCTGAATGGCACAATATTACTGGGCTCTGACTAGCACAATATTACTGGGCTCTGACTGGCACAATATTCCTGGGCTCTGAATGTCACAATTTTACTGGGCTCTGACTGGCACAATATTACTGGGCTCTGACTGGCACAATATTACTAGGCTCTGACTGGCACAATATTACTTCGCTCGGAATGGCACACTATTCCTGGGCTCTGAATGGCACATTATTCCTGGGCTCTGACTGGTACAATATTACTGGGCTCTGAATGGCACAATATTACTGGGCTCTGACTGGCACAATATTACTGGGCTCTGACTGGCACAATATTACTAGGCTCTGACTGGCACAATATTCTTGGTATCTTACTGCACAATATTACTGGGCTCTGAATGGCACAATATTCCTAGTATCTGACTGGCACAATATTACTGGGCTCTGAATGGCACAATATTACTGGGCTCTGAATGGCGCAATATTACTGGTATTTATGACTGGCACAATATTCCTGGTATCTGACTGGCACAATATTCCTGCGCTCTGACTGGTACAATATTCCTGGTATCTGACTGGCTCAATATTCCTGGGCTCTGACTGGCACAATATTCCTGGTCTCTGACTTTCACAATATTACTGGGCTATGACTGGCACAATATTCCTGGTATCTGACTGGCACAGTATTCCTGGTCTCTGACTTTCACAATATTACTGGGCTATGACTGGCACAATATTACTGGGCTATGACTGGCACAATATTCCTGGGCTCTGACTGGCACACTATTACTGGGCTATGACTGGCACACTATTACTGGGCTATGACTGGCACACTATTACTGGGCTATGACTGGCACACTATTACTGGGCTATGACTGGCATAATATTCCTGAGCTCTGACTGGCACAATATTACTGGGCTGTGACTGGCACAGTATTCCTGGTCTCTGACTTTCACAGTATTCCTGGGCTCTGACTGGCACAATATTACTGGTATCTGACACACAATATTCCTGGTATGTGACTGGCACAATATTCCTGGGCTCTGAATGGCACAATATTGCTGGGCTCTGACTGGCACAATATTACTGGGCTCTGAATGACACAATATTCCTGATATCTGACTTGCACAATAATACTGGGCTCTGACTGGCACAATATTACTGGGCTGTGACTGGCACAGTATTCCTGGGCTCTGACTGGCACAGTATTCCTGGGCTCTGACTGGCACAATATTACTGGTATCTGACACACAATATTCCTGGTATGTGACTGGCACAATATTCCTGGGCTCTGAATGGCACAATATTGCTGGGCTCTGACTGGCACAATATTACTGGGCTCTGAATGACACAATATTCCTGATATCTGACTTGCACAATAATACTGGGCTCTGACTGGCACACTATTCCTGGTATCTGACTGGCACAATATTCCTGGGCTCTGAATGTCACAATATTACAGGCATCTGACTGGCAAAATATTACTGGGCTCTGACTGGCACAATATTACTGGGCTCTGACTGGCACAATATTACTGGGCTCTGAATAGTACACTAATCCTGGGCTCTGACTGGAACAATATTACTGGGCTCTGACTGGCACAATATTACTTCGCTCGGAATGGCACACTATTCCTGGGCTCTGAATGGCACACTATTCCTGGGCTCTGACTGGCACAATATTACTGGGCTCTGACTGGCTCTGACTGGCAGAGTATTCCTGGGCTCTGACTGGCACAGTATTCCTGGGCTCTGACTGGCACAATATTACTGGTATCTGACACACAATATTCCTGGTGTCTGACTGGCACAATATTACTGGTCTCTGACTGGCACAATATTCCTGGGCTCTGAATGTCACAATATTCCTAGTATCTGAATGTCACAAAATTACAGGCATCTGACTGGCACAATATTACAGGCATCTGACTGGCACAATATTACTATGCTCTGAATGGCACAATATTCCTGATATCTGACTGGCACAATATTCCTGGGCTCTGAATGGCACAATATTCCTGGTATCTGACTGGCACAATATTCCTGGGCTCTGAATGGCACAATATTCCTGGTATCTGACTGGCACAATATTCCTGGGCTCTGACTGGCACAATATTCCTGGTATCTGACTGGCACAATATTACTGGGCTCTGACTGGCACAATATTACTGGTCTCTGACTGGCACTATATTACTGGTATCTGACTGGCACACTTTTACTGGGCTCTGACTGGCCCAATATTACTGGGCTCTGACTGGCACAATATTCCTGGTATCTGACTGGCAAAATATTTCTGGTATCTGACTGGCACAATATTACTGGGCTCTGACTGGCACAATATTCCTGGTATCTGACTGGCAAAATATTTCTGGTATCTGACTGGCACAATATTACTGGGCTCTGACTGGCACAATATTCCTGGTATCTGATTGGCACAATATTCCTGGTATCTGACTGCCACAATATTACTGGGCTCTGACTGGCACAATATTCCTGGTATCTGACTGGCACAGTATTCCTGGGCTCTGAGTGGCACAATATTTCTGGGCTCTGACTGGCACACTATTACTGTGCTATGACTGGCACAATATTCCTGGGCTATGACTGGCACAATATTACTGGGCTCTGACTGGCACAGTATTCCTGGGCTCTGACTGGCACAATATTACTGGGCTCTGACTGGCACAGTATTCCTGGGCTCTGACTGGCACAGGATTCCTGGGCTCTGACTGGCACAGGATTCCTGGGCTCTGACTGGCATAATATTACTGGTATCTGACGCACAATATTCCTGGTATATGACTGGCACAATCTTCCTGATATCTGACTGGCACAATATTACTGGGCTCTGAATGGCACAATATTACTGTGCTCTGAATGGCACAATATTCCTGGGCTCTGACTGGCACAATATTCCTGGTATTTGACTGGCACAATATTCCTGGGCTCTGAATGGCACAATATTACTGGGCTCGACTGGCACAATATTACTGGGCTCTGACTGGCACAATATTCCTGGGCTCTGAATGTCACAATTTTACTGTGCTCTGAATGGCACAATATTCCTGGGCTCTGACTGGCACAATATTCCTGGTATTTGACTGGCACAATATTCCTGGGCTCTGAATGGCACAATATTACTGGGCTCGACTGGCACAATATTACTGGGCTCTGACTGGCACAATATTCCTGGGCTCTGAATGTCACAATTTTACTGGGCTCTGACTGGCACAATATTCCTGGTATCTGACTGGCACAGTATTCCTGGGCTCTGATTGGCACAATATTCCTGGTATCTGACTGGCACAGTATTCCTGGGCTCTGAGTGGCACACTATTTCTGGGCTCTGACTGGCACACTATTACTGGGCTATGACTGGCACAATATTCCCGGGCTATGACTGTCACAATATTCCTGGGCTCTGACTGGCACAATATAACTGGGCTCTGACTGGCACAGTATTCCTGGGCTCTGACTGGCACAGGATTCCTGGGCTCTGACTGGCACAATATTACTGGTATCTGATGCACAATATTCCTGGTATCTGACTGGCACAATATTCCTGATATCTGACTGGCACAATATTACTGAGCTCTGAATGGCACAATATTCCTGGTATCTGACTGGCACAATATTCCTGATATCTGACTGGCACAATATTACTGGGCTCTGAATGGCACAATATTCCTGGTATCTGACTGGCACAATATTCCTGGGCTCTGACTGGCACAATATTCCTGGGCTCTGAATGGCACAATATTACTGGGCTCTGACTAGCACAATATTACTGGGCTCTGACTGGCACAATATTCCTGGGCTCTGAATGTCACAATTTTACTGGGCTCTGACTGGCACAATATTCCTGGTATCAGACTGGCACAATATTCTTGGGCTCTGAATGGCACAATATTACTGGGCTCTGACTGGCACAATATTACTGGGCTCTGAATGTCACAATATCCCTGGCATCTGGCTGGCACAATATTACTGTGCTCTGAATGTCACAATATTACTGTGCTCTGAATGTCACAATATAACTGGTATCTGACTGGCACAATATTCCTGGTATCTGAATGTAACAATATTACAGGCATCTGACTGGCACATTATTAATGGGCTCTGACTGGAACAATATTACTGGGCTCTGACTGGCACAATATTACTGGGCTCTGAATGGTATACTATTCCTGGGCTCTGACTGGCCCAATATTACTGGGCTCTGAATGGCACAATATTACTTCGCTCGGAATGGCACACTATTCCTGGGCTCTGAATGGCACACTATTCCTGGGCTCTGACTGGTACAATATTACTGGGCTCTGAATGGCACAATATTACTGTGCTCTGACTGGCACAATATTACTGGGCTCTGACTGGCACAATATTACTAGGCTCTGACTTGCACAATATTCTTGGTATCTTACTGGCACAATATTACTGGGCTCTGAATGGCACAATATTCCTAGTATCTGACTGGCACAATATTACTGGGCTCTGAATGGCACAATATTACTGGTATTTATGACTGGCACAATATTCCTGGTATCTGACTGGCACAATATTCCTGCGCTCTGACTGGCACAATATTCCTGGGCTCTGATTGGCACAATATTCCTGATATCTGACTGGCACAATATTACTGGGCTCTGACTGGCACAATATTCCTGGTATCTGACTGGCACAGTATTCTTGGGCTCTGAGTGGCACAATATTTCTGGGCTCTGAATGGCACAATATTCCTGGTATCTGACTGGCACAATATTCCTGATATCTGACTGGCACAATATTACTGGGCTCTGAATGGCACAATATTCCTGGTATCTGACTGGCACAATATTCCTGGGCTCTGACTGGCACAATATTCCTGGGCTCTGAATGGCACAATATTCCTGATATCTGACTGGCACAATATTACTGAGCTCTGAATGGCACAATATTCCTGGTATCTGACTGGCACAATATTCCTGATATCTGACTGGCACAATATTACTGGGCTCTGAATGGCACAATATTCCTGGTATCTGACTGGCACAATATTCCTGGGCTCTGACTGGCACAATATTCCTGGGCTCTGAATGGCACAATATTACTGGGCTCTGACTAGCACAATATTACTGGGCTCTGACTGGCACAATATTCCTGGGCTCTGAATGTCACAATTTTACTGGGCTCTGACTGGCACAATATTCCTGGTATCAGACTGGCACAATATTCTTGGGCTCTGAATGGCACAATATTACTGGGCTCTGACTGGCACAATATTACTGGGCTCTGAATGTCACAATATCCCTGGCATCTGGCTGGCACAATATTACTGTGCTCTGAATGTCACAATATTACTGTGCTCTGAATGTCACAATATAACTGGTATCTGACTGGCACAATATTCCTGGTATCTGAATGTAACAATATTACAGGCATCTGACTGGCACATTATTAATGGGCTCTGACTGGAACAATATTACTGGGCTCTGACTGGCACAATATTACTGGGCTCTGAATGGTATACTATTCCTGGGCTCTGACTGGCCCAATATTACTGGGCTCTGAATGGCACAATATTACTTCGCTCGGAATGGCACACTATTCCTGGGCTCTGAATGGCACACTATTCCTGGGCTCTGACTGGTACAGTATTACTGGGCTCTGAATGGCACAATATTACTGTGCTCTGACTGGCACAATATTACTGGGCTCTGACTGGCACAATATTACTAGGCTCTGACTTGCACAATATTCTTGGTATCTTACTGGCACAATATTACTGGGCTCTGAATGGCACAATATTCCTAGTATCTGACTGGCACAATATTACTGGGCTCTGAATGGCACAATATTACTGGTATTTATGACTGGCACAATATTCCTGGTATCTGACTGGCACAATATTCCTGCGCTCTGACTGGCACAATATTCCTGGGCTCTGATTGGCACAATATTCCTGATATCTGACTGGCACAATATTACTGGGCTCTGACTGGCACAATATTCCTGGTATCTGACTGGCACAGTATTCTTGGGCTCTGAGTGGCACAATATTTCTGGGCTCTGACTGGCACACTATTACTGGGCTATAACTGGCACAATATTCCTGGGCTATGACTGGCACAATATTCCTGGACTCTGACTGGCACAATATTACTGGGCTCTGACTGGCACAGTATTCCTGGGCTCTGACTGGCACAGGATTCCTGGGCTCTGACTGGCACAGGATTCCTGGGCTCTGACTGGCACAATATTACTGGTATCTGACGCACAATATTCCTGGTATCTGACTGGCACAATATTCCTGATATCTGACTGGCACAATATTACTGGGCTCTGAATGGCACAATATTCCTGGTATCTGACTGGCACAATATTCCTGGGCTCTGAATGGCACAATATTCCTGGTCTCTGAATGGCACAATATTACTGGGCTCTGACTAGCACAATATTACTGGGCTCTGACTGGCACAATATTCCTGGGCTCTGAATGTCACAATTTTACTGGGCTCTGACTGGCACAATATTACTGGGCTCTGACTGGCACAATATTACTAGGCTCTGACTGGCACAATATTACTTCGCTCGGAATGGCACACTATTCCTGGGCTCTGAATGGCACATTATTCCTGGGCTCTGACTGGCACAATATTACTGGGCTCTGACTGGCTCTGACTGGCAGAGTATTCCTGGGCTCTGACTGGCACAGTATTCCTGGGCTCTGACTGGCACAATATTACTGGTATCTGACACACAATATTCCTGGTGTCTGACTGGCACAATATTACTGGTCTCTGACTGGCACAATATTCCTGGGCTCTGAATGTCACAATATTCCTAGTATCTGAATGTCACAAAATTACAGGCATCTGACTGGCACAATATTACAGGCATCTGTCTGGCACAATATTACTATGCTCTGAATGGCACAATATTCCTGATATCTGACTGGCACAATATTCCTGGGCTCTGAATGGCACAATATTCCTGGTATCTGACTGGCACAATATTCCTGGGCTCTGAATGGCACAATATTCCTGGTATCTGACTGGCACACTATTCCTGGGCTCTGACTGGCACAATATTCCTGGTATCTGACTGGCACAATATTACTGGGCGCTGACTGGCACAATATTCCTGGTCTCTGAATGTCACAATTTTACTGGGCTCTGACTGGCACAATATTACTGGGCTCTGACTGGCACAATATTACTAGGCTCTGACTGGCACAATATTACTTCGCTCGGAATGGCACACTATTCCTGGGCTCTGAATGGCACACTATTCCTGGGCTCTGACTGGCACAATATTACTGGGCTCTGACTGGCTCTGACTGGCAGAGTATTCCTGGGCTCTGACTGGCACAGTATTCCTGGGCTCTGACTGGCACAATATTACTGGTATTTGACACACAATATTCCTGGTGTCTGACTGGCACAATATTACTGGTCTCTGACTGGCACAATATTCCTGGGCTCTGAATGTCAAAATATTCCTAGTATCTGAATGTCACAAAATTACAGGCATCTGACTGGCACAATATTACAGGCATCTGACTGGCACAATATTACTATGCTCTGAATGGCACAATATTCCTGATATCTGACTGGCACAATATTCCTGGGCTCTGAATGGCTCAATATTCCTGGTATCTGACTGGCACAATATTCCTGGGCTCTGAATGGCACAATATTCCTGGTATCTGACTGGCACAATATTCCTGGGCTCTGACTGGCACAATATTCCTGGTATCTGACTGGCACAATATTACTGGTCTCTGACTGGCACTATATTACTGGTATCTGACTGGCACACTTTTACTGGGCTCTGACTGGCCCAATATTACTGGGCTCTGACTGGCACAATATTCCTAGTATCTGACAGGCAAAATATTTCTGGTATCTGACTGGCCCAATATTACTGGGCTCTGACTGGCACAATATTCCTGGTATCTGACTGGCAAAATATTTCTGGTATCTGACTGGCCCAATATTACTGGGCTCTGACTGGCACAATATTCCTGGTATCTGACTGGCAAAATATTTCTGGTATCTGACTGGCACAATATTACTGGGCTCTGACTGGCACAATATTCCTGGTATCTGATTGGCACAATATTCCTGGTATCTGACTGCCACAATATTACTGGGCTCTGACTGGCACAATATTCCTGGTATCTGACTGGCACAGTATTCCTGGGCTCTGAGTGGCACAATATTTCTGGGCTCTGACTGGCACACTATTACTGTGCTATGACTGGCACAATATTCCTGGGCTATGACTGGCACAATATTACTGGGCTCTGACTGGCACAGTATTCCTGGGCTCTGACTGGCACAATATTACTGGGCTCTGACTGGCACAGTATTCCTGGGCTCTGACTGGCACAGGATTCCTGGGCTCTGACTGGCACAGGATTCCTGGGCTCTGACTGGCATAATATTACTGGTATCTGAAGCACAATATTCCTGGTATATGACTGGCACAATCTTCCTGATATCTGACTGGCACAATATTACTGGGCTCTGAATGGCACAATATTACTGTGCTCTGAATGGCACAATATTCCTGGGCTCTGACTGGCACAATATTCCTGGTATTTGACTGGCACAATATTCCTGGGCTCTGAATAGCACAATATTACTGGGCTCGACTGGCACAATATTACTGGGCTCTGACTGGCACAATATTCCTGGGCTCTGAATGTCACAATTTTACTGGGCTCTGACTGGCACAATATTCCTGGTATCTGACTGGCACAATATTCCTGGGCTCTGATTGGCACAATATTCCTGGTATCTGACTGGCACAGTATTCCTGGGCTCTGAGTGGCACACTATTTCTGGGCTCTGACTGGCACACTATTACTGGGCTATGACTGGCACAATATACCCGGGCTATAACTGTCACAATATTCCTGGGCTCTGACTGGCACAATATAACTGGGCTCTGACTGGCACAGTATTCCTGGGCTCTGACTGGCACAGGATTCCTGGGCTCTGACTGGCACAATATTACTGGTATCTGATGCACAATATTCCTGGTATCTGACTGGCACAATATTCCTGATATCTGACTGGCACAATATTACTGAGCTCTGAATGGCACAATATTCCTGGTATCTGACTGGCACAATATTCCTGATATCTGACTGGCACAATATTACTGGGCTCTGAATGGCACAATATTCCTGGTATCTGACTGGCACAATATTCCTGGGCTCTGACTGGCACAATATTCCTGGGCTCTGAATGGCACAATATTACTGGGCTCTGACTAGCACAATATTACTGGGCTCTGACTGGCACAATATTCCTGGGCTCTGAATGTCACAATTTTACTGGGCTCTGACTTGCACAATATTCCTGGTATCAGACTGGCACAATATTCTTGGGCTCTGAATGGCACAAAATTACTGGGCTCTGACTGGCACAATATTACTGGGCTCTGAATGTCACAATATCCCTGGCATCTGGCTGGCACAATATTACTGTGCTCTGAATGTCACAATATTACTGTGCTCTGAATGTCACAATATTACTGGTATCTGATTGGCACAATATTCCTGGTATCTGAATGTAACAATATTACAGGCATCTGACTGGCACAATATTAATGGGCTCTGACTGGAACAATATTACTGGGCTCTGACTGGCACAATATTACTGGGCTCTGAATGGTATACTATTCCTGGGCTCTGACTGGCCCAATATTACTGGGCTCTGAATGGCACAATATTACTTCGCTCGGAATGGCACACTATTCCTGGGCTCTGAATGGCACACTATTCCTGGGCTCTGACTGGTACAATATCACTGGGCTCTGAATGGCACAATATTACTGTGCTCTGACAGGCACAATATTACTGGGCTCTGACTGGCACAATATTACTAGGCTCTGACTTGCACAATATTCTTGGTATCTTACTGGCACAATATTACTGGGCTCTGAATGGCGCAATATTCCTAGTATCTGACTGGCACAATATTACTGGGCTCTGAATGGCACAATATTACTGGTATTTATGACTGGCACAATATTCCTGGTATCTGACTGGCACAATATTCCTGCGCTCTGACTGGCACAATATTCCTGGGCTCTGATTGGCACAATATTCCTGATATCTGACTGGCACAATATTACTGGGCTCTGACTGGCACAATATTCCTGGTATCTGACTGGCACAGTATTCTTGGGCTCTGAGTGGCACAATATTTCTGGGCTCTGACTGGCACACTATTACTGGGCTATGACTGGCACAATATTCCTGGGCTATGACTGGCACAATATTCCTGGACTCTGACTGGCACAATATTACTGGGCTCTGACTGGCACAGTATTCCTGGGCTCTGACTGGCACAGGATTCCTGGGCTCTGACTGGCACAATATTACTGGTATCTGACGCACAATTTTCCTGGTATCTGACTGGCACAATATTCCTGATATCTGACTGGCACAATATTACTGGGCTCTGAATGGCACAATATTCCTGGTATCTGACTGGCACAATATTCCTGGGCTCTGAATGGCACAATATTCCTGGTCTCTGAATGGCACAATATTACTGGGCTCTGACTAGCACAATATTACTGGGCTCTGACTGGCACAATATTCCTGGGCTCTGAATGTCACAATTTTACTGGGCTCTGACTGGCACAATATTACTGGGCTCTGACTGGCACAATATTACTAGGCTCTGACTGGCACAATATTACTTCGCTCGGAATGGCACACTATTCCTGGGCTCTGAATGGCACATTATTCCTGGGCTCTGACTGGTACAATATTACTGGGCTCTGAATGGCACAATATTACTGGGCTCTGACTGGCACAATATTACTGGGCTCTGACTGGCACAATATTACTAGGCTCTGACTGGCACAATATTCTTGGTATCTTACTGCACAATATTACTGGGCTCTGAATGGCACAATATTCCTAGTATCTGACTGGCACAATATTACTGGGCTCTGAATGGCACAATATTACTGGGCTCTGAATGGCGCAATATTACTGGTATTTATGACTGGCACAATATTCCTGGTATCTGACTGGCACAATATTCCTGCGCTCTGACTGGTACAATATTCCTGGTATCTGACTGGCTCAATATTCCTGGGCTCTGACTGGCACAATATTCCTGGTCTCTGACTTTCACAATATTACTGGGCTATGACTGGCACAATATTCCTGGTATCTGACTGGCACAGTATTCCTGGTCTCTGACTTTCACAATATTACTGGGCTATGACTGGCACAATATTACTGGGCTATGACTGGCACAATATTCCTGGGCTCTGACTGGCACACTATTACTGGGCTATGACTGGCACACTATTACTGGGCTATGACTGGCATAATATTCCTGAGCTCTGACTGGCACAATATTACTGGGCTGTGACTGGCACAGTATTCCTGGGCTCTGACTGGCACAGTATTCCTGGGCTCTGACTGGCACAATATTACTGGTATCTGACACACAATATTCCTGGTATGTGACTGGCACAATATTCCTGGGCTCTGAATGGCACAATATTGCTGGGCTCTGACTGGCACAATATTACTGGGCTCTGAATGACACAATATTCCTGATATCTGACTTGCACAATAATACTGGGCTCTGACTGGCACAATATTACTGGGCTGTGACTGGCACAGTATTCCTGGGCTCTGACTGGCACAGTATTCCTGGGCTCTGACTGGCACAATATTACTGGTATCTGACACACAATATTCCTGGTATGTGACTGGCACAATATTCCTCGGCTCTGAATGGCACAATATTGCTGGGCTCTGACTGGCACAATATTACTGGGCTCTGAATGACACAATATTCCTGATATCTGACTTGCACAATAATACTGGGCTCTGACTGGCACACTATTCCTGGTATCTGACTGGCACAATATTCCTGGGCTCTGAATGTCACAATATTACAGGCATCTGACTGGCAAAATATTACTGGGCTCTGACTGGCACAATATTACTGGGCTCTGACTGGCACAATATTACTGGGCTCTGAATAGTACACTAATCCTGGGCTCTGACTGGAACAATATTACTGGGCTCTGACTGGCACAATATTACTTCGCTCGGAATGGCACACTATTCCTGGGCTCTGAATGGCACACTATTCCTGGGCTCTGACTGGCACAATATTACTGGGCTCTGACTGGCTCTGACTGGCAGAGTATTCCTGGGCTCTGACTGGCACAGTATTCCTGGGCTCTGACTGGCACAATATTACTGGTATCTGACACACAATATTCCTGGTGTCTGACTGGCACAATATTACTGGTCTCTGACTGGCACAATATTCCTGGGCTCTGAATGTCACAATATTCCTAGTATCTGAATGTCACAAAATTACAGGCATCTGACTGGCACAATATTACAGGCATCTGACTGGCACAATATTACTATGCTCTGAATGGCACAATATTCCTGATATCTGACTGGCACAATATTCCTGGGCTCTGAATGGCACAATATTCCTGGTATCTGACTGGCACAATATTCCTGGGCTCTGAATGGCACAATATTCCTGGTATCTGACTGGCACAATATTCCTGGGCTCTGACTGGCACAATATTCCTGGTATCTGACTGGCACAATATTACTGGGCTCTGACTGGCACAATATTACTGGTCTCTGACTGGCACTATATTACTGGTATCTGACTGGCACACTTTTACTGGGCTCTGACTGGCCCAATATTACTGGGCTCTGACTGGCACAATATTCCTGGTATCTGACTGGCAACATATTTCTGGTATCTGACTGGCACAATATTACTGGGCTCTGACTGGCACAATATTCCTGGTATCTGACTGGCAAAATATTTCTGGTATCTGACTGGCACAATATTACTGGGCTCTGACTGGCACAATATTCCTGGTATCTGATTGGCACAATATTCCTGGTATCTGACTGCCACAATATTACTGGGCTCTGACTGGCACAATATTCCTGGTATCTGACTGGCACAGTATTCCTGGGCTCTGAGTGGCACAATATTTCTGGGCTCTGACTGGCACACTATTACTGTGCTATGACTGGCACAATATTCCTGGGCTATGACTGGCACAATATTACTGGGCTCTGACTGGCACAGTATTCCTGGGCTCTGACTGGCACAATATTACTGGGCTCTGACTGGCACAGTATTCCTGGGCTCTGACTGGCACAGGATTCCTGGGCTCTGACTGGCACAGGATTCCTGGGCTCTGACTGGCATAATATTACTGGTATCTGACGCACAATATTCCTGGTATATGACTGGCACAATCTTCCTGATATCTGACTGGCACAATATTACTGGGCTCTGAATGGCACAATATTACTGTGCTCTGAATGGCACAATATTCCTGGGCTCTGACTGGCACAATATTCCTGGTATTTGACTGGCACAATATTCCTGGGCTCTGAATGGCACAATATTACTGGGCTCGACTGGCACAATATTACTGGGCTCTGACTGGCACAATATTCCTGGGCTCTGAATGTCACAATTTTACTGGGCTCTGACTGGCACAATATTCCTGGTATCAGACTGGCACAGTATTCCTGGGCTCTGATTGGCACAATATTCCTGGTATCTGACTGGCACAGTATTCCTGGGCTCTGAGTGGCACACTATTTCTGGGCTCTGACTGGCACACTATTACTGGGCTATGACTGGCACAATATTCCCGGGCTATGACTGTCACAATATTCCTGGGCTCTGACTGGCACAATATAACTGGGCTCTGACTGGCACAGTATTCCTGGGCTCTGACTGGCACAGGATTCCTGGGCTCTGACTGGCACAATATTACTGGTATCTGATGCACAATATTCCTGGTATCTGACTGGCACAATATTCCTGATATCTGACTGGCACAATATTACTGAGCTCTGAATGGCACAATATTCCTGGTATCTGACTGGCACAATATTCCTGATATCTGACTGGCACAATATTACTGGGCTCTGAATGGCACAATATTCCTGGTATCTGACTGGCACAATATTCCTGGGCTCTGACTGGCACAATATTCCTGGGCTCTGAATGGCACAATATTACTGGGCTCTGACTAGCACAATATTACTGGGCTCTGACTGGCACAATATTCCTGGGCTCTGAATGTCACAATTTTACTGGGCTCTGACTGGCACAATATTCCTGGTATCAGACTGGCACAATATTCTTGGGCTCTGAATGGCACAATATTACTGGGCTCTGACTGGCACAATATTACTGGGCTCTGAATGTCACAATATCCCTGGCATCTGGCTGGCACAATATTACTGTGCTCTGAATGTCACAATATTACTGTGCTCTGAATGTCACAATATAACTGGTATCTGACTGGCACAATATTCCTGGTATCTGAATGTAACAATATTACAGGCATCTGACTGGCACATTATTAATGGGCTCTGACTGGAACAATATTACTGGGCTCTGACTGGCACAATATTACTGGGCTCTGAATGGTATACTATTCCTGGGCTCTGACTGGCCCAATATTACTGGGCTCTGAATGGCACAATATTACTTCGCTCGGAATGGCACACTATTCCTGGGCTCTGAATGGCACACTATTCCTGGGCTCTGACTGGTACAATATTACTGGGCTCTGAATGGCACAATATTACTGTGCTCTGACTGGCACAATATTACTGGGCTCTGACTGGCACAATATTACTAGGCTCTGACTTGCACAATATTCTTGGTATCTTACTGGCACAATATTACTGGGCTCTGAATGGCACAATATTCCTAGTATCTGACTGGCACAATATTACTGGGCTCTGAATGGCACAATATTACTGGTATTTATGACTGGCACAATATTCCTGGTATCTGACTGGCACAATATTCCTGCGCTCTGACTGGCACAATATTCCTGGGCTCTGATTGGCACAATATTCCTGATATCTGACTGGCACAATATTACTGGGCTCTGACTGGCACAATATTCCTGGTATCTGACTGGCACAGTATTCTTGGGCTCTGAGTGGCACAATATTTCTGGGCTCTGACTGGCACACTATTACTGGGCTATAACTGGCACAATATTCCTGGGCTATGACTGGCACAATATTCCTGGACTCTGACTGGCACAATATTACTGGGCTCTGACTGGCACAGTATTTCTGGGCTCTGACTGGCACAGGATTCCTGGGCTCTGACTGGCACAGGATTCCTGGGCTCTGACTGGCACAATATTACTGGTATCTGACACACAATATTCCTGGTATCTGACTGGCACAATATTCCTGATATCTGACTGGCACAATATTACTGGGCTGTGAATGGCACAATATTCCTGGTATCTGACTGGCACAATATTCCTGGGCTCTGAATGGCACAATATTCCTGGTCTCTGAATGGCACAATATTACTGGGCTCTGACTAGCACAATATTACTGGGCTCTGACTGGCACAATATTCCTGGGCTCTGAATGTCACAATTTTACTGGGCTCTGACTGGCACAATATTACTGGGCTCTGACTGGCACAATATTACTAGGCTCTGACTGGCACAATATTACTTCGCTCGGAATGGCACACTATTCCTGGGCTCTGAATGGCACATTATTCCTGGGCTCTGACTGGCACAATATTACTGGGCTCTGACTGGCTCTGACTGGCAGAGTATTCCTGGGCTCTGACTGGCACAGTATTCCTGGGCTCTGACTGGCACAATATTACTGGTATCTGACACACAATATTCCTGGTGTCTGACTGGCACAATATTACTGGTCTCTGACTGGCACAATATTCCTGGGCTCTGAATGTCACAATATTCCTAGTATCTGAATGTCACAAAATTACAGGCATCTGACTGGCACAATATTCCTGGTATCTGACTGGCACAATATTACTGGGCGCTGACTGGCACAATATTCCTGGTCTCTGAATGTCACAATTTTACTGGGCTCTGACTGGCACAATATTACTGGGCTCTGACTGGCACAATATTACTAGGCTCTGACTGGCACAATATTACTTCGCTCGGAATGGCACACTATTCCTGGGCTCTGAATGGCACACTATTCCTGGGCTCTGACTGGCACAATATTACTGGGCTCTGACTGGCTCTGACTGGCAGAGTATTCCTGGGCTCTGACTGGCACAGTATTCCTGGGCTCTGACTGGCACAATATTACTGGTATTTGACACACAATATTCCTGGTGTCTGACTGGCACAATATTACTGGTCTCTGACTGGCACAATATTCCTGGGCTCTGAATGTCACAATATTCCTAGTATCTGAATGTCACAAAATTACAGGCATCTGACTGGCACAATATTACAGGCATCTGACTGGCACAATATTACTATGCTCTGAATGGCACAATATTCCTGATATCTGACTGGCACAATATTCCTGGGCTCTGAATGGCACAATATTCCTGGTATCTGACTGGCACAATATTCCTGGGCTCTGAATGGCACAATATTCCTGGTATCTGACTGGCACAATATTCCTGGTATCTGACTGGCACAATATTACTGGGCTCTGACTGGCACAATATTACTGGTCTCTGACTGGCACTATATTACTGGTATCTGACTGGCACACTTTTACTGGGCTCTGACTGGCCCAATATTACTGGGCTCTGACTGGCACAATATTCCTAGTATCTGACAGGCAAAATATTTCTGGTATCTGACTGGCCCAATATTACTGGGCTCTGACTGGCACAATATTCCTGGTGTCTGACTGGCAAAATATTTCTGGTATCTGACTGGCACAATATTACTGGGCTCTGACTGGCACAATATTCCTGGTATCTGACTGGCAAAATATTTCTGGTATCTGACTGGCACAATATTACTGGGCTCTGACTGGCACAATATTCCTGGTATCTGATTGGCACAATACTCCTGGTATCTGACTGCCACAATATTACTGGGCTCTGACTGGCACAATATTCCTGGTATCTGACTGGCACAGTATTCCTGGGCTCTGAGTGGCACAATATTTCTGGGCTCTGACTGGCACACTATTACTGTGCTATGACTGGCACAATATTCCTGGGCTATGACTGGCACAATATTACTGGGCTCTGACTGGCACAGTATTCCTGGGCTCTGACTGGCACAATATTACTGGGCTCTGACTGGCACAGTATTCCTGGGCTCTGACTGGCACAGGATTCCTGGGCTCTGACTGGCACAGGATTCCTGGGCTCTGACTGGCATAATATTACTGGTATCTGAAGCACAATATTCCTGGTATATGACTGGCACAATCTTCCTGATATCTGACTGGCACAATATTACTGGGCTCTGAATGGCACAATATTCCTGGGCTCTGACTGGCACAATATTCCTGGTATTTGACTGGCACAATATTCCTGGGCTCTGAATAGCACAATATTACTGGGCTCGACTGGCACAATATTACTGGGCTCTGACTGGCACAATATTCCTGGGCTCTGAATGTCACAATTTTACTGGGCTCTGACTGGCACAATATTCCTGGTATCTGACTGGCACAATATTCCTGGGCTCTGATTGGCACAATATTCCTGGTATCTGACTGGCACAGTATTCCTGGGCTCTGAGTGGCACACTATTTCTGGGCTCTGACTGGCACACTATTACTGGGCTATGACTGGCACAATATTCCCAGGCTATAACTGTCACAATATTCCTGGGCTCTGACTGGCACAATATAACTGGGCTCTGACTGGCACAGTATTCCTGGGCTCTGACTGGCACAGGATTCCTGGGCTCTGACTGGCACAATATTACTGGTATCTGATGCACAATATTCCTGGTATCTGACTGGCACAATATTCCTGATATCTGACTGGCACAATATTACTGAGCTCTGAATGGCACAATATTCCTGGTATCTGACTGGCACAATATTCCTGATATCTGACTGGCACAATATTACTGGGCTCTGAATGGCACAATATTCCTGGTATCTGACTGGCACAATATTCCTGGGCTCTGACTGGCACAATATTCCTGGGCTCTGAATGGCACAATATTACTGGGCTCTGACTAGCACAATATTACTGGGCTCTGACTGGCACAATATTCCTGGGCTCTGAATGTCACAATTTTACTGGGCTCTGACTGGCACAATATTCCTGGTATCAGACTGGCACAATATTCTTGGGCTCTGAATGGCACAAAATTACTGGGCTCTGACTGGCACAATATTACTGGGCTCTGAATGTCACAATATCCCTGGCATCTGGCTGGCACAATATTACTGTGCTCTGAATGTCACAATATTACTGTGCTCTGAATGTCACAATATTACTGGTATCTGATTGGCACAATATTCCTGGTATCTGAATGTAACAATATTACAGGCATCTGACTGGCACAATATTAATGGGCTCTGACTGGAACAATATTACTGGGCTCTGACTGGCACAATATTACTGGGCTCTGAATGGTATACTATTCCTGGGCTCTGACTGGCCCAATATTACTGGGCTCTGAATGGCACAATATTACTTCGCTCGGAATGGCACACTATTCCTGGTCTCTGAATGGCACACTATTCCTGGGCTCTGACTGGTACAATATCACTGGGCTCTGAATGGCACAATATTACTGTGCTCTGACTGGCACAATATTACTGGGCTCTGACTGGCACAATATTACTAGGCTCTGACTTGCACAATATTCTTGGTATCTTACTGGCACAATATTACTGGGCTCTGAATGGCGCAATATTCCTAGTATCTGACTGGCACAATATTACTGGGCTCTGAATGGCACAATATTACTGGTATTTATGACTGGCACAATATTCCTGGTATCTGACTGGCACAATATTCCTGCGCTCTGACAGGCACAATATTCCTGGGCTCTGATTGGCACAATATTCCTGATATCTGACTGGCACAATATTACTGGGCTCTGACTGGCACAATATTCCTGGTATCTGACTGGCACAGTATTCTTGGGCTCTGAGTGGCACAATATTTCTGGGCTCTGACTGGCACACTATTACTGGGCTATGACTGGCACAATATTCCTGGGCTATGACTGGCACAATATTCCTGGACTCTGACTGGCACAATATTACTGGGCTCTGACTGGCACAGTATTCCTGGGCTCTGACTGGCACAGGATTCCTGGGCTCTGACTGGCACAATATTACTGGTATCTGACGCACAATATTCCTGGTATCTGACTGGCACAATATTCCTGATATCTGACTGGCACAATATTACTGGGCTCTGAATGGCACAATATTCCTGGTATCTGACTGGCACAATATTCCTGGGCTCTGAATGGCACAATATTCCTGGTCTCTGAATGGCACAATATTACTGGGCTCTGACTAGCACAATATTACTGGGCTCTGACTGGCACAATATTCCTGGGCTCTGAATGTCACAATTTTACTGGGCTCTGACTGGCACAATATTACTGGGCTCTGACTGGCACAATATTACTAGGCTCTGACTGGCACAATATTACTTCGCTCGGAATGGCACACTATTCCTGGGCTCTGAATGGCACATTATTCCTGGGCTCTGACTGGTACAATATTACTGGGCTCTGAATGGCACAATATTACTGGGCTCTGACTGGCACAATATTACTGGGCTCTGACTGGCACAATATTACTAGGCTCTGACTGGCACAATATTCTTGGTATCTTACTGCACAATATTACTGGGCTCTGAATGGCACAATATTCCTAGTATCTGACTGGCACAATATTACTGGGCTCTGAATGGCACAATATTACTGGGCTCTGAATGGCGCAATATTACTGGTATTTATGACTGGCACAATATTCCTGGTATCTGACTGGCACAATATTCCTGCGCTCTGACTGGTACAATATTCCTGGTATCTGACTGGCTCAATATTCCTGGGCTCTGACTGGCACAATATTCCTGGTCTCTGACTTTCACAATATTACTGGGCTATGACTGGCACAATATTCCTGGTATCTGACTGGCACAGTATTCCTGGTCTCTGACTTTCACAATATTACTGGGCTATGACTGGCACAATATTACTGGGCTATGACTGGCACAATATTCCTGGGCTCTGACTGGCACACTATTACTGGGCTATGACTGGCACACTATTACTGGGCTATGACTGGCACACTATTACTGGGCTATGACTGGCATAATATTCCTGAGCTCTGACTGGCACAATATTACTGGGCTGTGACTGGCACAGTATTCCTGGGCTCTGACTGGCACAGTATTCCTGGGCTCTGACTGGCACAATATTACTGGTATCTGACACACAATATTCCTGGTATGTGACTGGCACAATATTCCTGGGCTCTGAATGGCACAATATTGCTGGGCTCTGACTGGCACAATATTACTGGGCTCTGAATGACACAATATTCCTGATATCTGACTTGCACAATAATACTGGGCTCTGACTGGCACACTATTCCTGGTATCTGACTGGCACAATATTCCTGGGCTCTGAATGTCACAATATTACTGGGCTCTGAATGTCACAATATTACTGGGCTAAGACTAGCACAATATTCCTGGTACCTGACTGGCACAATATTACTGGGCTCTGACTGGCACAATATTCCTGGTATCTGATTGACACAATATTCCTGGTGTCTGACTGGCACAATATTACTGGGCTCTGACTGGCACAATATTCCTGGTATCTGAATTGCACAGTATTCCTGGGCTCTGAGTGGCACAATATTTCTGGGCTCTGACTAGCACACTATTACTGGGCTATGACTTGCACACTATTACTGGGCTATGACTGGCACAATATTTCTGGGCTCTGACTGGCAAAATATTACTGGTATCTGACGCACAATATTCCTGGTATCTGACTGGCACAATATTCCTGATATCTGACTGGCACAATATTACTGCGCTATGAATGGCACAATATTCCTGGGCTCTGACTGGCATAATATTCCTGGTATCTGACTGGCACAATAGTACTGGGCTCTGAATGGCACAATATTACTGGCCTCTGACTGGCACAATATTCCTGGGCTCTGAATGTCACAATATTACTGGGCTCTGAATGTCACAATATTACTGTGCTCTGAATGTCACAATATTACTGGAATCTGACTGGCACAATATTCCTTGTATCTGAATGTCACAATATTACAGGCATCTGACTGGCACAATATTACTGGGCTCTGACTGGCACAATATTACTGGGCTCTGACTGGCACAATATTACTGGGCTCTGAATGGTATACTATTCCTGGGCTCTGACTGGCACAATATTACTGAGCTCTGACTGGCACAATATTACTTCGCTCGGAATGGCACACCATTCCTGGGCTCTGAATGGCACACTATTCCTGGGCTCTGACTGGTACAATATTACTGGGCTCTGAATGGCACAATATTACTGGGCTCTGATTGGCACAATATTACTAGGCTCTGACTGGCACAATATTCTTAGTATCTTACTGGCACAAAATTACTGGGCTCTGAATGGCACAATATTTCTAGTATCTGACTGGCACAATATTACTGGGCTCTGAATGGCACAATATTACTGGTATTTATGACTGGCACAATATTCCTGGTATCTCACTGGCACAATATTTCTGTTCTCTGACTGGTACAATATTCCTGGTATCTGACTGGCTCAATATTCCTGGGCTCTGACTGGCACAATATTCCTGGTATCTGACTGGCACAGTATTACTGGGCTCTGACTGGCACAATATTCCTGGTATCTGACTGGCACAATATTCCTGGTACCTGACTGGCACAATATTACTGGGCTCTGACTGGCACAATATTTCTGGTATCTGATTGGCACAATATTCCTTGTCTCTGACTTTCACAATATTACTGGGCTATGACTGGCACAATATTCCTGGTATCTGACTGGCACACTATTACTGGGCTATGACTGTCACACTACTACTGGGCTATGACTGGCACAATATTCCTGGGCTCTGACTGGCACAATATTACTGGGCTCTGACTGGCACAGTATTCCTTGGCTCTGACTGGCACAGTATTCCTGGGCTCTGACTGGCACAATATTACTGGTATTTGACGCACAATATTCCTGGTATGTGACTGGCACAATATTCCTGGGCTCTGAATGGCACAATATTACTGGGCACTGACTGGCTCAATATTACTGGGCTCTGAATGTCATAATATTCTTGGCATCTGACTGGCACAATATTCCTGGGCTCTGAATGTCACAATATTACTGGGCTCTGAATGTCACAATATTACTGTGCTCTGAATGTCACAATATTACTGGGCTCTGATTGGCACAATATTCCTGGTATCTGATTGGCACAATATTCCTGGTGTCTGACTGGCACAATATTACTGGGCTCTGACTGGCACAATATTCCTGGTATCTGAATGGCACAGTATTACTGGGCTATGACTGTCACACTACTACTGGGCTATGACTGGCACAATATTACTGGGCTCTGACTGGCACAGTATTCCTTGGCTCTGACTGGCACAGTATTCCTGGGCTCTGACTGGCACAATATTACTGGTATTTGACGCACAATATTCCTGGTATGTGACTGGCACAATATTCCTGGGCTCTGAATGGCACAATATTACTGGGCACTGACTGGCTCAATATTACTGGGCTCTGAATGTCATAATATTCTTGGCATCTGACTGGCACAATATTCCTGGGCTCTGAATGTCACAATATTACTGGGCTCTGAATGTCACAATATTACTGTGCTCTGAATGTCACAATATTACTGGGCTCTGATTGGCACAATATTCCTGGTATCTGATTGGCACAATATTCCTGGTGTCTGACTGGCACAATATTACTGGGCTCTGACTGGCACAATATTCCTGGTATCTGAATGGCACAGTATTCCTGGGCTCTGAGTGGCACAATATTTCTGTTCTCTGACTGGCACACTATTACTGGGCTATGACTTGCACACTATTACTGGGCTATGACTGGCACAATATTTCTGGGCTCTGACTGGCACAATATTACTGGGCTTTAACTGGCACAGTATTCCTGGGCTCTGACTGGCACAGTATTCCTGGGCTCTGACTGGCACAATATTACTGGAATCTGATGCACAATATTTCTGGTATCTGACTGGCACAATATTCCTGGGCTCTGAATGGCACAATATTACTGCCTCTGACTGGCATAATATTACTGGGCTCTGAATGGCACAATATTCCTGATATCTGACTGGCACAATAATACTGGGCTCTGACTGGCACAATATTCCTGTTATCTGACTGGCACAATATTCCTGGGCTCTGAATGGCACAATATTACTGGGCTCTGACTGGCACAATATTACTGGACTCTGACTGGCACAATATTACTAGGCTCTGACTGGCACAATATTCCTGGTATCTAACTCACACAATATTACTGGGCTCTGAGTGGCACAATATTGCTGGGCTCTGACTGGCACAATATTACTGAGCTCTGACTGGCAAAATATTTCTGGTATCTGACTGGCACAATATTCGTGGGCTCTGAATGGCACAATATTACTGTGCTCTGAATGGCACAATATTCATGGCATCTGACTGACACAATATTCCTGGTATCTGACTGGCACAATATTCCTGGGCTCTGAATGGCACAATATTACTGGGCTCTGAATGGCAAATTATTGCTGGCATCTGAATGGCACATCAATTTTGGCATCTTAATGGTACAATAATACTAGTATCTTAATGGGCAAATTGGCTGGGGCATCTTAATAGTACAATCATACTGGTATCTGAATGGCACAATAATATTGGCATTTTAATGGGAAAAATGTCTGTGGCATATTAATGGCAAAATAATACTGAATATTAATGGAAAATATTATCAGCATATTGATGGGCACATTGACTGTGGCACATTTAATGGACAAACGGTGTAATATTTTAACAGGCAAAGTGTCTGTTGCATATGCAATGACAAAGTGACTGTGGCATGTTCTCTGGGGAAAAATAACATTTACTATGGGGAAAAGTGACAATGTGGCTTTTTTCTGCATGGGCAGTTCAGTGGAACAAAGTGAAACTGTGGTATGTTCTGTGGGGCAAATTTACACTGTAGCATGCGAAATTGTGTGGGTTCAATATGAGTGCAAGCCATGTGCTGTTGGTGCAATATAGGTGCATGGAAAGTGCTGTGGGTGCAATATAGGTGCAAGACAAGTGCTGTGGGCAGTGCTGTATTTACCGCGAGGCATCCTAGGCGGATGCCTATGGCGGCAAATTTTGGGGGGCGGCAGCGCCCCCCAGCACTGAAAAAAAAAAAATCAAAAAATCCGGCCCTTTAAAAAATAAAAAAGACCGCGCTTGCAGGCAGAGACGGAGGTGAGAAGGGATCGGAAGATCCCCCCTCACCATCGCTCTGCCTGCCAGGCTGCACGGGGAGCCGAACAGGCAGCACAGAGAAACCTCCGTGCTGCCTGTTCGGCTCCCCGTGCAGTGTGCCGACACGGAAGTGCCGACAGTCACGTGACGGCGCGCTGACGTCATACGCGCACCCGGTCACGTGACCTGTCGGCACAATCGCCGGGAAGCCGAACAGGCAGCATGGAGGGACCATGCTGCCTGCCACTAGCCACCAAGGAAAGGTAAGTGCTGATGGGAGACTGTGTGTGTGTGTGTGTGTGTGTGTGTGTGTGTGTGTGTGTGACTGAGTGTGATGGGAGTCAGAGTGTGTGTGATGGGAGTCAGAATGTGTGTGATGGGAGACAGTGTGTGTGACTGAGTGTGATGGGAGTCAGAGTGTGTGTGATAGGAGACAGTGTGTGTGACTGAGTGTGATGGGAGTCAGAGTGTGTGTGATTGGAGACAGTGTGTGTGACTGAGTGTGATGGGAGTCAGAGTGTGTGTGATGGGAGACAGTGTGTGTGACTGAGTGTGATGGGAGTCAGAGTGTGTGTGATGGGAGACAGTGTGTGTGTGATGGGAGACAGTGTGTGTGACTGAGTGTGATGGGAGTCAGAGTGTGTGTGATAGGAGACAGTGTGTGTGACTGAGTGTGATGGGAGTCAGAGTGTGTGTGATAGGAGACAGTGTGTGTGACTGAGTGTGATGGGAGTCAGAGTGTGTGTGATGGGAGACTGTGTGTGTGACTGATTGTGATGGGAGTCAGAGTGTGTGTGATGGGAGACAGTGTGTGTGACTGAGTGTGATGGGAGTCAGAGTGTGTGTGATGGGAGACTGTGTGCGACTGAGTGTGATGGGAGTAGGAGTGTGTGACTGAGTGTGATGGGAGTGTGAGCTTGATGTGAGTCTGAATGATGGGGCATGTCTTAGGTGTGTAACGTGGGTGTGCAGCTTGGGTAGGGGGGTGCCCGGATTTTGTCTGCCTAGGGCAATATAGGTGCATGACAAGTGCTGTGGCTACTCTATGGGGCTGTGTTAAGTCGTTTAGTTGCAATGTGGGTGCAGAAAAAGGGAATAAAAACAAGAAATGCAACTCTTCAATAACATTTTCATTACATATGAAAATAGTTAAATATAATATTAAGCAGGGTCGTCTTTAATAGTGATTGGACCCTGGGCAAGCATTTGCTTGGGCCCCCTGGACCCTGCCCCCTCCCCTGCATGCAATCACTCCATCCATCGCAATGTTACCTCCCCCCCACACACAAAAAAAAAACATAAAAATAAGTACACACACAGTTGGACTTTTCTTGCAGTGAGTATTTTTATTGCATTGAATAAAATGTGTATATTACGTGTATAATTGCAGTGTATAAACTGTATATTTGGATACAAAATGTGTATATATGGCTGCAATATGTATACCATCTTACTATGCAACACTGCACTACAACTACTCATTACCTAAATGACAAAAAAATAAATAGATATTAGAGAGCACTTACATATGTTCATATATATTTATAAATATCTATACACATCTCACTCTCTCTCACTAGTTGCGTTTATACTTATATGGACTTCTTTAATATTAAATTCAAATTCAAGTTATTGAAGAGTTGCATTTCTTCTTTTTATTCCCTTTTTCTGCACCCACATTGCACCTAAAGGACTTAACACAGCCCCATAGAGTAGCCACAGCACTTGTCATGCACCTACATTGCACCCACAGCACTTGTCTTGCACCTATATTGCACCCACAGCACTTGTCATGCACCTATATTGCACCCACAGCACTTGTCATGCACCTATATTGCACCAACAGCACATGGCTTGCACTCATATCGAACCCACACAATTTTGAATGCTACAGTGTAAATTTGCCCCACATAACATACTACAGTTAAACTTTATTCCACTGAACTGCCCATGCAGTAAAAAGCCACATTGTCACTTTTCCCCATAGTACATAGTTATTTTTCCTAAGAGAACATGCCACAGTCACTTTGTCATTGCATATGCAACAGACAGTTTGCTTGTTAAAATATGACACCGTTTGTCCATTAAATATGCCACAGTCAATGTGCCCATCAATATGCCGATATTATTTTTCCATTAATATTCAGTATTATTTTTCCATAAATATGCCACAGACATGTTTCCCATTAAAATGACAATATTATTGTGCTATTCTGATAACAGTAATATTGTACTATTAAGATGCCCCAGCCAATTTGCCCATTAAGAAACCAGTATTATTGTACCATTAAGATGCCATAATTGTTGTGCCATTCAGAGCCTAGTAATATTGTGCCATTCAGAGCCCAGGAATATTGTGCCATTAAGCGCTCAGGAATATTGTGCCAGTCAGATGCCAAGAATATTGTGCCATTCAGAGCCCAGTATTTTTGTGCCATTCAGCGCCCAGGAATATTGTGCCATTCAGAGCCCAGTAATATTGTGCCAGTCAGAGCCCAGGAATAGTGTGCCATTCAGAGCCCAGTAATATTGATCCATTCAGAGTCCGGGAATATTGTGCCAGTCAGAGCCCAGTAATATTGTGCCAGTCAGAGCACAGGAATATTGTGCCAGTCAGATGCCTGTAATATTGTGCCAGTCAGAGCCCAGTAATATTATGCCAGTCAGATACCAGGAATATTGTGCCAGTCAGAGCGCAGTAATATTGTGCCAGTCAGAGCCCAGGAATATTGTGCTAGTCAGAGCCCAGTAATATTGTGCCAGTCAGATACCAGTAATATTGTGACATTCAGAGCCCAGTAATATTGTGCCAGTCAGAGCCCAGTAATATTGTGCCAATCACAGCCCAGTAATATTGTGCTAGTCAGAGCCAAGTAATATTGTGCCACTGAGAGCCCAGTATTATTGTGCCAGTCAGATACCAGGAATATTGTGCCAGTCAGAGCCCAGTAATGTTGTGCCAGTCAAAGCCCACTAATATTGTGCCAGTCAGAGCCCAGTAATATTGTGCCAGTCAGATACCAGTAATATTGTGACATTCAGCGCCCAGTAATATTGTGAAATTCAGAGCCCAGTAATATTGTGCCATTCAGAGCCCAGGAATATAGTGCCAGTCAGATACCAGGAATATTGTGCCAGTCAGAGCCCAGTAATATTGTGCCACTTAGAGCCCAGTAATATTGTGCCACTCAGAGCCCAGTAATATTGTGCCACTCAGAGCCCAGTAATATTATGCCAGTCAGAGCACAGGAATATTGTGCCAGTCAGATACCATGAATATTGTGCCAGTCAGAGCCCAGTAATATTGTGCTAGACAGAGCCCAGTAATATTGTGCAAGTCAGAGCCCAGTAATATTGTGCCAGTCAGAGCCCAGTAATATTGTGCCAGTCAGATACCAGTAATATTGTGACATTCAGAGCCCAGTAATATTGTGAAATTCAGAGCCCAGTAATATTGTGCCATTCAGAGCCCAGGAATATTGTGCCAGTCAGATACCAGGAATATTGTGGCAGTTAGAGCCCAGTAATATTGTGCCACTTAGAGCCCAGTAATATTGTGCCATTCAGAGCCCAGTAATATTGTGCCACTCAGAGCCCAGTAATATTATACCAGTCAGAGCCCAGTAATATGGTGCCCTTTTGAGCCCAGGAATATTGTGCCAGTCAGAGCCCAGTAATATTGTGCCAGTCAGAGCCCAGGAATATTGTGCCAGTCAGAGTCCAATAATATTGTGCCAGTCAGAGCCCAGTAATATTATGCCAGTCAGAGCCCAGTAATATTATGCCAGTCAGAGCCCAGTAATATTGTGCCATTCAGAGCCCAGTAATAATATGCCAGTCAGAGCCCTGTAATATTGTGCCAGTCAGAGCCCAGTAATATTATGCCAGTCAGAGCCCAGTAGTAATGCTTCTGCTCCATGTCCCCGGCCGGACGTCTCCTCCGTGCAGTCTTCCCTCCTGCACGGATGAGGGAAACAGTTACGTCACATCTGGTGTTCTTTTTTATTTTTTTTCGGTCGTCGCATCCAGCGGATGCGGTTTTCCAGAAAAAACGTTCACAAGCGCAATGCGCTGTGAACATAGCAAGCAGGGGCTGACGGGACAGCTGCCCGTTTGCTCTGCGTTAAAGACGGCCCTGATAAATATATATGAACATATGTAAGTGCTCTCTAATATCTGTGTATATTTTTGCCATTTAGGTAATGAGTAGTTGTAGTGCAGTGTTGCATAATAAGATGGTATACATATTGCAGCCATATATACATATTTTGTATCCAAATATACAGTTTATACACTGCAATTATACACGTAATATACACATTTTATTCAATGCAATAAAAATACTCACTGCAAGAAAAGTCCAATTGTGTGTGTGCTTATTTTTATGTTTTTTTGTGTGTGTGTGTGTGGGGGGGGGGGGGTAACATTGCGATGGATGGAGTGATTGCATGCAGGGGAGAGGGCAGGGTCCAGGGGGCCCAAGCAAATGCTTGCCCAGGGTCCAAACACTATTAAAGACGGCCCTGCTTAGCCAGCAAAGTGGCCTCATCTGCAGTTCTCTGTAGTGAGATCCATAGCACAGATCAACGCAGTGGACCATAATAAGCTGTTAAGTACATGATGTTAAATGACACCCTATAGGCATTTGAGCCCAGTATTTTAGGATGGCATAAATATTCATTTTGCACAGATGGATGTGTTTGGATTCTAAGCTCAAGAAGTGAATCCTTCATGCCCATGTCATCCTACCTGTCCATATCAACGTCATTGAAGGCATAAGGGTCTAATTAATAAAGAGAAAATTGCAGGGAATTAAGACAGGAATGGAAAAACTAAGGCTAAAGCAAATGAGCTGGAAAAATCCTCCCATTCAGTTACATTGCAGAATTTTTCCAATATGGCTACATTGAACTAAAGTTTAAAACTCCCATCTCAATTCCCTGTAATTCTCTCTTTATTGAGAAGTTTCCAATATCCATCTCATCTCCTAGGTCTGTCATTTCCAAATTGATAAAAACTATTTCTCCATTTCAACCATTGATTGACTCTTCATTGTTTTCCCCTCTTTTCCTTTTTATTTAATCTTTATTAATATAGTTTGATATATTTTACACATATAAATACATTAAGACAATGTAAATATATACACCGACCAGCCATAACATTATAACCACATGTACTACATACCTAAGCATTGTTGCAGACCCTGTACATCCTTTCATGCAAACTGCATTCCCTGATACCATCGCCTCTTTAAGCAGGATAATGTGCCCTGCCAGTAAGCAAAAATTGTTCAGGAATGGTTTGAGGAACACAACAATGAGTTCAAGGCAGGCTCTGACTGGCCATAAGGCACACTGGGCATTTTCACAGTGGACCAAGCTGTCTGTGACCAGTGCTGAGCTTGCAAGGGAGCAGGGGTGCTGCTATAGGGAGCTCTCTTCCTAACAACTCCTCCTGGCACTGCCACTATATGAGTGCCTGCATTAACTGCAGCTCCATACGTCTAGGGTTACATGCTCCACCCCCTTGTACTCTGAGACTGTCGGAGCATTGAGCTGACTGTGTTTCTGTGTGTATGCCAATCGAGCATCTGTGGGATGTGCTTGACACACAAGTCCAATCCATAGAGGCCCCGCCTTCAACTTACATGACAGAAGAAGAATCCATACATCAACGGGTCATGGCTGTTTTTGCCGGCAGAAGGGGACCTATATAATCTTAGTAAAGTGGTCATAATGTTATGGCTGATCAGTGTATATGTAAATTAATTTCCCTTACCAAAATCTTAAATAGAAAATAATTTCACAATAAAATGTACATATATTGTCTGATATATAATACATACCCATATTTACACAATCAATGGTGTTACTTACTGGCCACCACTGATTACAACTACCTCTTACTGCATTCAACTCTACTTCTTCAACCAGGTTTTACTCCACTTGCTCTTCCATCGCTGCAATGCACACGTGCAAGGCAATCAACATGACTTTCTATCCTGAGGGCCTGATGTTAAAGGTTTCCAAGTTGACATGAACAAAGGTAGATTGTGACATCAGTGGTGATGTAGAGTGAGGACTCATTAACTTGAATACAGTTGCAGGCTCTCTAAACAGACTAGAAAAGCACTATATTATGCGTACATAAACACACCTTTTGTTTTTTAAAATCTCAGCTGGCTGGGGCTGAGATTTCATTAGGAATCCATTCTTTACTGAGGATGGATGCATTAGTGATAGATCCATTTCGTTTTTCTTTTGCTGGCTGGGTTTGATTTAGATTTAGAAGCAAAAGATAGTCTCAGATACAGATGTAGAAGACAATTATTTACCTTTAAGTTTATTTGATACAAAATGTGTAATCTGAAAGTATTATTCCCGATAAGCATCTGTTTTAAAATTTTCAGTTGTTGGAAAGGAATCAAATCATCAAAGAATAAATAACAGTGGTGAACTTGACCAGATGAAATAAAAACAACCAGATTTGTAATGAACAATAGTTAAAACATGAATAAAAATTCTCTCAGGCTGTGTAAGCAGATGAGAAAGACATACCATGTCGGATGAACTACTGACGCGTTTCATGCAAATAGCATAACTCATAGATGATTAAATATGCCTCAGGTGTTCATCTGTATAGTGAGTCCCACATGTTAAACTAACCACTTTAATATATATGCAGCGTATAAACCCTCACAAAACAACCACATAACTCACATTAAATGTTTAAATCAATACAGGGGCAAGAGACTAAATCAGGTTGAATATACACAAATTGCTACAGAAGGTAGCAACATCTTAAAATATGTTGCATGTTATATGATAACCATATTTTTAATCACTTTCTGAGTGCTCTCAATAGTGGGGGATAGTTCACCTGATAAAGTAAAATAAATATGATGCTAAATATACTCCCAAGTATTTCAGCGCATTAGTCTTCTGCTTAAATGTATAGGCATCTTGTAAAGATCTTTTCATATAGCTTGATAAAGTCAAGTTCAGAGCTTCACAATTACTATTAATGATCTTAATCATTAATAGTAGCCAGGTATCTCTGAAAATTGTGACTATAGCAAATATAAATTGTATGCAAGTACTACAAGTCAGATGTCTGTTTCGACTAAATTGATTTAAATATTTAAATGTGAGTTAAATAGTTGTTTTGTGTGGGTTTATATGCGATATATATATTCTTGCAGGGTGCTTCCATGTTTAATATATGTGTTGGTCGATTATTTAGGGAACTCACTACAAAGATGATCATCTGAGGCATATCTAATCATTTATGAGTAAGTGCTATTTGTTTGAAATGTGTCAGATATTCATCTGACACTATACATCTGCTTACACTGCCTGAGAGCATTATTATTTATGTTTTAACTATTGTTCAACAAAAATGTGGATTTTTTTTTTATTGTTTATCATGTGGTCGAGTTCACCACTGTTATTTCTTTGTTGATGATGTGATAAAAAGGATAGATATGATATCTTGCCAAAAACTGAAAAATTCATAACATAACCCTGATACTGATTGGGTATAATCCTTTCAGAATAAACGTTTTGTATCATATAAAGTTAAGGGTAATTAATTGTCCTGGAGACAAATCAAAAACTGGTAACCACACCGAGAATGGACACCATTACAGAGGTAATTACAGAGGTAATTACTCAAGCACATTAGACCAATCCCACTCCTAAAGGCAGTCTAGACCCGAAAAAAGTCTGGCAAGCCTTCTATGCACTAGTCTTTAATAATGGATATTGTCTTTAGTTACAATTTTTAATGTATTCTAAGACTTTTAATTTTCAAAAGTTTTTTGATAGTAACGCATCTTGTTTACATCCTTTTTGAAAAAAATATCTGCTGCATCTATTTATATTTGCGCATAGCATAAATACCCAACATTTTTTGTTTGTCTCCTATCTTTGATATGATAATATTACAGTATCTTGGCTCAGAGTTGTTTAATGGATTGCTTCCAGAATTTGCTAATTATTTCAGAAGTTAAATATCTTATTTTTATTATTTTCTGCTATGTCGTATTTATAATGAATGACCCTTTATATAGGCATTATGTGTTTGCCACAATAACTGTAGATCACATTCTCAAGTGGTGTTAATTTAAAGGTTTTCAAAAATAAATCAGATTTTTTTCAATGTCAGTAACAATAGCTTGGTCTGATCGTAAGAGCTCATTTAATCTCTCTTGTGGGCGAGGGAGAGAAATTCCCAACAAATTTAGAATTACTTCTATTGCTCCCTGATGGAAGGACTATTTCTGAGATTGGTCCCCAAATGGCATTAATGTCTTCTCCCACTATTATCGCCTTACTCTATGTGAGAGCAAAAGATAAGGATATTTCATCATTGGATGTTACTGCCTATTAATTTAAAATAAATAAACAAAAGAGAAAATTAATTATTTTACAAACCAGAAGGGGAAACTCCTTTGCATAAACACACAAGAATGAAAAATTACAAACTGTCTGTCCCACTCCTCAAATAAGCGTAAAAATAAGTCCATTTCATTAGGCCACAATCATAATGAATTACCTGATTGGATAGATTTTCAACATACTATGTATAGGGTTGCCACCTGGCTGATATTTAACCCCAATGTTAAGACTATGGAGGTAGTAGCATGGCCGGTATTTTTTCTGAAGAAAAGTTGGCAGCCCTAACTATATATCCTTAGGGGATATTTGCCAATTATTATTTTTTCATTCTGTTATTTCGAAGTTAGCATGAAAGATGTCAGAGTGTTAGAATTTGATCTACATCTTTACATAGTACCTAATTCCTTAGAGGATACAAGACCAAATGTTAATTAAATGGTGTAATATAGTAAATCATTTTACAAATAAATAGTTTTTGATTATGTTAGTTTTTTCTGAAAAAAATTATATGAAAAGGAGGAAAAATTTGTAGATTAGGTGACTGTAAGCCTTCGTTTTTATGTCAATTAAATGAAATATGGAACATTTTGTGTCTCTTAGCTTGATATAATAATCAATTATAACATATCTGTTAACTTTGAATCAGTTGAGACATTTGCTCAAGTTACCTTTTCCTTACATCATTCCATAGTAGTTTACATTATTTTAGTTATTTAAAAAAAAAAAAAAGATATGTTTTAATATACACTAAACTACTTAAAAAAAAAAAAACTAAGATTGAAAAAATGGGAATCAATAACGAGTTGAATGGAAATCAAAAACGACAGAGTTCTACTGGATTATGTGTTATAGTCTGTGGATTGCATGTATCACATTAACACAATGACTGAATCAGTGAAGTAGAGTCTCAGCTAGTTTTATAGATGATTATCAGGACGTTGCATAGATGATTAATTAGCATTATGGGAAATGGATGAAGAATTATATCTGGCCTGAAGTTGCTTGTAGCTTGTTAGTCAAATTTTACCCAAACAATTTTTGTATTCTCTGACTTGGTTTCACGACTTTAATAGAATTGCATGTTTTATAAGGCACTAAAAGTGATATTTCATCTAATAGCTATACCACAAACACTGTATTTGTTACAGACAGAGGAAAATATTTCTACCTGGTTTTCAAACAATAACAGTGTATAAGTCATCTAGGTGACTCAAACAGGCTGCAAGCATTATGTAACGTAGCATCTGTTTTTGGCTTCTTTACTTGTTAATCCTTTGAATGCCGGACATGCATTATTGTACAAGGTTTTGGACACCCGTCTGGCTCTAAGAGGGCTATGTTTACTACCACATCAACACACATCCACATATTTCATATTATATGACCTTTAACCTGCTTACTCCAGAAATTCTTATGAGCTGATTCATTTCTGCATTCTCATTTTACTAAAAAAACAAAACAGCTGTAACATCATAAGCAGTTGCATGTCAAGAACAGATTTGTTATGAAACAATAAAAAGTTGAACATCAGAGCTTTATTTAATAGGTTTCAGTAGTATATTCCCATGAGCAAAAAAACAATGATATTTTGTAAGTGTCACTGTTTTCATTATCTGTCATAGCACATTAACTTGCCCAAGGATAAATTCTACTGGCACTGTGTCCTAAATGAAAATAGTTAACACAAAAAGGTCTGTATGAGTTTAAACTAGCAAAATAACAATAGCTATTATTTTATAGACTATTACTGTATCAGATTAGCAGTGCCAAAATGATGCTCCTTCTTGAGAAAAGGTTGTTGATCATAGATGGACATGTTTATAACCACTATGAACAGGATCTTAGGACAACTTTACTGAAGGATTTTGAGTTACATTGTCAAATTACAAATATGAATAGCACTGTAACTATTATTTCACTGATGCAATAAAACCATCCATCCCACCTTCCCTAGCTCATCTCTCATATTTTCTGTCCACCTTGCTACCCATCCAAGGTACTTTCAACATTAGTATTAAAATCATTGATTCAGGATTCAGAAGTGTAATCTTGTGCTTAAGAGCAGAATCCTTACTTGTGAAGCAAGTGTTCATCTTTCCAAACCTAATTTTAAGTAGGTTTGTATGTTCTAAATGATGCTTAAAGAGACTGTAACACTTAAACATTGCTTATTCTGCAAATGTAGATTTTTTTTTTATTGAAGCTAATCTATTAAGCAAAGTGCCTAAATTGGGTAAAATTTACAGTTTCCAACAAAAAACAGTTCATCTGCATATTCAGCCACAGATGATGTCATAAGCAGGAGACTCCAGACACATTTAAAACACTTGTCTCCTAATTTAGTAAGTTGTATGCAGTTTTTCTAATGTATAGATCATTTTCAATATATTTTTATTCTCTACATTCAAGTAAAAACAATGTGAGGGTGACACTGTCCCTTTAAATTATTTCAAACTTAAGGGGAATGTCTAGTGACCAAAATGCATTTTTGGTTTATTTTAATGCATATTAAAGTACTTCCAAAATACTTTGATATGCATATTTTACATGTTGCATTACTTAAAAGATGAAGATCTTACACTTAGATGAAATTACACATTTGCAGTGGTTCAGGACGGCTCCCTTTCACTTCCTATGTTTCAGGCTTCTAAAGGGATTTTTTTTCCCTGTAGCAGCCAATAAGAATTGAAATGTGATTTCCTGCTTAGTGGTGTCATCAGATAATGTGCTGCATTAGAGATCCTAGAGCAGGGGTGGGCAATTAATGTTTACCGGGGGCCGCATGAGCAACCCGAGCACTGCTGGAGGGCCACATCGACAATATTTCAAGTAAATTTTGCTCAATATCTGTCTCTCCCCGTACCCTCATGTCTGTCTCTCTCTCTCCCCATTCCCTCATGTCTGTCTTTCTCTTCACTCATGCTCCATGTCTCTCTCCACTCATGCTCCATGTCTCTCTCTCTTTCCATTCATGCTCCATGTCTGTCTCTCTCTCGCCACTCATACCCCATGTTTGTCTCTCTCTCTCCCCATACCCTCATGTCTGTCTGGCTCTTCTCATACCCTCATGTCTGTCTGTCTCTCCCCGTACCCTCATGTCTGTCTCTCCCTGTACCCTCATGTCTGTCTCTCTCTCTCCCCATTCCCTCATGTCTGTCTCTCTCTCCACTCATGCTCCATGTCTCTCTCCACTCATGCTCCATGTCTCTCTCTCTTTCCATTCATGCCCCATGTCTGTCTCTCTCTCGCCACTCATACCCCATGTCTGTCTCTCTCTCGCCACTCATACCCCATGTCTGTGTCTCTCTCGCCACTCATACCCCATGTCTGTCTCTCCCCTCATCCCTTATATCTTTTTCCATCTCTATCTTTCTGTTCCCCATGCTGGTCTCTTGTACACACAGTCATACATAAACACACACAGTCACACAAACACAGTTACACACTTAGTCACCCTCACAGACATACATTTACACAAACACCCTTATACACACTGTCACACATACATAAATACACACAGTCATACATAAATACACAGTCACACAAACACAGTTACACACTTAGTCACCCTCACAGACATACATTTACACAGACACCCTCATACACACTGTCACACATACATAAATACACACACAGCCACCTTTACACACAGGATACACTTGCACAGACACCCATGTACATACACTTACACAGACAGTAACACACACATAGTTATACACATTGACACACACATACACACTTATACACATTCACACACACTTCCACAGACACTTCCTTTCTTTTTTTATTTTAACCCCCCCCCCCCAAACTGTTATTACTTAATCCTCCTTGTTAATCCAAGCACAGCACAACAGGCAATAGCTCCGTTCCCGTCGTGTTCTGTGATTGGCTGCAGGGAGGAGGACGTTCTCTATGGTGTCTTAGCAGATACCCTAGAGAACGTCCTCCTCCCTGAAGCAGCCAATCACAGAACGCGACGGGGGCGGAGCTTACATCCGTCGCGCTGTGCTTGGATTAACACGGAGGAGGATGGCAGGGAGAGAGCTCCCTGCTACGGCGCCTCTCCTCCCTTGCGCCTGGGCGCAATGCACCCCGTGCACCAGGCAGGGCCGGACTGGATAAAAAAACCAGCCCTGGAAATAATTGTATACCAGCCCCATAGCATAACATCATTATACCAGTCCCATCGCATGACATCGTTATACCAGCCCCCATAGCATGACATCATTATACTAGCCACATAGCATAACATCATTATACCAGCCCCACAGCATGGCATCATTAAATCAACCAGCCCCATAGCATAACATCATTATACCAGCCCCATAGCACGGATATATAACCCTGCGCCTAGGGCAATATATGCCCCCAGTATGTACACAAGGTTAAATCAAACACAGTGCCCTAATATAATCCCCATGCACATTGCCATATTTAAGTACCCCAGTATGTACACAAGGTTATAGGAATTGCCCTGTGCATAGGGTTATATATCAGGGCAATGTGTGACATTTAAACTTGTGAACATACTAAGTGGATATATTGATTTACCCCAGCACCCGGACTGCCCTCACAGAACATGCCCAAATGATGGCCTATCCCAGCACTCATACTGCATTCACAGGATTTGCACCAGGCAGAGCTTACCCTAGCACATATATTGCACTCAGAGGACGTGCCCCAGGCAGGACTTACCCTAGCACATAGATTGCACTCACAGGACTTGCCCCAGCCAGGACTTACTCCAGCGCATAGATTGCACTTACAGGACTTATAACAGCATGCAGATTGCACTCACAGGATTTACCCCAAAACTCATATTGCACTCACAGGACTTGCCCCAGCAACTAGGACTTACCCCAGCTCACAGTCTGCACTCACAGAACTTGCCCCAGCACCTCAGAAAGCCGATTGTAGTTACATGACATGCTCCAGCACTTAGAATGCACTGACAGGACTATCCCCAGCACTCAGGACTTACCCCATCACTTAGATTGCACTCACATGCCTTGCCCCAGCACGGAAGAAGGCTCCAGCATCGTGTAGGAGGGAACAGGCGGCCATATCGCATTGGCCGCTAGAGTAGTCTGGCACACAGCAGACACTACACTGCTACTTTTTCTGATATTACCCTTACCCTTACAGACAGTCACACTTACACACACACAGTCACACATACATACAGAAATACACACACATACACACACACGCACACTTAGATACACTTAGTTACACCTACAGTCACACTTACAGACATACACAGTCACAATAGCAGACACACACAGTCACACTTACACACAGTAACATGTACACTGTCGCACACGCAGACACACATATACACACAGATTTTTTTATTTAAATGCTGTTTGCAGGGAGGTGGCTGGTTCAGACCAAGCGGTGAACACGCATATCCAGAAATACACACACTAACATACAGTCACACTTACACACAGTCACACTTATAGAGACACACTTACATACAGTCACACTTACACACAGTCACACTCACAGACAAAAAGTTACACATTCACACTTAAAGATACACTTACAGACAGTAACACATGCCCACTGTCACACATGCAGACACACTTACACATACACACTTATTTTTTTTAAATGCTGTCAGCAGGGAGGTGGATGTACACATTTGCAAAAATACACACACTTATACAGTCACATTTACATGCAGTCATACTTACAGAAAAAAAGTTACACATTCACACTTACAGATACACTTACACTAGTAACACATGCTCACTGTCACACACGAAGACATACTTACACATACACACAATTTATTTTTAATAAAATGTTTAAAAAATGCTGGAGGGATGAAACGGTGTCCTGCCTCGTATAACTGCAGAGGCAGGACACCGTTATTAATTTTTTTCCTGAGCGTCAGATGTCACTTACATCCGGCGCTCAGACAGTCTCGGGAGGAAGTTGGGGGGGGCAGAGCACTCTTAAAGCGGCCCCATCGGCCATGTCCCTAAAGCCGCCTCGGCGGCCGCGTCCTTAAAGTGGACCCGGCGGCCGCGTTATTAAAGCGGCCTTCGCGCCCAAGTTCTTAAAGCGGCCACCGCGGCCACATTCTTATCACCTTCTTTGGCCCCAGGGATGACGGCCTACCGGACAGGGACGCACAAAGGGCCAGATGTGGCCCGTGGGCCGTAAGATGCCCAGGTCTGTCCTAGAGTATACAAGAGCATTATAAGTTAGAGCCCTGTCACGTCATGTCAGTCATGTCATCAAATCATTCCATCCCCCCATGTAAATGCCAGCTTGCTGAGAGTGATAGGCAGTGCAGTCCCCCATAAATGTCAGCTGGTTGAGAGTGATAGGCAGTTCAGTCCCCCATAAATGCCAGCTGTCTGAGAGTGATAGACAGTGCAGTCCCCCATAAATGCCAGCTGGCTGAAAGTGATAGGCAGTGCAGTCCCCCCATAAATGCCAGCTGGTTGAGAGTGATGGACAGCACTGTCTCCCATATAAGTACCACACTAATTCCACTCACATACATCACTCACATCACACACTCCACTCTCATCACACACTCCATTCACATCACTCACTCAATCGTTTCAATCACACACACAGCAAAAAAATATATTTTAATTTCCCCTAGAGCAGCGGCGGTGGCAGGGTCAGTAGTGGTAGCGGCTCTGGCAGGCTTATGGCAGGGAGGGTGATGGGAGGGGGGGGTCCAGAGACTCTACACTGAGGAGCTGCAGTGGGGGGGTTGATGGGAGGGGGATGCCAGTGACTTTACTGTAAGGAGCTGCCACTGCGGTGACCATGGTAGTGAATGGGAGAGGCGAGTTGATGTTTCCCTGTGTTCCTCTAATGGGTGAAGTGGAGCGGTGGCAGCAGCGTGGGGAAGAGGGTTGGTGAATGTGCAAATAAAGTTAAGGGAAAGCACATTGAGCTCAGTGTGCCTGTTACCATATACGCACGTCTCCAACTCAGGCAAAAAAAAAAGACAGATGTGGCACGGGGGTTTCTGGGTAAGATGTAAAATGTGCCTGCGCAAGAGCAGTGCTTCTGCACCATTGCTTTTCCAAGGACTGCCACTTGGGGGAGGACTTTTATAGGTAAGTATTTATTGAATTTGAAAGAGTATAAAAAAAATCAAAAACTGAAAGTGCCAGTCTAGGTCACCCTTTGGTGCCTACAAGTTGCACCAATTTAATTTTGGTGATTAAACTGTCCCTTTAACTATTATGAAAGAGGAGTGAGGTCCAACAGTGGTGAAAGAAAACCTAAGAGAAAATAATATTTTCAAATAGTTTCCCCATACTCAATCAAGTAAAACACTATACAGGGTATAAGCATTAAAAGAAAATAGAGAAAATATGTATTGATCAGGAAAGAAAATAGTACTGTAAAGAAGCTAAAATATTAAAATTGTGATTCACAAGCAGGAACAGGATGAGTCTGTAAAACTTCAGTTCTCTAAAACTTTCAGTTCAAAAAATCATATGTATGCTTGTAACAGACCATTAAAATAAGTAAAATCCTAATTTTTTAAAAGCTCAGTCCTTGTCTGTTAATAGGGTTGAATGTCTACATTAACCGTGATTTAAGAGAGCCTGATGTGTTTCACCACTTAAGGCTTTTGAGAGATAATTGGGATACATTTTGCATGCCTTATAATATCTATAGCAAAAAGTATAATGTCAAATTCATATTAACAGAGCTGCAATTTTTTTGTTTTTGTTTTGCTTTTTTACCTTATATATGTATATTATAGAAGTGGCATTACTCTGCGTAGTTGCAGAATAATGCAAATAAAACATCTCATTTATGCCAGTATCACTTATTAAGTCAATAATTTAGCAATTAATCATTATAATTTTTTGTAGTAATAGTCAGCATTTTTTCCAGAAAGGCATAGGTATTGCACTCTGATGTAAAATGAATTAACGGTTAATTGTGGGGTTAACTATTTATTAGTTGTAGTGGTAAGATAAGGTTATGGAAATTGACCGCTGTCTCCTACTTGACAGATTAGCCTCAATGGGCATAGATGGCTTGGCTCTCTCTTGGATTGAGTCGTAGCTCAACATCTGAGTGTTACTTCTCCATGTCCTTCACTGCAATGTTGTCACCATTCTGCTCTCTGTTGTTGTCTGTCTGTCCTTGGCCCTATGATGTTCTTCCTGTATACCGCCTCTCTAGGAAAACTAAAATCTCTGTAGGCTTCAATAACATCTGTATGCTAACACTCAGATATACCTCTCTTTTCCTGTTCACTCTCCCTTTTTCATGTTGCATGTCTCGGGGCCATCTCTACTTGAATATCTAATCAATATTTAAAACTTTATCTCTGTAAAACAAAGCTGATAATCTTCTGTCCCTCGAGCGCCATCACCTTTACTGTTGCAATTGTACCTACTGACCAAGCCTGATGTCTTGGGGTTTTATTTGATTTGGTTCAGTCTCTAGCAAAATTCTGTTTGCACCTAAAGAACATTGTGTACATTCTTCTGTTTCTCAGTGAAGAGGCCACAAAAATAATAGTTCACGCATTTGTGGTCTCGTGTCTTGACTACCATAATACTCTCTGACTGGCCTTCCTTTGGTTCATCTTCTTCCCCTGCAATCTATTCAGAATGTGGCTGCCAAGCTTTCTTTCTCACTTGTTTGTCCAAGTCGGCATATTCGCTTTGCAAATCCATCTGCTGGCTTCCCATCTACTCTAGGATACAATGTAAAATTCTATCTTTAACCTACTTAACGTTCACTCCTTGGCACCTCCCTAAATTTCCTCCCTCATTAAGTGATAATACCCTGCGTGACTGCAATGTTTCTCAAGGCTTTCCTCCAATCTCGTCATCTCTTCTGATTCAGGCCTGAGAGACTTTACCCGAGGTGCCCCCTTTCTGTAAAACTACTTCTGCAGAGCACCTAATTATTCAAAAAGTCCATCAAAATGTACCACTTTAGGGGAGCTTACCCCCCTACAGCACCAATTAACCCAACTAGTTCCTACTGTGCCCAAATACTATTAGGAATAAAGAAGCCTACTATTCATTCCATTAGAACACCCATTAATTAACTTCTCACCAAACCCACGTAAATCTCACTGTCCCCAAATACTGTTACTACCACCACTCACCTTGTGTGTCTTCTGCCCCCACTCCCTCTAGATAGTAGGCTTGCGAGCAAGGCTCTTTACCTCTTATCTCAGTCTGGCTCTGTTCGTCTAAAGTAATACGTAGTTACCTTCTATGCTCTGTACCAAACGCTATGTACATTATTGACACTACATACAAATGTTAATGGAATATATATATACCGTATATATATATATATATATATATATATATATATATATATATATATATATATACATTTTATTTATTTATTTTTACATTTGGAATAGTTTTGAAATTCTCTAACTTTGAAATGAGGTTGAGTTTACTTCAATATAGATTGAATTTTGTATTCTCAAACAGGTCTACATATTATTCAATTATGGAAAGTAAAAATAACTAAAAATGGTAAATAATTGAACAGTGCTATTAATTTAAATGTGGACGGTGCAAAACTAAGTTAAGATCAAACATTAGGCCATGGTGAGGTTTAATTGGAAGACTGCAGACAAGTGAATAGAACAAATGTGTAGTCGTGACACCCCTAATTATCAGACAGAAATTACAGAGAGAGCATGTCACTTTAACAAACGACATCACTTATCACTATCTAATCAAAGCATTCTCCCTAGAGATGTCTCATTGGGAAACAATATAAATAAGAGTTTACAGCAGATGAAATGTTGTATGTAAGAGTTGAGATTTCTGTAGTTATAATATTATATCTGTTCAAAGAAAATTAAAATCTATTTATTTAAAAAAATGGAAGAAATTCTGACGTTATAAGGATCTGTCATTGGTAGAATGAACCTTGTGGTAGAACTCTTGACCTGTATTTTAAACCTAATTAAATGAAAGTCACTGGGAAATAAAAAGTTAACTACATTTGTACATTTATTTTCCATGTTGGAACAGAGCCTCGTCCTTTAGCAAATAGTGTGTAATGTATTTTTTAAATTATACACTGTACTATTAGAGTATTATTAAGTGAAAGACAATTTTTATTTGCTAAGCTTGTCACAGATTCATATAAAAGTATAATATAATGCCTATCAAACAAGGGTGAGCATGCTGCAACTACAGTGTAATTGGCTCTACAGTGTATAGAAATTGGCTAAAGCATAATAAAGCTCACCCGCTATGTCAAAGCAAGCCTATTATCTAGAGGGCACACAAAGTGGTCTACTTTGCTATCTATAACTTTTTAACGTGTTGGAGGAGTCCAAATTAACCTTCTTTCCAATTAATCCCTAGTTAATGTATTAGAGGATATCCCGTTATGAGTGTGAATGTGATTCCTTTATTGAAGCATTTCATTGCCAGGAACAAACAGGATCCCCACTGTTTCACATTTCACGTTTTGATGGGCCTAACCATAGTCCCTTCAGCAGGCTTACTGTGTTGCAGTGCAATTTGAAATAGACAAAACAACTTACTAAGCTTTTCACCCTAATCGCCACTAAAATACCATTGCTCATTGCAGAGTACTCGGTCTTTCTCTGCTAAGGCCATCTTGCCAACATGATCCTCTATCATTGAGTTTTGACAAATACAATAGAATGTCAACTGAACCAGATATATGAAAGCCCAGTTGAAAAGTCCAACATAAATTGTGGCAAATGTAATTATATCTTCAAAACGTGAAGGACTGTTCCTGTTGTATTTAGGAAAGTAAAGTGGGGGGTTATTTATGTATTGCGCTATACAGTTTAAAGGCTTAAAAAATTTGCCTAGATACAGAATTTTCCATTATCACTGCTTGTGGCAGCAGCTTTTTAAAACTAGCCAGAGCAATATAATCCCTGGAATGTATATACATATATATACCTCTAACATAAAAAGAATCCCTTAATTAATGTATGGTTTCAAACATACATTATGTAATAACCAGGGCCGTCTTTAATAGTGATTGGACCCTGGGCAAGCATTTGCTTGGGTCCCCTGGACCCTGCCTCCTCCCCTGCATGCAATCACTCCATCCATCGCAATGTTACCTCCCCCCCACACACACACAAAAAAAAAACCATAAAAATAAGCACACACACAATTGGATTTTTCTTGCAGTGAGTATTTTTATTGGAAGATGAATGAAAAGGAAATGGGAATGGCACTCTGAATGAATGTGAAAAACTAATTTAATGGCAGAAAAAATAATATAAAGTAAATACAGCAAGGAAGTGGGAAAAAGACTTGACGAGCTTCACATGACTAGCACGCTTAATCATAAGTCTATTAAGCACGCTTAATCATAAGAGTATTTTTATTGCACTAAATAAAATGTGTATATTACGTGTATAATTTCAGTGTATAAACTGCATATTTGGATACAAAATGTGTATATATGGCTGCAATATGTATACCATCTTACTATGCAACTTCACTACAACTACTCATTACCTAAATGACAAAGATATACACAGATATTAGGGAGCACTTACATATGTTCATATATATTTATAAATATCTATCCACATCCCACTCTCTCTCACTAGTTGCATTTATACTTATATGGACTTCTTAATATTATATTCAACTATTTTCATATGTAATAAAAATGTTATTGAAGAGTTGCATTTCTTGTTTTTATTACACCTAAAGGACTTAACACAGCCCCATAGAGTAGCCACAGCACTTGTCATGCACCTATATTGCACCCACAGTACTTATCTTGCACCTATATTGCACCCACAGCACTTGTCATGCACCTATTTTGCACCAACAGCACATGGCTTGCACTCATATTGAACCCACACAATTTTGCATGCTACAGTGTAAATTTGCCCCCACAGAACATACCACAGTTTCACTTTGTTCCACTGAACTGCCCATGCAGAAAAAAGCCACACTGTCACTTTCCCCCATAGTACGTTATTTTTCCCCAGAGAACATGCCACAGTCACTTTGTCATTGCATATTCAACAGTTTGCCTGTTAAAATATGACACCGTTTGCTTATTAAATATGCCACAGTCAATCTGCCCATCAATATGCCAGTATTATTTTGCCATTAATATTCAGTATTATTTTGGCATTAATATGCCACAGTAATTTTTCCCATTAAAATGCCAATATTATTGTGCCATTCAGATACCAGTAATATTGTACTATTAAGATGCCCCAGCCAATTTGCCCATTAAGATACCAGCATTATTGTACCATTAAGATACCATAATTGTTGTGCCATTCAGATGCCATTAATATTGTGCCATTAAGAGCCCAGTAATATTGTGAAATTCAGAGCACAGTAATATTGTGCCAGTCAGATGCCAGGAATATTGTGCCATTCAGAGCCCAGTAATATTGTGCAATTCAGAGCCAAGGAATATTGTGCCAGTCAGATACCAGGAATATTCTGACAGTCAGAGCCCAGTAATATTGTGCCAGTCAGAGCCCAGTAATATTGTGGCAGTCAGAGCCCAGTAATATTGTGCCAGTCAGATACCAGGAATATTGTGCGAGTCAGAACCCAGTAATATTGTGCCAGTCAGAGCCCAGTAATAGTGTGCCATTCAGAGACCAATAATATTGTGCCACTCAGAGCCCAGTAATATTGTGCCAGTCAGAGCCGAGTAATATTGTGCCAGTCAGAGCCCAGTAATATTGTGTCAGTCAGAGCCCAGTAATATTGTGCAAGTCAGATACCAGAAATATTGTGCCAGTCAGAGCCCAGTAATATTGTGCCAGTCAGAGCCCAGTAATATTGTGTCAGTCAGAGCCCAGTAATATTGTGCCAGTCAGATACCAGAAATATTGTGCCAGTCAGAGCCCAGTAATATTGTGCCAGTCAGAGCCCAGTAATATTGTGCCAGTCAGAACCCAGGAATATTGTGCCAGTCAGAACCCAGTAATATTGTGCCAGTCAGAGCCCAGGAATATTGTGCCAGTCAGAGCACAGGAATATTGTGCCAGTCAGAGCTCAGGAATATTGTGCCAGTCAGAGCCCAGGAATATTGTGCCAGTCAGAGCCCAGGAATAGTGTGCCACTCAGAGCCCAGTAATATTATGCCAGTCAGAGCCCGGGAATATTGTGCCACTCAGAACCCAGGAATATTATGCCAGTCAGATACCAGGAATATTGTGCCAGTCAGATACCAGGAATATTGTGCTAGTCAGAGCCCAGTAATAGTGTGCCAGTCAGAGCCCAGTAATATTATGCCAGTCAGAGCCCAGGAATATTGTGCCAGTCAGAGCCCAGTAATATTATGCCAGTCAGAGCCCAGTAATATTGTGTCAGTCAGAGCCCAGTAATATTGTGCCAGTCAGATACCAGGAATATTGTGCTAGTCAGAGCCCAGTAATAGTGTGCCAGTCAGAGCCCAGTAATATTATGCCATTTAGAGCCCAGGAATATTGTGCCAGTCAGAGCCCAGTAATATTATGCCAGTCAGAGCCCAGTAATATTGTGTCAGTCAGAGCCCAGTAATATTGTGCCAGTCAGATACCAGAAATATTGTGCCAGTCAGAGCCCAGTAATATTGTGCCAGTCAGAGCCCAGTAATATTGTGCCAGTCAGAGCCCAGGAATATTGTGCCAGTCAGAGCCCAGTAATAGTGTGCCAGTCAGAGCCCAGGAATATTGTGCCAGTCAGATACCAGGAATATTGTGCCAGTCAGAGCCCAGGAATAGTGTGCCAGTCAGATACCCGGAATATTGTGCCAGTCAGATACCAGGAATATTGTGCTAGTCAGAGCCCAGTAATAGTGTGCCAGTCAGAGCCCAGTAATATTATGCCAGTCAGAGCCCAGGAATATTGTGCCAGTCAGAGCCCAGTAATATTATGCCAGTCAGAGCCCAGTAATATTGTGTCAGTCAGAGCCCAGTAATATTGTGCCAGTCAGATACCAGGAATATTGTGCTAGTCAGAGCCCAGTAATAGTGTGCCAGTCAGAGCCCAGTAATATTATGCCATTTAGAGCCCAGGAATATTGTGCCAGTCAGAGCCCAGTAATATTATGCCAGTCAGAGCCCAGTAATATTGTGTCAGTCAGAGCCCAGTAATATTGTGCCAGTCAGATACCAGAAATATTGTGCCAGTCAGAGCCCAGTAATATTGTGCCAGTCAGAGCCCAGTAATATTGTGCCAGTCAGAGCCCAGGAATATTGTGCCAGTCAGAGCCCAGTAATAGTGTGCCAGTCAGAGCCCAGGAATATTGTGCCAGTCAGATACCAGGAATATTGTGCCAGTCAGAGCCCAGGAATAGTGTGCCAGTCAGATACCCGGAATATTGTGCCAGTCAGATACCAGGAATATTGTGCTAGTCAGAGCCCAGTAATAGTGTGCCAGTCAGAGCCCAGTAATATTATGCCAGTCAGAGCCCAGGAATATTGTGCCAGTCAGAGCCCAGTAATATTGTACCATTCAGATACCCCCTGCCCAGTACTTACCGAATGCTTCTGCTCCGTGTCCCCAGCCAGATGTCTCCTCCGTGCACTGCACGGAGGAGGGAAACAGTCACAGGATGTAACGTGATGTCACATCTGATGTCAGGTTTTTGTTTTTTTCGGTCGTCGCATCCAGCGGATGCGGCTTGCCGGAAAAAACGTTCACAAGCGCAATGCGCTGTGAACATAGCAAGCAGGGGCTGGGGGCCCACGGGACAGCTGCCTTGGGCCCCCCAGGAGTAACTGGGCCCCTGGGCAGCTGCCCCGTTTGCCCGGCGTTAAAGACGGCCCTGGTAATAACATAGTCAATCATATATCTGGCATAATGGAGCAATCAGCTAAATAATAAATATTGATGTTGGTTACATACTTTCTACCAGCATTACTGTTATTATGTCCAGATCATTAAATTATGAGGGCAGACTATAATTGATCTTGAGATGGTGAGCAGTGGTACTTTCAGGCAAGAGGCAGTCTTGTACCTACTCAAATCTTCTAAGGATATCTGGTAGCCAATCTAGCGTGGCAGCAGGGAAATCACATGTAGAGTAGCAAGGTTCTGGCTGCCAGATATAAGATATAATTTGAACCGTTGGGAAAAGCAGGAAGGGAAGTAATTTGAGATGGTGGAGTAAAAAGGATTTGATACTGGGGAAAGGTGAATTAGACACTTGGGAAAGGAGATTTTGATGCATGAATGGGACATTAATGATGGGAAAGGCAACACTGATTGTGGGAAAGGGGACATTGATGGTGGATAGGGGGACATTGATGCAGGAAAGAGGGAAGGGAACTTCTCTGTTCAATCTTTTAAAAGGTAGCATATTGTGACAATACGGAACCCTAGAGCAGCCTCTTCCCTAGGTGTATCATCCTGAAGGGGAACGTTGCTGAGACTGTGGTCAAGTCAGTGACTATATCTCCCCACAGGATGCTGGTCACAGTAGAGAGACATTGCAAAGTGAGGCTGAAGGGGCGGTAGCTGGTAGCATATTGTGACCAAAGCCAGGGCAGTCCTCTACCCACTGTAGAGGGAGGCAGGTCTCGACCCTCAAAGTTTGTACCCCCGAACCTAGGATATCCATAGAGAGGGTCCATAGTCTATTTGGAGGAGGCGGGCCATTAGTTCTCTCCACAAACGCCAGTGACAGAGGGTTCCTCCACACATATTATAATAAGGACAAAATGTTAAATTAATTTGAAAATGCTTAATTAAAATATATATAAAGTGTTACTAAAATATATATCATAGTGTGGTCTCAGCTCATCACTGCATTTGTAGACATTCATAGCCACTAGAAATCAATGAAAAAGACAGTAATTAAAGATGATGATAAATGCTGTGACTCAACAAAAATCACATCCAACACCTGTGAAACAAAGTACTCTGTGCTTATAATTAGAATGCTTTCATGTTATCTGCAGTAGGAGGCTTCACACAAAAAATGTCAGTAAATGGCTTTAAAGGTGAATCCTGTAATGAGTGTATAAACCTGCAGATACAAGGCAGGGTTAAAGGACAACTGTTGGACAACAATAATAAGCATTCTTTTCATGTATATTTTCACTACTATCTTAATACCTACACTTGATGTAATCTGTTCATTAAACATAACTTTAATTTGTGCTACTAGTGGTCCTCTAAGAAAATACACAAGATCTATTACTTGAACGGACTTTTCCAGAGATAGCGACTTTTGCCCTTGTGCCAACCCCATGTTACCTTTTAACTTCCTGTGACTAAAACAGAACACAGCATCTCATATATAGAGTACTGCTTTGAAGTGGGTGTTCAAAGATGGCACTATCTGCAAATCACCAGAAAAATTAATTAGAAAAATACTATTCTTATTGTAGCCCTAGTCTACTCAGCATGGCCCGATTCCTCCAGAATTTGATTAGGGTCGGGCACTTTTACCTGAAATTCACAAAAAAATATAAATGCAACTACTCAGTATTCATAAACCAAAGCCTCGGAAGCATTCGCATCGGGACATTTTCGCCATGAAATCATAGATTTTCGGCTATGTATTATGCCATGATCACCCAGGCACATGCTCTGCATTCTGATAAAAGCTGGAAATGATTTTTAAAAATAGCCAACCCTGGGACCTGTGGACTATTGCTAGCCCCATAAATTAAAAAATACACTTGCCCCAAGTAGCCCTGGCCCCACCTTATAATAAATGGGGCTGAGATCTGACAAAAAAAACTCCCAGCCCCCATAATATACACGGGGGGGGGGGGGGGGGATAGGGCAAATAGCACTAACACCCCTATAAGAAAAACAGGGCTGAAAACCCCAAATGCAGGCCTCTACTTTGAGGCATTGTAGTAGCACCGAAGGAGCAAAGAAAGCGACCATTCAATTGATCATCAATTGTCACAGACGATATGTTTGTGTGTAAAGGGGTTAAATTAAATGCAAAAACAAATGCTTAGAACTGTCACTTTTTGGGGAAAAAATACTTTATTTGATATTAATCCCATAGGGTTATAATTAGCAACTGCAATTTGTTTTACCAGCCTGCTAATAAAATACTGGCTAGTTGGCAACCCTATCAGAGCAGAAACTTTAATACACATTAATACACAGTCGGATTGTAAACCATACCTAATTTAATAACAGTTCAGTGCTATGAAAGAACATTAAAATGAATAATTTAATATGATAGGGATGATGTGTTAAATCATTATCACAAAGGAAAACAAAATGCAGATACACTACATGAATGCAAAATTACATTATGCAAATTAGAAATAGATCAATTTGATTACAACTTTTTTAATTATTCCGCTGTGTTCTGTCATCCCCCAATGTACAATAATGTGATTATATAATAACTTTGTTCACCTGTTTTCTGGGGTCAGGTACAGTAATAAACTACACTCATTATAAGTATCATGCAATGACACCCTTTCCACTAATAACAGTCGCTCTTGCTAGCAGACCCTTTAACTACTTTTTTTTTATGTGTTCACTATGCCACCTTATTGATCTGTGGAAAATGTTTTATATATGCAAGTTAATAATAATAATAATTATTGCTCAATCGCCAGGGCAGCTTCAATAACATGTACTTCTAAAGAAACATGGCATATCTTAAGTAGCTTTTAGCTCCTAAGAGTGAGTCTAATTATTCAACTGTGATATTTTTTAGTACAAATCCTATCCGTAATGGGATTAAATATGTTTTTGATTTACTGAAACTCACTGATGAGAAAAGTAGTCAGTAAAGACGTATTATCAACATTATTTTAGCCTACATAATAACACAGCAATAGTAATTTAGGTTGAAAAAAGAACTAAGTCCATTCTTTGCCCATCCTTGTTCCTGCTAATGATCCTAAGAAGGCATTCTGGGTGCTGGGGTAAGTCTTGTGAGTGCAATCTGGGTGCTGGGTAAGTCTAGGGTTCCATCTTGGTGATGGGGAAAACTCTGGGTGCAACCTTGGTCATGGGGTAAGTCCTGTGCGTGCAACCTGGGTACTGGGGTAATTGCTGTAAGTGAGATCTAGGTAAAACATTCTATATATACATGTATATAAATATTTACACCCTTCAGCCAAAGCATTATGACCACTGACAGGTGGCAAGTCGGCGGAGGCAGTGGGATGTTTTGGGCAATGTTCTGCTTATTGGGTTAAGTCCTGGATGCCATCTGGGTGCCGGGGCATTTATGGGTGGCATTTGGGTGCTGGTGCAAATCCTGTGAGTGCCATCTGGGTGCAGAAGCAAATCTGTGGTGCCATATGTGTGAAGTAGTAAGTCGTTTAAGTGCCATCTGGGTGATGGGGTAAGTCCTGGGTGTAATCTGTGTGCTGGTCCAAATCATGGTACCATCTTGGTACTGCGGTAAGTCATGGGTGCTGGTGCAAATCCTGGGTGTTGGAGCAAATCATGTTTTCTGGTGCAACCGTAGGTGGGAAATCTTGCATCCTGCCATTCATGTGGATGTTACTTTTACATGTACTACCTACCTAAGCATTGCTGTAGGCCATGTAAACCCTATCATAGAAGTGGTGTTCCCTGATTGCATTGGCCTCTTTAAGTTGGATAATGCGCCTAGCCACGAAGCAATAATGGTTCAGGAATGGTTTGAGGAACACTTGGTGTCCAAATCTCCCAGATCTCAATCATAAATCAAGCATCTGTGGCATGTGCTAGATAAACAAGTACGATTCAAGGGGGACCCACCTCACAACTTACAAGACTTAAAGGATCTGCTGCTAATGTCTTGGTGCTAGATACTATACCTTCAGCGGTCTAGTCAGCACTGTATGAAGCACAAGGCAAAAAAGGCAAGTGCCTAGAGTGGAGGGGTCATGTGATGGAGGTTAGGGGGGTCATGTACTGGGGGTGATGGGGCATGTAATGGGGTGATGGGGTCAAGTGATGGGGTAATGTAATGGGAATGAGGGGGGCATATAATGGGGGTGATGGGAGAATGTAATAGGGGTGATGGGGTCAAGTGATGGGGTAATGTAATGGGAATGATGGGGGCATGTAATGGGGGTGATGGGAGCATGTAATAGGGGTGATGGGGCATGTGTGGCAGTGATAGGGACTTGTAATGGAGGTGATGGGGCATGTAAAGGAGGTGATGGGGGCATGTAATGTGTATGCAATGGGATGACTGGCACATGTAATGGGGTAATGGAGCATGTGATGGGGACATGTAATGGGGTTATGGGACATGTAATGGGGTTGATGGGGACATTTAATGTATATATAATGGGGTGATGGGACATGTAATGGGGGTGATTGGAAATTTAATGTGTGTACAATGTGGGTGATGGGGCATGTGATGGGGGCATGTAATGAGGTGATGGGGCATGTCCTGGGTGTGCAATGTGGGTAATGGGGGATGTCCTGGATGTGCAATGTGGGCGATGGAGCATGTCCTGGGTGTGCAATGGGGGTAACGGGGCATGTCCTCGGTGTGCAATGTGGGTGATGGGGCATGTTCTACGTGTGCAATGTGTTGCAATGTGGGTGCCTGAATTTTCTTTGCCTAGGGCAGCACAAAACCAAGATACACCACTGGGTCAAGTGGAGTCAGAGCTGTTCTGGTATCAAAAAGGGGACCTACACAATATTTGCCAGGTGGTCATAATATTATGGATGATTGGTGTTTATTATATATATGTATATATATTCCAAAAACCAAGTGCAGCCAGAATATGCCCAAAACATACTGAACCGAGGTGGTAGCCTCAAACTCCCCATTATATCCTACGGGAGATTTCAGACACAGAAAAATGCAGAGAAAGAATCCAAAATATGAAGTGGTCATAAAAAAAATCAGCCCAGGTTCATGAAATCAATACAAATGATTGGTGCAATCAACCCAAACCCATTAACTGCCCAGAAATGTTTGTGTAAATATGAGCTGCAGGACATAATTTAAAAAATAAACAGAATTAAACATGGCAAGCCAGGGATCAGTGCCGGAAGGGGAGACCAGGGCAGTGGTAGGAGGAAAGGGGAAATGCAAGACCTAAGATATAGAGTTTGTCAGCAGAGGACAATACATCATTGAGCTGTGCAAATTTTACAACACTGGGTTCCTTAAATAGTGAGACTGTAAAATTAAAAAATTGAGTCCGCCATTAAACGCGATGACATCACAACGTGATGACGTCACCACGTCAGTGCGATGACATCATCACGCTTCGTGCGCGATGACCTCACAAACAGAACAAAAAAACTAAATGAAACAAACCATCCCACCAATGGGCTAGTTAGACAGCAATCTGGCTCAACAAGTATAGAGAGAATATTAGCAATAACATAATGGAGGGATTAAGGAATAATAACATTAAAAAATCAGACCCAAAGTTTAAAAAGTAGAAAAATAGAGGCATAAACACTAAAGGGAAAAGAATATGGCATATGAATAACATAAAGAAAATATATAAGGAATAAGAGTGTAATTATTGAAAAAATAGCAAAAAAGAATAGTATTAAAACAACAAAAGAAAAAATTAACAAGAACTAATAAATTTGAACAAACTAAATCTAAATTAATACATAAAGGAAAAAATGAATAAACAAGATCATAATGTGCAAAAACAGTAAAGGAATAATTTTTTATAACAAAACAGTTTTTTCTCCAAAAAATACACAAACAAAAAAACAAGAAAGTACTAAAACAGTCCAAAAACATTATACATGAAGTATACATAAAAGCTATAGTGAAGTATCAAAAAAAGATTACGTAATGAAAAAAATCCATCTTCATAATCTGGAACTTCATGGTTATATTCTATGATGAAGTAAATCGAAGGAATAAAACTTCCAGCAGGTACGTAATATAAACCTATAAAAAAGAATACAGAAAGTAATAAGATCAACATCAACAACAACATCAAGATAGCAGTAGATTTAGCATCCAAAAGGAGTGAGATCATGATCCTCATTTAGCCTCTTAGACCAAATGGTGTTGAGTTCATAGATCCAAAATACTTTGCGTTGTTTGAGTTTTGTGATCCTATCAACACCACATATTGTTTTAATATGCTCTATGGCCTGAAATTGTAATTGTGAGACAGAATGTCTCATCTCCATAAAGTGACATGCGACTGGGTATTTAAAATTTTGATTCTGGATGGTACTCTTCTGTTCCCTAATCCCTACTGTAAGGGGGCTAGTAGTTTCACCCACATACCCCAAACTGCAGGGGCATTTAATGAGGGAGACCACATGGTCCATTTGACAATTCAAATATTCTGCATTGTTTAACTTTCTACCAGTAGTGACATTGTTACAATTAATACAGCGTCCACTTTTAAACATACCATGGACAGGTGATGAGCCTAGATCTTCCGTTTTGGGACAACTGGGTTTGTCGGAAGATCCCCTCTCACCTCCGCTCTGCCTGCAAAACTGCACGGGGAGCCGAACAGGCAGCACAGATAAACCTCCGTGCTGCCTGTTCGGCTCCCCGTGCAGTGTGACACGGAAGTGCCGACAGTCACGTGATCGGCGCTCTGACGTCAGACGCGCGGCGATCACGTGACCTGTCGGCACAACCGCCATGGAGGGACCATGCTGCCTGCCACCAGGGAAGTCCTCCTGCCACTAGCCACCAGGGAAGTCCTGCCACTAGCCACCAGGGAAGTCCTCCTGCCACTAGCCACCAGGGAAGTCCTGCCACTAGCCACCAGGGAAAAAGGTAAGAGAAGGGAAAGGGAGGGGGGCGTGGGGGGCAAAAACACTGGCATATTATTGGGCAAATTGGCTGGGGAATATTACATGGCAAATAAGACTGGCATATTATTGGGGAATATTACATGGCTAATAAGACTGGCATATTATTGGGCAAATTGGCTGGGGAATATTACATGGCAAATAAGACTGGCATATTATTGGGCAAATTGGCTGGGGAATATTACATGGCAAATAAGACTGGCAGATTATTGGGGAATATTACATGGCTAATAAGACTGGCATATTATTGGGCAAATTGGCTGGGGAATATTACATGGCAAATAACACTGGCATATTATTGGGCAAATTGGCTGGGGTATATTACATGGCAAATAACACTGGAATATTATTGGGCAAATTTACTGGGGCATATTAAATGGCAGAATAACACTGGCATATTGGACAAATCGTCTGGGGAATATTAAATGGCAGAATAAGACTGGCATATTGGGCAAAATGGCTGGGGAATATTAAATGGCAATTAACACTGGCATATTGGGCAAATTAGCAGGGGCATATTAAATGGCAGATAACCTTGGAATATTATTGGGCAAATTGGCTGGGAAATATTAATGGCAAATAATATTGGAAATGTGTATGTAATGGGGTGATGGAGGCATGTAAATGTGGTGATGAGGCATGTCCTGGTGTGCAACGTGGGTTATGGGTCATGTCGTAGGTGTGCAACGTGGGTAGGGGGGGTGCCCAAATTTTGGGATATTGAGTGTCTAAATCCTGGCATATTGAGGGGCATAATCCTGGCATATTGAGGGGAAAATCCTGGCATATTGAGGGGGCATCATCTTGGCATATTGAGGGGAAAATCCTGGCATATTGGGTGTCTAAATCCTGGCATATTGAGGGGCATAATCCTGGCATATTGAGGGGCATAATCCTGGCATACTGAGGGGCATAATCCTGGCATTTTGTAAGGGAAAATTCTAGCATATTAAATGGCAAATCCTGGCATATTGTGGGGGAAAATCCTGGCAATATTCGTTATAAAACAAGGAAAAGATGGCCGTGGATGGGGAGGCGATTCGATGGTGCAATGGGCCACTTGACTGGATTTGCCCCCCAGGCCTAAGGCTGCCAGCCCTCCCCTGCCCGATACTATATATTGGATGCCAGTGTTACTTGCCCTGGCCCCCCATATAATTAAATAAAATACCCGGCGCTGTCTGTTCAAAGCCCCCCCCCCCCCCCCCCCGGGGGGGTCCAGAGGCTGTTAAAATGCCTCTGCACCCCACCAAGTAAATAAAAAATCCACCCAATTAGATTTTAAAAAATACGCCCCAGTCCTGGCCGAAGGCCCGGGTCAACTAACGTTGCACATCACAAGGCAGCACATGACTCTGGCCCTATTTAACACCATCCCTTTTTGTCCCAGGAACTGAAGAAAGTTAGCAAGTATGAGGTATATATTTATTTCCAGTAATTTCCAGTTATGTGTGCATGTAACACAAAACATTTTTTTTAAAATTATACTTGAATATGGGTATTTGATGTGTACAGAGTTTTGAACGTGTAAATCCTGTTTGAATTCCTTGTCTCCTTTTTGAACATTGTAAGGCAGTAAAAAATGTCTGTTTCTAATACAAATTTATGATCCATCAAATGATATTTAAAGGACTCAGCGGCTCATTTAAAAGCCAAACATTTCTCTTAATTACTTCTGATTTTATCTCTTTTGGAAAGAGATACTGACTAACATATAACAATGGGATGCCCTTGTATCCTTCAGCATTAGCATTTCTGGCCCCAGAGGCCCATGCAGTTCATAATGTCCTCTAAACTACTAGAATAAAAAAAGAGCCACTAAACTTTAAAAAATACTTTTGCTCCCTTACCAAAAGCAAAAGTTATTTTTATTATCACACTACTTCAATGGAGAAGCATCATGTAATATAGGAGGGACTTGCCTATTCTCCTCAAGTTATGTCTCAAGATTAAAATAAAGGACTCGATTAAAATACTGAACACCACAAATAATCACAGGGTCTAACATAATAGTTTTCCCTGTGGAAAAACCTGGTTACCTTAGCCCCAGTCCTGTCACAGCTGGTCATCTGCAGGAAATGAAATTGTCAAACTATGACCAATCAACTGCAACTGATGAAAAGAGAGCAACAATAGTGTACCTGAATCTAAGGCAGAGAGAACCTATAATCTATCTTGTGCTCAATGTTTAACAGGTTGATGGGCAAGGCAGAGGACACTCCACTAGAATATGACAGCCCTGTAATGATACGGACACCTAGAGCAGCCTCTCCCCCAGATGTATTGTCCTGAAGGGGAACATTGCTGAGACTGGGATCAAGTCAGTGACTACATTTCCCCCAGGATGCTGGTCCCAGTAGAGGAAACCGTAAAGCAAGGCTGAAGGGGTGGCAGCCATTAGCCGACTGTGAGCAGAGCTGGCATAGGCACAGAGTCCTCTACCCACTGCTCCAAGTACAGCCTTACGGAGGCTGCTAATTATTAAACAAAATGCTGGCTCTGCGGCAGGAATGGACACACACCAAACTCCTGGGAAGACATCTCCCTTTTTTTCAAGGAAGACCAAGTTATAAATAGAGAAACAGGGGACTGGGGAAAACAACACAAACAACTCAGTACATTGTATATAAAAGGAAATTTAGCACAAGTCACTTAACTCAGGATGTTTAATTACATCCTGCAGGAAGATAATAAGTCAACATCTTAAGATATCATAGTTATTCACGAAAATAGCTCACACCAAAATAAGTAACAACATCACATCAACATAATGGCATTTCAAACCAAAAGACACCTATTGGCTTGATATGAAACTAAGAACACATACAGTAACAGTTCTTAACACCTCCAAATGAACATTAAAACAAAGTCTCCTTTTCCTGTGTCAGGTTGTCATCTGCAGCTAAGTTTTCGGTGGAAGAAAAGGCTGGTCTGGGCTGCTTACCATGTACCCCAATGAAACACAAAAACCCTAAATATGTATCCAAATTCAATAGTACTTGAGGTGATGTGGCATAACAGTACCAAGGGGGAAAGCAGTCCAAACGGAACCCCTGCACCAACCTCTATAAAACAGAAACCCTTCCGAGGCTAGAGCCCATAGTCTGTAGGAAGAAGAATGGCCCTCAGTGCTCTCCAGGAGCCCCAGTGATGGAGTCGATAAATACATTCTAAGAGGATATCCAGGCCAGGCTACAACCATATTTTAATGTAGTTGATGCCAAAATCCATATTCTCACCTATCTCCCTTTTATAGCACTGCAATCAAGGCAAACACTTCACCCTCTCACCATCGTGCAACATCTCCTACCCTTGGGGTTTCCCTTTTTGCCTCAAAGCTCACAGAGGAGATGTGAAGACCTCCCTACACTTCTCTGATATTTGATCTCCCAGAAAACATGTGAACAATATTCCAAGTGTGGTTTAACAGTGCTCTGTACAATGACATGAAGACTACCCTCTATCAATTCTTATGCCTCTCCTTATGCAACCAAGCATTCTGCTAGCATTTCCTGCTTCTCTATTCTATCTATCTTTAAGTCCTCTTTTAAAGTATTACTCCTAAATCTCTTTCCTCTGATATTGAGGTTAGTACCATATCAAATATTCCATACTCTGCCATTGGGTTTTAAGCCCAAGATGCATTATCTTGCATGTATCCACATTAAGTGTCTGTTGCCTCAGGTCTGATCAATTTTCTAGTTTACCTGAATCATTTGCCATTTGACTCATACCTCCAGGAACATTAACCCTGTTGCATATCTTTGTATCATCAAGGTATCCCACTAGTAACAAGACCTTGCTTTGAATACACTCCTTTGGCTACAACCCTCAGTTGCCTGTCACTCAGCCATTGCATAATACATTCAACAATATTGTAATCCACACTCAAAGATTGCAGTTTATTGATATGCCTTCTATGTGCGATAGTGTGAGCCTTACTGAAATTTAGGTAAGCAACATCTACTGCACCACCCTGATCTATTATTTCAGTCACCCAGTCAAGAAAATCAATAAGATTAGTTTGGCATGATCTCCATGAAGTAAACCCATGTCTCTGATCTTTAAATCCATGTAATTTTAGATGCACAACAATCCAATCCTTTAACATGCTTTTCATTACTTGCCCAACTACTGAAGTAAGACTTGCTAGATTATAATTGCCTGACTCCTCCCTACTACCTTTCTTGTGAATGGGCACAACATTTGCTAATTTTCAGTCTTCTGGGACTACTCCCGTTACCAATGATTGGTTAAATAAATTAACGGTTTTGCTAGTACACCACTAAGTTCTTTTGATAACTTTAGATGTATCCCATCAGGCCCCATCAACTTCTTTGTCTTTACATTAGACAGATGAAGTAGAACCTCTTCCTCTGTAAAGTCACATCAAATGACTCACTAGTCTTTTTTCCTAATTGATCCCCCCTCTTCTGAGTGTGCTTTTGAAGCTCTCATAACTTGCTTTGTCTTAAAAGCAGAGAGTTCAGAAATACAAGTTAGAGGATCAAACCAAGGAAGCAGACAAACTAATGGTGCACAGGGGGGCATTAGTTTCCACAGTTAGGGTGTAGTAACTCCGACCCACCATTGAAAATGTGCTCAGTGATGACATAGTGGAGACTGGAGGAGGAGTGGAGTGACACGTTGTCTTGGCATGCTTGGGGGTATCAAGCATCCTTGTTAAGATGCACACACAAGGGAAGATGGATGTGTGCATGTTTCTCGAGCTGGGGTGAACACTCAGGATGTGCCAAGTGGGCACTGGCACTAGGAAGGAGCCACCGCATCGCACACAAAGGGGACAATGGCAGGCTCTGAGAAGGAGGTAGGATTCTTCTTCCTTGAGTACCATGTGCCTGGTGGCTGGCCTGACGGTACCCAGTTGGGTGTTCTCATTGTTGCTTAATAGGTATAGCACCTGAAATGTATGTGAATGTACATACATTTCACTCCTCACTTCAACATGGACTCAAAATGGAGTAGTTCCCGCTTCATACCAAAAATACAGTATATGTAGTAGATCACAACTCTGGATACCCTTCAGTGCTACTACCACGATGAATGTAACTCATTGCAACGCAATTGCACAGCCCAACTAATCCAGGGTTAATATTGCTGACTGCAGTATTTGACTATAATGTACACTGACATATTTTCATTTTCCTCTTAAGAATGCTAAGTATAAGAACGGAGGATAAACATACTGTGATTCAGATGAAACCCCAATTAGGAGACAGCACTTGTCAAATACCAAAGATACTGAAGGACCACAGTAAAAGCAGGATTCAGTACTGTTAGCGGTCATAAGAGACCGGGTGATAGTAGGATGGACATTGGTGTAGGCACGAGAATGGTCAAAGAACAAACTGAATTGGGGAGCCAGATAAGGAGTGAAGTCAGACGTAACAAGCCAGGTCACGGAGTCCAGAAGGCAGGATGGTCAAAGAGGGATAGCCAGGTCAGGGAGTCCAGATATCAGCAGAGTCCAGGATAATAGCCAAGTCGAGAAGGGCACAGACGGAAAGGAGAGTCCAATGAAGGAAACAGAATAACTGGTAATACAAACACTGGTACAAGCATGCAAAATCACAAGTGATTTGAATTAGGTGCGCTGCCAATTTAAAGGCCTGTAGCTCTGCTCTCGTGGTGTGTGGGATGTGGCCATCTCTATAGCGACGTGGGAGGCAGAAAGGTTAAGGAGTTGTGGCGCACATGCTAGTATGCAGTGCCGAGCACATGCCGAATGGGAGACCCGGCTGGCGACCAAGCTCCGTAGCCGGTGGCGAGGGGCCGAGGCACGACCTGACACCAAGTTTGGTACACCAACATCAAACGTTTACACAAAAATTACTTAATTGGTGCTTGCAGTCCACTCAGTTCGGTGCTACTAATGCTGAACGACATACTTTGAGCTGCAAGATGTTATTATGTAAATGTAATATTTTTCCTTTTCACACGGACTCAATATGGAACACCACCACTGATTTTCCAAATCCTATTGACTCCCTGAGCTCACTCAAGGTATCCTGCACTGCTAGTTGGACAGACACCTCCCCATGCCTCTCCGAGCCCCAATCTCCAGGACATTGCGCTTACAGATCGATACTCAGAATAAGAGTGGACTCTCTATTTAACATCTGGAGGCCCATATTCCTGATGCCTGAGTATATGTTGCTCAATGGCACAAATATCATAAAGCCTGTAAAAATTCATTTTTATTCACCAACACCATCACCAAGCTGAGCACCAACAACACATCCACACAGTCTACTGAGTTCAGTGTTATTATTGTTACTGCGTCCTGCTATGGAATGCACACATTCCACTTCTCCCTGTGGATTCAATATGGAATATTACCAGGGCCGGACTGGCCCTCCGGAACAACGGGAAAAATCCTGGTGGGCTGCCTTCCCTTGGGCTGCTGTGGCCACTTGTAACCACAAGCGGCCGCCACCGCCATAATGAATTCGGCGGCGAACACACCGCTTTAATTAATTTGTCCCTGCTGCCGCCGGATGTTGCAGCGACAGCATTTCGGCACGTGGGGAGGGCAGGCAGTAAAAGAGACACGGAGGAGGAAGGGAGGGCTAGGGAGAAAGAGACACGGAGGAGGAAGGGAGGGCTAGGGAGAAAGAGACACGGAGGAGGAAGGGAGGTCAGGGAGAAAGAGACATGGAGGAGGGCTTGGACAAAGAGAAAGAGACAAAGAGCAGGGCTGGGGAGAAAGAGACACGGAGGAGGGCTAAGAGAAAGAGACACGGAGGAGGGCTGGGAGAAAGAGACACAGAGGAGGGCTGGGAGAAAGAGACACAGGAGGGCTGGGGAGAAAGAAACACAGGAGGGCTGGGGAGAAAGAGACATGGAGGAGGGCTGGGGGAAAAGAGAAAGAGACACAGAGGAGGGCTGGGGGAAAAGAGAAAGAGACACGGGGTGGGCTTGGGGAAAAGAGAAAGAGAAACGGAGGAGGGAGGGCTGGGGGAAGAGAGAACTGGGGGGGGGGGAGACAGAGACACTGGTTTTCCTTTTTACGAACAAAAAACGTATTTTATGCGTGGGGCTGGTTTAATAATGTTATGCTATGGGGCTGCTATACATTTTTTTTCCAGGCCCGGTTTTTTTTCCCAGTCCGGCCCTGAATATTACCCTTGCCTCTAGCAACATGTCAGATGGAGAACTATCTCTCCCCATCCATGTGCACATAATATGCTCTGTAACCTTCATGAAAATGCACTTTCAAATTATATGTTTGATAGTTTGAACAGGCCCTAGAAGGTGCAGGCAGTAGTGTATCTACCGCAAGGCAAACACTGGTGCTTTAAACCCTTCTGGGGCTGCAAACATTTTTTACTTTCTTCTCCGTTCTGTAAAAAGACACGGAGGAGGGCTGGGGAGAAAGAGACACGGAGGAGGGCTGGGGAGAAAGAGACACAGGAGGGCTGGGGAGAAAGAGACATGGAGGAGGGCTGTGGGAAAAGAGAAAGAGACACAGAGGAGGACTGGGGAGAAAGAGACACAGAGGAGGGCTGGGGGAAAAGAGAGAGACACAGAGGAGGGCTGGGGAGAAAGAGACAGAGGAGGGCTGGGGACAAAGAGACATGGAGGAGGGCTGGGGGAAAAGAGAAAGAGACACGGGGTGGGCTTGGGGAAAAGAGAAAGAGAAACGGAGGAGGGAGGGCTGGGGGAAGAGAGAACTGGGGGGGAGACAGAGACACTGGGAGAAGGTAGAGAAATGAAGAGACACTTCAGAAATGAGAGAGAGAAGCTACAGAAATGAGAGAGAAACGCTACAGGAATGGGAGAGAGAAACAGACACACTACAGAAATGAGAGCGCGAGACAGACATACTATAGAAATGAGAGAGAGACAGACACACTACAGAAATGAGCGAGACAGATACTACAGAAATGAGAGAAAGAGAGAGACAGAAACCCTACAGAAATGAGAGAGACAGACACACTACAGAAATGAGAGAGACAGACATACACTACAGAAATGAGAGAAACAGACATAAACTACAGAAATGAGAGAGGGAGACACACACTACAGAAATGAGAGAGAGAGACTACAGATACAGAGAAAAATACAGACCAACATGGGCAGTTCCCCACCTGAAAAAAAGACTACGGATCTGCTCCTGTGGTGCAATCTCAGTGCTGGGCTGGGCCGAATCCTGTGAGTGCAATCTCACTGCTGGGGTAAGTCCTGGGGGTTGGGTCAAATCTTGTAAGTGCAATATGGGTGCTGGGTCAAATCTTGTGTGTGGAATATGGATGCTGGGCCACGTCTTGTGAGAGTAATATGGGTGCTGGGTCAAGTCCTGTGAGGGCAATCTGAGTGCTGGGGTAAGTTCTGGATGCAGGGTCAAATCTTGTAAGTACAACATGGGTACTATGGCAAGTCTTGTGAGAACAATATGGGTGCTGGGTCAAGTCCTGTGAGGGCAATTTGAGGTAAGTTCTGGGTGCTGGGTTAAGCCCTTTGAGTGCAAACTGGGTGCTAGGGTACATCACTATATCCAGCCAGTATGTACATAAAGTTATGTTTTACACACTGCCCTGATATACACCTCTGCACAGGGCAATTCGTATAACTTTGTGTACATACTCTTCAGATGTGCTTTTAAAATGCCTGGTTTTCCCTTTTACGAACAAAAAACGTATTTTATGCGTGGGGCTGGTTTAATAATGTTATGCTATGGGGCTGCTATACATTTTTTTTCCAGGCCCGGTTTTTTTTCCCAGTCCAGCCCTGAATATTACCCTTGCCTCTAGCAACATGTCAGATGGAGAACTATCTCTCCCCATCCGTGTGCACAAAACATGCTCTGTAACCTTCATGAAAATGCACTTTCAAATTATATGTTTGATAGTTTGAACAGGCCCTAGGAGGTGCAGGCAGTAGTGTATCTACCGCGAGGCAAACACTGGTGCTTTAAACCCTTCTGGGGCTGCAAACATTTTTACTTTCTTCTCCGTTGTGTAAAAAGTGGTTCTCTCCCCTCCCTCCCTCTCTCTCTCTTCCCATTCCCTCCCCTACAGCTACCTCTCTTTTCGTTCCTATCCTAACCCGGTGCCGTTTGTCATGATCTGGCTCCCTTTTTTCCCCTCCCTTCGTTCCCTGTCAGATGTGCCAAGTTAAAGCCTCCGCCCCCTTGCCTTTCAGAGAACAGCAGGAGGTAAGCTGATTAAAATGTAAAAATGAAAATGGTGGTTGTGAGTGTGATTGGAGTCTGTGTGTGACTGAGTGTGATGGGAGTCTGTGTGTGTGACTGAGTGTGATGTGAATACATTATACTTGTGTTGCTGACCAGATGCATTACCTTGTCATTATTGAGACTACATTGAATAAAACGTTTCTGGTTTATACTCAGGGACGGCCCTACAATGGGGCAGAGTGGGGCAACTGCCCCAGGCGGCATTTTTGCAAAGGCGGCACATTGCCGCATTAATAGCCAATATTTCGGCAGCAGGAGGGAAGACTACACGGAGGGGACCAGCATTGACTGCACGGAGCATCAAGGAGGTAAGTACTGGGAAAGGGGGGGGGGGGAGGAAGGTGGTGTAAAACGAGTAAAGTCCTGGCATATTATCTGGCATATTGAGTGACAAAATCCTAGCATATTAAATGGCTAAATCTGGCATATTGAGTGACAAAATCCTAGCATATTAAATGGCTAAATCTGGCATATTAAATGGCTTAATCTGGCATATTAAATCTGGCATTTAATTCTTCGCCCCAGCCAGCACAATGTCCTGTTTATACTGCAAGTGCATTCTAGTCCTATTAACATTTACCAATTGGGAAACTTTGTGTACTTTAAACGGCAATATTTATTTATTCTTTGCAGCATGACTTCTGGTTTTTAAAAAAATGCAGAGAAAAAAAGGAGATACAAACGGTGCTGCCACACAATTATATGAACGTGTGACTAAGTGTGATGGGAGTCAGAGTGTGTGTGACTGAGTGTGATGGGAGTCAGAGTGTGTGGGATAATGAATGGAGACTCTGTCTCCGTGTAGTGAAATGCCGACAACCTATAAACCGAACGTTCAGTTTATAGGCTGTCGGCATTTCACTACATGGAGACAGTCTCCATTCATAAATTTATGAATGGAGACTCTGTCTCCGTGTAGTGAAATGCCGACAGCCTATAAACCGAACGTTCGGTTTCTAGGCTGTCGGCTTATGTAATACATGTAATCCTATTGCTATTCTATAAACCGAACGTTCGGTTTATAGAATAGCAATAGGATTACATGTATTCCATAAGCCGAAAGTCTATAAACCGAACGTTCGGTTTATAGACTTTCGGCTTATAGAAAACATGTAGTACTATTGCCTTTCTATGAACCGAACGAGAGCCCCATTCATAAGAATTTCCTTAGTGTGTGGGATAATGAATGGAGACTCTGTCTCCGTGTAGTGAAATGCCGACAGCCTATAAACCGAACGTTCGGTTTCTAGGCTGTCGGCTTATGTAATACATGTAATCCTATTGCTATTCTATAAACCGAACGTTCGGTTTATAGAATAGCAATAGGATTACATGTATTCCATAAGCCGAAAGTCTATAAACCGAACGTTCGGTTTATAGACTTTCGGCTTATAGAAAACATGTAGTACTATTGCCTTTCTATGAACCGAACGAGAGCCCCATTCATATGAATTTCCTATAAATGGGGCTCTCGTTCGGTTTATAGAAAGCCAATAGTATTACACGTATTCTATAAAACGAACGAATAAAATGAACGAAACGAAAATAATGAACAAATTTTGTCTGAAACGTATGCAGTAATGAACAAAATTCGTTTTAGACGAAATAAATAACATTTTCGTCCGAATGGACGAAAACAAAACGAAAATTTTAGTTTTGCACATGTCTAGTGTGCAGCGTGGGTAGGGGTGTGCCCGAATTTTGTCTGCCTAGGGCAGCACAAAAACAAGATCCAACACTAGATGCAGGGCAATGTGCTGTGGAGCAAATTTGGTGGAGGGCAATGTTTTTTGGCGCCAAAACAGATGTAGGTCAAAGTGATATGTGCATCTGTTGTGTTTGCAGATTGTTGTGGGCACACCTGGTGCTGGACAGAGTGCTATGGTAATACTTGGTGCTGGGCAGAGTGCTGTGAGAACATCTAGTGCTAGACAAATTGCACCAGAAGCAATCTGGTTGTGTGAAAGCAGAGCAGTTGCCAGAGTAAACGGATACTGCTTAAAATTGTCCCATTTGTGAAGGGGTGTACAGGTGATACAGGAATAATTTTGGCACCTTCAGGTGTAACTACAGGTGATAATCGAAAAATTAGAATATTGTGCAAAAGTTCATTTATTTCAGTAATGCAATGTAAAAGGGGAAACTAAGATATGAGATAGACACATTACATGCAAAGCAAGATATTTCAAGCGGTGATTTGTCATAAGTGCGATGATTATGGCTTACAGCTCATGAAAACCCCAAATCCACAATCTCAGTAAATTAGAATATTGTGAAAAGGTGCTCACAGTGTCCCACTCTAATCAGCTAAGTAAGCAATAACACCTGCAAAGCATTTCTGAGCCTTTAAATGGTCTCTCAGTCTGGTTCAGTAGGAATCACAATCATGCGGAAGACTACTGACTTGACAGTTGTGCAGAAAACCATCATTGACACCCTCCATAAGGAGGGAAAGCCTCAAAAGGTAATTGCGAAGGAAGATGGATGTTCCCACAGTGCTGTATCAAAGCACATTAATAGAAAGTTATGTGGAAGGGAAAAGTGTGGAAGAAAAAGGTGCACAGGCAGTAGGGAAAAGGCCATTCAAATGTGTTGTGGACTTTCACAAGGCGTGGACTGAGGCTGGAGTCAGTGCATCAAGAGCCACCACACACAGACAGATCATGGACATGAGCTTCAGATGTCGTATTCCTCTTGTCAAGCTGCTCCTGAACAACAAACAACGTCAGAAGCGTCTTACCTGGGCTAAAGAAAAACAGACCTGGTCTGTTGCTCAGTGGTCCAAAATACTCTTTTCTGATGAGAGCAACTTTTGCATCTCATTTGGAAACCAAGGACCCAGAGCCTGGAGGAAGAATGGAGAGGCACACACTGCAAGATGTTTGAAGTCCAGTGTGACATTTCCACAGTCTGTGTTGATTTGGGGAGCCATGTCATCTGCTGGTGTTGGTGCTTCATTAAGTCCAGGGTCAAGCACAGTGGGTGCTTCATTAAGTCCAGGGTCAAAGCAGCCGTCTACCAGGAGATTTTGGAGCACTTCATGCTTCCTCCCACAGACGAGCTTTATGGGGATGCTGACTTCATTTTCCAGCAGGACTTGGCACCTGCCCACACTGCCAAAAGTACCAAAGCCTGGTTCAATGACGTGGGATTACTGTGCTTGATTGGCCAGCAAACTCGTCTAACCTCTATGGGGCATTGCCAAGAGAAAGATGAGAGACATGAGACCGAACAATGCAGAAGAGCTGAAGGCCGCTATTGAAGCATCCTGGTCTTCCATAACACCTCAGCAGTGCCACAGGCCGATAGCTTCCATGCTACGCTGCATTGAGGCAGCAATTTCTGTAAAAGGGGCCCAAACCAAGTACTGCATGTTTATACTTTTCAGAGGTCCGATATTGTTCTATGTACACTCCTTGTTTTATTGATTGCATGTAATACTCTAATTTACTGAGATTGTGGATTTGGGGTTTTCAAGAGTTGTAAGCCATAATCATCGCACTTATGACAAATCACGGCTTGAATTAGCTTGCTTTGCATGTAATTCGTCTATCTCATATATTAGTTTCCCCTTTTACGTTGCATTACTGAAATAAATGAACTTTTGCACGATATTCTAATTTTTCGATTATCACCTGTAGTTACACCTGAAGGTGCCAAAATAATTCCTGCACCAAAGTGTCAGTAATCCTAGCGTCGGCCCTGCCAGCAGCAGGCAGCACAGTTACAGACAGCCCTGCATGCAACCTATCTGTTAGGATGCAACCTAAGAGATGCAAAATAGTGCAAGCGGGGTAATCAGAATATCAGCACAGACTAGCTGTTCCACCTCCTCATACTTTGCTTTCTGAGTAGTGAGAGTCCCAAATGCCATGTGACATTCACAGCCCAGATTAACCTGTAATCAGGTTCCAGTGGTGATCAGTGACACCCTGTATCGTAATCTTCTGGCCCAGGGAAATGGGACATTCATAATATAATAATAATACACCTATCTCTAAAAAATATGCACCAGCAAAAATAAAAAATATGCGGGGAGCTACCTTTTCAGTTTGGAGAGCAGCCCATGTGAGCTAGTATTTCAAAAGACACTAGCAGACAGCTGCTGGCCCCGGCCAACTTTTTTTTTTTGGGGGGGGGGGGGCGATGGTGGGGAGCTAGTGGACTTGGCTGGGTATTAGACCCCCAGTCTTCTAGCATACTTTTAATGGGGGAATGGGAAGTAATGGAATTTTATGCTATATTCCATTATTCCCTTACCACATTACTTGTGCTTTAATGCACAGTAACTTTGCAGTCCCCATTGCAGTTGAATTGCACTTTATTACTTCAGGAATAGATTGGTGTATTCTAAGTTTAACTATCCCAGCAATAACTGCCAGCATAGAATCGGAATAGTGTAGGAATGTCTCTCTCTGTTGCACTGAAGGGATGCTTCAGGAGATAAAGCATCTTCATTTGCATAGACTAGTGGTGAATATCTTTTGAATGGAGTATACCTTCCTGCGGGGCTAGAGGCTAAAGCGAGCAGGGTTACGTGACCTCAAGTGACATCACACAACACTACATGACTCCACAAAACTGCGCTCCAGCCCACTGGGTACAGGTACCGGTGGCTCGAGCTCATTTACTATGTGTTTAGGCTGTGTTTGTCTATTAGACATACACAGTTTAAATGCAATGCTGCATTGCGATAGACCTGAATTTGACAGGGCCGGACCCAAAAAATCTGTGACTGTTGGCAACTAAATTTTAATGTAGCTGTGATTTACAGTCAGTCTTTAAAAATAAAACCACTACAAAGCTGATGCAATCTTTCATATACCAACTCAAAAAAGTGTGCTCCTTTTCTGTTAAATGATATACAAGGTAGCAACAAGGCAATTTCATTAAGATTAACTATAAATGTCTGCTGAAGCTATTATGTTGACATTTTGACAAAGCAATACAACTCAGCTTCAGTGACCCAATCAATATCATCATTCTCTTTCCTTAAGAAGTGTCTGCTTTACCAATTACCTGCCTCCACTTTAATATGTTTTCATCTCTGTGTGCAATTAAAAGCCAGTGAATGGACAATGACATTATGTTCCAAGCGTAACTGAAAAACAGGTGGTCTATAGCTCATCTGGGAACATAAAATGGGCATTATATTAGCAGGCATATGGCAGAAATGTACTTCATCATAAGCATTAGTGCAACAGTAAATTGATCTCATGTCATAACCCATGTATTAAATAGGATGATGTAAACCAAAACACTGCCTACATCTGACAAAACCAGATGGCAATGTAAATAGCATACTGTTACCTGAACAGTGTTTACTGAATGAATGCTGAGCATACAAATGCAAAGCTAAAATAATCCATTACCGCTATAGAAACGGACTTGGTTTTCACATTTTACAAAGGGAAGTGTTATAAATATTATGCAAACGAGAAATAAGGAGTGGATAATAAAGAAAATGGAAGCATTGATGCAGCAGAGGTATATAGGTACAACTAGGGTTGCCACCTTTTCTTCCAAAAAATCCCGGCTTTGGTACTGTCTCCATAGACTTAACATTGGCCTGATTTTTAACCTCCAAAGCCACCATAGTCTGACGTTGATGCAGGGCCGATCCTGGGCGGGTGCACGGGGTGCACCGCGCCCAGGCGCACCGGGAGGAAAGGCGCTCCGATGAGCACCTTTCTCCCTCATTCTGGACCTCCTAAACTCATTGAGTACAGCGCGACGGGTGCAAGCTCCGCCCCGTCGCGCTGTCTGATTGCCGGATGTCTGGTGACATCCGGCAGAAGAACTGCATGACGGTGTTCTGCCTCTGCAGACACCGTCCGGAAACGTCCTCCTCCCTCCAGGGAGGGGGACCAATAGTAAGACGTGCTTTTTTTTTTTTTTAAAGAAAAGAAGTGTGTGTGTTTCAATGTGTATGTCAGGGTGTAAGTGTGTGTTTCAATTTGTGTGTGTGAATGTATGTGTGTGTGTTTCAGTGTGAATGTGTGTTTCACTATGTGTGTGTGTGTGTGTCACTGTATGTAAATGTGTGTGTTTCACTTTGTGTGTGAATGTATGTGTGTGTGTTTCAGTGTGAATGTGTGTTTCACTGTGTGTGTGTGTGTGTGTGTGTGTCACTGTATGTAAATGTGTGTGTTTCACTTTGTGTGTGAATGTATGTGTGTGTGTTTCAGTGTGAATGTGTGTTTCACTGTGTGTGTGTGTGTGTGTGTGTGAATGTATGTAAGTGTGTGTGTGTGTGTGTGAATGAGTGTTTCACTGTGTGTGAATGTATGTGTGTGTGTTTCAATGTGTGTGTGTGAATGTGTGTTTCATTGTGTGTGTGTGTGTGTGTGTGTGTGTGTGAATGTGTGTTTCATTGTGTGTGTGTGTGTGTGTGTGTGTGTGTGTGTGTGAATGTGTGTTTCATTGTGTGTGTGTGTGTGTGTGTGTGTGTGAATGTATGTGTGTGTGTTTCAGTGTGAATGTGTGTTTCACTGTGTGTGTGTGTGTGTGTGTGTCACTGTATGTAAGTGTGTGTTTCACTTTGTGTGTGAATGTATGTGTGTGTGTTTCAGTGTGAATGTGTGTTTCACTGTGTGTGTGTGTGTGTGTGTGTGTGTGTGTGTGAATGTATGTAAGTGTGTGTGTGTGTGAATGAGTGTTTCACTGTGTGTGAATGTGTGTGTGTTTCAGTGTGTGTGTGTGAATGTGTGTTTCATTGTGTGTGTGTGTGTGTGTGTGTGTGTGTGTGTGTGTGTGTGTGTGTGTGTGAATGTGTGTTTCATTGTGTGTGTGTGTGTGTGTGTGTGTGTGTGTGTGTGAATGTATGTAAGTGTGTGTGTGTGTGAATGTGTGTTTCACTGTGTGTGTGTGTGAATGTATGTAAGTGTGTGTGTGAATGTATGTAAGTGTGTGTGTGAATGTATGTAAGTGTGTGTGTGAATGTGTATTTCACTGTGTGTGAATGTATGTAAGTGTGTGTGTGTGAATGTGTGTTTCACTGTGTGTGTGTGAATGTATGTAGGTGTGTGTGTGTGAATGTGTGTTTCACTGTGTGTGTGTGAATGTGTGTGTGTGTGAATGTGTGTTTCACTGTGTGTGTGTGTGTGAATGTGTTGTTTCACTGTGTGTGTGTGAATGTATGTGTGTGTGTTTCACTGTGTGTGTGTGTGTGTTTCACTGTGTGTGTGTGTGTGTGTGTGTGTGTGTGTGTGTGTGTGTGTGTGTGAATGTATGTAAGTGTGTGTGTGTGTGTGTGAATGTGTGTTTCACTGTGTGTGTATGTGAATGTATGTAAGTGTGTGTGTGAATGTATGTAAGTGTGTGTGTGAATGTATGTAAGTGTGTGTGTGAATGTGTATTTCACTGTGTGTGAATGTATGTAAGTGTGTGTGTGAATGTGTGTTTCACTGTGTGTGTGTGAATGTATGTAGGTGTGTGTGTGTGTGAATGTGTGTTTCACTGTGTGTGTGTGAATGTGTGTGTGTGTGAATGTATGTAAGTGTGTGTGTGAATGTGTGTTTCACTGTGTGTGTGTGTGTGAATGTATGTAAGTGTGTGTGTGTGTGAATGTGTGTTTCACTGTGTGTGTGTGTGTGAATGTATGTAAGTGTGTGTGTGTGAATGTGTGTTTCACTGTGTGTGTGTGTGAATGTGTGTTTCACTGTGTGTGTGTGAATGTATGTGTGTGTGTTTCACTGTGTGTGTGTGTGTTTCACTGTGTGTGTGTGTGTGAATGTATGTGTGTGTGTTTCACTGTGTGTGTGTGTGAATGTATGTGTGTGTGTTTCACTGTGTTTCACTGTGTGTGTGTGTGAATGTATGTAAGTGTGTGTGTGTGTGTGAATGTGTGTTTCACTGTGTGTGTGAATGTATGTGTGTGTGTTTCACTGTGTGTGTGAATGTGTTTTTCTCTGTGTGAGTCAATGTGTGTGTTACTGTCTGTGTAAGTGTGTGTACATAAGTGTGACTGTGTGTATTGCTCTGTGTGTGTATAAGGGTGTCTGTGTGTAATGGTGACTAAGTGCAAGCCCACCATCAGGGGTCCAGGTCACAACAGAAAAAAAAAAATCCCCTGTGTTTAGCAGGTCCGCGGCTGTGTGGGAAGCGTTAAGCACTCCCCTCCAGCCGGGGACCTGCTAAACAGAGCAGAGCACCAGGAGACAGAGCAGCAAGGAGGTAAGTACTGGGGAAGGGTGCAAATAACAAGCATAACGCTGGCATTTTAAATGGCATATTGAAGGGCAAAATATTGGCATATTAAATTGCAAAATACTGGCCTATTGAGTGGCAAAAGAATGGCACATTAAATGGCAAAAGAATGGCATATTAAGGGGCAAAATATTGGCACAGTAAATTGTAAAATACTGGCATATTGAGGGGCAAAATATTACTGGCACATTGACCAACTGCTCCCAACCACCCTCCATATTACACTAGACTGGGATAACATGCTTGTTAGAGTAGGTGGGGCGAGTGGGAGACATTGTCGGCGGGGGGGGGGGGGGGGGAGAAAATGTGTTCAGTAAGGGGCCCTGAAATTCCTAGTGGCGGCCCTGACTAAGTGTGTCTGTGTAAGTGTGACTGTGTGTATTTATGCATGACCCTGTGCGTAAGTGTGGGTGTGTATGTAGGCAGGGCAACTTTAACCGGTTAAAGGGGCCACCGCTGCCCACTTGACAGTCCCCATCCAGTCGGCGGCTATTTCCCGCCTCCTGCACTGAGTGTGCATAGACGGAAGACTGTGCGGAGGAGACACGAAACAGCAGCAGCAAGGTGAGTACTGGGGAATGGGGGGAGGGGGTAATGCTTTTCTTGGGAAAACTGGTGGTGGCATATTAATGGACAAAATGACACTAGCATATTAGTGGCCAAACTGACACTGGCATATTAATGGTCAAACTAACTGTGCTATATTATTGGATAAACTAACTGTGGTATGTTAATGGGCAAGCTATCTGTGGCATATTAATGGGAAAACTATCTGTGGCATATTAATGGGCAAACTGGCAGTGGCATATAAATGGGCAAACTGGCTGTGGCATATTAATAGGCAAATACACAGGATTATGAGGAGGGAGAGACATACATGTGAGTTATGAAGAGAAAGAGACAGCAGACATGGGTGTATAGAAGGAGAGACAGACATGCAGAAAAAAAGACCACCATGGGGAGCATGAGGAACAGAAAGATAGACATGGAAAAATATATGGGGTATGAAGGGAGAGATATACATGAGGGTATGAGTTGAGAGAGAGTTATACATGAGGGTATGAGTTGAGAGAGAGAGAGAGTTATATATGAGGGTATGAGTGGAGAGAGAGTTAGTAAACACAGTCAAGGATTTTAAGCATTCGTGGGATAGACACAAGTCTATCCTAGCTATAAGACCGGGAACAGGGGACTAATAAAAGTACTCCAAAAAAATTGGGCAGACTAGATGGACCGAATGGTTCTTATCTGCCGACACATTCTATGTTTCTATGTTTATATATGAGGGTATGAGTGGAGAGAGAGAGATACATGAGGGTATGAGTGGAGAGAGTTATACATGAGGGTATGAGTGGAGAGAGAGTTATATATGAGGGTATGAGTGGAGAGAGTTATACATGAGGGTATGAGTGGAGAGAGAGTTATATATGAGGGTATGAGTGGAGAGAGAGAGATACATGAGGGTATGAGTGGAGAGAGAGAGATACATGAGGGTATGAGTGGAGAGGGAGAAAGACATGGCGGTATGGGAAGAGAGACAAGTGAGAGACTGACTTGGTGAAATATTATTTATTGCTCCTTGTGTACTTCTTTTCCAATGATGCTCAGCCAGACTAATGGGAGACTTTGGCTGGTTGGACATCATGGGAACTGTAGTTAAAACTGATAGCCAGCAAAAAGTCTCCCATGTTGCTGGCTGAGCATCATAGACATAAATAAAACCACTACACTGTTTTACGGCCAAATAAATATCTTTATTTAAAATAAAAGCTTGTGTTGGTCCTTTAACTAAAAATAAATTTTGTGCTCTTCACAAGAATCCACCCACCCCAATAATGAAAAATTGGTATGCCTGGAACATACATGTGTAAAGGGGAGGGGTTTATCATATAGCCACGCCCACCTGGGGGCACCAAAAAAATCCTGCACCCAGGCGCCCGTGACCCTAGGATCGGCCCTGCGTTGATGCCAGTTTCTCCTGATCCGAAATTAAAACTGGAAGTTTCTGCGGTCCTGCCCGCCTCTCCAGTTGCTTGAGCTCTTCATCCATACAGTGTCCTCATGTTGCTCTTGTGAAGCGCCTAGGACAGTTCTTCATGGCTGACAAATCAGTGCAGCAATTTGAACGCTAAACTGTCAGCGGTGAATAGCAACACAGCCACTTCACCGCAGCAATGTAAGCGCTGGCAGTTCAGCACTGAACTATCAGCGCTTACAAACATACAGCGACCCTAATAAATCAACCCCCCTAAAAGTGACCCCGATCCCCCATACTATCCCACCAACCCAAACACTAATACTTACACAACCCCTGAACCCTAATACTAACACTACGCCTGAACCCTAATACTGTCGGGTCGGCGAACGACTGCCAGGCACACTGACAAGCAGTGGGGATGCTCTAATCAGCACCCCCACTGCCTGGTCAGATCAATATTAACCCTATATTGATCTGACCAGTTAGGATCTGCATCCCTCTCCTCACATTTTTTTAGTGAGGGAGAGAGACAGATCAAAGTAATAAAAGTAAGTTTAAGTACAATAAAATAATAAATACATAATACATTAATAATAAAACAATAAAAACATTTTTTATAAAAGCAATTCCCTGCGTTTAACCCCTTCCCTGCCACTGATCTTGCGTAAGCAGTGATTGTGCACATCAGCGCATTTATTTTAGCTGTTTGTGCATTTTTTACGGGTTTATTTTTTCTGCACTGCAATTTATTACAGTACTACAAAGGCTCTTCTAAGAGTTATTAACCCCTTCTTTGCCATCGATCACTGCTTACGTAATGATATTGACGCCAAAGCAATTTTTATCTGCATATTTTTTTTTTTTTAAATTTACACATACCCGCTAGGAGATTACGTGTAAAGTAAAGATATTTTAGATTTTTTTTTTTAGCTGTCTGGGCGCATAGCGATCAGTAACAGTGAATTAGTGGCAAAGGCGGTTTGGTGACTGCTCAAATAAGCTCACCATTCGCCCTGGTAAAATCAAAATTGGTCAGATCAATATTCACAAATATTGATCTGCCTCCCTCTCCTCACTTACATTTTTGTGACAGAAAGAGACAGATCAGTATTAGTGATATACAATAACATTTAATAAAATAGTCAGGTTTTACGAAAGACATTCACTGTGTATTAAACCCTTCCCTGCCATTCATCACTGTATAAGCAGTAATCTTGCACAGCAACAGTATGTTTTGCTGTCTGCACTGTTTTATGGATTACATTTCTTTGTATGTATTACAGTACTCGATAGGCTCTTCTAAGAGCTATTAACCCCTTCTTTGCTGAGATCACTGCTTAGGCACTGATTCTGAGGCCGCGGACTCAGGGTTCGATTTTGACCCTGGTCAGATTTCTGATACATCATCTAGTGATGTATCGGTGGCTGCTGAGCCCTTGCCACAAGGAGTGATGGGTGTCTACCTTTAAAAATATATGGTTTGGTGGGGGTAAATTACATTGGCTGGCTTCAAAGATATATCCCATATAGGACACGGACGCAGGTTGACTAAATGTCAAAATTCCAAGTTGGAATTTTGAGATGCGCATCTCACAAATGTTGCCTTCTAGCCAAAAAACAAACCAAAAAAACTATACATGGGTGGTATCCCTGTACTCAAGAGATGTTGCTGAACACATATTGAGCTATTGTTTGGCACTGACATATAACAGGATCTGTGAATTCATGGCCAAAGTACAATGTATGTGAAAAAAAATTACTACCCAAAACATTGACATAGGCTGGTGGTATAATTAGTGCATGTAAAGTGTTAAAATACTACCATTTTAAATACCCTAGGGTGTCTAGTTTTAAAATATATATGGCTTTGTGGGGTAGAATACACTTTCTGGCTTCAAAAATGTCCCAAATGGGACATGGGCGCAGTTTTCTGAACGTCAGAATTCCAAGTTTGAAAACCAAAATGCGCACCCCCTAAATGTGGCCTTTTAGCCCCAAAACAAACCAACAAACCTATGCATGGGTGTTATCCCTGTACTCAAGAGATGTTGCTGAACACATATTGAGGTGTTATTTGGAAATACCCCTTCACATTTTAAGGTAATGTTTACCTAAATTGCAATCTATGTGAAAAATAAAAAAAAATAAAAAATATGGCAAAGATTGATGGTAAAATGGCTACATGAAATGTGTCAAAATACCCCAAGTTATATGCCCTGAGTGGTCTAGTTCTCAAAAATATGTACATGTTGGGGGTCATTCATGGATTTAGTACAGATATCAGTGTTACAATGTCACTATCGCTAATTTTGAAAAAAAGGATTTTAAAATAGCTTTGCACTACTTATAGTTCTGGCCCTGTAACATTAATAAAAAAGCACAAAAACATAAAACATGGGCTATTTCTGAACTCAGGACATATATTGGAAATTATTTAGCAGTGTTATTTGTTGTCTCTTGTACATGAGTATACAATTTTTCAAATAAAAGTCATAAAAAAATGTTTTTTAATTTTTTTTGCCAAACGTTATTATTTTTATTACATAAAATTATATGCTATTATCAAAATAATGGTATCAAAAGAAAGCCCTTCTTATGACGATAAAAAATATATATAGAGTTTGTGTGGGTACAGTAATTAGACAGAAATAAATTACAGCAAAACACAAACACCTCAGAAATGTTAAAACAGCCCATGTCACCAAGCGTCGGACAAGCCAAAAAAGTCATGTCACTAAGGGGTTAAGGCTGCTACACGGGGAAGGTCCCCCTTCAATTCTGTCCAATGCAGGGAAGCGGGTGTGTAGAGAACCTCCCCTTGGTTTGCAGACACACACCCTGATAGCCATATAAAATCCCCTGAGACACCTATAACGGTGCTCAGTTATTCTGTGCGCCCAGAGAGAGTGCACCTGTGTTTTTCCTCTCTAGCCTCTTGTTTTCTCTCCTGCTGAACCGCTTCTGGTTTGTTATTTTTTTTTTGTTTCTTTTACTGCTCCAGTTTCCCGTTGATTCCTTCGGTTTCTGCTCCACATTGGTTCCTTCCTGAATTCTTCTGCACTGCAGTAAAAGAAACAGAAGAACTGATGCAGATGGAAGTCATCCGTGGACCTCTGTCTGAAGCAGAGAAGGCACATAGAAGGAGTCTAAATGTATGTCTCTATTGTAGGAAAGCAGGACATATGATACAATCCTGCCCTCATCTCCCTTCAGGAGGTAAGCCTTTATATCAGCCTGCTGAGCTATGCACTGCATTACCTTACACCAATCTACACTGTACCCTTCCCCTTTCATTACAGTGGAATAAAGAAGTTGTTTCCCTAACAGCCATCATAGATTCCGGGGCAAGTGGCTGTTTCTTGATTGTAAATTAGCATCCTCCTTATCAATCCTAACCAGGACCAAGACTTATCCTTCACATATCCAAGTCATGGATGGTATACTCCTCAAGTCAGGCCCCGTGATAAAGGAGACAACTCCTATCCTAGTATGCTCACCGACGGGACATTCGGAATCCCTTTGTTTCGATATCATGCATTCCCCTCTTTTTCCTTTAATAATCGGTCTTCCGTGGCTCTGTCTCCATAACCCCGTCATGGATTAGCCCTCCAATACTATCCACTTCTCCTCCGTGTACTGTAAGCAAGCCTGTCATCCAAATCTTTCCATTTGTAGCGCTATTACCTACCCCAGATATACCTGCTCCGTATGTAAAGTTCCAAGATGTGTTTGATAAGAAAGTGGCCAACAAACTACCCCACATAGGCCTTATGACAGTACCATCGATCTGATACCCAGGGCCCCAATCCCTTTCGGCTGCATTTATCCACTATCTGAACCTGAATCACATATTTTGAAAGAATACATTCAGGATAATTAGAAAAAAGGCTTTATCCGACCTTCTAGATCACCTGCTAGGGCTGGTATTTTCTTCATATGCAAGCAGGATGGTGGTCTCCGTCCATGCATAGACTATACAGAACTGAACAAAATCACAATTAAAAATCGCGACCCATTGCCTCTCATCCCTGAACTCCTGGACAGAGTACGAAACACCTATACCTTTTTGAAATTAGACCATCATAGAGCTTAAAATCTTTTTCACATGAGTAGCAGGGATGAATGGAAGACCTCGTTATGGTCATTTTGAATACACGGTTATGCATTTCGAATTATGCAATGCACCCGCTACTATTCATTTTTTACACTATGTTTTCCGTGATTTATTGGACACATATGTTGTTATAGACGTGGATGATATATTAGTCTTTTCCACATCCTTAACTGAACACCGGCAACTTGTGCATAACATCTTGTCTCATTTACGTACCCAAATGCTAAATGCAAAATTAGAAAAATGTATATTTGTAACTAATTTTATCAAATTCTTAGGGTTCATATTATCTCCAGGACAAATGCAGATAGATACACGGAAGGTCACTGCTATTCATGATTGGCCAACTCTGTGGATAAGATATCTGTCCAGCGTTTCAATGACTTTGGCTAATTCCTATCAATGTTTAATAAGAGATTTCTCCAAAGCAATAGCCCCCATTACTGTGCTTACCGCAAAAACTGTCTGCTTTGTATTGATCAGTGAGGCCTTCCATCCTCCAAGACACCACTGATTATTTCTAGTCATGTGAAATATGTGCACACATCGAGAAACCCACGACCAAGCCAAAGGTTTGCTGTTCCAGAGAGAGAGAGAGAGAGAGAGAGAGAGAGAGAGAGAGAGAGAGAGAGAGTACAGGAGGAAAGAGAGAGAAAGAGATACTACAGAAAAGAGAAAGAGACACTACAGAAAAGAGAAATAGACTGTGAAGGCAATCTGAGTGCTGGGGTAAGTTCTGGGTCATATAACTTTGTGTACATGCTGGGGAATATGTATTGCCCTGTGCATGGGTTAGATATTAGGACATTGTGTTCAATATAACCTTGTATACATACTGTAGTTATACCTTGCACAGAGATTTTTTAAATAAATATATTGGTTACAGAGAGAGCTGGCTCCATATCCTAAGAGAGTCTGCAGGTATGCACCATCTGCAACTTCACCACATCCTTGTTCAGAATATAAGGAAACAGGAGACCTGTGACTGTGATGTCACTGATCTCCATAGTGGTTTATATGCTGATTTTTACAGCACAAGTGTGCGAAACTCACACTTACACACACATGCACACACTTACACGCACAGGATGGGGGTGCCAAATACAGGGACAAGTACAAAATTTGGGCACCCCCCACCCACAACATGACCACAACCCACATTGCACTCACACGACATGACCCATCACCCACATGCACACACATTAAATACCATATCACCCCATTACATGCCCCCATCACCCCATTACATACACATTACATGCCCCCACAACATTTCCCCATCATATGCCTCCATCACTCCATCACATGCCCCCATCACAGAGCCGCTTTAAGACCCTAGTGGGCCCTGGGAAAAGTCTTTAGCAGTGGACCCTCCTCAACCCAATTTTTCTAAAGTCGCATTGTAAAAAACTGTATGTAAATGTAAACTTTTTAATATTATATGCAACTATTTTCATATCACATTCAACTATTTGTATCTGTAATAAAAATGTTATTGAAAAATTGAATTTCTTGTTTTTATTCTTTTTTCTGCACCCACATTTCACCCGAATGACTTCACACAAGTACCCAGAGCACTTGCCATGCACCTGTATTACATCCATAGCACTTAGCTTGCACTTATATTGCACCCACACAATTTGGCATGCCACAGTGTCAGAGAACATACCACAGTGTCTCTTTGTTCCACAGAACTGCCCCTGCAGAACAAGCCACAGTGTCACTTTGCCAATTAAAATAAACCACTGTCAGGTACCAATTAACATGCCACAGTCACTTTGTCATTAACATTTGCTGCACTGAATTTTTTATTTTTGCATTTTTTTCCACCCCTTAAAGGCATAGAAGGCAAGTGCCACCCTTGCGCTAAATACAGCGCTGGTTCCAAATGCTTTAGGTACGCCCCTGGTTATCTCACTACTCTAACCCTGTTGGTACCAACATTTATCTTAAAAAGTACATGGCATTTATCTTAAAAAGTACATGCCATTTCACCCACAAACTGGGACAATGGACATTACACGCGTGCTTTTATAATTGAAGAAAAAAATGAGTGGCTCTTAAAATATACTACTTTGATAACATGTGACATCTACTTATTAACCACTTCGCGACAAAGGACGTGTCAGGCACGTCCTGGGAGAAACTCCCTTAACGACAAAGGACGTCTGCCAGTCTGAGCTTCGGAAGTGAAAGTAACTTCATTTCCGTTGCTCTGAATATGCTACTTGACTGCCCCTAGTGGTAGTTAAGTAGCATAGCAAGGGAAAAAATGTAAAATAAATATTTCATTAATTAAAAACTGGTTATATAGCTAGATTAGCCTATAGGGTTAAAATTAAATAATTTTTAGCATAAGGGATAGGGTTAAAATTAAATTAAAATTAAAACATATTAAGGGATATAATAAGGATTAGAGTTGGAGTTAAATTTAGTGTTAAGGTTAAATTTTGGGTTCGGGTTGGGGTCAAATGGTCAATATAAAGAAAAAAATAAGAAAAAACACTATTTTTGGTTTTTGCCCCATAACTCGCAAAAAAATACCGAAAAATATGGAAACATGCATATTTCTGAACTCGGGACAACATTTAGAAACTATTTAGACAGGGTCTTTTTTAATGATTTTATTTGTGTAAATTATATTTTAGTTAGAAAAAGTGGGGGGTTTTAAATTTTTCATCATATTTTTTTTTTTGTAGTAAATTATAAGATATGATGAACATAAGGGTATCTAATGAAAGCCCTTCTTATGACAATAAAAACATATAATTTATGTGGGTACTGTATGTGAGAAAGAATAAAATTGCAGCTAAACACAAACACTAAATAAATGTCAAATCAGCCATTGTCACCAAGGGAAAGTCAAGGTGAAAATGTCTTGTCACTAAGGGGTTAAAGAATAAGGAACACATTTTTTCATCCAGTGTTAAGTCGTCTTTGATGTATTGCTGAGTGCACACATTCTTCATAAAGTTTAAGCAATTATATTGTATAAAAGGTTTTTTTAATGTGTCATCTCGTTTTTTTTGTACTGTAAATATGATACAAAATATAATATGATACTTTTTGTACAAAAAAGAATGTTTATCTGTGTTATACTGGGATAATGTTTGTCAAAATCAAGAAATAAATAAAGCATGTTCTATTATGTTCCCAAAAACAGCATCCAATATTTTATTTTAGATCGTATTTGTCTGCTCCATACAGAGCAGCTACTAGTTACTTGTAACATTTTCAGCTATCCTGGCAGCTGTGACACAAGTTTCTCAAAGGTCAAAGTTTCTATAAAAAAAAGTCTATTGGTTGCAGCTCAGAAAGCAACATTTCACTATCAGTTTCTAGCACTGTGTAGATGTTTTGCCAATAAGTCAACACAGCTCATTATTCTTAGATGACACAGAAAGAACTGCCAACAGCAGCATCTCAAAAAGAAACTTTACTGCTTTGTTCAGCAATAATTGTCCAATAACTTTGCCTGAATAAAACAGCTTTTTAGAAAAAATCTTACTAGAAATAATGATCCAGTTTATAAAGGTAACAAAACCTGGCCCTCATTTTCAGCTACACCAAAGATAAAAATATCATACACAAAAAAATACATTAAATATTCAGAGATAGGAGCTCAGTGGACACCTTTTAGCCAATATGTTTATTAAGCAATATGCTGTAGCAGTCGGTACCCACAGTTCAACTAAATATTCTAGCTCAGTAGTCAATGCAGGTAGAAGGATGCTAATAGAAAATACTTATCATTTATTGTATTACTACTGGAAAACACAAAAAAAATAAATTACCCAATTTTGTCTACACACAAAGGTTTAGCCAATAACTCATGATATTAAAGTACCAATGGGAAAAGGTAAAAGTGGAGCAAGTCATACCAAAGTGACTAAATACTTACAAAATTGTGATTAGTGTACACTGGAGCACATGGCTTTCCTTAGGTTAGAGTCATCTGCCCAATTAATAAACTCATAAGATGACAAACATTCTTTCTTTTTATAGCTGCAGACTATGTAATGTGGACTATGCTGTTATAATGTACAGGTTAAACACAAACTCATCAAAGTTAGTTTGATGTCTTGAGTGTCCATTTGTACCTTACATGGTATTAGAGGGAACTTTCCATATATGACCTGATAATATACATTACAACCTCATAAGGCTATATTAACTTACTGGGTGTAACATTCTACCGGGTGGAAATTATACATACAATATATTTATGTGACTACAGCAAACCACTACATAGAGGCCTCCTTCGATTGGCAGATGGGCAACTATATAACTATCAGGCAGCATTAGAATAGTGGATAAATGGCACATCACACAATCTTTGGCTTTACAAAACTAATTTCAGGCACTTTCAGAGTGTTGGTGTGGAATTGGTCTTGGGCATGGAGCAAGTGCTATCTCTATCATCCAGGTGAGGGCCGAACCTGGACGGGTGCAAGGGGTGCATTGTGCCCTGGTGTGAGGAAATGGAGGCAAAGAGGAGAGCCGAACTGCAGCGCCAGCACTACTATTATACAATTATACAATAATATACATTTATACGAAAAGCTTTATCATCAACACATTTTGTTGCTCTTTGATGGACCAGAATGTATATAAATATCCAGATAGTTGGAACTAATTCAAGAAAGTGATTAGCAAACAGGAAATATATAGGGTAGTGACTTTTACTGCATGGTAACAACATAGATCCAGAGGTGTAGATATCAAGAAGTGGTTAAGTCCCTGGGAAAAGGTGCAGTTGTCACAGAGTAAAATCATTCCTTCCAGTGTGTACCATTTGTACACTTGGTTACAGCAGTGTCTGTATAATCACATGGTTTTCAGGACCAGAAACAACATGGGTTCACTTCTGGGAAATCATGCCTAATGAATTGTATTCATTTTTAACTCTGTGACCAAAATCATACATCAAGGTGTTGCGGTAAACATTGCTTATCTAGATTTCAGTAAGGCTCACATAGAAGAATTATCAAAAAAACTGCAGGCTTGAGCTTGAATTCTATTACAGGCAGGGCCACTTTAACCAATGGGCAAAGTCGGGACTTGGCCAGGGCCCACTGGTTAAAGGGGCCCTCGCTGGCCCAACATGCCCCCCGCTGCTTGCGTGACTGTCTCACACACAGACAGTCACGTGTGCAGCAGCTGGAAGCCGCATACAGCAGATGTGCTCCAGCTTAATGTTTGTGTTGCCGGATATGACAGCAAGTCGTATCAGGCAGCTTTTTGTCCCTCCTCCACGCATGCTAAGCACGCAGAGTGCATGGAGAGAAGACTGCGGAGGAAGCAGCCGAGAGAGCAGCAGAAAGGTAAGTACTAGGGGTGAGTGGGGATTTTTTAATTGGGCAAAATGGGTGGGGCATTTTACTGGGCATATTGGCTGGGGCATCTTACTGAGCATACTGGCTGGGGCATGTTACTGGGCAAAGGGTGGCATTCTAATGGGCACACAGGCTGTGCATATTAGTGGGCATACTGGCTGGGGCATATTACTGGGCATACTGGCTGGGGCATATTACTGGGCATACTGGCTGGGGCATATTACTGGGCATACTAGCTGGGGCATGTTACTGGGCATACTGTCTGGGGCATGTTACTGGGAATACAGACTGGGCCATGTTACTGGGCATAATGGCTGGAGCATGTCACTGTACATACTGGCTGGGGTATGTTACTAGGCATACTGGCTGGGGCATGTTATTGGGAAAAGAGTGGCGTTCTAATGGGCATACTGGGTGTGGCATATTAGTGGGCATATTACTGTTCATACTGGCTGGGACATATTACTGGAAATATTGGCTGGGGCATGTTACCGGGCATACTGGCTGGGGCATGTTACTGGGCCTACTGGCTGGAGCATGTTAATGAGCAAAGAGTGGCATTTTAATGGGCATACTGGCTGTGGCATATTAGTGTGCATACTGGCTGTGGCATATTACTGGGAATATTGGCTGGGGCATGTTACTGGTAATATTGGCTGGAGCATGTTACTGGGCATACTCGCTGGGGCATGTTACTGGGCATACTGGCAGGGGCATGTTTTGGGCTTACTGGCTGGGGCATGTTAATTGCCAAAGAGTGGCATGTTACTGGGCATACTGGCCGGGGCATATTACTGGGCATACTGGCTGGGGCATATTACTGGGCATACAAGCTGGGCCATGTAAATCTGCAAAGAGTCACACTCTAATGGGCATACTGACTAGGGCATATTAGTGGGCATACTGGCTGTGGCAAATTAGTGGGTAAACTAATTGTGCCATATTAATAAGAAAACTAACAATAGCATAATAATTGGCAAACTAGCAGTGGCATATTAATGTACAAACTGTGGCATATTTTAATGGCAAACTGATTGTGGCATTTTAATTGGTAAATGACTGTGGTTGATTTTAATTGGCAAAGTGACACTGTGGCATGTTCTGCAGGGCCAGTTTTGTGAGGGAAAATCAATCTTCTCCAGGGCCTGTTCTGTGGGCCAAATTGACACTTGCATGCCAACTCATGTGGGTGCAATATGAGTGCAAGCCAAGTGCTGTGGGTGTAATATGGGTGCATGGCATGTGGTGTGGATACTGTATGGTGTTGTGTTAAGTCCTTTAGGTGCAATTTGGGTGCAGAAAATGTAATAAAAACAAGAAATGTAATTTTTCAATAACATGTTTATAACATATACAAATAGTTGAATGTGATGTTAAAATAGTTGGATGTAATATTAAATAGTTAACATTTACATAAAGTTTTTTACATTGTGACTTTAGAAAAATTGGGTCTAGCGGGCCCACTGCTAAAGACTTTGCCCAGGTCCCACCAGGATCTTAAAGCAGCCCTGAATACAGGTTGCATATTCCTTATCCAAAATGCTTGGGACCAGAAGTATTTTGGATAACGGATTATTTTCACCAATAAGATATATTAAAGCCTCTCAGCACTCCTGAAATACAGTTGAATCAATTCAAAATCTGTACAAATAAATGACTTTTACTGTGATGTAGCTGTAATGTTCAGCACCTGCCATTGGCTCCTCAGGTCTGCACACATGCCATTGCAGGGGCGGATCCAGAGTCTGATCTCATGAGGGGCACATGTCTGTCTGTCTTTTCCTCTCTATCATGTCCTTCTGTCACACTCCTCTCCCTTCCCATGTCTGTCGCACTCCTCTCACTCCCTGTGTCCATCTGTCTCTCTTCCTTCCCATGTCCGTTTCTCTCCTCTTCCTTCCCATGTCCGTCTTTGTATCCTCTTCTTTCCCATGTCTGTCTGTCTCTCCTCTACCATCCCATGTGTGTCTGTCTCTCCTCTGCCATCCCATGTCTGTCTGTCTCTCCTCTGCCATCTCATGCCTTTTTTTCTCTCCTCTGCCATCCCATGTCTGTCTGTCTCTCCTCTACCATCCCATTTATGTCTCTCTCTTCTCCCTTCCCATTTATGTCTCTCTCCTCTCCCTTCCCATGTCTGTCTGTCTCCTCTCCCTTCCCATGTCTCTCTCTTTTCTCTACCTCCTATGACTGTCTCTTTGTCCCTCTACCCATGTATGAGTCTCTCTCCCCCGTGTTCTCTCCTCTCTCCCCCCCCCCCCCCAGTGGTGTATACTGGTTTTGTGCTGCCCTAGGCAGACAAAATTTGGCCACCCCCCCTACCCATGATGCACACCCACGACATGACCCATAACCCATGTTTCACACCAAGGACATGCCCCATCACCCCATTTACATGCCTCCATCACCCCATTACATACACATTGCCAATATTATTTGTCATTAATATTCCCCAGCCAATTTACCCAATAATATGCCAGTATAATTTGCCATTAATATGCCTCAGCCAATTTGCCCAATAATATGCCAGTATTATTTGCCATTAATAAGTCACAGCCAATTTGCCCAATAATATTCCAGTATTTGCCATTTAATATGCCACTGCCAATTTGCCCCATATTATCCCAGTATTATTTGCCATTTAATATGCCCCTGCCAATTTGCCCAATAATATGCCAGTGTTATTTGCCATTCAATATGCCCCTGGCAATTTGCCCATTAAAATGCCAGTGTTATTTGCCATTCAAAATGCCCCTGCCAATTTGCCCATTAAAATGCCAGTATTATTTGCCATTAATATGCCCCTGCCAATTGCCCAATAATATGCCAGTATTATTTGCCATTAATCTGCCCTGCCAATTTGCCAAATAATATGCCAGTATTATTTGCCATTTAATCTGCCCTGCCAATTTGCCCAATAATATGCCAGTATTATTTGCCATTAATAAGTCACAGCCAATTTGCCCAATAATATTCCAGTATTTGCCATTTAATATGCCACTGCCAATTTGCCCCATATTATCCCAGTATTATTTGCCATTTAATATGCCCCTGCCAATTTGCCCAATAATATGCTAGTGTTATTTGCCATTCAATATGCCCCTGCCAATTTGCCCATTAAAATGCCAGTGTTATTTGCCATTCAATATGCCCCTGCCAATTTGCCCATTAAAATGCCAGTAGTATTTGCCATTAATATGCCCCTGCCAATTTGCACAATAATATGGCAGTATTAATTGCCATTAATATGCCCCTGCCAATTGCCCAATAATATGCCAGTATTATTTGCCATTAATCTGCCCTGCCAATTTGCCCAATAATATGCCAGTATTATTTGCCATTTAATCTGCCCTGCCAATTTGCCCAATAATATGCCAGTATTATTTGCCATTTAATATGCCCCTGCCAATTTGCCCAATAATGTGCCAGTATTATTTGCCATTAATAAGCCACAGCCAATTTGCCCAATAATATGCCAGTATTTTTTACCGTTAATAAGCCCCAGCCAATTTGCCCAATAATATGCCATTATTATTTGCCATTAATATGCCCCTGCCAATGTGCCCAATAATATCCCAGTATTATTTGCCATTAATAAGCCACAGCCAATTTTCCCAATAATATGTCAATATTTGCCATTTAATCTGCCCCAGCCAATTTGCCCAATATTATGCCAGTATTATTTTTCCATTAATATGCCCCAGCCAATTTGCCCAATAATATGCCAGTATTTGCCATGTAATATGCCCCTGCCAATTTGCCCAATAATATTCCAGTATTATTTGCCATTTAATCTGCCCCTGCTTATTTGCCCAATAATATGCCAGTATTATTTGCCATTTAATATGCCCCTGCCAATTTGCCCAATAAAATGCCAGTATTATTTGTCATTAATCTGCCCCTGCCAATTTGCCCAATAATATGCCAGTATTATTTGCCATTAATATTCCCCTGCCAATTTGCCCAATAATATGCCAGTATTATTTATAAGCCCCAGCCAATTTGCCCAATAATATGCCAGTATTATTTGCCATTAATAAGCCACAGCCAATTTGCCCAATAATATGTCAGTATTTGCCATTTAATCTGCCCCGCCAATTTGCCCAATATTATGACAGTATTATTTTGCCATTAATATGCCCCAGCCAATTTTCCCAATAATATGCCAGTATTTGCCATTTAATACACCCCTGCCAATTTTCCCAATATTATGACAGTATTATTTGCCATTTAACCTGCCCCTGCCAATTTGTCCACTAATATGCCAGTATTTTTTGCCATTTAATATGCCCCTACCAATTTGCCCAATAAAATGCCAGTATTATTTGTCATTAATGTTCCCCAGCCAATTTTCCCAATAATATGCCAGTACTTGCCATTTAATATGCCCCTGCCAATTTGCCCAATAATATGACAGTATTATTTGCCATTAATATGCCCCTGCCAATTTGCCCAATAATATGCCAGTATTATTTGCCATTAATAAGCCACAGCCAATTTGCCCAATAATATGCCAGTATTTGCCATTTAATCTGCCCCTGCCAATTTGCCCAATAATATGCCAATATTATTTTGCCATTAATATGCCCCAGCCAATTTGCCCAATAATATGCCAGTATTTGCCATTTAATCTGCCCCTGCCAATTTGCCCAATATTATGACAGTTTTATTTTGCCATTAATATGTCCCAGCCAATTTGCCCAATAATATGCCAGTATTTGCCATTTAATACGCCCCTGCCAATTTTCCCAATATGCCAGTATTATTTGCCATTTAACCTGCCCCTGCCAATTTGCCCACTAATATGCCAGTATTTTTTGCCATTTAATATGCCCCTGCCAATTTGCCCAATAAAATGCCAGTATTATTTGTCATTAATGTTCCACAGCCAATTTTCCCAATAATATGCCAGTACTTGCCATTTAATATGCCCCTGCCAATTTGCCCAATAATACGACAGTATTATTTGCTACTAATATGCCCCTGCCAATTTTCCCAATAATATGCCAGTATTATTTGCTATTTTATATGGCCCTGCCAATTTGCCCAATAAAATGCCAGTATTATTTGTCATTAATATTCCCCAGCCAATTTGCCCAATAATATGCCAGTATTATTTGCCATTGAATATTCCCCAGCCAATTTGCAAAATAATTTGCCAGTATTATGTGCCATTATTAAGCCCCTGACAATTTGCTGAATAATTTGCCATTAAGTCCCTCTCCGCACCGGCTCTTCTCGGGGGGAAAATTGCCCCGTTGCCCCCCCCCCCGATCCGCCACTGTGCCATTGTATTACCCTTTGTGGATTACCCTGAGCACGCATGTAAGGCTATATCACAGCTTAAGAGGTCTAGACACTGAATTAACTATTGTGTACTTCAGTCTGACAGGTGTGGGTGTAATTTGCAACTTGTGGCTAAATCCCCCCCCCCCCCCCCCAAAAAAAAGATTTGGATAACGGATCATTTTGGATAATGGATTTCTGGATGATGGATGCTTAGTCTATATTGTGGAATGGGCTAGGCAACGGCTGAGCGGCAAAAATGGAGTACATTCAGAGAAAGTTTTTGTTACCAGCAGAGAGGTTGATGTTCCTGGAGGGACAAGCCAAAGGGAAGATATAGTCCAAAACTGTGGCAGCTGACATTTAATGTGGAGAAACGCAAGATAATGCACCTTGGGTGTAAAAACCCAAAAGTAGAGTATACACAATTTAACATAGTCCTGACCACAACATCTGAATACATGGATTTGGAGGTAATTATTTCAGAGGACTTAAAGGTTATTAGACAATGTAATAAAGCAGCAGGTACTTGAGTTTCATGGAAAATAACTAATATAGAATTTGGTTATTGATTATTTTATGCAATTATTAATGCAATAATCCTAAAATCACTAAATTCCCAAATATCTAAATGAATACCAGATGTGGTATAAATTGGTTTCTGGTATCACTTTACAGGTTGGCTGCCAAAGTTAAACAAAATATAGGAAATCCAAAATGGAGTTTCCATTGTGATACATGACACATGTGAGTGTAAAATAATAGCACATTTCTAAATATAAACGGTACAGAGGGGCTGCAAGCCAGGTAAGCACATTTTGTGAAAATGATATGAGATGGGAGACATTTAAGAGCAAATAAAGTAATGATTGTCAGGAGTACTGTGGTAGTTGGGGATCATTTTGAGTGTCTTATGACGCAGTCATTATAATAAATAATGAAAAAAATGGAAAAAAACAGGAAAATAAATGAACTGTAGACTAAGCAGATAGGTAAAAAAAATGAGTAGAAGCTAGTACAGATAATATAGTGGAAAAATGGAAAACATAGAAAAAATATATAAGGCAAGAGCACAATGGATATAAGAAAAAATTGTTAAAATGCAAAAAAAATAGAGGAGAGGGGTAGTGGTAGACACAGGTTCAAAAAATTATTTAGAATAACTGAACAACAGTATGATATAGGTAACGTAAATTGTCAACCACTGCAAAAAATGAAAAAAAGAATAGACAAAATCTAGAAAAACTAGTGTGGGAAAAAGAGGTCCACAGTTAAATGCCTCTTGCAAAATAAATCAAGGAAACTGCATCAGTGCAACAGGAAAAAACTAAAAGTAGTAGTCAATTAGATAAAGTAGTTTACTGGACTTGGCACTTATCTCACCCAGATGCAGAAATACAGTCTGTCTTGGTAGAAAAAATACTGGGTCTGTGGGAGTACATAAGTAGTCTTTGAATCAAACTTGTAGTTAGATCTAAACTACTCTTGCTGATGCAGGGCAGGAACGTTCCAAAAGGTAACTGCTGAGGTCTTTGTAATAGGCACGGGGGCGACGCGCTCGGAGTGCTGCTCCTTCAATGGCCATATACTGTTATACCTCTCCTACCTTATAACTACGTTAGATTGTCGCTACGATATTATACTACAAATAAAAATTATTTTACTTCTATACTATCAGTGTGCATGTCTGCTTCTTTTTGATACAATTTGTTTTCCCCTATCTGTGCTCCCTAGGAGAGAGCATATAAGCAGTCCTTTGCATTGCACCTGTGCCTATAATATATTCTAGGTTGGCAGTTCTCAATCTCCCAATATTTTTATTATAATAAATAATCTCTGCAATCTGAGATTTGACCTACAAGTAGTGTCCGGAATGATTCAGACTTTTTTATTTTTTCTATGGTAATGGAAAAATTAGTGTTAACCATACATGTTACATTGAAAATGTTATAATGGGGATATTATACATATGTATTTATGAATTCGATTTAGATGTATTTGTAGGTTATCTAGAACAGTGGTGCTCAAATCAATCCTCATGGACTACCCATTTGTGTTTAAATAAGGATGTGTATAAAACCTGGAGTAGTGCTGGTCCGATTTGTGAACCATTGATTTCCTTTAAGTTCAAATTCGAACACCTTATTTAAACACAACTGCGTAATCATTAAATCATAGACTGTTGGGCGCCATGAGAACTGGCTTGAGAACCATCATAAAAATGAGAATAAAAATGAAACTCTTTCCTTAATGAATTAACTAAAATGTATGTGAAACTAAGAGATCTGTCTACATTGGCTAAACCTGCACACAGCCCTAGTCGAGAATGCCTCTAATACCATTTTACACTGATTTGAAAAGAAAATGAAAAAGTAAAATAGTTTAATACTCTTTATAAATGTATTATATTAGAACAGTTTTATTTTGCTAATATAATAAAGCTGCTTTCATAAATGTTTTTGAGGGGGATGGATTCCACTATAATGTGTATTTGATGTGCTCACAAAGTGAGGTACTATTTTACTGTTTCTTTGTCTTCTTATTTCTATCACTATTGCATATATGAATTTCCCATTATGCAAAAAAAACAAACAAATGTGGCCACTGTTAGTGGAATGGAATATTTAGCAGACAAATGTCTGTTTAGAAATTTCCACAATGGACCATCATCAGTAGATAAGTACACATAATTGCACGAACTCATCGTCCTTTAGACATGTTCTCTTTCTTTAATAGAAGTTTTCCTTTAGTCAAAAACCATAATATTTTAACCAGTCTTGGCAGAAATAGAGAAAACTAGGAAATTAAATTGAGTCTTGTCAGGGAAGGAGAGAGCATTACAAAATTTCCAGTTGGTCGTATTTATATTTTTCCCAGTCATAAAATCAACATAAATGTCTACATACATATCTCCAAACTCAGATATTAGATTAAAGCCGGACATATACATGACTAGCAAGGAAAAGACAATTGGTGTACAAAGCTTGTACCAAGATGATGGGTAACGCTAGAAAGGTGCCCTTTGAGGAGGCATTGAAGTTACAGTTATGCTTTTAAATCATATAACTAAAAAATCTCATTTTGTTTGTCTGTATACACTTATTACCCAGTTTATAAGGGTGCAGTGTTTTTCATTTTTACATATAAGCTACATTTTCATAGAGGGAATAGGGAACATGAGAAACATAAGGTGAGTGTCCAAAGAGTATACTTTATATTATATGAACCTGGGGCAGTCAGCATCGGTACAGGAGGGTAACATTTAAGGATCTGCTCAACAAAGAAAGAATTGCAGGAAATTGAAATGGGAATATCAAATTTTAGGCCAATGTAGCTGAGTTGGAAAAATGATCCAATGCAGCTGAATAGGAGAGTTTTTACAACTCAGCTACTTGGGCCTCTAGTTTGAAATTCCCATTTCAGTTCCCTGCAATGTCCTCTTATTGATTAGACTTACCATTGTTTAGTATTACTGGTACAAAAATGATTATCCTTATTAATTTGTTGTATAGTGTGACTTTACAATAGTCCCATATTTTATAGACAAGGTGAGTCTTTATTTGGAAATATATATATATTGTCACCATAATTCATCAAAATTAGAAGTTTAGAGCAGACCATAACCAATCTGTCAATGTAACCTTAATTCCTGATACTAAGGAACATTTTATTTTTATGCTATGGTATATTGATTTCCGTTTATAAATTATTCACCAACTTTTCCTTTCTCCCACAAGCCTCTCTCATGTGGCAACTATATTTTTCATCTTTTAAACACTAGCGCCTTGTGACTTATTACCCTGGGTTAATTTTGCTTCCTACCAGTCAGGCAATGTATTTGATAGATGTTAGGGTTTTATTTGGTTCATTTTCATATATATATTATATTTCTAACGTTTTCATGATTAAGCATTCCTGTATGTGCTAAATACATGCTCAGTAATGAACACGGCTCCAACATTGATCTCATTCTATAGAAAAATCCTTTTATTTGGTCTTGACTTGAAAGTATAAATTATATGTGATGAGTCAGCAATAAGGTCAGTAATAACTCTGAACACATTTAATATAATAATAGTATTTATATGGTGCCTTTCTCCCAGTGGGACTCAAAGCACTTTTTCGCAAATGCTCTTGGAATTTAAAAAAAATGGCAGCTGAATAATAGATGTCATTATAATGAAAATGATGGCACTCATTTTTCAATTTTGGAAGGATGAGGGGCTGAGCTGACCCTGCTGGAATTTGAACCTGTGACCTTGAGGTTTGAACATACTTGGAAAGCAAGGCATTTACAGACTGAGCTCTCTGACTGGCCTCTGTGCTAAGTGAGCTGTCTCACCGGCCTTTAAGCTAGTCATTGTGGTCTTTTGTTTTTGTGCACAGCTTTTCTGATCCATTTATGAACTGGACTACATGGCTATCTTTTAAGTACTTTATTATATATTAAACTACTATATCACAGGAACAACGTACATCAATATTGTTCCTTTTAAAGAGACAGTAAAATATGTGCTTCTTCGTTAAAGCTGTGGGCAAATGTCTGAAACCTGTGATACTTGTGATACTGCCACGTACATAATGACTAGACAGACCAGGTTGACTCTATTTGTTTGAGGGCCCAAACAAAAATCATTTGAGGGCCCTGATGTCAGCTGTTTCCCCTCATTCAGTTGTCATTGGGGGTTTACATTGTTACGTAATAAATAAACTTTAAATAAATGGAACAGGTACAACAATTTCATTGTGTCCCATTTGTTGAGCCATAAGAAGGTAAATAAATACCTATTATCTGTAATGTGCCATATAGGCCTCACATGAATCTATTAAGATGGTCACAAAACTAAGATGCAATGCTAACTGTACAAAACTGAATTTGCTCTTTATTTAGGATCACACTCTTAGATTTGAATAACTTTAGAAAGAAAAACACCCAATAATATGTTTTAGAATTTTCCTATTATGGCCACACATTCGTTGTATGTATTATCAGTTTGGGGAGTAAGAGAGGACTAGGCCAAACTAAATTATAACACACAAAAAACACACAGGCAGCTCAGCACAGGTACGGTGAAGTGAAGTTAAATCCACATAGGGTAGCAACTTTCCGACCTACTAGGTCTTGACAAAGACCTAGTAGGTCGAAATGTTGCCACCCTATACGGATTAAACTTCACTGTACCTGTGCTGAGCTGCCTGTGTTTTTTTATGTGTACTGTGGAGGTTTGGTGAAGCCTTTGGCTCAAGCACTACATCTATTGCATTTGTGCTACCTTTACCACACCTGTCTTAAACTAAATTATGGGGCTTGTGGGTAAAAATAAGTTTTATAATATGACTGCAGTAAAGGAAAGTACCTTGTGTTCCCTTCTTTTCTTTATTTTATGTTTACCAATGTACTGCGGACATTCCCTGCATAGCTGCAGCAAACTATACATCTCAATGTGAAGGAATAAAGAAATTGAAGTGTATATATTTGTACACACTAGTAATCACATAGAACTGTTGATGGGAAATTGAGTCAGGCAGCTGATGATAAAGCAAAAGTATATTGTTGGGTTACTCTACTGAATACAGATAGCAATTGCCACACAGTTTCCTGGGAGATTAAGCAGCAGAAATCACCTTGGCACAAGTCTAATATTTGCTTTTTACATTTTCCATTTAACAGAGGGAGTTTTTTGCTAAAGGGAAGAACTTTGTGGGTCATTTCCTTCAATGACATACCTTAGGCTTTACTTTATGAAATAGAGTCTACAGGAATTTCTTAAAAATGTACAAAATACAGATTATCAGAAAGTTTCCTTGAAGTACTGGTAAAAAAAACTTTGATGTACTATAAATTCCTTGGTTTACTATTTTACAAGACACAAGGGATTATGGGTAATGGAGTCAGTTAGCCATGTCTTTGTAACCTAAAGAAATAATTTTAAACAGCATGTAACATCAGGACCTGAATTTAAAGGCAAAGCATACATTTCTTACTGCAACATCCACTGAAGATGCGTACAGGGACTGTAAGAGGCACTGTGTTACAGAACAAGCTATTGATTTGTTTATTCTTCACCCATTGCTTATTGATCCTATGAAGATAGTTGTTGTAACTCATTGTTAGGTACTCTGAGAGACTCAAATGCTTAGGGCTAGCTGGTATAGTGGAATGAGTGGAATTTCAGTATTGGACTGTTTTTCTGACTGGTGTTTTATATTCATGAAGAAGGCTCCTTGGAAAATAAACTTTTTTTTACCTTTTTTTTTCTTACTTTCTTTAACCCCTTAGTGACAAGACATTTTCACCTTGACTATCCCTTGGTGACAATGGCTGTTTTGACATTTCTGGGGTGTTTGTGTTTAGCTGCAATTTTCTTTTTTCTCAGATACTGTACCCACACAAATTATATGTTGTTTTTATCGTCATAAGAAGGGCTTTCATTAGATACCATTATGTTCATCATATCTTATAATTTACTACAAAAAAAATCATAAAATATGATGAAAAATTAAAAAAAAAACCTTTTTTTAACTTTGACCTAAAATATAATTTAGACAAATACAATCATTAAAAATGACCCCGTCTAAATAGTTTCTAAATGTTGTCCCGAGTTAAGAAATATGCATGTTTCTATATTTTTCTGTATTTTTTTTGCGAGTTATGGGGTAAAAACCAAAAATAGTGTTTTTTGTTTTTTTTCCTATATTGACCTTTTGACCCCAACACGAACCCAAAATTTAACCTTAACACTAAATTTATCCCCAACTCTAACCCTTATGCTATCCCTTAATATATTTTAATTTTAATTTAATTTTAACCCTATCCCTTATGCTAAAAATTATTTAATTTTTACCCTATAGGCTAATCTAACTATATAACCAGTTTTTAATTAATTAAATATTTATTTTTCTTTTTTTTTATTGCTATGCTACTTAACTACCACTAGGGGCAGTCAAGTAACATATTCAGAGCGAAGGAAGTGAAGTTACTTTCACTTCCAAAGCTCAGACCGCCAGAGGGCATAGCCATATTGACGGAGCCTGCTGATCCGTCAATATGGCTCCCACGATCGCTCCTTGGGGCGATCGTAGATGCTCCAGAATAGAAATTTCGGTGCTGGCTATTGCCTCGACATCGAGGCAATAGACCAGCACCGTTAAAGCGTTTTTTTACGATTGTTGATAGTGAAAACCGCTTGATTCTTCCGCAGGACGTGCCAGGCACGTCCTTTGTCGTTAAGGGAGATTCTCCCAGGACGTGCCTGACACGTCCTTTGTTGGCAAGGGGTTAAGGACAGTGTGAAGAGCTACCCTGCAACTTGGAGGCATTTTCTCTCACTGTCTGTCTTTCCTAGGAAGTGGGGTTTTAGGGAAGTTGCTCCCACCATTTTTGTTTCGTCAATTCACCGTTAGGGCCATATTTATACTCATCCTGACTGAAGTTAAGCCACAAGGATGAGTGGGCATGACTGAGCCCAGGGCCGGCCTTAGGGGTGTGCAACCTGTGCGATCGCACAGGGAGCAACACCCCAGGGGGCGCCCGCCCGCCAGTTCCCAAAAAAAAAAAAAGCCGGTGGAGGCACTGGATCCCCCCTCACCAGCCCTCTGCTTGGCAGCACTGCTGGATCTAGGGGGAGGGGGCGAGCTAACCAGCCGAGAGATGTAGCTTCGCCTCCATCCTGTGAAGCAGAGCGGAGTCTGCTTTACGGGGAGCCGCGGGCAGCAAGAGAAAGTGCTGCTCGGCTCCCCATGCCTGCATTAAACATGGGGAACTGAGCAGCACTTTCTCTTGCTGCCCGTGACGCTTGAGCAAATTCTCTGCTTCACAGGGTGGGGGCGGAGCTACACCGCTCAGCCAGGAGCGGGGGAGAGAGAGAGCAGGGGATGATAGAGACAGAACAGGGGGAGGGGGGGAGAGAGACAGAAAAGGGGGGGAGAAAGGCAGAACAGGGGGAGGGGGGAGAGAGAGGCAGAACAGGGGAGGGGGAGAGAGAGACAGAACAGGGGGAGGGCGGAAAGAGAGACAGAACAGGGGGAGGGAGAGAGTGAGACAGAAAAGGGGGAGAGAGAGAAATGGGAGGGGGGAGAAAGACAGAACAGGGGGAGTGAGGGAGAGAGACAGAACAGGGGAGGGGTGGGAGAGAGACAGACATGGCAAGGAACACATACATAGGGGGGTGAAAAGATGGGGGGAGGTGAAAGACTGGGGGGTGCGCCACGGGGTAAGCTCGCACAGGGCACTGGGACACTTAAGGCTGGCCCTGACTGAGCCCCCCCGACAACATGCACCCTCTAGGGGGGACAAGGTGCCAGCCTATGAGCTTGACTGTGATAGAAAGCACAAATGTGTGCCTGTGCATGGACATCACAAACCAGTTACCATGACTGTTCTTCAGGCACATATCCCTCCCAATATATGAGGTACTTGAGGCAACCACAGTAGAAACATGTAAAATAAACTGCAATTAAACTGTAAATAAACTGCAAATAAAACCTTATATATTAATGAAAGGTAAAAAAAAGAATAAGTGTGTACAAATATACATTTTAATGTATAGCTATATATCTACAAAAAGAAATGATACATAAATAGGAACATGCACAGATAAGGAACGATAAAATGCCTCTGGAGTAGAAGAAAGAAGTCCTTGAGGAAATTATGTTGCTACCCCAGAGGAATTTTATCACACCTTTGCCCTGAGTATCCCAGTGTATGGTCCTCTCTCCTACGTATCTGCTTCTTTGAAGAAGATTTATTTTTGTTACTCTTGAGGCATTTTACTACATTCATGCCCTGATTTATTTATTGCATATTATTATCTGTGTATGGTCCTATTTATGTATCATTTATTTTTGTAGCTATATATCTGTATATTAAAATTTATGATTTTACACTGTTATTCTTTTTTGACCTTTCTTTAATATATAAGGTTTTATTTCACTACTGTTTAATTGCAATTTATATATATAGCACAGTCCATTTCGATTTTTACCTGAACCCTCCTTCTCCAGTGGTGATCCACTGTGAAGTTCAAGGATTAGCAGCTATTATTCTTTATGAATTCTTTAAGATTCCTCAGTTTTATTTTGGACACCCATGCAATGTTTAATTCTACCTCAGAACATGGTATAGCAGCTAAGTATCTTAGGTGCTCAACACAAAAAAAATCATACTTGATATGCCCTTTAACCTCAAAATGTTAATTTAGATAAAACAGTCAATGGCATTCATATTATGAACTAAGACTTATATGATCACTGTATAACTGCTAAGTTACTTCTCTTTTTACACATTTGTCACTGTTCTTGCTTCAGCAGCCAACATACACACATATGAAGACCAAGGATTTGAGAGTTGTTTATGTTTGCACTATAGTCCTAGCAACTAACAGCTACCCTATTAACCCCTTAGTGACATGACTTTTTTGGCTTGTCCGACGCTTGGTGACATGGGCTGTTTTAACATTTCTGAGCAGTTTGTGTTTTGCTGTAATTTATTTCTGTCTCATTTAGTGTACCCGCACAAACTATATATCGTTTTTATCGTCATAAGAAGGGCTTTCTTTTGATACCATTATTTTGATAATAGCATATAATTTGATGTAAAAAAAATAATAAAATATGGCAAAAAAATTGAAAAAATTATTTTTTTATGACTTTTATTTGAAAAATCGTATACTCATGTACAAGAGACAACAAAAAAACACTGCTAAAAAGTTTCTAATATATGTCCTGAGTTCAGAAATAGCCCATGTTTTTATGTTTTTGTGCTTTTTTATTCATGTTACAGGGCCAGAACTATAAGTGGTGCAAAGCTATTTTAAAATCCCTTCTTTCAAAATTAGCGATAGTGACATTGTAACACTGATTTCTGTACTAAATCCATGAATGACCCCCAACATGTACATATTTTTGAAAACTAGACAACTCAGGGCATTTAACTTGGGGTATTTTGACACATTTCATGTAGCCATTTTACCACCAATCTATGCCAAAGTTTGCAGCAAAAAATCTTTTTTTTTAATTTTTCACATATATTGCAATTTAGGTAAACATTACCTTAAAATGTGAAGGGGTATTTCCAAATAACACCTCAATATGTGTTCAGCAACATCTCCTGAGTACAGGGATACCACCCATGCATAGGTTTGTTGGTTTGTTTTGGGGCTAAAAGGCCACATTTAGGGGGTGCGCATTTTGGTTTTCCAACTTGGAATTCTGACATGCAGAAAACTTGTGCCCATGTCCCATTTGGGACATTTTTGAAGCCAGAAAGTGTATTCTACCCCACAAAACCATATATTTTTTTAAACTAGACACCCTAGGGTATTTCAAATGGTAGTATTTTAACACTTTCCATGCACTAATTATACTACCAGCCTATGTCAATGTTTTGGGTAGTAATTTTTTTTCACATACATTGAACTTTGGGCATGAATTCACAGATCCTGTTATATGTCAGTGCCAAACAACACCTCAATATGTGTTCAGCAACATCTCCTGAGTACAGGGATACCACCCATGTATAGGTTGGTTAGGTTATTTGGGGGTTAAAAGGCCACATTTGAGAGGTGCGCTTTTTGGTTTTCCAACTTGGAATTCTGACGTGCAGAAAACCTGCGCCCATGTCCCATTTGGGACATTTTTGAAGCCAAAAAGTGTATTCTATCCCACAAAACCATATATTTTTGAAAACTAGACACCCTAGGGTATTTCAAATGGTAGTATTTTAACACTTTCCATGCACTAATTATACTACCAGCCTATGTCAATGTTATGGATAGTAATTTTTTTTCACATACATAGTACTTTGGGCATGAATTCACAGATCCTGTTATATGTCAGTGCCAAACAACACCTCAATATGTGTTCAGCAACATCTCCTGAGTACAGGGATACCACCCATGTATAGGTTGGTTAGGTTATTTGGGGGTTAAAAGGCCACATTTGAGAGGTGCGCTTTTTGGTTTTCCAACTTGGAATTCTGACGTGCAGAAAACCTGCGCCCATGTCCCATTTGGGACATTTTTGAAGCCAAAAAGTGTATTCTACCCCACAAAACCATATATTTTTGAAAACTAGACTCCCTAGGGTATTTCAAATGGTAGTATTTTAACACTTTTCATGCACTAATTCTACCACCAGCCTATGTCAATGTTATGGATAGTAATTTGTTTTTCACATTCATTGTACATCGGGCATGAATTCACAGATCCTATTATGTGTCAGTGCCAAACAACACCTTAATATGTGTTTAGCAACATCTCCTGAGTACAGGGATAGCACCCATGTGTAGGTTAGTTAGATTATTTGGGGGCTAAAAGGCCACGTTTAGGGGGGGGTGCATTTCCAACTTGGAATTTTGACATGTAGTCAGCCTGCGCCCATGTTCCATTTGGGACACTTTTGAAGCCTGTCAAAGTATTTTACCCCATAAAACCATATATTTTGGAAAACTAGACATCCTAGGGTATTTAAAATTGTGGTATTTTAACACTTTCCAAGTGCTAATTCTACCACCAACCTATGTCAAAGGGATGGGATGTCATTTTTTCCCCACACACATTGTAGTTCAGGCAGGAATTTTCAGATTCTGGTATTTGCCACTGCCAACCAACACCTCAATATGTGTTCAGCAACATCTCCTGAGTACAGGGATACCCCCCATGCATAGGTTTGTTGGTTTGTATTGGGTCTAAAATTCCACATTTAGGGGGTGCGCAATTCCAACCTGGAATTTTGACATGTAGTCAGCCTGCGCCCATGTTCCATTTGGAACATTTTTGAAGCCGTCCAATGAATTTTACCCCATCAAACCATATATTTTTGGAAAATAGACATCCTAAGGTATTTCAAATGGTGGTATTTTAATACTGTATAGGTACTAATTCTACCACCAGCCTTTGTAAAAGTTTGTGGTAGTACTTTTTTGGGAGTTTTTTTTCCCACATGCATTGTACTTCAGGCATGAATTCACAGATTCTGGTATATGTCACTGCCAAACAACAACCCAATATGTGTTCAGCAACATCTCTCGAGTACAGGGATAGCACCCATGCATAGGTTTGTTGGTTTGTTTTTGGCTAGAAGGCAACATTTGTGAGATGCGCATCTCAAAATTCCAACTTGGAATTTTGACATGTAGTCAACCTGCGTCCGTGTCCTTTATGGGATATATCTTTGAAGCCAGCCAATGTAATTTACCCCCACCAAACCATATATTTTTTTATCGGTAGACCCCCATCACTACTTGTGGCAAGGGCTCAGCAGCCACCGATACATCGCTAGATGATGTATCAGAAAGCTGAATAGGGTCAAAATCGAACCCTGAGTCCGCGGCCTCAGAATCAGTGCGTAAGCAGTGATCTCGAGCAAAGAAGGGGTTAATAGCTCTTAGAAGAGCCTATCTAGTACTGTAATACATTACAGTACAAATAAATTAATCCATAAAACAGTGCAGACAGCAAAACATACTGTTGCTGTGCAGGATTACTGCTTACACAGTGATGAATGGCAGGGAAGGGGTTAATACACAGTGAAAGACTTTCATAAAACCTGCTAATTTTATAAAATGTTATTTTATATCACTAATACTGATCTGTCTCTTTCCGTCACAAAAATGTAAGTGAGGAGAGGGAGGCAGATCAATATTTGTGAATATTGATCCGATTAATTTTGATCTGACCAGGGCGAATGGTGAGCTTAATTGAGAAATCACCAAACCGCCTTTGCCACTAATTCGCTGTTACTGATCGCTATGCGCTCAGGCAGCTTAAAAAAAAAAACTCAAATATTTTTACTTTACATGTAATCCCCTAGCGGGTATGTGTAAAAAAAAAAAAATATGCAGACAGATAAAAATTGCTTTGGCGTCAATATCATTGCGTAAGCAGTGATCGACGGCAAATAAGGGGTTAATAACTCTTAGAATAGCCTTTTTAGTACTGTAATAAATTACAGTACAAAAAAATTAACCCCTAAAAAATGCACAAACAGCAAAAATAAATGCGCTGATGTGCACGATCACTGCTTATGCAAGATCAGTGGCTGGGAAGGGGTTAAACGCAGGGAATTGCTTTAATAAATTTTTTTTTATTGTTTTATTATTTGTGTGTTGTGTATTTATTGTTTTTTTTAACTTTTACTTACTTTTAGAACTTTGATCTGTCTCTCTCCCTCACTAAAAAAAATGTGAGGAGAGGGAGACAGATCATAACTGGTCAGATCAATATAGAGTTAATATTGATCTGACCAGTCAGTGGGGATGTTCAGGAGAGCATCCCCACTGCCTGTCAGTGTGCCTGGCAGTCACTGATTGCCTCTGTGAAGAGGCAATCGTGTGACAGCCAGAGAGCACAGGAAGCAGGTACTTCCTGCCTCCTGTGCTCTTGCCCTTAGAAGGGCAGCGCCATCTTGGTCACTCAGTGACCAAGATCGTGCATTTTTTTTTTGTGTTCCTGATTGCCTCGACTTGCGAGGCAATCAGGAACACTTTCTGAGCATAGGAAGCGAAAAATTCGCTTCCTATGCTCATTTTTTAAATGCCCGCGTTTTAAAGGCACTGTGCCTTTAAAACCGGCATTTCGATCGCTCTCCGGAGCGATCGAAATGCCGACGGGCATTTTTTTTAGTATTGTACGATGCTTCCACACGGAAGCATCGTTACAATGCCCTTAGAGCACTGAAAGCGGAAAAACTCCGCTTTCAGTGCTCGTTTTGACACAGGACGGACTAGGTCCGTCCTGTGTCACTAACGCCTCGGCACACAGGACGGACCTAGTCCGTCCTGTGTCGCCAAGGGGTTAAACCACTATGTATCTTTTATCTTTACAATATATAAATTATCTTTTCACAGTGTCTGTGAATTCCTGTCTGGTATTTAGGCCCATCCTATTTACACTGCTGACACCTACACTAGAACTCAGGAAGCAGCACCCAGAGATAAGTGCACAACCAAATATATGTCACTTATTTTTCTTAAAGCTATATATAAAATTACATAACTTAGATATAGTCACACCATTTGGCCATTATGTGTTCAGCCCATCACTGCATCAAAGTACTCCAAGAATGGTGGGCCCTAACTTTAAAGTTTGCTTACATGGAACTCAGTTCATTAAACTATGTTACTCAAGAGGCCTCCATACACAGGGCCGATTCTGGGCGGGTGCATAGGGTGCACCGCGCCCAGGCCCTGCATACTTAAAAAATATGGGGGAGCCTATACTGGCGCTGGCATGCAGAGCAGGTGCTTCTATATGGACTTGATCATGCGGGCGCCTGGTTTCTGCGTGTGTGTGTGTGTGTGTGTGTGTGTGTGTGTGTGTGTGTGTGTGTAAGGATGTGTTTGTGTGTGTGTGTAAGGATGTCTGTGTGTGTGTGTGTGTGTAAGGATGTGTTTGAGTGTGTGTGTGTAAGGATGTGTTTGTGTGTGTGTAAGGATGTCTGTGTGTGTGTAAGGATGTGTGTGTGTGTGTGTGTGTAAGGATGTGTGTGAGTGTGTGTGTGTAAGGATGTGTTTGTGTGTGTGTAAGGATGTCTGTGTGTGTGTAAGGATGTGTGTGTGTGTGTGTGTGTGTGTGTGTAAGGATGTGTTTGTGTGTGTGTGTAAGGATGCCTGTGTGTGTGTGTGTGTGTGTATAAGGATGTCTGTGTGTGTTTGTGTGTGTAAGGGTGTGTGTGTGTAAGGATGTATGTGTGGTGTATGTAAGGATGTCTGTGTGTGTGAGGATGTCTGTGTGTGTGTGTTTGTGTGTAAGGATGTCTGTGTGTGTGTGTGTGTGTGTGTGAGTGTGTAAGGATGCCTGTGTGTGTATAAAGATGTGTATGTGTGTGTAATGATGTGTGTAAGGATGTCTGTGTGTGTGTATAAGGGTGTGTGTGTGAAATTATGTGTGTAATGATGGCTGTGTGTGTGTGTACTTAAAGATGTGTGTGTGTGTAGGGCTGTGCATGTAAAACAATTGTTTTGCTGTGAAAAAAATTGTATAAATGACATATTGACACAATGTACTATTTAGCAGATAAGTTTATAACCTAATAAATCCAAATAAAGATATATAGTATAAGAAAAAAAAGTCTGTGTAATGCTGTGTGTGAGTGTGTAAGGCTGTCTGTGTGTGAAAGGATATGTTTGTGTGTAAGGATGTGTGTGTAAGGATGTCTGTGTATGTGTATGTAGGGATGTGTGTGTGTGTTTAAGGATGTCTTTGTATGTGTGTGTTTATCTGCGAGTGATTGAGTATATATGAGTGTGTGTCTGTGAGTGACTGGGTATATGTGAGTGTGTGTCTGTGAGTGACTGGGTATATGTGTGTGCCTGCACGTGACTGGGTATATTTGTGTGTGTGTCTGCGAGTGACTGGGTATATGTGTGTGTGTGTGTGTGTGTGTCTGGGAGTGACTGGACATATGTCTGTGTGTGTGTGTGTGTGTCTGCGAGTGACTGGGTATTTGTGGGTGGGTGTCTGCGAGTGACTGGTATATGTGAGTGTGTGTCTGCGAGTGACTGGGTATATTAGTGTGTGTGTCTGCGAGTGACTGGGTATATGTGTTTGTGTGTGTCTGCCAGTGACTGGGTATATGTGTGTGTGTGTGTGTGTGTGTGTGTCTGGGAGTGACTGAACATATGTGTGTGTGAGTCTGCAAGTGACTGGGTATATGTGCGTGTGTGTGTCTGGGAGTGACTGGATATATGGGAGTGTCTGTCTGGGAATGACTGGGTATGTGTGAGTGTGTGTATCTCTGAGTCACTGTGTATATGTGAGTGTGTATCTGTGCGTGGTCACCCTACCTCTTTCCCTCTCCCATAAATATATTGCTGGTGATGCCACTGTCCATTTGACACACACTACAAAAAAAAAAAAGCCAAAGTGGTGTGTGAACCCAAACTTGCCCTGGACTAAATTAATGGATTCCCCAATATTCATGTGATGGGAGGTTGTCATCCATTTAATTAATAGGACATAATATTGTCTACTGAGCAAAGTTTCTTAGGGATTAACCAGTTGACTTGTTATCTTGCATTTACTAAATAATACTCTTGCATGTATGAGAGAACATGTGTGTTAATCATGGTTATTCATATTGAATGTGATAATCATAAAAATAATAATAAATATAATATGATAGTATTGTTTTTATTTTCACACTTGATTAGAACATGAATAATAGTGATTAAACATTTTCTCCATTAGTAATCACACATGGGTTTATATTTTTCTCTTTTAAAAACAATTTATAATAAAATGTTGGTATTTTAATTTATATTTCATGAATACATTTGTAAAGGGGAGGAGTTAGTAATATAACCCCGCCCAACATAGGGGCGCCCAACAAATCTTGCACCCAGGCGGTCATGACCCTAGGATCTGCCCTGTCCCTACAATTTATGTATTTTAACTGCACCTATGGATGTTTGTGGGGTGCTACACTCCAAAGCTTGGCCAGACTTCCAATATACATATATAGATAGGAAAACAAGGGAATTGGAAGTGGTTTTTGTTTATATTTTTGGTTGTGCACTAATATTTTTATGTATTGTGTATAAATGTTGGTCACTTCAGTAGCACAGGTTATCAAAAGACTAGGGTAGAGATCTCCAATCCCTAGAGTTGGTTAAAAAAAATTGAATTGTGGCAAATGTGCAGTCTATGGAGGCATTAGCGTTTATTTTTTTCATTTATTTTTTCAAAAAAAGGTGGCAATCCTAATTATGACCCATGAATATATTCCAGAATCCCAACATAGAGTTTAGTGAAAAGGCCTGGTATATTTTAAAACAAGCACTGAAATATGTATAGTCCCATTATTATAAAAAATAAACAATAACAATATATATTGTTAAAATAATTACTCTCTGACTTTTTTTTAACATATTAACGGACTTAAATAAGTAAAAATGCAATGAACAGTTATTTTATTTGTTTATAACACAATACAATGGAAGCATGTAAACTTTTAAATAAAAATAGATGTACCTTCCTTTGCTGCCTGTATTCTATACATGAGTGTTTGATCTGTACTATGTTTTCTGGTCAGCTGTGCCCTCTGGCACATACCAAATGGAAGACTATTTTAAGTAAAGAGGGTCCTTATCTTTTTTCCATTACTAGTACAAGAGCTGATAATGTCAATGCCTGGAATATGATTTGGGTTTCAGTTGTCAAGATAAGTGACAACTTTGTGGTATAAGAAATACTATTAGCATTAGTCAAATACATTCTGAAACTAGACACAGTTTTAGACTAAAAATATGTTTTATATTTACATAGAAAAATTGAAAATGTAACGTTTTTTATAATTCCTTACAACAAGAGACAAACGGGAGTCGAATGCAGTGTGTAGAGAGAGAGAAAAAACAATTAGAAAAGAATAAAGTGGTGCTAGAGCAAGAGTAGGGTTGCTGCCCAGCTGGTATTTTACTGGCAATCCTTAAGTCTAAGGAGATTCTAACACCAATTCTGCTTCTTTATGAATTGGATTTCTAAAAAGAAATATACGAGACCCAGCACTCAGTGGGAATAAAATTCTCACTTACTTGCTCTAAGTGCTGGGTCTCGTATATTTATTTCCTGGATTGTGAAGACTTGGGCGGCATCTTTGGACTTGCCGGCATCGGCACCTGATTAGTGTTGTGCGGATCTGAGCAATTGGATTTCTAAAAAGGCATCCATGAAATTGTTAAAATTAAAGTTACAGACAGATGCAGAAAAAGGAGCTTGGTGATGCCAGTGCCCTGTACAATGGCATGAGCACTTCCCTCTTTCTACTGATAATACCTCTCCCTGGGCAACCAAGTATTCTGACAGCATTTTTTGATGCTCTATTATATTACATCCAGTCTGAGCCCCGTGTTTTCTGACATTTTTGGATGTAAACGTTCTTCCATAATAAGCCGCAGGAGTGGAGCCCAAAGTACCCTACTTTGAGATATACTTCTATGCTGTTCCACATACGCAATATGTTTCTTGTTCTCTTGGAAATGTACATATTTATGGTGCAATTCAAATAAGTTTACTTTAACATTAATCCATCTGTTGGTTCTCTTGTATTTCTTTCTTTCTTTATAACGATAAGATGGTGTCTAATTATATAGCACAACCCCCTGTGACATTCAGTGAGTGTTACATATGCTTGTGCAGTTGTGGCCCTTCTATATGCAGGTAGCACTCATATGTTTAAATCCCTAGTGGTGTAGTGAAGGAACATATAACATAATATCAAGAAAACTAAGCTAGCTAAACGAGTCCAGTTTACTATATCTAATTGAAGGGTCTATGACGATTCCCCACCACCATTTAAGTGCAGCACTTTCAACACCAACAGTTCAGTGCCACCATTTCATCACAGCGTGATTACCGGTAGGGTTAGAGTTAGGACTTATGATCCAGCGGCCTCACTGAAGCGCCTTCTATAAGATATCCTAAAGAGGACTAGTGTCTGAGGGTAAAAATCAAATAAAGGATCCAGCACTCCAGCAAGGCTTGAAAAAAACCCACAAGGGTTGAAACGTTGCCTATGTTTTGAATAAAACTCTCCACTGCAATTGACTGAGTGCTGGATCCTTTATTTGATTTTTATGCACTGTTGGCTTGGGTGGCGCCCCAGGACCTCGGCACCTCCACACACCTTGAGTGCCGATACGGATCTATCTTTATTTAGTGTCTGAGGGTGTCACAATGCAGTGTCTGAGAGTAACACAGCAACAAAATTCACGGTAATGTGCATTGTGTGAGTGTTTTCCAGACCCCACAACAATAAAATACACAGTAATATCCCAGACCCATACCCCACAGCAATAAAATGCACAATCATGTACACCACACACTACTATATCACTGAACTCCACAGCAATAAAACTTGCAGTACTTCATTGTTAAAAACAGTCTCTGTGGAGTGTTTTTGTTTCATATGCACTTGCAAATGGAAGGGGTTGTGGAAATTCTGTTTGCAGTGATGTCACTGATAGAAGTGATTTTGGGTGACTATATTTCTAAGAAACCTCAGGACCTTTCTATACCTTTTTATAAATTTTTTTATGGGACAGGAAGCAAATTAAAATGCTAGATCTGTTTATTTAGCTTCCCTTTGCATGATGTAGCCCTCATATAGTCATGTTATTTGAGTGATGTTATGTGGAGCAAAATCCTTAAGGACAGAATGCTATAAAGCTATGTTATGATCCAAGCTTCAAATGTATCAGCAGTTTGTTTTCTTGGTCTACAACTGTATACTATCTTAGGTTCATTATGTTTTGTTCAGTTCTATCATTGTTTCTATTAACTTTATACATTTGCACTACATCTTCAAACCCTGTTCACTGTATTTTCCTTTTTTGAGGTCATTCCAAAGACACACTGATGACTTTCAGCCAATAGGAAACTAAAATAGTACTGAATCTTTAACTGAAATAGCCATGAGAGAATAGGATAACGGTTATCAATTATATTAAGCTGTTGTTTATTTCACTCCTACTACGGCTATATAAAGCATATTAGGATTGTGTCCATTATTAGCTGTTTCTATAAATAGGAGTTAACTATTGCAGTAGAAGGTCACATTTTGGTCAGCGTCATCTAGCAACAGTTGGGTAAACAGGTCAAAGCTGGGTCATTTGTGAGGTTTTCCAGTTGTAAGAGAGGATCCCAGCTAATAATAAATGGGGATGGCACGCTTTAAGGCACATTCCGTAGTGGGGTGGTTCTCTTTCAACAGAGCTGAGGGAAGTTGCCTGCCAGAAATTCTATGAGAGCTTTATCAGATGAGCTCATGGGCATTCTGTCATTATTGCACCAACGGACATGGAGTTTTAGATATCTGGTGGGAAGGAATCACAGGCCCATTGCCAGTGCCTTACAGACATGTTACTAACTCATCCAAAGTTACATCTTTTACAAGCATAGGAATATTTATAAGCCACAGAGATCTTATTTCTACAAATGTTTTACACTGGATCTACATTACATGCATTCATTTACTAACTTCAAAGCTGACACGTTTTATTTTAGTTGATGAATATGTTTAGCTTTTAAGCTTGAGGCATTTGGTAAAAGTCATTGTTTGCTTGCTTTTTCATTTGCAATATTTAGAAGTGTTAATTTTACAATTTGAAGGAAACACAGTCATAAATCAGTCAGGGTGGTGTACTGAACAGAATTGAATAGGTGTTTGGTATGGTAGCAAATTCAGCAGCCCCATCTATTGGTATAAAGATACTCACTGTGACTAGGGTTGCCACCTTTTCTTCAAAAAAATACCGGCCTTGGTACAGTCTCCATAGACTTTACATTGGGATCTAACCATTTTTTTACCGGCCTGCCTGTAAAAATACCGGTCAGGTGGCAACCCTAACTGTGACACTAAGCAGTCATATTTGAAAGTCATCTTACAGGCCCTCAGCAAAGCCCTAAAATGAATTATGATTAGTCTTCCGCTAAGCTGGAAAAACCAAAATGGAGGTATTCAGTCTTTTGGCTCCTGTGTGAGAACACAGATTCAAATAAATTTCATAGCAATCCAGATGAAGGTCTCAATGACACATACAGTTTTTTCTTGCCAGTATTAGTGTCACAGGACTCCAACTGAGATCACTGAAAGAAGAACGGGGATAGGCAAAGTGTCCTCATGGACACCAACGTACATGGCATGATCTGTGACAGTCCATAGACCATCATTAAATTGTCTGTCACAAAGTCCAGTATAACTCCTCCATGTACATAGTTGATACCTTCCCCGGAAAATAATCAAACGTAAATCCACACAAGTAGGGGAAACATACTAATGTGCATCTTTACAACAGTTTATTGTATTGATCCCTCCAAGCTACTTGATATTTTGGATAGCTCTTCATATCTCCTTATCTTTCACAAGATGCAATTGACTATCTTTTCAGTTGCACAACACTATATGGGATCTATTCACTGAGGTGAAATTAGATGAGTTGAGTCTTACCTCCCCACATTTCACCAAGTGGCTGAGCTTGGTATACAATGAAGACAAAATGGAGAAGCCATGTGTTCAAAACTAAGTAGAACCTTACTGCTTCTATTGGAATTAAGAGTGTGAGCAGACAGGTGAGCAGACAGGTGCTGCTAATCAAATGATTAATTGACCATCAGCATGTGTAATCACCTCTATAAAAGCTGAAGTTTTAGCAGTTTGCTGTTTGCAGTTTGCAAGGATGAAAGACATCAGTAAGGATCTTAGAGATTCAATTGTTGCTGCCCATCAAACTGAGAAGGGTTATAAGGAAATTTTCAAATAATTTAAAGTCCATCATTCTATAGTGAGAAAGATTATTCAAAAGTGATAACACTGAAAAGAGTTGCCAATCTTTCCAGGAGTGGATGTCCCAGCAATTTCACCCCAAGGTCAGACCATGCAATGCTCATACAAATTGCAAAAAATTCAAGTTACATCTCAGACTCTACAGGCCTCAGTTAGTATGTTAAATGTTAAAGTTCATGACAATAGAGAAAAAGACTGAACTCATATGGTTTGTTTGGAAGGGTTGCTGGGAGAAAACCTTTTCTCTCTAAAAAAAAAAACAGGACCATGATCCCAAACACACAAGCAAATTTTCAACAGAATGGCTAAAAAAAGAAAATAATCAATAGCCCAGTTAAATTCCAGAACTCATCCCAGTTGAAATGTTGTGGGAAGGATCTTAAGAGAGCTGTGCATAAATAAATGCCAGCAAACTTTAATGAACGTAAGCAACGTTGTGAAGAGTGGGCCAAAATAACTCCACAAAAATATGAAAGACTGATAAATTCATACAGAGAATTATTTTGGGGTTACTAAGTGGCATATGGCATGCGGGTGTGTGTTTTATTACATAAATGTTGATTTGATTGGTATGGTGATTGCAATGTTTATGCCGTGATAGCATATTTAAAAAAAAATCAAATCAAATATATATATATTTATTGTTTTAATAATATTTTAATATGTTTAATTGCAATTTGGAATCACTTGAGAAATTAGTGTATGGTCCGATTTATAGATGCCATTCAGATCACCTGAAATGATCCAAAATGGATCGAATTTCAGGCTCTGATTTTCCACCGGAAAATCAAAGCTTCCTGAATAAACTACTTTTTTTTACCATGGTAGCTTTTAAACATATCATTTGTGTTTACAAACTCTTGAAGAATCATGTTCAGCTGAACTGAGTTACTTTAATCAAATTGCAAATTCTCCAACCAGGGCTCACATTGTAACCAGTCAGGGCTCCAAATGTCAAAAAGTCCATCTAACTATATAAACCAAATTTCTCTGGGTCGAGATAAGTCAGGACTTTCCAATGTGCAGACCATGGGCCAAATACACCTATCGGCAGGGGCGTTGCTAGGTCTTCGGATGATCTGGGGCTAGAGCCCAGATGAGCTCAGTCACACACACGGGCGTACCTAGAGCATTTGGCACCCGGGGCGGACCCTGAGTGTTGCCCCCCCCCCCCATAATAAAAATGTAAGAAAACACCCACACATTTTTCAGTGTTTGAAAATTGTACAATTATAGATACCAGGAATATTGTGCCACTCAGAACCCAGTAATATTGTGCCAGTCAGATACCAGTAATATTGTGCCTTTCAGATACCAGTAATATTGTGCCAGTCAGATACAAGGAATAGTGTGCCATTCAGAGCCCAGTAATATTGTGCCAGTAAGATACCAGTAATATTGTGCCACTCAGAGCCCAGTAATATTGTGCCAGTCAGATACCAGGAATATTGTCATTCAGAGCCCAGTAATAGTGTGCCAGTCAGATGCCTGTAATATTTTGCCAGTCAGAGCCCAGTAATAGTGTGCCAGTCAGAACCCAGTAATATTGTGCCACTCAGAGCCCAGGAATATTGTGCCACTCAGAGCCCAGAAATATTGTGCCACTCAGAGCCCAGTAATATTGTGCCAATCAGATGCCCAGTAATATTGTGCCAATCATAGCCCAGTAATATTGTGCCACTCAGAACCCAGGAATATTGTGCCACTCAGAACCCAGGAATATTGTGCCAATCATAGCCCAGTAATATTGTGCCACTCAGAACCCAGTAATATTTTGCCACTCAGAGCCCAGGAATATTGTACCATTCAGAGCCCAGTAATATTGTGCCACTCAGAACCCAGTAATATTGTGGCAATCATAGCCCAGTAATATTGTGCCAATCATAGCCCAAGAATATTGTGCCACTCAGAACCCAGTAATATTGTGCCAATCATAGCCCAAGAATATTGTGCCACTCAGAACCCAGTAATATTGTGCCAATCATAGCCCAAGAATATTGTGCCACTCAGAACCCAGTAATATTGTGCCAATCATAGCCCAAGAATATTGTGCCACTCAGAACCCAGTAATATTGTGCCAATCATAGCCCAAGAATATTGTGCCACTCAGAACCCAGTAATATTGTGCCAATCATAGCCCAAGAATATTGTGCCACTCAGAACCCAGTAATATTGTGCCACTCAGAGCCCAGGAATATTGTGCCACTCAGAGCCTCAGCGAGCTCCCTATAGCAGCCTCTCCTCCCGATCGGCCCTCACCCCCGCGTGAGGTTAATCCTCCGATTCTGGGACTATGTCCCAGACGGAGGAAAGCTCACCGGGGGGATTTATTTTTTTATTTTTTTATATTTATAGCCCTGGAGTCTCGGGCTAAAGAATACTTTAGCCCCAGAGTCTCCATTCGGGGCTATGAAGGGGGGACTCGGGGCTATAGCCCCAGTAGCCCACCCCTAGCGACGCCTCTGCCTATCGGACAGCAAAAAGCACCCCCACTGACTTAACTACACATATTCTCATTAGCTCGTTAGTCATTTGCTGAAGTGGTAATCCTTGAATTGCTATATGAGAATTATTATTGTGTGGGTGCACTTGGCCAAAATCCTTTAGGCTTTCTTCATCATTCTTCATCATTCTTCCCTTTTAACAATTCATGTCCACTATATTATACACAACTGTAACATTTACTAACATAACTATAAACAAGTCTCAATTGCATTTGTCCATCATCACTAAAAACATTAAAAAAAAATTCAAAATTGCCATGTATTCCCCACCGGCCTTTTCAATGGAAGATGTTTAAAGAACTGCATTGATATCTTGAAAGTAGCGGAAATCATTTAAGTTATTGATATGCTGCTACTCTGTCTTCACACTTCATTTACAAACCTTGAGTTGATTTTCATAGCTCACTTCTCTTGTAAAAACCTTTTTAGCACCTCAACTATACTCTGCTAAAATATTGATAGATATAAATGTACCGTATAGCAGATCGAGATTTTCTATTGAATTAGTTCTAAAAGCATTTAAACTTCCTGTGTATTTATAATATAAAACTTTATTTCAATTTAGATTACAAGAAACAAAAAATGTTCGCCAATTTGCAAGGCCTTTTATTGCTTTCTCTCAGAAGCACTGGAAGCAATAGATTTATTTTGTGCCATCTCATTGCAACATCAACAGATCCAACTTTACAAGGGGGTCCATTATCGGTGAAAAACCTACCACAATTCTAGGGCAAAATACACAATGTGGAGCAATCAGCAGAAGGTTTATAGTGGTTGTTGAAATGTAGTATTTTTTCAAAAGGTGTGGGTCTACAGCACCACACCTGCATTAATAAAGATGTAGGATTTTAGTAGTTCATGCTAAAATGTAATATATCTTAACTACTTCACGTCTGTTGGACCATAGCAACAAAACAGCATCTTTTTTGCTCCTGGCCCCAATCACAGTGGGAACCAGGGACACATAGATAGAAATCCAATCATGGTCTTTACAGACCCTGTGGTTCCCTGAGGAAGTAGCGCAAGTCCTCTCAACGTTAATTGTAGCCAGCACTACATTTAAGCTTGTCAGTCTTGTCAGGATCAGTTACTGCTGCTTATAGCTGGACAATATTCTATACACGGATCGCCCCTCTATGTTGAACGATGACATTGACTCGTTTCAGCTGTATCCGCCTTAAGATGTGTCACCAACGTCATCACGCAACAGAGGGGGGCAGAGTCTGAAATGTGTGAGTTTGTTTCTTATAAGAGCATATATATATTTCAACATTGGATAACATACTACACCATATTCTTTTTTATGTGCCTTTTTCTTTTTTTTCAAGCTCAAGCACAGAGTCAATACCATTTATAAGATGAGTTCTTCCATGTTAATTTTATATATTTGTACAATCATTTTGCGTACCCTCTATTTCTATCTAATTGCTTTTTTGGTGTAACCTGTGGGTTTTTACTCTACAATGGTACTGCAGCATTTTTAATAATATGTGAGCGCTACAGTGTACTGCAGGAATGCAGTCTTCCTTTCCCACAGCAGCTGTGGGGAATAACTGTCTTGGCAACACTACCATTCCCTATTTATGGGGGAAGAAGGTAATTTTGGGCAGGAGGAGGTTACGGTCAGATGCCAATTTTGTTGTTAGGCTGTGATTTTTCAAAAAAAAAATGATTATCCTCGAGGTTGATTCTTTCCAAAAACCCACAAAAAAAATCAACCTTCAATGCAACCCTGAGACTCATCCTGAACAAGATGCTCGTTTGGAAGCAAATATCCCAGACATTGCTACAATAATTGTGAGAATCCCACAAACTCAAGAATGCCTTCAACCTCTGGAGTCAAACATCCATAAGATATCTTGGCATAAAGCATACCACCTTGAGCCAGTGTCTGAAAATTATTGTTCTCTCCTCAGAAAGCCACCAATATCAAAGTTGCCTGTCACAAGATGAGGAAGCAACATGAACATTTTAAAAAGACAGACTGCACACCTCATGACAAGCATCACTGAACTATGCAATCTATCTTCTGAGGTGTTCCAAATCATGATCATGTAAAGATAAAAGCAATACCTTTGATTATATTTTATATACCTAACTAAAGCCTGCTTCTACCAAGGTGACCACTGTTTTTTTCAAGTTGGATGCTGGAATGTATGCACACATGTGCCCTCCCTTAAATGGTGATGCCAAGCATGTGGGTTGAATGACATTACTATTTGAAGGCAAGCCAACCTATGTGCATTTGGTACAGCTACTATATTTGTGTATATATATTTTTTTCTGCTATGTGGTGGATATACCTACTATTAATTTGCTAGTGAATTGCATAGGAAAATATTTTTTTTTCAAGGTGATTTGAAGGCGAAATCATTTGTGCAGGAATTGTACATTTGAAACATTTAAAGATAAAGAGTCACTTTTGGGTATAGCCATTGCATTTATGGGGATGCAGATATGAAGTAGATAAATTATTTGTACTGTGACTTTGAGCTGCAATATGAGTTCTTAATTTGTTTTTGTATAAAACCCTATTTCACTTTGATAACATTCACTGTCCCTGTTTCTGTGAACATAGTAGGAGTTAATAAATTATATCTGTGTGAGTCTGAGTATGATCCACATTTCTCATTTCACTGCTGCGATTATTAAGGGCGCCAAGTGAAGATTGCATTTTGGCCTTTGGCTTCACTGAGCATCCATATTCTATGTATAATAGCTGATAATATTAGAAGAAAGCTATAAAGCATGTTTTTCTTAGTGAATGTAATAGAACCATCATGCTGAATGCAATGTCATTTGTTATTAGCACATTAGTATGGCTTTCATTACGTATTCATTATGTATTACTTGTCAGCACTTCTGTCACACACTCAATGTTGTAAGCCAAAAAGGCAATAAATTAGAAAAGTATTATGATTTACTAAATGTTTTAAACTTATTGGCCTGGATTCAATGCCGACCGTTAAAAATAATCTTTTTAAAAATGATTCACTAAAATTTGATTTGATGGGAATGGAAAAATAATGTTTTTCAGGCTAAGTCCAACTGTTGAGTTGGACTTAGCCTGAAAAAATCTTCCCCCTTTAAAATAAATAAGCATCCTCCTATATAATACCCGGTCCAGGTCCAGGAGCTTTCGAAATGGTCCTCAGACCTCTATTACATATGGGGGGACAGGGAAAGTGACCCCTCCTATAATAATCGGCAGGGCCGCCCCCAGGAATTTCAGGGCCCTTTACTGAACAAATTGTCTGGGCCACCAACCCTCCCCCCCCCCCGACAATATCTCCCTCTCGCCCCACCTACCCTCACAAGCATGTTATCCCGGTCTAGTGTAATTTGGAGGGTGGTTGGGAGCAGTTGGTCAATATGCCAGTAACATTTTGCCACTCAATAAGTCAGTATTTTGCCCTCAATATGCCATTCTTTTCTATTTAATATGCCAGTATTTTGCAATTCAGTATGCCATTCTTTTGCCATTCTTTTGCCATTTAATATGTTAGGATTTGCCCCTCAATGTGCCATTCGTTTCCTATTTAATAAGCCAGTATTTTCCCTTCAATATGCCATTTAATATGCCAGTATTTTGCCATTCAGTATGCCAGTATTTTGCCATTTAATATGCCAGTATTTTTCCCCTCAATATGTCATTTAATATGCCAGTATTTTTACCCTCAATATTCCGTTTAATATGCCAGTGTTTTGCCCCTCAATATGCCATTTAATATGCCAGTATTTTGCCCCTCAAAATGCCATTCTTTTGCAAATTAATTTGCCAATATTTTGATCCCTCAATATGCCAGCATTTTACCCCTCAATATGCCAGTATTTTGCCCCTCAATATGCCAGGATTTTGCCAATTAATATGTCAGGATTTTGCCCCTCAATATGCTATTCGTTTGCCAATTAATATGCCATTCGTTTGCCAATTAATATGCCATTCGTTTGCCAATTAATATGCCAGGATTTTGCCCCTCAATAAGCTAGGAACTTGCCAATTAATATGCCAGTATTTTGCCCCTCAATATGCCATTCATTTGCCAATTAATATGCCAGCACTTTTTTATTTTCTTATGGCTCTTTCACTGGGCTTAAGATGAGTATGTGAGGGCATTGTAGATCTTCATGAGAAATATATTAAACATGTGCAAAATGAAAATTTTCGTTTCGTTTTCGTTCATTCGGACGAAAATGATATTTATTTAGTCTAAAACGAATTTCGTTCATTACTACATTCGTTTCGGACGAAATTTGTTCATTATTTTCGTTTCGTTACATTAATTTGAACGAATCAATTGACCTAATAGTATTCCATAAACCGAAAATCAACAAACCGAACAACGTTCGGTTTATAGATTTTCGTCATTTGGAATACATGTAATAGTACTATTGGCTTTCTGTAAACAGAAACAGAGTCTCCATTCATAAAAATTTATAATGTATTCCATAAGCCGAAAGTCTATAAACCGAATGTTCGGTTTATAGACTTTCGGCTAATGGAATACATGTAATCGTATTGCTATTCTATAAACCGAACGTTCGTGGTAGTTTTTCTTCTTTTAAATATATTCTCTTCCTTTACTGTGTTGATTCCCTTTATGTATTTAAATGTTTCTATCATAACCTCCCTGTTGCGTCTTTCCTCCAAGCAATACATGTTAAGGTGCTTTAACCTTTCCTCAGTGGCGCCCCGAGGGGGTGCGGGGGGGGGGGTGTGTGACACCCATGCTGCCGGCATCCCCCCGAAACGCATCGGCTGGCTTAACTATTTTTTTTTCTGGCAGCCAGAAAAAACTCACCGCGACCGGATGTGACATAAGGTGACAGGAGGGAAACACTGCACGGAGACGTCCGGGACTGCACGAGACACGGAGCAGCAGCCAGGCGGTAAGTGATGGGGAAGGGGGGAGGAGGGAGGAATAAAAAGCACAGGAATGGCACAATATTCCTGGGCTCTGAATGGCACAATATTCCTGGGCTCTGAATGGCACAATATTCCTGGTATCTGACTGGCACAATATTCCTGGTATCTGAATGGCACAATATTCCTGGTATCTGAATGGCACAATATTCCTGGGCTCTGAATGGCACAATATTCCTGGTATCTGACTGGCACAATATTCCTGGTATCTGAATTGCACAATATTCCTGGTATCTGACTGGCACAATATTCCTGGGCTCTGAATGGCACAATATTACTGGTATCTGAATGGCACAATATTACTGGCATCTGAATGGCACAAAATCACTGGGCTCTAAATGGCATAATATTACTGGGCTCTGAATGGCACAATATTACTGGGCTCTGAATGGCACACTATTACTGGTATCTGAATGGCACAATATTACTGGTATTTGAATGGCACAATATTACTGGTATTTTAATGGCACTATATTACTGGTAGCTGAATCGCACAATATTACTGGCATATGAATGGCACAATAATACTGGCATCTTAATTGCACAATGGTATTGGCCTCTGGCACAATAATACTGGCATATTAATGGGCAAATTGGCTGTGGCTTATTAATGACAAAATGATACTGGCATATAATTGGGCGAATTGGCTGTTAGAGAGAGAGAGATGTCTGTATGTATAGATTGTATTGTTTTAGAATTGTACAATTGTCACCTCGTGGGGCTCCTGTGTGTTGCATAATTAATGGCAGTCCCATGTGTGCCTAATTATGGGGCTCTTGTGTGTGGCATATTTATTGGGCCCCATGTGTGGCATAATGAAGGGACTCTTTTGTGTGGCATAATTATGGGGCACCTGTGTGTGTGTGGCATAATTATGGGGCACCTGTGTGTGTGTGGCATAATTAATTGGGCAAAGGTGAGGCATAAATAGTGGGGCTCTAGTGTGGCATAATTTATGGGGCTCTGGTGTGGCATAATTTATGGGGCTCCTTTACTAATGAATCTGTTTGACATTGTATTGGAGGAAATCCAGGGGTGTGACACCATGAGTTTCCGCACCGCGTGACACCAACCCTAGTGACGCCCCCGCTACTTCTTACTAAGAAATATGCAGTTCCTATTCTGCATTGAAGGAATTCTCTGGATATCCTAATGTACAGAAATAAAGAATAGGTGGAATGTAAACTTCAATTGCCCCTGAAACAAAAATGTAAATCCAGCATATGAAATAGAATAATTGTGCCAAGAATAATTAGTTATGCTGTGCTGTAGTTTACATATCCAACACCAGCAGAGCATAATCTTCAGTGAAATAAAGTCAGATGTAATTTGCTTCAAAAACGTTCTGAATTTTGAATAATGCCAGAAACAAACATTAAAAGTGCCACTAAACCTTTTTTTTTAATTTGTACTTCTAATATAGAATCACAAGTGAACATATGAGTGACACTAGCATGAGGATAAACTGGCATGAACTTTTTAATGTACATGTCAGTTCAACCCCTGACCAACAGTCATGAGGTCTCCTGCTAAATGCTTAATTTTTTGATTTTTTTTTTACCTATACTTCGTTAAAAAAAAAAAATGTTTAGTTGTAGAGTTGAGCGGACACCTGGATGTTCGGGTTCGAAAAAATGTCCGGGTCCGTGCTCGAACTTGACCCTGAACTTGACCCCAAACCCCATTGAAGTCAATGGGGACGCAAACTTTTGGCCACTAAAATGCCTATAAAAAAGTCATGGAAAGGGCTAGAGGGCTGCAAAAGGAAGTAAAATGTGGGTAAGAGTAGGACAAGTGCCCTGCAAGCAAATGTGGATAGGGAAATAACTTGAAATAACATAAAATACATACAAATGACAAATACAGCTGAGCCATAAAATAGCACTAGATGGAATCTTTGATTTTAGCTTTGGAAGAACATAAATCTAAATCTAAAGCATGGCTGCCAGGAGGATCAACAGAATTATCCATTTTAGAGAGGGTTGGAGTGCATGGTATTCTCTTTCAGTTTATACTAAGTGATCCATAGGTTGAGGAGGCGGTGACCGTGGCGGTGTAGGTGGAAGGCGGAGGAGCAGGTAGCCAACATTGTTTTTTATTTGTTTTTGGTTTTTTAAATTGGGGTAGCCCCCAAAATATTGGGACATATAACAACAGAAAACAAAGAATAAGTGCACTTGAGTATAACAATGACTGGGTGAGGCTGGTATAAATGTCTATTCTGCACAAGGTACAGACAAGTCTGGTGGGATCCATGTCTGGTTCATGTCCATGTTGCTCAAATGCTGCCTCCTGCTAAGACGTTGCATATCAGATGGTGGTGCTGCTTCTTGTGGCGTGCTGACAAAGCTTTTACACATTTCGCCCATGCTAACCCTGCCTTCTGAGGTGCTGGCGGTGCCCCAGCTGTGTTGGCGACCTCTTCCTCCTCCTCCTCCTCCTCATCATCATCCTCCTCCTCCTCAAAGACTGTGCCCTGGCTTGACAGTTGTGTACCAGGCCTCTGCTGGTGCAGGTACCCACCCTCCAAGCCACTTGTGAATGACTGTCCTGATAACCGTGGAAATGACCCCTCTTCTTCCTCCTCCTCCTCCTCCTCCTCATCATCCTCATCCTCCTCAAAAACTGTGCCCTAGCTTGACAGTTGTGTACCTGGCCTATGCTGGTGCAGGAACCCACCCTCCAAGCCACTTGTGAATGACTGGCCTGATAACCGTGGAAATGACACCTCTTCTTCCTCCTCCTCTTCCTCCTGTGCCACATCCTCTTCCATCATCGCACTAAGCGTTTTTTCAAGGAGACATACAAGCGGGATAGTAAGGCTGAGAACGGCGTCATTGGCACTGGTCATGTTGGTGGAGTACTAGAAACAGTGCAAAATGGCACACAGGTCTCGCATGGAGGCCCACTCATTAGTGGTGAAGTGGTGCTGTTCCGCAGAGCGACTGACCTGTGCGTGTTGCAGCTGATACTCCACTATCGCCTGCTGCTGCTCGCACAGTCTCTCCAGCATGTGCAAGGTAGAGTTTCACCTTGTGGGCACGTGGCATATGAGGTGGTGAGCGGGAAGGCCTAAGTTACACGGCAGGGCAGACAGGCGAGCAGCAGCAGGATGAGAACGCCTAAAGTGCGTACAGACGGCCCCCACATTCTGCAGCAGCTCTGTTATATCTGGGTAGTTTTTCAGGAATTTCTGCACCACCAAATTCTGCACATGCGCCAGGCAAGGGATGTGCGTCAAACCGGCTAGGCCCAGAGCTGCTACGAGATTTCGCCCATTATTACACACCACCAGGCCGGGCTTGAGGCTCAGTGGCAACAACCAGTCATTGGTCTGTTGCTCCATGCCCGTCCACAGTTCCTGTGCGCTGTGGGGGTTTTCCCCCAAACATGAGTTTTAAAAGAGCCTGCTGTCGTTTCCCCCTGGCTGTGCTGAAGTTGGTGGTGAAGGTGTTATGCTGATCAGATGAGGAGGTGGTAGAGGAGGTTGTAGAGGAGAAAAAAGAAGCTGAGTAGGAGGAGGAGGCAACAGGAGGCAAAGATAAATGCCCTGCAATCCTCAGTGGTGGAAGGACATGTGCCAAACTGCTATCTGCCTCAGGTCCAGCCACCACTACATTTGCCCAGTGTGTAGTTAGGGAGAAATAGCGTTCCTGCCCGTGCTTACTGGTTCATGTATCTGTGGTTATGTGGACCTTGCCACAGATGGCATTGCGCAGTGCACACCTGATTTTGCTTGTGCAGGGAAGGGATGGCTCATCTGGAAATGTAGTGGCGGCTGGGACAGCCACCTCCATCAGGTTTTTAAAACTGTCCGTCTCCAAAAGACATAATGACAGCATTTCAAAGGCCAGGAATTTGGAAATGCTGGCATTCAGTTCCAGTGTTAGCGGGTGGGTAGGGCCGTACTTCCTCTTTCTCTCCAGTGTTTGGGAGATGGACAGCTGAATGGGACAGTGTTTTGATGCTTGGGGATGGTGGCGGACGTGGTGGCGTTGCTGCCACTTCCTCTATTTGCTCGGTAGCAGGTGCCACTGTGAATCCAGACCTGGAGGAAGAGGCCAAAACAGCAGCAGAAGAGGAAGCAGGAAGAGCCTGAGACCTTTCTTGGGTTTTGAGATGCTTACTCCACTGCAGCTCGTGCTTTGCATGTAGATGCCTGGTCATGCAGGTTGTGCTCAGGATGTTTATGCCTCGCTTCAGGTTATGATTGCACAGCTTGCAAACCACTTGTGTCTTGTCGTCAGCACATTTTCTAAAGAACTGCCATGCCAGGGAACTCCTTGGAGCTGGCTTTGGTGTGCTTGGCCCCTGGGTGCGGTGGGCAGTAGCAGGCGTACTGTCTAGGGGACGGTCGCTACGGTTTTGCACCCTGCTCCCTCTTATGCTGCGCTGGTGCCTCTTTGTGACCATCGCCTCTTCCTCCAAACTGGACACGTCACTCGCATGACCTTGATTCCATGTGGGGTCTAGGACCTCATCATCCTCCACATCATCTTCCACCCACTTCTCAACCCTGCCCTCCTTGCCGGTCTGCACACTGACGAAAACCACAGCAATTGGCACCTGTGTTTCGTCATCATCAGAGATGTGCTGCGGTGGTCCTCGCATGTCCACATCCTGAAACATAAGTGGTTGTGCATCAGTGCACTCAATCTCTTCCACTTCTGGGGCAAGGCTAGGTTTGATGACCGCGCCAGCAGAGTCATCAAAAAGCATAAGAGACTGCTGCATGACTTGTGGCTCAGACTGCTTGGCTGATTTGCAAGGGGGTGAGGTGAAAGACAGATGGCCATGGGCTGCAGGTGTCAACTCTGAGCTTTCAGCAGGAGACCGGGTGGGAGCCAATGTGAAGGAAGGAAGTGGCATTAGCAAATGAATTCAATAACTATTTTGTAGGATGCGCCACAGCTCTTATAGCAAAACATTGAATGAATATTATGAAGACGAGACACCACCGATATCACCCCTGGCCAAACACATTGCTGAATTTGAATTTGCTCCTATATCATATAGTGAAATAGCAGGGCATCTCCTCAATCAAAAAATGAAACTACAATGTGGGCCGGACCTACTTCCGTCAATGCTGCTGAGGCTAAGTGCGCCAGTTACTGCGCGACCCCTTGCCCACCTAATCAATGAGTCCCTGTCCTCCGGTTATGTCCCCAAAGCCTGGAAAAAAGCCAGAGTTATCCCCATCCACAAAAATAGTGATGTAAACATAGTGGCAAACTACAGGCCTATCTCACTGCTACCCGTCCTTTCTAAAATCCTGGAAAAATGTGCCCATGATCAACTGTGCAAGTATTATCAACGGTCCAACTATCTAACCTTTTGGTCTCCATATTGATAAGCTAGTGTCAAAGCTATATCCTAGGATTGGCTTTCTATATAGAAACAAATCAAACCTAGATTCCACGGTAAGGAAACGTATTGTGCAGCAAATGTTAATGCCGATCTTGGACTATGGAGATGTTGTGTATGATTCTGCACCCCAGACACATCTCGGTAAACTCGACACTCTGTACAATACATTGTGTCATTTTGCACTGCAGTGCGATTATAACACTCATCACTGTAAAATGTTAAAAGAGTTAAATTGGCTGACGCTTGCCTCCAGGCGCGCTCTCCACCTAGCTTTCTCAGTGCATAACCACTTCTCTGGAACGCTTCCCCCCTAACTGAGCGGCATGCTCGCCCTTACTCCCTGCACATCCTACAATCTCAGATCTTGCACCAACCCTTCGCTAGCAATCCCTCGCTTCAAAAAGGAAGCGGGTCGAGGTGCGTTCTCTTTCAGAGCTCCTCATATGTGGAATAGCTTTCCTGCTTCTGCCAAATCAGCAGCTAGTCTAAAATCACTCAAAGTAAATGTCTTCAAAATCCTCAAAACAAATTGTACCTGTTATTAGTTTACAAACTCCTTCATATTCTGTACATGTTGTTCCTTCTTTGTATCAATAATGGTTTATTATGTTCACCTCCCAACTTGTTTATATATATGTATGTATGTATTTATTTTAATCTACTGTTAAATGTGTAACTCTGTAACTCCATTCTGGACAGGGTCCCCAGGACATAATTGAAAACGAGAGAAATATCAATGTATTCTTCCAGGTAAAACACTTTCTAAATAAATAAATAAACTGGAGGCACCGTCAGCCACCCAATCTACTATCGCCTGTACTTGTTCTGGCCTCACCATTCTAAGAGCGGCATTCGGGCCTACCAAATAACGCTGAAGGTTCTGTCGCGTACTAGCACCTGAGGAAGGTGTTTCACTTGTGCGTGTAGCTGGCAGAGATCGACCACATCCCCTACTTGCAACAGGAGCTCCACCAACACCAGCAGCACCACGACCAGGGCCACATCCCTTATTTGACGCTCTCCTCATTCTTTGTGGTCACCCACCAAAGTAGCAGATGTTTTATGTCAGGGGACAATGTAACCGCCAATAGTCAACAATTTGACTATGTTTTTTTCTTTATTGGACTGCAAAAAATGCACCGCAAGACGTAAATGTACTATTTAGCACAACAATTATACATTTTCAAAGTTCTCTGTAAGCAAAGTATTGGACTGTTCTATTTGACTCTCAGATATGAAGTGCAGGCCGTAAATGTACTATTTAGCACAACAATTAGAATTTTTCAAAGTGCGCTGTAAGCACAGATATGAAGTGCACCGCAAGAAGCAAATGTACTATTTAGCACCCAAAATAATTAACAGTTTTCAAAGTGCGCTGTAAGCACAGTATTGGTCTGTTCTATTTGACTCTCAGATATGAAGTGCACCGCAAGACACAAATGTACTATTTAGAACCCAAAACAATTAGAATTTTTCAAAGTGCGCTATAAGCACAGTATTGGACTGTTCTATTTGACTCTCAGATATGAAGTGCACCGCAAGACGCAACTTTACTATTTAGCACCCAAAACAATTAGAATTTTTCAAAGTGCGCTGTAAGCACAGTATTTGACGGTTCTATTTGACTCTCAGATATGAAGTGCACCGCAATACGCAAATGTACTATTTACCACCCAAAACTATTCGAATTTTTCAAAGTGCACTGTAAGCACATTATTTGACGGTTCTATTTGACTCTCAGATATGAAGTGCAGGGCGCAAATGTAATATTTAACACCAACAAATTGCAGTATTTAAAAATGCCTAGATGTTGCCCACTGAGCTAACAGAACAGGATTAAAGTCATGTGCCTGGCACACATGCAGTTGCAAGTGCACTGCACTCTGTGGCACTGGGCTCAGGGCAGGGTACAAATATGTAGTATAGCACCCACTAAAATAATCGCTGTAATTTGAATAATCGCTGTAGTTTGAATAATCGCTGTAGTTTGCAGATTCAACACCAGAATGTTTTTAAATCTGTCCCTCACAGCTGCAGCATCATCTCCCTACACTAAGACGAGCTCATGTGATGTGCGTGTACGTGACTCCAGTTTATATATAGAGGCTGGGTCACATGCTGCACTGGCCAATCACAGCCATGCCATTGGTAGGCATGGCTGTGATGGCTTCTAAGGGCAAACGAGTCAAAGGCTTGTTGATTGGCTGCCCTGCAGCCTTTCAAAATGCGCCATTAAATCGCCGAACCCCGAACTCCAACACGAACATACAGTGGAATGTCCGTGTTCGTGTCTGGGGTCCAAAAACCGTAATGTTTGGTACGAACCCGAACAGTGCGGTTCGGGTTCGCTCAACACTGTTTAGTTGTCCTTTAAACACTATGTTCAAATTAGAGTTTTATACTTTAAGACAAAAGGTCATGTTTAGAAAGCAAACCTAGAGCTATTCTAGAGCAATGTTTTATATTTAGAGAAATCATCAGAAACATCAGATTTAGTATTTTGTCCCATATTTGCTCTATAGATTATGTTTGCTTATGTGACCTGTCTTATTAACATACTGAATATCTACTGCTGTAGTGAGTCCACACTTCATGTATGTGAATCATATTACTTCATAATCACGGGTATGAATAACTCAGAAGATTTCCCCCAGTGAAATACACATGCATGAAATGCAGTTGGTGGAACCATATACCTTCCCTTTCCTTATTTGACATTCATATTTATAAACTGTTGACAACAGTCCTGTCAAAGGGTCCTCTTTTTACTGGTCAGCCATTACACTGTATTATATGCGTGCCTCTCAAGTGTCCCTAGGAAGAACAGTCCAAGAACTCAGAATTTGACATGTATGTGAGTGCTCACAGAGCTCCAAAGCAATAAAACTAATCATATACTGTGTTTAAAAATCAATACATGTGATTGTATATTAATTGTTATAAATAAAATGTATTATTCTTATTTTAACACCTTCCTGACCACACTGTTTGGGAAATATTGTACCTTTTGTGACAATTTTAACACTTCTGTGGGGTCTGTGTTTAGCTGTATTTTTTTGCCGCCCCAATTCCCAGGGTGGCTATAATTTATTTTATTAAGGGGTCATGTATTGTGCCATTCTCCTCCAACATGGATTGCCCTCTTGTGTCTAAGAGCTTTGTAAATTATTAAATATATCTTCCAGAGGTCTGTTGCTGTTAACAGACTGCACCTAGATTGCAGTGGAAAGAAAAAAAGAAGAGGCTAAATAAACCTTACATCTAGGGTTAGGGTTAGCATAAGGATTAGGGTTACAGTTATGTTAGGGTTAGGATTAGCATACAGGTTAGAGTTACATTAGGGCTAGCATTAGGGTTAGGGATAAATTTAGGATTAGGATTGGGGTCAAAAGATCACGGTAAGGAAACAAAAAATCCCTATAACTTTTAATGAACAACAGAAAAGCATGGCATATTTCTAAACTCAGGAAAAAATATTAGAAAAACTATTTTACAGGTCAAAGTTAGAAAATAATTTTTTAAATGTTTCATATTTGATTTTTTTTAGTAAATTATAATATATGATGAAAATAATGCTTTCTAAAGAAAGACCTTCTTATGCCGATAAAACAAATATTTAATTTCTGTGGGTATAGACAGTTACAGCAAAATACATACACTGCAGAAATGTTAAAACAGATCATGTCACCAAGGGAAAGACAAAAAGTCATGTCACTAAGCGGTCCAATTTTGCCGGCCTTAATAGCCAGCATATTTTCTACTCCAGTATGACTTTTTCATCTGCCTATATCGTATGAACATTTTTAATGTTTTACCTATATTATATTAGAGTTTGGATGCTTTTTATCATCATTATCTGGTTTAGTCAACCACCCAGTTTTTTCTTTGAGATGCTAAATAGCATAATAGTTTCATAGCTCTGCTAATTGAGGTTCTCGTTTTTCCATTAATATATTATTGTTATTTACATCCCCTGGATTGCTGATTGCTGATACAGAGGGGCATGCTCAGTAGTTTCCTTTTACTCATAATACACATCTAGTAATTTTAGTTGCTTTGTAATTACTAATATTTCCATTATTCTGTACTAATGACTTTTTGATGTAAAACACTGCAGTTTACTGATATCATGCATGATATACTATAAGTATTCCAAGCCTCACCTTGACCTGGCAGAATATATTTCATTTGGCTGTTTTAGTCTCAAGAAAAGCAATTAACCTTTGTATGGCTTTAAATTGTAATCATAAACAAAAGACTTTCAAATTACATCAGGCTTTCTGCATGCTAAAGTCCTTGACATCATTCAACACATCTGTGATATATAAAGTCTAGTATTTAACAAGCAAGACAGACAATCAATGTTTGTGGTACAACAACTCTGTGTTAGATGTAATTCATGTACTGGGAGTACTTTTTGTGACTACTGCCACATGAGGGTGTTGGGAGTTGAGCTGCTCTAGTGTATACATATCGTTCTAAAAGAGATAAAACAATTAAAATAAGAGTAACCCAAAACTGGCTTTAGAATCAAAGTGCAATTTGTCAAAGTGGACATTTTAAATAAACTATATGTTTTAAATAACAGCGAGCAAATATAATGATGATTTTTTTTTTTTTTCAAATTACCAGTACTTGTATATAATCTTGTATCCGTGGACTTTTTTCATTAAAAGGAAAACTGCATGGAATTGAGAAGGGAATTACAAACTTAAGGCCAAAGTAGTCAAGTTGGAAATAGTCTCCAATTCACCTATAATTCACACTCTGCTATTTTGACCTTAAGTTTGCAATTCCCTTCTCAATTGACTGCAACCACTTTAAATTCTCCCTTGCTAGTAAGGTCCTGTCACTCACCACTGCCATGTTGTTTAACCCCTTAAATTAGCAGGGGGGCCCACTCAACAATGCCATGGCCTGCTCAAATGCCTTCTGAATGACCAAATTAAAGAGATCAAGGCCAACCTAAGTCAAATGGATCCCATCACTATGAAACATGTTTGCAACATTCATCAAACAAACCAGACACTAGTCTGTTCACCTGGATACAGGAGCGCTCCATAGGCTGCTGACTGTGGGCCCACTGCCAAAATTTCCTAGGGTCAGTCTCTGACCAAATTGTTCATACTTCAGGGAAAATTGAATAATACCCGTGCCAAGTCTTGCTTAATAATGTCCCATAACATCCACATAGCGATCAAAACCAAGTCATTCCCCCCAGGTGAATGACCAATATTGGTGGAGAACCTCCGCCTGGGAAAGAATAAAAGCTGATGGATTTTATGCACTTCCAGCTGCGATTCTCATTTAATTTCGAAAATGACTGCACTAATTCTCAGGGAGAAACTGGACCCAGTGCATACCTCTTAATCCAAACCAGTGTACATCCTCTTGAAGTACTGATAATCTCATCTTCTCCCCTCTCGGCCAAAACACTGCCCGCTTCCTGGCCCAAAATAAATAAGAGGGGGCAATGAGTCACACCTGGGTGGAACTGGATCTGGAAGAACGTTAAAACATTAAACACAATTCACCATAGTAATACGTTTAATGTATCACCTGAAATTTGCCTTGTTCCTTCTTGGGAAGACTCCTAGGAGATAAAAGGTTAGCCACGGGGGTTCCAGAAATGTACCCCATCTACCCTGGCTGTCATTGTATTGGTAACAACAGCCAAAGTGGTGTTCATTTGCAACATGCTCTGTTCCCACCCCCCACCCTTCCAGGAAACCTTGATGAGTGGCTAGAAGGGGGCCAATATCCCTCATATCCCACTCCAAGGATGGACGGACTGCTAAGCGCTGGCAGAACTGCTCGTCATACCGCCACCACCTGAGGCCCCCATAGGTTTGACAAGCACTCCAGATTAAATCTTGATATATGAAAAGGGGGCCCGACCATCACATGTATGTTGCACTGCGAGCCACGTCCACAACCCCAGTTAACGGATCCACCACGACCAGTGCCATAACCAATTATTCCAATGCAGTCGTATTTGTCTAGGTTGCGAGCATGGGAAGGGACAGTAAAGTCGACCCAATGCAATACACACCTAGCTTCAGCCTGCCAGTGCTAAGGGTGGGAGATACACTCGCCCCAGAGGAGTGCAACAAATTGCTTGAGGATGCCCAAAGTAAGTGCAATTGGCCATATAAATCATGCGTAGAAAACCCCATATTACAACACTTATGTCCTTCATTCTCAATTATACCAAAAAACTGACAAAAAGTCACCCACTAAAGAACCCTACTGCTGTCTACTACAGTCAACCCCCTGTGTTGCTAAAGAATAAGAAACATGCTAACCACCTTGAAGATATTGGCCGTCAGGCCCAATCGCCATGGGTCCAGGACCTAAACAGGAAGGTCCCAGGCGTACCCAATGGCTAAAGATCTGATCCAGCCATGCATCAGTTGTCTGCCCTCAGCAATCGAAGAGCATCTGGAGCAACCTTAGATGATAAGGGGGGTAAAAAGTATACCCACCACTGGAAGAAGAGGGCAGTTGGAGGGCACTAGGGACTGGGAGCAGAGGACATTGGAGGGGGTACATTGGTCTCCTCATCAGCGGAGCCAGACACATTGCCCATGGACACCTCCTCCTCCTATAATGGACCTCTAACATGAAATTGAAAAATTGAAAATTACAACAAGCCTTTAACTACCCAATTGGGCACACTAGCATGTTTTAATGCCTACATTATATTTGGCACCCTCCTGTTGTGCTTCTGGTCTTCCAGACCAGTTTTTCACAAGGATTGAGGATTTCCTATCAGAAGCAGAATGGAGTGGTCATTTTTATTTATAGTCTTTACCCTCTTTGTGGGGCCATCATATTTTACTTTACCTTTACCAGACTATTTTTATTAATTCAACTGCTTACCATTAAGTAGACAACAGCAGCTCTGGGTATTCCCCTATGCATATATTGTATATATTTTTCCTTTTGCAAACCAGCAGCACAGTTACCCATTGTGACTTTATGATGTGTTAACAGGCCTTTTTATTGATCAGCTATCAGTGTTCCTCCACAGGAGACCATTGTTTATATCAGGTCAAACATTGTCTGCCTTTGCTTATATTCCATTGAGTGTGTATATTTCTTTTATTTCTTTTTCTATATATCGATTATTGTGTTTTTCTTGCCTCTGTTTTTTATGTGCTTTCCCATAGTCTTTTTTATTGTTACTGCCCATTTTTATTTGCTGCCATTAGTATTTTTCTTTTTTACTCTATTTTTCTTTTTTTCTCTCCCTTCCACTTCTCTATTATAAAATAGGTAGTTTTGGGAGTCCTCCCATGTTTATAATATTGGTATTAACACCATGTTTACTTATAGTACAAACATAACAGAACTACCTACTAGTTGAGGTAGTTCCACTATCCACAAATAGTACCAATGATGATCGCAAATATATTTTGAGGGCTTTAGAATAGCATTTTATTGGAGAAATAAAATCTTGGTCTGATTTACTCCTGTTGAAAAAATATACAGAATCTAAAATTATTCTGAAATGTTTGAAGGTTCAAAAACGCTCTAATTTCCGACCAAATATCACTAATCACTAATATCAGTATTAAATATCAGGAATACAATTTAAATTTCAATAAGGTGGAAATGAAGATATTCCAATTGTCTCTAGAAAACTAAGATGATTTGAAATGTTAGAATATAGTTCACAAAGCTAATAAACTAGTGAAAGAAGTCTCAGCTAGAAAAACTAAGATATTTATTTGGGATAAAAAGAGGATGACCCATCGCTTATGAAAAGTGTTGAGCGAACCCGAACCGCACTGTTCGGGTTCGTACCGAACATTACGGTTTTTGGACCCCGGACCCGAACACGGACATTCCACTGTATGTTCGTGTTGGAGTTCGGGGTTAGGCAGGGCCGGCGCCCAGGGGCGTTGCTAGGTCTCCAAAAGACCTGGGGCTGGAGCCCAGGGCAGATTTGATAGAAGTGGAGTAAATGCTTAGGCGGGCATACAGATGAATATATGAGATGTCAATTAACAATAAGTATATTTGGGTATATATCAGGGTGCAACAAATCCCAGGCACCACAAAATTAGACCTGGCACCCGGGTATTATTGTCCCCACATGGTGCCCTCGCTGAGGGGGGGACATATTGATAGATGCACTTTTTGAATCTTAAACAGCAAAAAAAAACTGCTGGCTTGTGTGTAAGTGTGTGTGACTGAATATGTGTGTGTGACTAGCTGTATGTGTGTCTGTCTGTGACTATGTGTTGTTTGTCTGTATGTATGTTACTGACTGTATGTGTGCGTGTCTGTGTGTTACTGAATGGATGCGTGTGTGTCTGTATGTTACTGAATATATGTGTGTGTGTGTGTGTGTGTGTGTGTCTGTATGTTACTGACTGTTTATGTGTCTGTATGTTACTGAACGTGTGTGTGTGTCTGTATGTTACTGAATGAATGTGTATGTGTGTCTGTATGTTACTGACTGTATGTGTGTGTCTGTATTTTACTAAATGTATGTGTTTGCATCTGTATGTTACTGACTGTATTTGTGTTTCTGTATGTTATGAACTGTATGTTTGTGTGTGTCTGTATGTTAATGAGTGTCTGTCTGTACAAAGTAATATTAAGAAGAGAAGTTTATAACCTAATAAATCCATATAAAGATTTATAGTATAAAGGAAAAGTTACTGACTGCATCTGTGTGTGTCTGTGTGTATGGTACTGACTGCATGTGTGTGTCTATCTGTGTATATGGTCTTGACTGTATGTGTGTATGTGACTGGCTGTATGTGTGTGTCTCTTTGTGACTGACTGAATGTATGTATGTATCTATGTATGTATGTGTGCGTATGTGGCTGACTGCGTATTTGACCGCCTGGATTAGGTGTGTATGTTGGTGACTGAGTGTGTGTGTGACTCCATGTAAAAGTTTGTGTATGTTTGTGTGTATGTGCCGTTTTCTGGCTCCTGGATTTTTTTGCTGGCTCCTAAAATTCAGTTAAATTTCTCAAGACCTGGTATATCAATAATATTCCTATGATTAAGCGGGGTTTCACGCGAAACGAGTAAGGCGAATTTGCTTTTTCCTTCACATGTTGCTGTGTTCCTATTTCCCTTTTTTTTTATCAGATCCACTTTGATTATTAAATGATTAGAATTTTCATTATAAACTTATATTCTAAATACTACATTTTGTCTATGTGTTATTTATCAAATTGTTTAACAGACTATAGAAATTATCAGAATTATTTACAAAGAATACAACCTAATATTACTAAAAGGAAAAAAAAACTCAAGTAAATAAAACAGGTTTGTAATTACTCATATACACACAGACACACACATATCATCTCACACAGAAATGCATGCTGTCTCAGACACACACATACACACGCTGCCTCACATACTGTCTCTCTCAAACACACACACATAACAAGCACGCTGTCTCACACAGACACACATAAGCACGCTGTCTCACACAGACACACATAAGCACGCTGTCTCACACAGACACGCATAACAAGCACGCTGTCTCACACAGACACGCATAACAAGCACGCTGTCTCACACAGACACGCATAACAAGCACGCTGTCTCACACAGACACGCATAACAAGCACGCTGTCTCACACAGACACGCATAACAAGCACGCTGTCTCACACAGAAACGCATAACAAGCATGCTGTCTCACACAGACACACATAACAAGCACACTGTCTCACACAGACACGCATAACAAGCACGCTGTCTCACACAGACACGCATTACAAGCACGCTGTCTCACACAGACACGCATAACAAGCATGCTGTTTCACACAGACACGCATAACAAGCACGTTGTCTCACACAGACACGCATAACAAGCATGCTGTCTCACACAGACACGCATAACAAGCATGCTGTGTCACACAAATACACATGCTGTCTCTCTCACACACACATACACACACAATGTCTCACACACGTCTCCAACAGACACACACAAGCATGCTGTCTTGAAATTAAATATATACAATTTCTAATGATTAAAATGTGCATAAAATAATTTAATACATATAAATAAAAAAACATAAAAACAAATATACACAAAGATACAAAAAACACAATCACATAAACATATGTTCTATGGCATAAATATAATTTGCATTACCAACAGAGCATCAAAATATATAGATACATAAAACATCCAAAATAAAGACCACTAAAATAGCTGAAAAAAATCCAAATAAGGAAAATACCTTAAAAAGTAACCGCATGGGCTCACTGGGTCTGGCCACGGGCACCCGCACTAAAAGTCACCATAAACTCCAGGAAACTGTTGCACGTGATCTCGCAAGGATAAGCCAGGCTCAGGCCACAAAGAACAAGGATGGCAGGTATAGCCTATAGTGCGTGAGGTGTGCGAGCCCGCTGGCTGCAGAGCGCTTCTGGGTGTCACACGGCAGCTTGCAAGGGGGCAGATTGGCAGTTAAATGCTCCCTTATTCACAGATACCATTACACACACACAGACACAGAGATACCCTTACACACAGACACTTTTATGCACAGACACACACAGACACCCTTGCACACACACACACACCCAGACACCCTTACACACACACACACCCAGACACCCTTACACACACACACAGACACACTCAGACACCCTTAAACACATACACACAGACACACTCAGACACCCTTACACACAGACCCCCAGACACCCTTACACACACACACCCCCAGACACCCTTACACACACACCCCCAGACACCCTTACACACACACACACACCCACAGACACCCTTACACACACACACACACCCACAGACACCCTTACACACACACACACACCCACAGACACCCTTACACACACACACACAGACACCCTTACACACACACACACACACACCCCCAGACACCCTTACACACACACACACAGACAGACAGACACCCTTGCAGATTTATTTTCTTTCACCAGTAGTGGTGTCTGAACCATCTCCCTCCCTGCTCCTTTACCTTTTATTTGCAGGGAGGGGGATGATTCAGGCACACCGTCTGCCTCCATGCCCTGCAGCTGGTCCTGGTGTATCAAAGCGCAAGAGGGTCCTGGTGTATAAAAGCACGAGGGGGCGGAGCACGCACCCCTTCTCGCTACTCTCAGCTCCATGTGCCGATGGAGGCACTCTACGGAGGTGCCTCTGCCCTACACGCAGCCAGACACAAACAGGGCTGCGTGAGGGCTTGAACACCGCGCCGGATTCGGGGCTATGGGGATGATATTCGGCTTCAGCCCCCAGTAGCCCCCCCCTAGCGACGCCTCTGCCGGCGCCACCTGTAAGGCGACCTAGGCAGTGGGCGCCTAAACCGTGGAAAAAAAATCCTCCCCCTTCCCCCTTACTTACCTCCTCGCTGCTGCTCTGTCTCCCGGTGCAGGTCCGTGGCTGTGAGGGAAGCGTTGTGCGCTCCCCTCCAGCCGATGCGGATTGAATAAAGTTTGTTTAAACAATCCTGGCATATTGAGGGGCATAATCCTGGCATATTGTGTGGGAAAATCCTGGCATATTGAGTGGCATAATAATCCTGGCATGTTGGGTGGCTAAGTCCTGGCATATTGAGAGGCATAATCCTGGCATATTGAGGGGCATAATCCTGGCATATTGTGTGGGAAAATCCTGGCATATTGAGTGGCATAATAATCCTGGCATGTTGGCTGGCTAAATCCTGGCATATTGAGGGGCATAATCCTGGCATATTGTGTGGAAAAATCCTGGCATATTGAGTGGAATAATCCTGGCATATTGAGGGGCAAAATCTTGGCATATTGTGTGGGAAATCCTGGCATATTGAATGGCATAATAATCCTGGAATATTGGGTGGCTAAGTCCTGGCATATTGAGAGGCATAATAATCCTGGCATATTGAGGGGCATAATCCTGGCATATTGTGTGGGAAAATCCTAGCATATTGAGTGGCATAATAATCCTGGCATATTGGGTGGCTAAGTCCTGGCATATTGAGAGGCATAATAATCCTGGCATATTGAGGGGCATAATCCTGGCATATTGTGTGGAAAAATCCTGGCATATTGAGTGGCATAATAATCCTGGCATATTGGGTGGGAAAATCCTGGCATATTGAGAGGCATAATCCTGGCATATTGGGTGGCTAAATCCTGGCATATTGAGAGGCATAATAATCCTGGCATATTGAGGGGCATAATCCTGGCATATTGTTTTGGAAAATCCTGGCATATTGAGTGGCATAATAATCCTGGCATATTGGGTGGCTAAGTCCTGGCATATTGAGTGGCATAATAATCCTGGCATGTTGGGTGGCTAAGTCCTGGCATATTGAGAGGCATAATCCTGGCATATTGAGGGGCATAATCCTGGCATATTGTGTGGGAAAATCCTGGCATATTGAGTGGCATAATAATCCTGGCATGTTGGCTGGCTAAGTCCTGGCATATTGAGGGGCATAATCCTGGCATATTGTGTGGAAAAATCCTGGCATATTGAGTGGAATAATCCTGGCATATTGAGGGGCAAAATCTTGGCATATTGTGTGGGAAATCCTGGCATATTGAGTGGCATAATAATCCTGGAATATTGGGTGGCTAAGTCCTGGCATATTGAGAGGCATAATAATCCTGGCATATTGAGGGGCATAATCCTGGCATATTGTGTGGGAAAATCCTAGCATATTGAGTGGCATAATAATCCTGGCATATTGGGTGGCTAAGTCCTGGCATATTGAGAGGCATAATAATCCTGGCATATTGAGGGGCATAATCCTGGCATATTGTGTGGAAAAATCCTGGCATATTGAGTGGCATAATAATCCTGGCATATTGGGTGGGAAAATCCTGGCATATTGAGAGGCATAATCCTGGCATATTGGGTGGCTAAATCCTGGCATATTGAGAGGCATAATAATCCTGGCATATTGAGGGGCATAATCCTGGCATATTGTTTTGGAAAATCCTGGCATATTGAGTGGCATAATAATCCTGGCATATTGAGTGGGAAAATCCTGGCATATTGAGTGGCATAATAATCCTGGCATATTGGGTGGCTTAGTCCTGGCACATTGAGAGGCATAATACTGGCATATTGAGGGGCATAATCCTGGCATATTGAGGGGCAAAATCCTTCAGTGATTATTCAAATTACAGTGATTATTATTACTGGGTGCTATACTACATATTTGTACCCTGCCCTGAGCCCAGTGCCACAGAGAGTGCAGTGCCGTTGCAACTGCATGTGTGCCAGGCACATGACCTTATCCTGTTCTGTTAGCTCAGTGGGCAACATCTAGGCATTTTTAAATACTGCAATTTGTTGGTGTTAAATATTACATTTGCGTCCTGCACTTCATATCTGAGAGTCAAGTAGAACAGTCCAATACTGTGCTTACAGCGCACTTTGAAAAATTCTAATTGTTTTGGGTGCTTAATAGTACATTTGCGTCTTGCGGTGCACTTCATATCTGAGAGTCAAATAGAACAGTCCAATACTGTGCTTGCCGCGCACTTTGAAAAATTCTGGCTACCTCCTCCTCCAGTGCCGCTTCCACCTACACCGCCACGGTCACCGCCTCCTCAACCTATGGGTCACTTAGTATAAACTGAAAGAGAATACCCTGCACTCCAACCCTCTCTCAAATGGATAATTCTGTTGATCCTCCTGGCAGCCATGCTTTAGATTTAGATTTATGTTCTTCCAAAGCTAAAATCAAAGATTCCATCTAGTGCTATTTTATGGCTCAGCTGTATTTGTAATTTCTATGTATTTTATGTTATTTTAAGTTATTTCCCTATCCACATTTGCTTGCAGGGCACTTGTCCTACTCTTACCCACATTTTACTTCCTTTTGCAGCCCTCTAGTCCTTTCCAGGACTTTTTTAGAGGCATTTTAGTGGCCAAAAGTTCGTGTCCTCATTGAATTCAATGGGGTTCGGGGTCAAGTTCGAGCACGGACCTGGACAATTTTTCGAAGTTCGGCCGAACCTACCGAGCCCTCTCAACTATACTTATGAATTAAACAAGTGACAAAAGGATAATAGAATTTTATCCCAAACCTCAGCACCTAACAAAAAGGGTACGCCTAATGTTAAGCACTACGGTAAACCACAAAGGGATGGCTGAGGGTACTGACAACCACCACCATAATAAAAACCCATTCCCGATGGGTAGCAAATGTGACATATCTATGGACTTTACAAATTGCAAAAAATTTATAGAGGCAAGAATTACCAATGTGAAATGCACAGGAGGGAATATAGAAACAAAATTCGCAATTTGACCTGGGGTTGTTCTACCACACAAGGGGGAGGGCACTTATAGGTACACCTTCCCACCTCTGGACCCGCTTGAAAAATGTAGTTGACCTGAGAAGGTATAAATCTAGTGATGAAAAAATGTCTAGTGTGCTTATTAGGGGGCCAAGATCTAATTTTGCGTAAGTTGCAATATTTTCCTTGCTGCAGTCCCTCGGACAGAAAATACTGATACTTCTCCATCTAAGTGAATAGTTAGGTTTTCTGTTAATTTCTCCTTTTTGTTTTTTTACCTGGTTTTGTGTAAATGATTTGTCATCTGTTTTATTTTTTGTTTGCACTGTGACTTTTGTTTTGTTACATAGAAACATAGAAACATAGAATGTGTCGGCAGATAAGAACCATTCGGTCCATCTAGTCTGCCCAGATTTTTTTTGAGTACTTTTATTAGTCCCCCGTTCCCGGTCTTATAGCTAGGATAGCCTTGTGTCTATCCCACGCATGTTTAAAATCCTTGACTGTGTTTACCTCTACCACTTCTGACAGGCTATTCCATACATCCACTACCCTCTCAGTAAAGTAATACTTCCTGATATTACTTTTAAATCGTTGCCCCTCTAATTTAAGACTATGTCCTCTAGTTGTGGTAGTTTTTCTTCTTTTAAATATACTCTCTTCCTTTACTGTGTTGATTCCCTTTATGTATTTAAATGTTTCTATCATATCCCCCCTGTTACGTCTTTCCTCCAAGCTATATATGTTAAGATGCTTTAACCTTTCCTGGTAAGTTTTATCCTTCAACCCATGAACCAGTTTAGTAGCCCTTCTCTGAACTCTCTCCAAAGTATCAATATCCTTCTGGAGATACGGTCTCCAGTACTGCGTACAATACTCCAAGTGAGGTCTCACCAGTGCTCTGTACAATGGCATGAGCACTTCCCTCTTCCTACTGCTAATACCTCTGCCTATGCAACCAAGCATTCTGCTAGCATTTCCTGCTGCTCTATTGCATTGCCTACCTACCTTTAAAGTTCATAAGAAATGTTTCTTTATTAAGTTCTGCCTTTGTCTGCTATAGACTCACGTTGCCTGATTAGACCAATTTATTGGTTATTTGAATTTGCATAGATATTGTGTTATAGCATATTTTGTGGGTTCAGTCTAATTTGCTTGGGGCACCAAGGCACCCCGTTTATAAATTGGTGGCACTGTTAGGACAGTTATATCAGTATAATTAAGTGTGGGTGGATTTTTATCATTTTTTCTAGTCTAGGGCAGACAGAGAGGTAATGTGAACCCTTTCACTGCCATAACCCAGACATGCACTCTTGGAGTAGGGTGCATTCGTTACACTGTGCATTCCAGCTGACTATCAGCAAGTCTGTTTATCCAAGAAGCATAGTATAATATAGCTCTGTGATTGTTCTTCATGCAGACTTCTGATAACAAATGGGCATGTCAAAAAATCTAAAGTAAAATCATCTGTATAAAGTTTTATTATGAATACATGCAGTTAGCTTTGAATGGAGTGGTTCATTTTCAAACAACGAATGTTAATAATGCTGATAATAAAATAATTACATTACATTACATTTCTCTCATTGCCAACTGTTGTGATTTATGTAATGTCTTGTTTATTATAAGAAAACTATGAATTATGTATGATTTAACATTCAAAGAGGATCTCGGGAAGATTGTAGCTATATAAGAAGTGTAGGTTATTAGCAACAGAGCTGACAGCTTGCAAATGAATGCAGACAAGCTTAAAGTCCATTTTCTTAATACTCTCCTCATGGGGGAGAAGGACAGCTTCATAAATTGACTATGCAGTTATTTTCCACATTCACATCTTCTCCAAATGGGTAGTCAATTGCACATATTAACAGATATCCAATCAATGCAAGAGCTGCCGTTGGATCTGCAAAGTCAGCAGTAAAACTGTCTGATTGTCATCTTTCTGGGTACACAGGCTCAATTTTATTTATTGCCTGCTGCCAATTTTTGGTCCGTTCTTTAATGCTGAATGCACAATTCAGTACTCTGAAGAGAAATTATCAGAGAGCAGAATTTGCAAGGTTAAACTGTCTATAAAAAAATATCTTTTTAAACCAAGAAAAAAGAATTACAAGATGTACCAACACCTAGCTGGCTTCCTCACAACTGTCACTGCTTTATGACAGACTGTTTTATATGTTTCTTCTCTTCCCTTGAAGGTAGAAATGACCTTGGTTATTAGAACACAGTAATATATTATACTGGTTAGAATCAACACCGTTCCATCCCATTTAGTCTGCACTAAAGTGATGAGAATAGAAAATAGGTATTGAATTTGTTTTATTATGTAGTGGTTTATTTGAACTTTTGGAAATTCCTTAACCATCTGGAATAACCTGTTTTACTTCCACATTTTATTATTGATGGTGTGCTGCAGTTCAGTGGAAAATCAATTATTTAATCAAGGTGGATCCTATGGAATGCCCTACTTAAGTAATTAATTGGTTCCCTTTAGTTATCACGGACGAGACCTCACCCAGGACTCCAATCACATGAAAAAAGTACAATGACCAGCACACAAAAAGAGAAAAGTGCGCTTTATTCCATCAAATAAGGCAACGTTTCAACTCTTGGTGGAGTTTTTCTCAAGGCCTTATATGACAGAATAAAGTGCACTTTTTTCAGTTTGAGTGCTGGTCATTGTACTTTTTTCATGAGATATGACACAACGTTATATCCGGCGGCTATTTCCCTGTTGCACATTGTGTGCAAACTGCAGAGCGTGAGGTGCAAAGTAAAATAAAGAGCAACCGCCATGTGAGTATTGAGGAGGGGGGAAGAAGGGTTTAATGTTTTTAATAGGCACCTGATTGTGGTATATTTTAATGGACACCTGATTGAGTCAAATCAGGCTGGGGCATTTGTTAATGGGCAAACTGTAGCATATTTAATTGGCAAACTAACCATGGCATATTTTAACGGGCAATCTGACTGTGGCATATTTTTGATGGGCACCTAATTGTGGCATATTTTAATGGGCACCTGGCTGAAGCATATGTTAATGGGCAAACTGTAGCATATATAATGAGCAAATTGACGAAAACATATTTCAAGTGCAGACGGGTTGTGGCACATTTTATAGGGCACCTGTTGTGGCACATTTTATAGGGCACCTGTGTGACATAAACAAAATGGGCAAACTGACCTGGCATATTTCAATGAGCAACCGGACTGGGATATTTTATTGGGCACCTGACTGTGACATATGTTAATGGGTAAACTGTGGTATATGTTATTGGGCACATGGCTGTTGCATATTTTAATGGACAAACTAACCATGGCAAATTCTAATGGGCAAAATAACAATGGTCTATTTTAATGAGCACCTTAATGCATAATATTTTAATGGGCACCTTATTATAGCATATTTTACTCTTTTGGGAGCCAAATGGCATCAACTATCAAACTGGTTGCTGGGTCTGTTACAACATAAATAAAATAAAGGTAATCCATCATTTTATGATTATTAATAATTTTGTTTTTTAGTTATAGATTATAGAATATTGCAAAATAGATGAATGTAGCCCCCCATCACCTCAGAGAGTTTGCTTCTGATCTGCAAGTGGGAAAAGGTTGCTAACACTTGTTCTAGACAAACATGAATTATACATTCTATGGGCATCATATTAATATGTGTCCAGAAAAAACCTTGCAAACCCTAGCTACATTTGCAGTTTTTAGCTAGCTCTATCTAAGTAAAGTTCTATTAGGTTACCAGCTGTTATGACCAGGGATAGGCAAAGTATCCATACAAGGGCACCAATATCTGTGTTAAGGTATGTGAAGGTCCAAAGAACATAATGTTATTCTCCAACACTAAGTACAGTCAGTGGTGTATCTTGGTTTTGTGCTGCCTTCGTCGCGATCAGGCTGCCAGTGCTTTTTTTTCGTAGTTTTTTTTCCAGTCCAGTACATGTCCACCATGATCACTGATGGTTCATTCACCTGGTAATGCCTGTTTCCTGTTAAGCTATGTTATTTACTCTCTCAGCACCAATATTACACTGGACTGTCAGCTGACAAACTGTAGCAATCTGTTGCTCTGCAAAATGTGTTAGGTTCCTTTGTTCTTTTTTATCAATGATCAATTTTCCACCACTGACCTGCTGCTGGGTGAATATCCTATCGGTAGTTGATCATCGATCTATAGGATATTCAGTGGTGTTTAAATCTTACCCATTTAATATCTGAATAGAATAAAAATATAATTCATCTCTCAATTGTATGATAGGTTAAAAAAAACATTGATATTTATAACCCATATTGAGTATGAACCCATATTGGACCATGTGGACTCTTCCCCAGCTCTGGCCAAGCTCTCCTTTCCTGTAATTATTTTCTCTTTCTCCTTTTCACTCCTTTTCTCCCTTCTTCCATCTAATCTTTGATGGGGGGGGGGGGGGGGGTTTCTCTCGCTTTTTCTTCTACTTTTGGTTTCAATTCCTTGCTTTGTCTTTGAGATAAATTTAATGTACTTTTTTTGTATAAATAGTGTAGGATAGACAGAGTAAGAAAATGGTCAGATGATGATAGAATTAGGAAAGGAATGAAATCAGTGGAGTTTTAAATTAAACCATAGGTAGAGATAAAAAGAAATGTGTAACTTAGAATAAACAATAGGGAAATATTTCTTTTTTCTCTTGCCTCTATCTATATACATAGGGAATAAAAGCTCTTGTAACAAGCATATCAACTTACCACTTGAAACGTTATTTAAAGAGAGCAACCTATAGAGGCATTGTTAACAATTTTCCTTATGACTTTAAGCTCAGAAAAGGCTACTATAAAGAGTGTACATTTCTAAAGGAAGGTCTGAGTGCCCCCCTTCCAAAAAAAACAAAAAACTTTTTAAGACCTGTCTACCCCCTTCAACTGCACTGAGATGTATGGAATACAAAACATGAATTAGGGAATTCCACCTGCTTTCATCTCATCAGCCTAGTTAATACACGGATTAAGTATTCCTAATGTTTTGTGGAACCTGATCTTTCCAAGTTGTAGAATTTTAAAATAAAGACAGGTGAATGCCCAATTGTGGGTGTAGCAGTATAATGGAGGCAATCGTTTTGAAATTGTAGCTGTATTTTTAGCTTTCTGATAAGCAATAACTGCATATTTTAAATTACAAATTATAAAACAAAATGCTACATATTCATTGTGCCATCTGTTCTTTATTGTATGCAACTTGAACAAATATATATCACAGCAATTTGCAAGCTCTCAGAAAAGAAAAAAAAATGCAATCTAAACTAGGCCATCCTAAATTGCTGCCAATTAGCATATGCGCATCAGCTGGAAATACCTGTTAGAAAATATTTTATAAGTCTTTCCAGTGCTAGCACAGAACAGGTGTTCTTACTCTTGTGGAATAGAACATAGTGATGGATATAATACAAATAATATTGAGCATCACAAATGTTACTATTACTATCCAAATGTATAGGAGGAGGGTGAGGCCTTTATCAAAAAACTCTAAGCTCTGATGACCTCAAGGGTCCTAAAACCTGTATCATGACTATAGTAATTAACTAGGGAAGCCAGCCCATTAAATCATCCAATTAAGCTGATTCAAAATGTACTGGCTGCAGAATCATGAGCTATATTTATAATAAACATGAGAGGTAAGCTGAATTTCTCCCAATTAGAATATGTCTAACCACATTGCCTATTGGCAGTAAAATGTGGACTTTAACCAGTATCGTATTTGCTCGATTATAAGACGACCCTGATTATAAGACGACCCCCGAAACCTTGGATATTCCTTTAGGAAAAAAACTAAAAGCCTGAATATAAGACTACCCTATAGGAAAAAAGTTAAGCTTGTATATATTCACATGTAAATTGCTTTTTTAATAAAATATTATATCAAAAAATGCATTTCTTGTGTTTATTTCCTTTATTGTGCCAATGCTGACTCTCTCTTTCTCTTTCCCCAAGCTTTGTCTCACTCCCCCTCCCTTTGACTCCCCCCTCGCCTGTCTCTTCCCCCCACATGTTTCTCTCTGCCCCCCTCCCTCCCTTTGTTGCTCTGTCCCCCCTCCCTCTGTCTCTTCCCCCTTCCTGCTCTGTCCCCCCTCCCCTTGTTGCTCTTTCTCTTCCCCCCTCCCTCCCCTTGTCTCTGTCCCCCCCTCCCCTTGTCTCTCTGCCCCCCTCCCTCCCCCTGTCTCTCTGCCACCCTCCCTCCCCCTTACCTCGATCCCTGGTGGCTAGTGGGGGCAGCCGGGGGATGTCTGCACGATACTTGCAGACATCCTCCATGCTGCCCGACACGGCAGTCTATTATGACGGACAGCTGGCACGTATCGTGCAGACATCCCCCGGCTGCCCGCTTTTCCGTGGTGGCTAGCGGGGCAGCAGAGGATGTCTGCGCGATGAGCGCAGACCTCCCCTGCTGCCGCCTGGCACGATCGCCGGGACTTCTGTGACGAAAGCGGAAGTACCCGGCTTCTTCATAGAAGCCCCGGCGGTCGTACCGGGCGGAAGCAGGGGAGTCTGCGCTCATCGCGCAGACATCCCCTGCTGTTAGAGAGGGGGATCCAGGTCCCCTGCAGCTCTGCTGGGGACCTGGATCCCTGTCTTATAGTCTGACCTCAATTTGAGGTCAGATTATAAGACGACCTCGATTATAAGAGCATTTGCTCTGAAAAAAACTTTGTCTTATAATCGAGCAAATACGGTATATGTCAAAATCTCTGGGATGAGAAACATAGATTTATTGTTGGTTAAGTCTTTTAGGAAATGGCAAAATAAAACTGTACCGGCACAAATAAATGTATGCAAAAAGAGAAAAAGAAAATTGTGCAATAAGTAATGTCAAAGTATAAAAAATGTACAAAAGTAAAAACTGAATGATAAAGCAGAAACTCACAAATGGCATTTTTTAACATATTACATTATTATCCACTGCTGCTGGAGATGGGAGTAAACACTGGCACTTGATGGAGTGTCACAGGTTGCCGTAGAACATTGTACTTTATTGGAGACACTCTCTCCCCAAAAAACTATCTTCACTTCCCTGCTTGGCACCACTACAACCTGACTAACCGCTGTTACTCAGCTGGAGGCTTAGTGCCGGATCGCTCAAAGCCCCATTGGTCTACTCAAAACTCGCACCAATCCCCGGGCCATCACTTGCTTAGGGCTTGGTCACTAGTTTATAGAGACTATAGTGCTAGCCTGCTGATTGGTTGCCCCATCACCGGCCTAAACTCAGCAGGCAGACGGGCAAACCTCCCACCATGATCGGCAGAGGAAGACCGAATCCTCAGAGCTTACTCTAACTGTAACATCCCTTATGTGTTTCCCTTATCCAAAATTGTACCAGGTATGTCCAAATATGTGCCAAAATCAAGGTGGGACTAACTGAAGGCGCTCCTCCTATTGGCTAGTTCCATCCCTAAGCCCATGTCAGTGTTCTGCTCATTGGGTGGAAGTTTAAAGGGCCATTAGTAAAGGGACGTTGGTGGCCCCGTGATTGGCTCTCAGTTTAAAGCCCTGAGTTAACAGGTTTAAAAAGTCTATTCCCTCCCACCTCCCACTCCCATTGGTCATCCCAGAACCGGCAAGTTCCTGATTTGAGGTTTCATCCGAAACCTCCCCCAGTTCTTTGTCCACCCTTTTGATCCCTTTAACCCAATTGTTCAATCTCTTTTATCTAGATTTTTTGTATGTATAAATTTGTTTGTAACTTTCAATAAATGGTATCCTTTTCAACTTGAACTGTGTAGCCGTGTCTACTTCTTCCAACAAAAAACAAATCACTTACTGGGGAATTATTGGAGTCTAACATCCAAAACGGCTGTAGCCTTATGCATTTTGTCAAATCTATGTTGACTTGCTCATGGCATATGATTAAATAAAAGCAAGAAACGTGTGCACTCCGTAAAGGCTGAGTAAATCTTCAAAAAACTGTATTCATTTATTAAATAAGGTGACAGACAGTGGGAAAAATACGGACAAGGTGGCAAAATGAAAAAGGGGAAACGACCTAACGCGTTTCGCGTGATAAACACGCTTAATCATAGGTCATGGCATAAACTACCGTATTTTCCGGTGTATAAGACGACTGGGCATATAAGACGACCCCCAACTTTTCTAGTTAAAATTTATTTTTGCTCTTCCAACGAGCATTTTTTCCTACAGTGACATTTACACACACACCCTTACACTAACACAGTGACACACTTACACACACACCCTTACACAGAAAGTGAGACACTTACACACACGCAGTGACACCAATAGACACATAACCTGAGACACACTATTTTGCCACTCAATATGCCTTTATTGTGCCATTTAATATGCCAATATTTTGCCCCTCCAATATGCCAGGACTTTCCCCTCAATATGCCAGGATTTTGCCCCTCTCCTACCCCCTTCCCAGTACTTACCTCGTTGCTGCACTGCAGGTGCGCGCGGCTGTGAGGGAAGCGTTGTGTGCTCCCCTCCAGCCGTGCGGCTTCAATAAAGTTTGTTTTAAAAAAAAGTTTAAACAAACTTTATTGAAGTTGCGCGGCTGGAGGGGAGCACACAACGCTTCCCTCACAGCCGCGCACACCTGCAGAACAGCAACGAGGTAAGTATAAAGATTACACCAGGCGTATAAGACGACCCCCGACTTTTGGGAAGATTTTGCTGGGTTAAAAAGTAGTCTTATACGCCAGAAAATACAGTCCTTGAAAGTTTATTCAAAAAGGCAGCAGTTTGATTTCCAGCTCTTTAAGCCACGTGTCCTTGAATAAACTATTGATATTCTCAGTTTTGGACTCATGACTGCACCAGCAGGAGTAACCCACGAAATATTGTCACACTATTACATTTAATGTTTAAACTCATATAATGAAACAAAAATACATTCACATTGTTTACATTAGCTAGGGTTCCACAGTAACCTCTAATAATAAGAGGCTCTCAGAGCTGCGAAAACCTACACGGAACACGTTCCAGTAAACTCCATCAATTAGTCAAAACCTACGCTACACAAAAAAAATAAGAATATTTACAACAGGAGGGGGAATCCCACGTCTTGCTGAAACCAGAAAATTCCCAGATAACAAACATGGACGTGCCACCACCGTGCAAAACACGTTTCTCCAAGTTTCAAGTCCAAATTAAAATATCAAGGTGCAGGCTTAATTAATTGTCCTTTTAGGTTTTTTAACATAGAGTCCTCATTTCCTTTTGGACATATTCTCTCATTATCCATCAGGGACCTGTTTGAACAAGAAAAAGAGACAACACAGCCCAAGTCCTTTAGCCTCACGTCCAGAAAGATTTTTTATAATTCTGAAGGATATTGGAATCACACACTAAACCAGGGAATCTACCTCCTAGGTGTTTGTTACAGAATACCCAATATGACATGGTTCGTTAGTGTGTGGAATGTGGGCAACACATATATAAAATATGGTGGCATTCCTCTGAGGTATTGGTCTTTATAATGCAACATTACTGAAAATAACGATAAATAAAATCAGACAAACAACACCCTTTTATATATTTATTTATTTATTAGTGAATCAATCTGTCCCTTTTGAACTCGTTACTACAGTTGTGACTTTTAGTGCTTTGAAGAGCTCCACAAATTAGCATAAATACATATAATAATAACAAAGCTTGTGAAGGCACACAGAATTCATTAAATTGTCCAACATGGACAACCGATGAAGCTCAACAATAAGGTATTACACACCAAACATTCTCAGATTGTAGAAAAGAGGTAAACCAGCAGCTTAGAACAAACTCAGGCAGACTGGTCAGAAGAAGTACAGTCATAGTTAGTCATATACTCAACTTGCCACTTTTTTTTTTGCTATAGAACACTTCAATATTCTCTATCTACCATCCATGGTACACTCAAAGGAAACAGATACATGTGCAGTAAGCAAGTTCCTTTCACTTTATAGACATGACAGTCATCTTTTACTTGTCCTATTTAATTAAAATACATTTAAATAGGCTGATAACATTCCATGAAACACTATATCTTAATGCACAAAAATGTAATGGATTATAGCAAGTGCCACGTTCCCATCTTTAATTCTTGACATCAAAATTCTAACTTTGTTATAAATTGCATTTTGCACAATACATTTAATAAAGTTACTGTGACCTTACATGCCTCTTCCAGCTGGAAATAATGCCCCATCCATCACTAGCCATCTTTCGCATATATTTGCAAAGTAGCTTAGAGATTTATCAAAATGAAAAAGAAATGTTGCTATGTTTTATTATGTAAAGTACAACAGAAAGAAGAACTCCTCATCTGTCTGTGAAAATGCTTTTGTGTCCAAAATGAAAAGGTTTAATATGTGATTTTAGATTCTCCTGGAATATGAAATTAGAAAACTGATAATATGGATAAATGGTAATTACCCCTAACAAGCTCTCAAAATAAAACACTATTTGTATCCACAACTGGATGAAAACATTAAATTAGAATTAACCTATAGCCAAAATGCTACATATGATGATTATAAGTACAATTATCTTATATGCTTTCTGTCAGTGTATTTCAGTAAAATGAATTGTGTATTTAATTTACTTTGGAGTCAGTCTGCACTATTGTGTTACCTTGTTTTTTTCCTGGTCCATGTATGTAGATTAAATCCCTTGGAAGTACTTGCTATGGGATGCAAGTCCTGATTTACAGCATATATTTGGAGTTTTTTAGTTTTAGTTTTAGTTATCAATTTTTTGGTATTTTGGTGCCTATTCTCTGTAGTAATACAGTAATAGCTAATCACAGCACACTGATAAGTTCAAATATGTGTGTAAAACATATTGGAGATGTATTGCATATTTTGAAATAATGTTGTGGAAGGTGATTTTATGGGCATAAGTATTTTTTAAAAATAAAAAATTGGGTCAATACCATATCATGAAGTACGACATTAGAAGTGTCTTTCACAAACTTGAAACAGGCAAGGTTGACAATGGGGGCAGAGAGCAAATTGTTCCTGGGCTAATGTATAGAGTAGTTCAATGGGTGCACAAATTTTTACTAGTAAGTGGCCTACTTCTAAATGGGCCCTCCAGCAGCTGCAGAACTACAAACGCCATCTGCTTTCAAGAATGGCAGGGAATTATGGTAGTTGTAGTACAGAAACAGCTGGAGAGTCGCAATTGGATGCCTAGACCTTCAGGGTCTATCCATTTGTCTTGTCTATCAATCTCTGTACATTATCTGTCAGTATTTCAGTCTAGCTCAGCACAGTATTTTTTAAAAAGCAGCCCCTTTAAAAAAAAAAAAAGGTGATGGGGGCATGTAATGGGGTGATGGGGCATGTAATGGGGTAATGACGCATGTGATGGGAACATGTACTTGGGGTGATGGGGATTTGTAATTGGAGTTATGGGGGCATGTAATGTGTATGTAATGGGGTGATGGGGCATTTAATATGTATGCAATGTGGGTGATGGGACATGTGATGGGGAATGTAATGGGGTGATGGGGGCATGTAATGGGGTGATGGGGGCATGTAATGGGGTAATGGAGCATGTGATGGGGACATGTAATTGGGGTGATGGGGTATGTAATTGGGGTGATGGGGGCATGTAATATGTATGTAATGGGGTGATGGGGCATTTAATGTGTATGCAATGTGCGTGATGGGACATGTGATGGGGAATGTAATGGGGGTATGTAATGGGGGTGATGGGGGCATGTAATGGTGTAATGGAGCATGTGATGGGGACATGTATTTGGGGTGATGGGAATATGGAATTGGGGTGATGGGGGCATGTGATGTGTTTGTAATGGGGTGATGGGGCATTTATCACTTGTTACTCTGTTCCACCCTGGCCAGATCCGGCCTGTGGGCTGTTTTTATCCGGCCCCCAGGACCTCCGTCCCAAAAAAATTAAGAAAACTACTGCATTCCAGCAGAGACATCAGGGGTCATGTGACCTTCTGGAGCTCAATCAGATCAGTGAGAGGGGACCACAAGAGAGGCAGCATGGAAGGCTGCTGGCTCTCGTGAAGGTATGTACTGGGGAAGGGGGAAGGAGGGGGTGTCATGCTAAGGCATGATTTGGGCCTATAGAGGCCCTGTATTTCATATTCTATGTTGTGTGTTTTCATATTCTATGGTGTCTGTTCTGGAGTCCAAATGACTAATAAATTCCTTTGTAGAGTAATTGCTAATTAACCTTTTCTAGGGAACAGCAAATGGGCCTATGCAAATCCACCCCAGGCAAACTCACACTAAGGTGTGATCTGTTTGTTGGTAATTGTAGCATCCTGTACTCCAGTCCAAAAACCAAACATTGTGACAGCATCCAACCCTGGGGGGTCCTAGGATACATTTGGCCCAGAGATCAGAAATAAATGCCCACCTAGTTCTAGAAATTGCTGAACATCCTATTGAAGGGACTCAGGTTGAATTCCACTTATGTTACTTGAGAACGGAGAGTGTTCGGGTCCAATCGGAGCACACTGGGTAGCCAAAAATGTATGGCGAAAATGTCCCAATCTGAATATCTCCGGTGCCTCATGTCTGAACAACCCATTCTGCCGATTTGGACCCGAATTAGCTGAAATTCCTGAAATTTGAGAAATTCAGCTAAAGGACCTGAATCTAATTCAGGACTTATCAGTATAATGTGTTTATTACAGCTGTTAAGACATTTTCAGTAATTAGTACAATATTTGAAATTGTTTAAACCTATTTTTATAATTATTTGAACATTTGAGAAACTTTATTGTTTTGCAAAACATTCTGCTGTAAGTATAGATATATCTGTTAAAAAAAAATGTCAGGTTGAAAACATCATTTAACAAACCTTATCTGAGCTAAACATAATAGTTTTGCTTGAACACGCTTTATTTTAAGGCAGCTTTGTACAGATCAACAGAAGTATAATTGAAATATAAATTATGCATCATTGCATGTCACTGAAAACTTTAGAACGTTAGATGGAATATGTATACTGCATTATTTCTGCGATATATTTTTAAAGTGATAGCACTGATTACAGTGCTTTGGCTTCCAACTGCCAGATATGGCAACTTTGAAATGATACTCCAAGTGAGCCCCTGCTACTTTTTTCTAAATTGCCTGAAATTATTATGTGTTAGGTCATGTCATGTTAGGCCTGTGACACTGTGTGCCTTGCTCCTTGTGATTTTGTAAAAATTGATGTTCACTAAAACATGTAAGTAGTTCAAATTGGGAAACAAGTTGGACAGCACTGTCCAGCCCCCTCCCACAGCTCACCACCTAGAAGTGGAGGGGTTAATGTTTACTATGGTCTTATAAACAAGTAAATAGGGTAGATCTGCAATCATTGTTATAGGATTCAAAGTGAATGTAGGAACTCTTTCTTCCCTTGGCCACTGCAAATAACAAGATTACTTGAACAAATTCTAAGATGTAAACTACAAGCACGTACTGTATACTGTTTAATAAAATCACAGCAGGACTCCATGGTTGCAGTCAATTACTGTTATTTCTTTGTAGCAGTTAGTTTGCTTGTAAGGATTTATTTTTTCGTTTGAAATCTGTGTTAAGGTTCAGGGTATCAAACATCATGGCAACTGATATAGCAACCTAAATTAGATGGTGGATGGATACATGGAAATTTTTTGGATAAATACATACAAATTTCATATAATTATGATAATACTACATTTAGTTATATCAGCTATCTGGTATTTGTCAATTATCTTAAGTTAAAAAGGACTCCATCAACTAAACACTGTTTACTGTGAACATTAAGAAAAAAAAATATCTATACTGTAAGGTCTGCCCAACATACACCAATCTGGCCTTAAATGGGATCAGTGTTTATGGTCTAATTTCAAAATTTGAGGTTTGGGAGGGAGCCATAAGACTAGATGAAGCCTGTAAATGGGCCATCCAAAAACCAAAATTAATCCACCTAAAATTATTTCCCCCGGCAAAAATGAAAAAAAGAAAATGTGCACCTCTATCCTATCCATCAGTCATCAGTGAAGGATGAACGCAGAATGAAATTCCTGCCTGGCAGTGCAGGGATTTCATTTAGAATGCACAAGTCATCTGATTGGCTGGCTGTCAATTTTGGCTGACTTAGCCAAAGTCCTACCTACATGAGTCTCTATCCTCCCCATAGATAAAAGTCTATGGGACGGATAGAGGCTACTATTTTGGTGAGCCGAACTCCGTTGACCAATTTTCGTGACAATTCAGGATTGCTTCGGTGCTTTCTGAGTAGTCCAAATGCAATGGCTACCCGAGTAGACTCTTAAGAGGAAAACATGTTTTCAACTAAACTATTCATGTCAATGGTATTTCCTGTTTATGACATCGCCTTATGACTTATTATTCAAAGCAGCAACTTTTAAGTTTTTCTCTTAAACTTTGCATTTGATTACAAATTGGTTTTATTCCTTGTGTTCACAGTCAAAAAAACCTTTAAAATGTCCACAGGTACAACCCTAAATTCTTGAGAATAGTTATTTTTGAAACTGAATCCATCTATTGTACCATTTCTAAAAATCAATGATAGCAAACAAAAATTTGTACAAAACATGTACAGGAATGCACATGGCCATTAGCTATAGAGGCAAAGCTGTTACATTTAGTGAAAATGGAAAGACTGTTTAACAATTTGTGCAGCATTCATGAAATGCAAAATTGCCAAATATGAATATGCTTAGGTTTGCTTGTTTTCTAAAGCAGGATGCTGAGGTTGTGCACTAATATCAGTCAGAATTGCTTGAACCCACAGCCAAATATTATTGCACGAACAAAAGAAAAACAGTCTTTCCTATAAGGTTGCCACGCAGCTGGTATTTTACTGGTAGTCTGGTACCAAAATTGGCATGTTAAGTTTATGAAGGCAACAGCATCCTCAGTAATTTGTAGAAGGAAAGGTGGCAGCCCTCTCTCTCTTTACTATTAGTTAAAATCAGACAAAAATTCAATACCTCCCAACTTTTGCGCTCTGAAAATCTGCACACCTGGAGGAGGTCAAAGGAAGTCTAGTGTAAGCACAACCACACATGCACAGTATACATTCTCCGTTGTCCCAGACACTGGAGAATGAGATCAGGACAGTGGAATTTCGCTGTCCTGCAATACATGGCCTCTGACCTGAAAAACGGGACAGAGGTTGAAAGTAGAACAGTTGGGAGGTCTGACCCATTGAATTCAGATATGATAAAATTATTGCCTAGTTGCAAGCGTAACATCTTCAAAACATAGTGGCATTGTGATACTGAAGCAGTAAACTGCAGGTTTCCATTGAAAATAACAATAATTGTGAGCTACCTACTGTACGCAGATGTGCCTCCAAATAGGTCCACAATTCAGATATCATAGCCAATGCCACACCAGTTCCTGCCAAAACCAAAAGCAGCTGAAACATGCTCTAAACACACCAAACCAAACTGGTAGCCTCTATCCTTCCCATAGCCTTCTATTGTGAAAATAGCTGAACCTCACAAAATAAAAAATAAAAAAGTCAAATAAATAAATAGCCCCCTGTAGTACCCATAATATATACTGGGGACAAGGGCAAGCAGTCCTGACCTCCTATCAAAAATATAAAAAAAACAGGTCTGGAAGCTGACCAAATGGCTCCCAGCCCCGTTATAAAAGGACATGAGGGCAGGGCGACCACATACAAAATAAAAATCCCCCCAGGAACCAGCCAAAGGCCCCCAGACCTGAATAATAAAAATAAAGGTAGGAGGGATGAGTCACCTGTAAAAAAAAAACCTTGAGAATAAAATATTACCTGTTCATGAAGTCTATGATGATCCTCCATTGCTCTCCAGTCCTCATGTTTGGCCCAGGGAGAGAGGCCACACAAAAAATAAAAATAATCCACCTGTTACTAAAAAAAGAAATAGAATTGTGCTGGCAAAAACGTTGCTGTTCTTCAGGAACCCCTAGCGGCAGATATAAACCCCATCTATCCAAGGCTTTGGTTTATTTGTCCTCATTGCACCTCCAAGAACGGAACTATTTTCTACCATTCACTGTGCAGCACATGCAGCCGGCAGGTACAGACTGCTACATACTGTGGAAGTTTTAGATTTGCTTTTCGCATGGGAGAAGACAGTGAGTATCACTGGTTGCAGCTGCAGTTTCATGGTGTCAACTATATTGCCTAACTCTTTACTCAATGTGCCTGTTTTCACAGCATGGATACTATGTGGTTTACAGTCTGCGCATGTCTATTGCTTGCTTACTTTCAGACAGCATATATAAAGACACAGACAACACCTTTGGATTAATACGTCTCTGGACAATATACACTGACCACAGGCATTGTTGCCTTTCAGCTCAGGGTGCTAATTGACATTTTTATACTATATTTATTATTTATGAATTCAATTTTTCATCTTATGTGTGACAACTTGCTCATTTGTGCAGTTTTATATGTTGAAGTCACAGCTGCTTCTTACCGCAGCTTGCCAGCTGTGGGAGACTGTATTTTTGTGGGTAAATTGCTGGGGGTGCAATGGCATGTGTGTGGATGCAATGACATGTTTTAGGGATGTAATGGGGATCCTGGAGGTGCAAGCCTAGGCGTGCAATGGTAAGTCCTAAAGGTGCAACGGAAAGTCCTGGGGGGGGGGGGAATGCAAGTTAGTGGGTGCAATTCAAGTCCTGTGGTACAATGTCTAGGGCTGAAACAATTATAAAAATATTTGTGCACCAAATAAAAAAAAATTATATACTTATCTCCAGTGTTGGATGTTCATTCAATAAAAAGAGAAAAAATAACAAAAAAAAGTGTGACTCTGTAAACAACATAAAAGTAAAAAATATTTGCCAAGCTCTGGCTTCTTGCACTTGTGTGGATGTCTTAGGGCCATGCCCTTAATGCAAACTGCAACAATCATATACTCAGGATCAATGTTGTATGAGACAGGACATTTATATATGTAGGAGAGAAGACCATGAAATAGTGTAACAACTATAATTTATTGCACTGGCCCCTTAAAACATTAGAAGTGTACTGTGGCTGGTAGCAACTCTGCCTGTTGTATGAAATCCCCTCATTCGCCCCAATTAGAGCTGAGCATTCCCTCAGCAAGTCTTCCCTTGAACCTTGATTTTTGTTCCTGAATAGTAGGGAGGACTATTAGCAGTTAGGTACAGCAAGAATAAACATTTATTTGTGAGACAGCACAGACTTATATACAGACAAATATGACATCAACTAGGGGGGAGTAAGAGGGGAACTAATTATAACATGGTAAGCCTCAAACAATAGAAAACTTAATTTAAAACAGGTAATTGAATATAGTAGGACATAACATAATTAAACATGGCACCTTAAGGTACAAACATCCTAACTACAAAACACAATAGATGACTCACAGGACAGTAAAACACTTGATTGATTAGATATGTATGCATTTCAACACAAACATACAATAACATTTCTTAACACCTCCAAACTAAGCATTGCACACACTAACTTGGAATAGCTTGGCCTGGGCACCTTGTGTTGAAAGTCTTGTTGTACCTAATGGGTGCCTCATGTCCCCCCCAAAGTGTCCACAGGGCAAAGGCCCTGGGTATGGACAGGCTATTGGGGTTTGGGGAACAGGGGATAATATGTGGTCATTCATACAATCCAGGGGACAGGTAATTCAGGAGCAAGAAGAGCAGTGATTTGTCTTTTGGGGATGCCATAACCCCTTCCAGCACCAGGGGGACCTAGGGTAAGGAGGCTTCCGTGACACATAGCTCCTTCGGGGAAAGGTAGTCCATGACCCTGAGAAGGCCCATAGTCCACAAGGAGGTGCTTGGCCCTCATCGCCATCCAAAACCCCAGTCATGCAGTTTGTCAGGATTCACTTTACAAGTGTCGGATAGAGTTGTGTAAAGCACGCTGCCACTGGACTTTGGAGCAGTGGAAATATGTTCTGTGGAGACTGATCCCACTTATCTTTGGTAATCCGATGGGTGAATCAAGGTTTGACAGACGCCAAGAGAACATTACCTGCCTGAATTCAATGCCAATTATGAAGTTTGGTGGAAGAGTGCTCTTTTAGGGGGTTTGTGCTAGGTCCCTTACTTCCAGTGAAGGAAGTCTTAATGCTACAGCATACCAAGACATTTTGGACAATGCTATGTTTCCATCTTTGTTGGAAAAGTTTGGAGATGGCCCCAATGCATGTAAGGTCCATCCAGACATGGTTGGATAAGTTTGGTGTGTCCGCACAGAGCCCTGACCTCAACCACATCAAACAGCTATGTGAGGAACTGGAACAGAGATTGCAAGTCAGTCCCTCTCGTCCAACATCAGTGCCTCACCTCACAAATGCTCTATTGGATGAATGGGCAAAACAGCCCACAGAAACACTCCAAAAATGTGTGGAATACCTTCCCAGGAGAGTGGGAGCTGTTATATCTGCAAAGGGTGAACCGACTACATATTAATGTCTATGCATTGAGAAATTGATGTCATAGAAGCCCCTATTTGTGTAAGGGTCAGGTGTCCCAATACTTTTGTTCATAAAGTGTATATGTGCACAAAAGGATACCACCATTATTAGACTATGTGATACATATCCCACATGTTGCTATTCACAGTGAAATGCAGCAAGAGACAACCTAGTAGCAACAATAAAACCTAAATAAAGGAGTCAGAAAACTTCTACAAATTGCCTAATTGTACACTATTTTGGCAATTAAATGATCAGTTACCAAAATCCACTGTTTATTAGATATATATTAACATATCTATATAGGTATTTGCTGGCACACAAGATTGTATATGCCATATAGAGAGATCTATAACATATGTTTTATGTTAGGAATAGTAAAGAACAGATTTGTGTTACATACATTTAATGATATAGTTATATGTCTATGCTTTATTCACAGAAACAATTAAATGTTTTACTTCTACTTTTTCAGGATAATTATAATTTTCAATTCAACAGCAATTATAATAGACTATACTTAATTTAAGAAATAATAAACAAACATACTGAATAATTTTACATATTGTATGTAGGATATGACATCAAAAAATGTATTATACATCACCTTAAACCACAAATCAATGGAGGTTTATTACTTAAATGTACTTCAATTGTATATATTTCCTGTTATCTAAAAATGGGATATTACAATAAAAATATTTCTTTGCTTACTTTAGAGGTTCTATAATGCATTATTTCTGAATTATAATTTAAAAATGCTATTTATTTACTAACTAATTTTAGCTTCATATAAAAACACCATATGAGTAATTTAATGGAACTCATATATCTAAACCATCCATATGGTATATCTTTTTTTTTTATTTTTTTACATTGATACAAAGTACATTAATACAAATATAATTAACATTCACACTCAGAAAAATACATTTTACATCTATTATTGGTTACTCAGAGGACTTCTAATTCGGTGATTTTTCTTCTAACTGTGCAAAAATGGGGATGTCGAATAAATTCTAAGTTGACAATAGATATAAAGTAGGGGTCCTCCGGATGTCAGTACTTAACTGTTTCTCCCGGTAACTCCTATATTAAAACCAGCTCTACCCGTTGGACTCTCCGGGAGTAGCCTAAATCTCCATAGAAATTCCCAGGTTACCCCTACCCATCCCTACTGCGCCTCGTGTTTTCAAGGCTATTGATCATCCCTATTTAATAGATGTCTGATTTCCATGATAAATCTTCATTCACACTCATTCACCCAATCACTCTTATAATATATACGACTAATTCACCTCAACGATCTAAATTTTCTATAGTTAATCTTAATCCGTCTTCTCTTCCTTCCCACTTGTCTCCTTGGTACTCTTTTACTACCTAGGGCTATTTCTTTATACAATATCGGTTTATCTAATTTTAATGAGTTTCCTTTCATTCTACCTTCTCCCTCTAAGTCCTGTCCTACCACACCAGATGTTTACTTTTTTCCCCCCTCTCTTAATTTCATTTGCCCCTCCTCTCCCTCCTATCCCTCCTTATCTCCAGGAGATGTCTTCCTATTTCTATTTATCCAGAGACCTATCAGCTAGCTCGTTATATTGAGACCAGGGGAGCCAGATCAATCTATTTCCGTATATCACCTCTTCTAGTCTTTTGATCTTTTCAACCTCTCTGAACCAAGCTCCCAACGGGGGAGTCTTGTCCTGCTTCCAAAACATTGGAATCACAGATTTTGCAGCATTTATAAGCCTTATGGTTAGAGTATTCCTATATTTTTTGACTGATAGTTCTGTATAGTTAAGTAAGATTAACTCAGGAGTCAGTTTAATTTTCATAATGTCTAGCTGATAAATCACCTGTTTTACTTGGGTCCAGTATTCTTGTATTTTTCCACATTGCCACCATATGTGGAACAGATCTCCTATCTCCTCGTGACACCTCCAACATATTTTACTAACAGTCGGGAATATCTTATTTATCTTTACTGGGACCCTGTACCACCTGATTAACAGTTTATATGATAATTCTTGATGTCTACTAGAAACTGAACATTTTTGTGTTATATGAAAACATTTTAGCCATTCTCTTCCTGATAGTTGTCTTTTTAAATCTTTTTCCCATGCTGTTGTAAAGTAAGAGGAAATGGCTTCTGGGGTGTTTATCAGCTTATAGGCACGGGAAAGAGACCTCCCATTCTCCTCGTCACTTCTACACCAAGCTTCAAAATCTGTATCGGTCTGCGGTATACTGTATCTTCTCCCTAACGTTTCTATATAACGTCTTATTTGTAAGTAGGTTAGCATTTCTAAGCTGTTAAACGTTTCTTTATCTAGTAGGCATTGTAGTTTTCTACATGACCCTTTTTCCACCAGGTCGCCCAATGTTAGAGCCGCTGTTCTACCCTCTGGTACTTTAAATGAAGTTGGACTTAGACCTGGGGGGAATTCCGGATTATTACATATTGGTAACAATAAACTAGGGTAGCGGGTAATGAGTCCTTTCTTACGGCACTCAAGCCATGATTTAATAGTAGGCATTATTGTGGGGTGGGAGCGTTCTCCTGTAATTTTAAGTGGGTTCACAAGCCAAGGTATCTCTCGTATAGATGTATCAAAGTATTCTCCCTTCATGGTCATCCATTCCTAAGGGGTTTTCCTTGTCCAGTCTTTTATTCTACTTAAATGTGTGGCTAAATAGTAATTATACGGGTCAGGTACCCCCAGTCCCCCCTGCCTCCTCTCCCTTGTCATGAATCTAAATGCCAGTCTACTAGGTTTATTGGCCCAGATATATCTGGTGAATACTTGACGAATTGTTTTAAAGAACAGTGGTGGAATAGATATTGGGAGCATCTGCATCAGGTAAAGGATTCTAGGCATGATGTTCATCTTAATGACGCCTATTCTACCCAACCAGGTTATGTGGGGTAATGCCCATCTCCTTGTGTCTCCCATGAGAGTCTTAAGAAGAGGCCCCAGATTTAATTCGTAGAGATCCGAATTATCTGAGGTCAAATGTATTCCAAGATATTTCAGTGATTTACTACACCATCTATATCGGTGTTTCATCTTGAGTATCTCTTCCCCCCTGGAGGATATATTAATATTCAGGATTTCTGATTTTAATTTATTTATTTAAAAATTTGAGACCTCTCCGTATTCTCCCAACTCCATACTTAGCCTATTTAAGGAGATTTCCGGACTTGTAACAAAAAGCAAAAGGTCATCTGCAAAAGCTGCTATTTTTTGCTCCCTAGACCCCATATCCAGCCCGGCTATATCCTTGTTTCCTCGAATTGCATTTAAGAGGGGTTCCATGGTTAATATAAAGAGAAGAGGAGACAAGGGGCAGCCCTGTCTCGTCCCATTCGACAGGGTGAATTGGTCTGAGAGTGTTTCATTTACCCTTATCCTGGCTGTGGGAGCATTATACATTGCTCTAGTCCACATCAGGATGTTAGGGCCAACTCCCAGTTTCTTTAATACTTCCCAAATAAATATCCAGTCCACCCTGTCGAAAGCTTTCTCAGCATCCGTAGACAAGAGCAGGGAGGGGGACCCCATTTTCCTAGCCTTATGAATCAGGTTCAAAATTCTAACCGAGTTGTCTCGCCCCTCCCTACCCCGAACAAAGCCAGCCTGGTCAGCTTCTACTACTTCCGGAATCAGTACCTTTAATCTATCTGCTAACAGTTTAGCTAGTATTTTCAGATCTACATTCAACAGTGAAATTGGCCTATAGTTTCCACAAAGGTCCTCGTCTTTCCCTTTTTTATGTATCACTGTAATGTGCGCTTCCAGCATTGATTTATCTAGTTTTTCGCACTTAATAAAAGATCCCATCACCTCCTTTAGTAGGGGTATCAATTCTTCCCCGAAAACACGATAATACAGTAATGGGAATCCGTCAGGCCCTGGGCTTTTGCCTAGTGACATAGATTTAATTACCTGGCCAATTTCTCTCACTGTTACTGTTTGGTCCAAAATTTCGCTTTGTGACTGGGAGATTTTTTTATTTAGATGTCTCTTTAAATAGTCCCTGATCTTAATGACATGGTTAGTCTTTTCTTGGTTCCCTCTGTCTGGGTCTAAATTATAAAGCTCGTTAAAGTATTGTTGGAAAACATTTGCTATGTCTTTGGTAGTATGGTATATTTTCCCTCTAGGGTCTCTGATCTTTGCTATATAATTTCTTGCTTGTTTTATTTTTAAGGCCCTAACTAATAATTTCCCGGGTTTATTACTCTGTTCGTAAAACATGCCTTGTACCCTTTGTTGGAGAAAGGTTAATTTTTCATTTATCAGGTCTGCCAGCTGAGATTTCTTTTCTTTTAACCCCTTAGTGACAAGACATTTTCACCTTGACTTTCCCTTGGTGACAATGGCTGTTTTGACATTTCTAGGGTGTTTGTGTTTAGCTGTAATTGTTTTCTTTCTCACATACAGTACCCACACAAATTATATGTTGTTTTTATCGTCATAAAAAGGGCTTTCATTAAATACCATTATGTTCATCATATCTTATAATTTACTACAAAAAAAATCATAAAATATGATGAAAAATGTAAAAAAACCCACTTTTTCTAACTTTGACCTAAAATATAATTTACACAAATAAAATCATTAAAAAAGACCCCGTCTAAATAGTTTCTAAATGTTCTCCCGAGTTCAAAAATATGCATGTTTCCATATTTTTCGGTATTTTTTTGCGAGTTATGGGGCAAAAACCAAAAATAGTGTTTTTTGTTTTTTTCCTATATTGATCTTTTGACCCCAACCCGAACCCAAAATTTAACCCTAACACTAAATTTAACCCCAACTCTAATCCTTATTATATCCCTTAATATTTTTTAACTTTAATTTCATTTTAACCCTATCCCTTATGCTAAAAAATATTAAATTTTAACCCTATAGGCTAATATAGCTAAATAACCTGTTTTTAATTAATTAAATATGTATTTTACATTTTTTCCATTGCAATGCTACTAAACTACCACTAGGCAGTCAAGTAGCATATTCAGAGTGACGGAAGTGAATTTACTTTCACTTTCGTAGCTCGGACCGGCAGAGGGCTTAGCCATATTGACGGAGCAGCATGCTCCGTCAATATGGCTCCCCACGATCGCTCCGTGGGGCGATCGTGGGGGTCCCAAAATAGAAATTTCGGTGCTGGCTATTGCCTCGATGTCGAGGCAATAGACCAGCACTACTGCAGGACGTGCCAGGCACGTCCTTTGTCGTTAAGGGAGTTTCTCCCAGGACGTGCCTGGCACGTCCTTTGTCGGCAAGGGGTTAAAGCCGTCAGAGTCTCTTTTTGTAGGGTAGTTTTATGTATTTTTTCTAGTTGTCCGATGTCATTTACCAGGGTATTTGTTTTTTCAACCTAGACCCATGTTGAATGAACAAGCCCCTGAGAACGGCCTTGTGGGCGGCCCATATCACCGAACTTGATACCTCTGGGGTTTTATTTTCCTGAAAATAGTTTTTTAAGTGAATTTTAAATTCTTTTAACAATAATTTATCCGTTAAGAGGCTCTCGTTCAGTCTCCATCTAAAATGTTTTCCTGTTGAATTAGGGAGTCTAATAGTACAAGTAACTGGGGCATGATCGCTCCAGGTCCATATGGTATATCTTATGGTACTGCTGTTACATATTGAATATTGAATCAATTTATAACTATTTGCTTTTTAAAATGTATTCAATTTATCATTTTCTTAATTAAAATGAACAAACTAAAAGTGTATTTGAGTTTCCCAAAGATATTAAATGGTCTATAATTATTGTAGTTCATGTTAAATGCAACTTTAGAAAGTATCCTCAATAATGCCTCAATGCTGAAACAAAGCACTCGTTCAATTAGTTTCTCAAACCAGTCAGCAGTATTATGAATGGAATTCAATACATGATTGATAACAAAATTATGTTTGCTTTCATTCTTCTATGGGCACAGTCAGGGGAGAGCTGACTGAGTTGAAGCCAGTTTTGAGTCTATGGCGGCACCCACATGGCCGGTGACAACCCTACTGATATCATCAAAGATAGACACACATAGGCATGCAAGACAGATCTGCTGACAAACAAAGTACGGAGATTACTAGGCAGACAAGGCAATTGGATAGAAGTGGGTTATTTAAAAGTGAAAAGTGCTGCAGCCCCAGCACATTGAGAAAGATTAGTGAGAAGATTGGGGAGCAATTGCAGCCCACTCTTGGGCACAGTGAACATACTACATCATTCCCCACTTTTTGAATAATGGAATGTTTTGAGCATTCAGCTAGGATGAGGAAATCATGGATTCTGGTTGGTTATTAGCAGCACATTTTTAAGTTTAAATACAATTCCAAGGTTGCCACCTCCACACTGAAAATTAGTTATATCTAAAAACTGTTATTAAAGCAAAATTCCTCATGGCTTGATTAGATTAAATAAATGTTAATTTGTTGTTAATGTTGAACTAAGCCTTATATCAGTACATTTACAAACAGGAAACAGGAAATGAACAAAGCTGGCTCACCAGTAAAGTGAAGTAAAAGCAATACAATTTTTTATTTTCATCCAAAAGTTAAAACTGTATTCACAGCAGACCTGAAGACCAGAGTCATGGAACAGCCGATACCAAGCTGTTTCATGCTTGGTAGCACCTAGTTGTAAGTGCTACCAAGCATGAAATGTGTTAGGTGTTTGTTGGCTGTTCCATGACTTTGGTCTTCAGGTGTCTGTGGATACAGTTTTAACTTCTGGATGAAAATAAACAACTTTATTTCTTTTACTACACTTTACTGGTGAGCTAACTTTGTTATAAGGACAAATGTAAAACCATACCTGTAGAACTATATGGCTCAAACTTTTAACCATGGCACCCTTCAACAAATGTCCTGGAGTGCTTTATGTGCAAACTGGTCTACTGCATTACATCATTAGTAAGATTTAGATATTATTCCTTCATCATAGAATCCATGCAGCTTACTGGACGCTACTGCTGTAAATGAACGATTTTACGCCATTGTGTTTAAGATGATATTGAGGTGTGCACAGGGCAACATACCGTTATATATTTTTTAAAATATCAGTCTTTACTTGTACAGAAGTTGCAGGGAAATGTAAATAAGATTATTTACCTCATAGAAAATTAATTTATTTTTTACTGGTTATTTGTGCTGGTTAGAGGGCAAACAAATATTAAAGGTTCTAGCATTGCATATATGTGAGAAATATAGGTATTTGATTTTACATTATTCTCTAATCCTCTGTAGTGTCATTTATGACACTATCGTATGCGAGTTTACTATTATGTAAGTTTTTGTGAATAAAGGATTTTCAGGTTAGCTAGCTTGCCCTTTATTCCAGTTAGTCAACAATCAGCCGAGTGCCCAATTTCCTGCATGCAACCATGTTCCAGACCTCAAAGTGCCAACACCACTTTACATCAAATAACCACATACATACTCTCACACATCCCCACAGGACATGTATACACATACTACATACTACATACTTCACATGTATACAAACATACACATACATACAGCACATGTATACACACACTCACACATACATACAGCACATGTATACACACTGCATATGTATTCCCACATAGTACATACTTCACATGTATACAAACATACACATACATACAGCACATGTATACAAACATACACAGACATACATACATGTATACAAACATAGACATACATACAGCACATGTATACACACACTCAAAGCAGTAAAGGCCCCATTTGTGTACTCTGGTGAGAGACATGAATGCACTTTTGTACAGTGGGAGTTATTAGATATTGTAGAATACTTTGTACAACGCACCAAAGATGCATGTATCTGACTAATTATCTGTGTAGGAAGATTATATATTTTGTAATAGCATTACATATAGTATGATATTATAACTTTATCCAGAATTCCATGGGGAATGGGATGGAGTTTGTAACATAGTTTGTGTATCCTTTATTCAAAATGTTTGGGACCAGAATTATTTTGGATAACAGGTCATTTCGGATAACGGATCATTTTCACCAATGAGATATATTGAATATTCCACACTGTATGGAAAGCATGCTTGGAAAGGCTTTGTCGCAGCTTAAGGGGGCTGGACACTGAATAAACTGTTGTGCATTTGCATGACAAAGGCATTGTCGGATTCTGGGCCCAATAAAAGGCCTTACGTTATCCCACAAATAAACACAGACACAGTAATAAGTGGAAATAAAAGGCCACAGCTTATTTAATAATAATAAATTGAACACATATAAGGTCATTGCCCACCCGTTACATAATCCTTCCCCCGTTTTTACAATATACTTAAGGCAAATGACCCACATATAAAAATTAACATATACAATTAACATATTCATATAACTTTAAGTGCAATACCTGAATTAACACTTATAGAGGCATACCGAGATGCCCCTGTAACCCCCGGATTAAAAGCCACAGGCCAGCTCTAACCCAGCAACCATAACATGACCACCAGCTTAGGTTCCTGATCACATCCTTCCTAGAACCTAACGATGATCCTACACCTCCATTACCTCCCAACCCCTGCCATAAACCCAGTCCTTGATGCCTTAAGATGACTGGGTTCCGCCACCCCTAAAAAACAAAGCTTGCTCCAACCCCAACTGAAACCCCATATTAAGAAAATCCAGGCCAAAGTCCGACAAATGCACCCCATCTTCACTATAATACCCTGGCACCTGAGCCTCCAGATCCCAGCTGCAATCCATTGTAACGAGCTGCGGCTCTTCTCTTGGCCCGAAACACGAACGAATGCTAATGATCCATGCGACCAAGCGTAGGGGAAATAAAAACTCCACACAGTAAGCCAAAATACCACACCATACCCCCCTTTAGAAAACAACACGAATCCTCTTAAGAGCTAATCCACCAACCACGCTGGGTGCAGATAAGAACTGAACCTTTGAGACTCCCATCTCCCAATTTTCTTCACCAACTCCTCCCCCATACCCAATCTAGCTGCCTCTGTGGTGGCTCCAATGCTAAACGAATGAGTGCCATAGCGGGAGCGGTCCCAACCCAGGCACGCTAAGCTGTCCCGTCCTCGTGAACTAACAGAGAGCCACAACCGGACGGCCGAACCCCCAAAAAGGAAGACACCCAGAACATAGAGCTGACCCCACCACCTCATACAGAATGACATCACACCCCTTACCCATAGGATCAGTTTTTGATTTAGCCAACCGAATACTAAGGGAATCTTTGCGCACTAAAATATCAGACAACTGGAGCCCACCACCCCTGGTCTTACTTTTGCAAACGACTTCCCCCACCCGGAACGCACCGAAGAAGGTCAACAAAAACGCCACTGAGTATAACGACACCTCGTACTTAGAATAGCAAATACCTGGCAGTACTGACAACAATTGCTGTAACATGCCCAGGGACAATGGCCTCCTGGTGTCTGGCACCCTCTTTCCTTTCCGACATGCACGGGAGTACCAGCCGACGCAACAGCCGAACCACGGGAACCAATGTGGCCAACAAGTTATTCACCGCTTGCACAACTGCCATGTTGTCCGTAAAAAAGACTACCTTCTTATTTTGCAAACGCCCACCCCATAACATCAAAGCTACCACAATCGGAAATAGCTCGAGGAAGGCCAGGTTAAGAATAACTGGATCCGTGAACCCCGCTGCTGGCCAAGCCGCCGTGCACCAACTACCTTTGAAATAAGCTCCAAACCCCGAGCTACCTGCCGCATCCTTGAAAAATTCCAAGTCTTCACCCGTCGCCACCGCAGCCCGAAAGAAAACCGTACCATTAAAGTGTTGAATAAACTCAGCCCACACCTCTAGGTCTGAGAAACACGAATGTAATGGTTCTTCCTCACACCCGATGTGGCCCTAGCGAGTCCCCTATTGAATCACCCGGCAAGCAAAATTAAGACTCCCTTACAAGGTTTGCAGCTGTTTCAGTGTGACTTTCTTTGCTCGCATAGCCGTCGGTACCGCCCCCTGCAAATAATCCAATTTATCCAGCGGGAGCCTACATTCACCCTTTACCGAGTAGATTTCCAAACCCAAAAACGTCTAGCACGAAACCAGCCCAACCGTCTTATCTGGCGCAAGAGGAACCCCTAACATCTGTGCTACCAATTCCAGAGTCCGCAGCAAAAAATGGCAATCATCCGACCCGGCTGCACCCACACAGAGGAAATCGTCTAAATAAGGAACGAACGCCTGGCTCCCTGCCTCCTTCCTGGCAATCCGGGTGAATAGACAACAAACGAAAAGCCGACTCAATATTGGCCTTCGCCATGAGAGCCCCAGGCCCAGACTTCTTGACCAACTCAACCACCTGGTCGAATGATGCATAGGAGACTGAGCACAAACCCTGTCAATATCATCGTTAACCGAATCCCCTCTGGGTAAGACAAATGGTGTATGAGTCTGTATTTCCCAACCTCCTTTTTTGGCACCACCCCAAGAGGTGAAATCAGCAAATTGTCCAAAGAGGGGTACTGGAAAGGGCCAGCGACCCTCCCCAACTGTACCTCCTTCAGCAATTTGTCATGAACCACCTCTGGGAAATCTGCTACCAACATCAAATTCCTAAAACCATTAACCACTATCCGTGATAAAAAAGCAATATAAAACCCATGTGTAAACCCCTCCCGCAATAACTCTGCATCTGCCCTATTAGCGTAGCCAGGGCAGCATCTCGTTTAGCCTCACTGGAGACCGCCGCCACGGGAGATCCCCCATATTGCCCCCCACTAGTGCCTGCCACCTGAGATCTGCCTCGCTTGAAGCATTTGCTGTAGCTATGTGCACCCCCAGAGCCTGAGCATTTGTGCGTGAAACTACACGATGCTCCCAAATTACATTGGCCATCGTTAAAGGGCCAGCAAAACCCTTTTTTATTGGTGACCAATGCAATGGTGGAAGCACCGGCCGAAGCCTGAATGGGCGAGGACTTCTGCGCCATCATCAATTTAATACAAAGCGGCAGGTCCCTTTGGTCCCACTGCATACCTGGAGTAGCTATCAACCGCTGATGAAATTGCTCGTCGTATTTCCACCATGCGAGGCCACCGTACGAACCCGAGACCCCTGACTTGGGAACCCCAACCTGTCCACTGTCTGTTCCCCCACTCCTTTCACCCTCCCAAGAATCTACCAACGTAGTAAGGTCATGTAATAAATCCTTATTGAATGGTGCAATAAAAGACTCACCGCCCGAGCCCACCACGGCTTCCGACCTGGCAGCTGCAACAGGAACTCCTGATCCAGCACTTCTGCCACTTCTGTCCATGGACGAATAGCGACTTCTTCCGATAGCTGGGAGAAAAGAGAAACACAGCGCCTGGGGGAACCATTGTGACCAAGTATCCTGCGCTCCCCCTCCTCTCTGATAACCTGGACGTGGCCGGATGCATACAGCTGAGTGGCATGGCAACAGCAGCCATGCTCGCAATCAGCTCCAGCCGTGGGCTTACCCTCCTAGACCCCACACTCTCATAATTTCTGCGGGTGCTGTGTAAACTAGCCATGGACCTACTTCGAAGGTGCCTTCCACATACCTCTCCTGTGCATATCCATGGGGACCGTGATGCTGTAACCTGGGGGCTGCCACTAAGGCACCCCCGGCCATCCTTCTGCTCTCCAGACTAGGGTAACCCACCCGACTATCCCAGCTAAGACATGGACTAGAAAGCGATGGCTGGGAACCCCAATGACACTCCCCAGGGGGCCCAAACTCAGAAGGGGGAGTAGATAAAAGGGAAGTCCTGCTGGCATGCAACAATGGTTCCAAAGAGCGGCCCCTGCAGCCCCCCTGCCTGCTATCTGGACTGACTGAAGAACAGAGGGGCCCCTAATGCCAGAAGAAGTGCCTGCCCATTCCTGCCTGTGAGCCCTATCTCTGAGCCCCTGTGGGGCTGCATGCACTTGGGCCGTGGTGTAGATCAGATGTTGCTGCGAAGCCTCCACCTCCCGCACCTCCCCCACCACTGAAAATGCTTCGGTAAGTGCCCCACCTCGGTGCTCCCGGCCTCCCCCCCCGCAACACTTGCGGCCTGCCGCAAAGCCCCCAGCCCCCTGCCTCCCTCAGGAACCCTCCCCTGTGATCGGGTGAACTGCCGAGCACTCCCAGTGCTCACAGACCTCCCCCCAGTCTGGCACTGCTCACCGCTGCCGCAAGACCTTGTCCACGTGGCTCCCAACTCCTCTCAGACCGCTGCCACAGGCCTCCATCCGTTTCCTTCGCCCCCGGATCTTCTTTCACCTTCTTCCGTCTGCTCCCACGTGGCTTCTTCCCTCCACACGGAGAAGAGCTTCTCCTCCGGCCTCCTGCGCTGTCGTCCAGGCTTAAACTCTGGAGGCCTGGTTCTCCTCCTAGGCCACTTCTCCACGAGGCCTACGGGTCCCGTTGCCGAAAGCATCGGCTGAAGATGGTCCCAGATCCAACCCGATCCTCCCTGCAGGGCTGCCTCACGAATACCCTTCACCATCTGATCCAGCACTTCTTCCATCCTGTAAGAAAAAACAGAAACAACCAAAGCCACAGCAGTAAGTAGAACTCACAACTGTCACCTTGGCTGTCAATTAAAATCTGAACTCCTAAAATGGCGGGCATATTTAAATAACCCCTCCCCCTAAGTGACATCACATAAACTTAACCCTTTCCTGGCCCACCTCCTAGCCCTGTCAAGGCCCATTGCATTTAAGCAACCACATGGGCTTCATTCTGACAGGTGTGTGAAATTTGCAACATTTTGGATAGCAGATTTCATAATAAGGAATAATCAACTAGTATATGTAGAGAGAGGGCTGCTAGTTCTGGCCATATAAAACACACTAGGGGCCAGGGCTAAAAGTGCCCCACGAAGGAGCATGGAACCTGCCCTAAAATAGATAGGGGGCCAATGCTAATTGCTCAGACCTCATTTAATAAAATATACCTCCCAGAGTGTGGGTGCCGGGAAAATGTCCCTGAAACCCCACAATAAAAATATATATGGGGTCTGGGGGTTGCCCATATGCCCCAGATCAGTTACAAAATATATTATTCCCCCTCTGGATCTGGGGGCTGCCGAAAGACAAATATCAATAAAATAAATAATTACCTACCCCCCACCTCTATCTCGCCCAAGTAGAGGGAAACAATTCACATTAAAAAAAACACTTTTTGGGTGGCCCAAAACCCACACCTCTGACACCAAAAGAATACCATGTTAATAAAATAATTACCTGTTCTTGAAGTTCAGCTCTAATCCGCGATGTCAGGGTTACTTGTTCTGGCCAGTATTGTATATTTGTTTCCTTTTTTTATATTATTTCGGGATGAATTTGGCTATTATTGTAATAGCAAAATTCGTACCAAAATGAGTTTCTATCATCCCCATAAAAAATGTATGGGGATGATAGAGGCACTTTTTGGTTCTGGCATGTTTCGGGTGCTTTCGGTTTCAGCAGGTCTCGAATTGGTTATGATGCCTGAATTGCAGGCCTATGCATCAGGGCATATGCGGTAGCTCGAAATTCTGTTCCTAATATGTCCCTGATGTGCCCCGAATCAGTCCGGACTTCCGAGGCATCATTATTTTATATAAAAACACCTTTCTAAAAACAACCAGTCAAGCTTTTGTACTCAACAGCTATCCACTGTGGAGTACAGAAAGATTCCATGGTATCCCTTGCAGTGAGGCTCCTACCTGACCTCCTCACAAGGATTGTGACAATATGGCCAAGGAGCACCACCTGCCAATCTAGCAACAGCTCTTTGTCACTCTTAGTCTTGTCCCACTCTTAGTTTTGTCTATTACCTTTCATGTCCTGTTTATATCATCCAGTCACCAGCTATGGACTTCGGATATAGAAAGATTCCATGGTACCCGCTGCAGTGAGGCTCCTATCTCTCACTCATAGTCTTGTCTCAATCTCTGTCTTGTCTATTACCATCCTGTCATTTTTATATCATCCAGTCCTGTCTACAAACATCCAATCATCAGCTACACAATGTGGAGTACCGAAACATTTAGCAGCAGTGGCGTCACTAGGAGGGGGCCATAGCCCAGAGTCTCCAGTTCATTTTTTTTTCTTTCCCCATTGGTGGAGGGGGGGGCGGACTGCACCGGGTGCTAGGTGAAGGTCTGTCCCCACCCTGTAGAACTGTGCAGATCCTTGGCAGCATTGGCTCTGTGTGTGTAAAACACACTCATAGCTCAATCAGTGCTTCCTTGCGCTCCCCGCGCACAGTGATGGTTCAGAGCATCACTATGCGTGGGGAGCGTGAGGCAGCACTGATTTAGCTCTGAGCATGTTTAACACACACAGAGCCATTGCTGCCTGCGCTTCCCCATCAGTGATCCGCACCGCATCAGATAAAGAGGGGAGGGGGAGGAGACAATGGGGAAGGGGAGGATAAAATGGGGGAGAGGAGGAGACAACAGCCTTGGGGGAAACAAGAGACAAGAGGTTGGGGGGGGGGAGAAGAGACAACAAGTTAATGGGGAGAGAAATAATATAACAGTGTGTGGCAGAGAGGATACAACAGGGTGGGGGGAGAGAAGAGACAACAGGGGGAGGGGAGAAGAGACAACAGGGTGGGGGGGAGAAGAGACAACATGGTGGGGAACGAAAACAGGGTGGGTGGAGAGCAGAGACAACAGGTTGGGGGGAGAGGAGACAGGTTGGAGGGGAAAGGAGACAACAGGTTGGGGGAGAGGAAACAACAGGTTGGGGTGAGAGGAGACAACAAGTTGGGGGAGAGGAGATGGGGGAGGATAACTTCAGTGTTAGAGTTGCTGGCCGAGTGTATGCTGGTAATGTGTAAGTCTGTAAAGATTGTGCTTAAGAACAGTGCTAGCAATGCTAGTGATAAAAAGTTCAAGACTGTGCCCATGCCTAAGTCAACACCAAACAAAAGCTGTAAACATGAACCACAAATCACTAAAGAGGAAATGCAGAAAAGACATGAGAATTTATGTTTTTATTGTGGGGTGACTGTTCACAGTATATCATTTTGTCCCAGTAAATACAGCTAAATTCTCTGTACCTCATAATGGCACATGCCAGTATAGCCATGGAGTGGCATGTGCCAGCAGGGCCGATCCTAGGGTCATGGGCGCCTGGGTTTTTTTTTTGGGCGCCCACAGGTGGGCGTGGCTATTTGATGAACTCCTCCCCCTTAGACATGTCTGTTTCAGACATGCCCATTTCATTATTGGGGAGAGGGGGAGGGAGAGCACAAACTTTATTTTAATGTAAAGGACCAACACAAACTTTTATTTTAAATAAAGATATTTATTTGGCCATAACACTGTGTAGTGGTTTTATTTATTTCTATGATGCTCAGCCAGATTTTTGCTGGCTAGTTGAATGTGTTTTAACTACCATTCCCATGATGCCCAGCCAGCCAAAGTCTCCCATTAGTCTGGCCGAGCATCGACGGAAAGGAATTACACAATGAGCGATAAATAATATTCCACCATGCTCACCGACTATTATTCTGAGCAATAAAAGTCTACTTACTGTTTCAGGAAACATTTATTAACACAAAGAAAGAATAGCTGAATTTCCGATTTTGGCTTAATTTGGAGATTTTCCCCAAATTCAGCCTATTTTGGTGAAATAGACATGATAATATTACTTTTATCATAATTTCAAAAAGTGTAACTAGAAATGTAAGTAAATAATACCAGCTTAGGTTTACACGGTAATAGAACATTTCAATCTTTTGACCAAGCTAAAGATTATTTATTTAAAAATGTTGTTTCTTTATCATCCATAGATACTATATTTCTCTATGGAATTTTATAATATGCTAATCTGCACAAACATCTCGGAGTCCAATATTTATATTCAAGTCATGTTTGAAAGGGTCGAAGCAGTTCATGTGCCATCATTTTAATCAGAAGATAGTCATTAAGTTGCATTCTCTTTTTTCTTTTAATGTTTCAGGGTTTTAATTGAGTAATATTCACGATCATTGTGTTAATTGTAATGAAACTGTTTAACACTAGCAAATGATGAACATTTTAAAAATGGCCATTTATTCACTTAACCTCTTGATGCTCGATGGGGCTTTTGTCGGATGGGGCTTTTTGCAAACAAAATGTGTGAGCTCAAGATATTTTGTGAGTGAGGAACAGTATGATGTCATCGGTATCATAGAAACATTATTCTATAACTGGTCACACTCTTTAGAAGGGAGGGATTAAAAATGAGAGGAAAACGTATTTGCTATGTAAATCGTGAATTAAAGCCTAGAAGTAAGGACTTTATGTATGACGATTGTGGTATTAATGTGGAGACATTTAAAGGGACACTACCACTTACATAAGATATAACTAGATTACCTGTGCATTTAAAAAAAACACGGTTTAGACATTAATGGCTGTGTGTTGAGTTATTTTGAGGGTACAGCAAATGTACACTGTTATACAGGCTGTACACTTTACATTGTAGCAGAGTGTCAGTTCTTCAGTGTTGTCACATGAATAGATATAATAAAATATTTACAAAAATGTGAGGGGTGTACTCACTTTTGTGAGATACTGTAAATATACAGCAGAATTGAATGCAAATGTGTAAATTAAAAGAAAACATGTTTTAAGCTTGACTATGGTGGGGTTTTTTGTTTGTGACATCATCTGTGGCTTAAAATGCAAATGACATTCTTTCAATGGAGATGTGTAATTTTCAGCAAAAGGATGATTTTATAAACACGATGCCCCAAAGGCACATTTAAAGCATACTTTTCTCTTAATCTCTGCATTTGCTTGCAATGTGCTAACACAATGTATTGTTTTCCCTTATTTTTATTATCTATATGCTCAGTATCAACAAAGTTAAGGAGTCTCTTTAACATGTTATATCACCAAGTGCTGGTATATTTTGTTTGCCCATTGACCAAACCTGCAGAATAAATACTAATAAGAATTGTGCATATTCACCAGGACAACACGGAAAAAGAGAAAAGCAAAGGCTATGGAGATAGCAGTAAACCAGTGTGAGATGCACTAAATCGAACAATTATCAATTCTAAACCATACCAGACGTATTGAGTGACAAAATGTTACTTTGAATATTCTTCAACTCATGGTATGGGCAAGTTCCTGATCCATTAATTTAAGGGGTCTTAGAGGCTTTTGGCAGCCTCCTAGCCCCAGTATTATTATGTTTTGCACAGACTTCCAGTCCTGGTATGTTTAGCTGGGCAACTGGGAGCCATATGGCAGTCTCCCAGCCATGTCAATTAAAATGGGAAGGCCACGGCCACTTATCCTGGCACCCCATAATCATGATCAGTGCTGGGAGCAATGGCAGCTCCTAGCACTGTTTTAATTATTATTATAATTATTATTATTCAGTCTGAGACTGCACCTCAGAGAGATAGAAGAAAGGTAGGTAGAAAAATAACAGTACACAGAACATACATATCTGCTACAAACATATACAACGTTTACAAAAATAATGTTCTACAAAAATAATTTTGTATACAACTTACACAAAGAGAATTTTAAAGCAATAAGTCTCATCACAACCTGCACAATATTTGCCGACATTGCATATTCAGTGATGATTCTTCACTGCAGCTAATCCCCCCCAGCTATTTAGTGTGTTGAGACAAGGATCCTAACGTGATCGGGGGAACACCAATCCTAACTTCCCCTAGACTAGCTCCAATACAACATACACTCACATCCTGTTCTCTCTTAGTGCAAGCAGTGCTCAATAGAAATGATAAGCAATTATCACACTTCGCCCCCAGGATCCGTTTTTTTCAAGGGTGTATAATTTTTATTATTATTTATTTTATTTTATTTTTGGGGGACTTTTTTTATACAACTTTCCTCTTGTATAGGAGGCGAGTTGCGAGAAGGGGGATTGGATGGAAAATTTAATCTCTCCCTGTTTTTAGTGAATAGCCATTTTTATTAAGATGGGAGATCAAGATGGACTTTGGCACGGTGCGGTGAGAGGGAGGCTGAGTTTCCTTTAGTGAGTAGCGTGAGGAGGTCTACTTGGGAGGTTAACTTTTAAAGTGAAAGTCAACCTCCCAAGTTGACCGCCACTCACTAAGGTTGGCCTTTCGTGAATAGACCCAACTGTGGTATTGGTACCATAAATGTGTTTATACTATTTCTTAAAAAAGGATTCTAATTTTTGCAACTACTGATCTCTGATTACTGTTTGATCCCCCACTATCAATTTAGAAAGATTAATATTTTTTTTAATATGGTGCAAACCAAACACTGGCAGTCACTCTGTTAAGTGGTTACATTAAAGTATTGTTGGAACAGCCTCTAACTGTTTTGATTCTTAAAATGGAAAATTTTTGTTTCAAAATAGAAGCTATAGGGGGTCATGTACTAAACAAGTGCAGTGGGGGAAAAAGTAGGTAAAACATGAGTAAGGAACAATTTGCGACTATTTGTAACATATTGCGCTTGTTTTCCCTTATTTGTGCCTCTTCCGTTTATTTTTATTTAGCTTGAATTTTTCCGGTTGTGTTAATAAATTGCGATTAGATTTGCGCACGTCAAAGAGTTTTGCAAATATTTTCTGAAAAATAATTCTTATTTGCGTGTAATAATTAAACCAGCTTTTAGGAAGTGGAAGAGGTAGACAAAATATTCGTAAAAATTGCCTGTTTTCATTCGCAATTTGTACTATTTGAGTGTTAAATGGTTAGTACATTGCAATAGGAGCAAAGTGCAAAAATAGTTTCGAACATAAAACATTTTTTTTTTAGTACATGCCCCTCATAGTGTGAACGGAACAGAGAGAATAAGATGGATCACACAGCTACATTGTAGGTGATCCTTATTTAAATACTTGTTTTGAACATCTGATGTAAAATGGTAGATAGCTGATAAATTATAATCTTGTAATGCATAGTATTATACAATGCATTATAAAATGAAATACAATGGAAACTTTTAAGTGTTGCTTGGGACATTGTTGTACACGTATAAGTTCAGCTGTATCCATCACTAGTCTGGCAGACAATCTCATTAAACTTGCTTCATCTCTTTTTTTATCAGATACACTGAGTAATCTACAAGTGAAGTGATAAAACATGTAAAGGTTTCATTGCACCAGAATAAAATTTGTTTTATGTTGTTGTTGTTCTTTTAACAGATGTATCCCATTATGGGTCACACATAAGACATTCAAAGGATCAGTGCTAAATAGACAATCTCCTAAAAAAAAACAATTGACCATCAGTTGTAGAGATAAAGTGCCTTAGTACATACAGTGGGTTACAGGTTCTTCACTCTTAGATGTGCCTTCCATGGACATTCCACATTGTTTTTATTAAGGGGGGTTGACTGTTTAGTGTATTATTATTTTTGAAGGAGGTTGTATATTTAGTGCTGATCATTTATATATTTGGTATCTTCTTTAAAAGACAATTAGAAGACTAGAAGAAAATGTGAATTTGAGTTGAGGTGTTTTTACAATTTATATGCATAAGGCTTGGCATTCTTGAATATACATTATACGAAGTTTGTTTTTTAACGCGTTTATTTTTAGATGTGTGTGAGCAACTGCTTAGAAACATCTATCTGTGTAGTATAACATTATTCTGTGTTGGGGGGGTTTTGTAAATTAAATTTGTATTCTTTTTCAAAAATACAAACAATAAATGGGGGATGGGAGGGATTGGGGGATGGAAGGGATTAAAGTAAGGTAGCAGACATATTTCAAATCACATTTTAGAAAAAAAAAGGGGGGAAAAGGGGGAACATCGGTACAATAGGTAAATTAAATACATGGAAACATGAAAAGAAATAAACAGTTGTTTCAGATTATTTGGCTTATCAAAATTTGAAATCACAATCAATCAATACCTCATCCTATAAATATCATGTAGTGACTCTGCAATAAATTACATAACAGATTGTTTCATATTTTCTAGTGTGAATCTGGCATATAATAATAAAAAATAAAAAGGGGGGGGGGGGGACTTCATTGTATCCTGGTAACTGAGTGCGATAGGGGGGAAGAGGTATCTGGCCATGAGATTGGAAAGTTAATTGCAATAATAGCAGGGGGGAGATATATATATATATATATATATATATATATATATATAAATATATGATAGAGTGTTCATCTCTGATTTAAGAGCTGTCGCCTACTCTCCTCCGTCCTCTTGCATATATGTGTTCCAGTTGAAACATGTTTTGAGGCAAACATCGAGTGAGTCTGAGGCAGAAGCTAAAAGCTCCTTCATCGACCTGATTTCCTCGACTCTGCCTAACCATTCCTGTCTGGATGGTATAGTTGTGGTTTTCCAATACAGAGGTATCAATGTCTTAGCTGCTGTCAAAAGATGTCTGGTTAGTTATTTTTTATAAATTTGTACGGGCATCCCACACAGGTAAAGAAACATAGCTTCAAAAGTGTTAGGGTAGGTGGAGCAGTCCAATTTAACAATCTTCGTGTGTACCATATTCCAGAAGACCCTTAGGTTGGGGCAAGCCCACCAGATATATATATCTGTACCTATGTCCCCGCCGCATCTCCAACATTGAGGATCAATTTTCGGAATCATTTGGTGTAAATGGTGCGGGGTCCTGTACCACTGGGAGATCGATTTATAATTGGTCTCCTGGTATTTAGTGGCCTTTGTGCTTCTATGCACCAGGAACAGGATTCTATCCCATTGAACCGTAGTGAAGGTTGTGTTTAAGGCATCTTCCCATTTTCCCACGTATCTTGGGCAGGGAGCATCGGGTGGAAGAACCAGTTGGGCATAGATACGAGAAATACCTCGAACTGGGGAGCTTTGTGACTCACACATTTCCTCCAGCCAGGTTTTATCCCAGGTTTGATTGTGTGGTTGCGGAAGGCATTGTATATAGTGTGTAATTTGTTGATAATTGAAGTGGTCAAGTGGAGATGGCGGATGGGGAAGAAGGGCTGCGAGAGTAGGGAATGTCTGGGCAGGTTTGATGTCTACAATATGTAACAATGTGTTTGGGTGTAGCGCTTGCAGGCCTGGCGAGTAGGTTCCCGAGGTGAAGTCCGGATTACCTTGCAAGGGGGTAAGAGGAGAAGGGTAAGTGGTAACGAGCTGCGTCTTGGCTGTCCTGTGTAAAATTCGTAGGGTAGGTGTGAATGTGGGGTGCGCCCGTATTAGAGCTTTGGAAAGATTTGGGGAAAGCCAAAGAAGGGCGCTCAAAGGGCTAGAGAGTGAACTACCTTCTAGTTGAACAGAGTGTTTGTGGGGGGGGGGGATCTGGGGAAAGCCATATGCCGAGGTATAGCATCTTGTTTACGCAGAGTCTAAATGGAAAATTGTCTTTTATGCCCTGTATCTCTCGTATCCCCATGGTTATTGTAAGAATTTCTGGCTTAGTATAGTTAATCTTAAGGTTTGAGAGGATGCCATATTCATCAAATGTTGGGGAGGGTAGTTGTCGGCTGAGTAATTATGAATAAAAGATCGTCTGCGTATGCTGCGATTTTGTATTTACGGGAGTCGGTTCAGAAACCCCTGATGGATGGGTTAGTTCGAATAGCCTGTGAAAAAGGCTCTAGGGTTAAGTCAAAAAGCAGGGGAGATAACGGACATCCCAGGTGGGTGCCATTGTGTATGGTAAAACTATCTCCAAGAATCCCGTTCACCCTTACTCGCGCAGCCGGTCTGTGGTATAAGGCACAGAGCCAGGCCATAATGTTGGGGCCAAAACCAAAATGGCGCAGTGTCGCTCTCAGGAAGTCCCAATTAACTCTGTTGAATGCTTTTTCGGCATCCGTGGACAGAAACATCAGTGGTTCCTTCCTTCCCTTCGCCAAATGGGTTATGTTAATCAACTTTATAGTACTGTCCTTGGCTTCCCTACCGGGGATGTTTGGTCTGGGTGTATTAACCCTGGCAGTAGTGATTGTAACCATAATGTCAATATATTTGCAAACAATTTCAAATCCGAGTTTAAGAGTGAGATTGGCCGGTAACTCTGGCAGTCTTCCGGGTCCTTTCCAGGCTTAAGAATTACCTGGATATAAGCTAATGTTTTTTGATCATTTAGTGGGGCGCCAGTAGATATAGTGTTGAATGCAGAAATGAAATGTGGGGACAGTATGTCTAGGAATTTTTTGTAGTATCCTAGCTTCAAGCCATCTGGGCCTGGGCTTTTGCCTGTGTTGGATTGTTTTAGTGCGCTCGCCAGCTCCAATTCTGTTATTGGTCGTTCCAGGGAAAGTATTGTTTCTTCCGGAATTGTTTGCGGACATATAACTCAATTTGTTTAGATCTCATGTCACGCGCCTTATCAGTGTCTTGAGGGTGCAGGTTGTAGAGAGATGCGTAATGTGTCGTGAATTCCTGCAATATGTCCTTAGGCAGATAACAATGAGTGTTCGACTTCACCATTGAGATATAAGTTGTGCGCTGTTTGTTTTGTAACATCCATGCCAGTAACCTCCCACATTTATTCCCGTGGTTGTAAAAAAAGGATTTGGTTTTTATACCCTGCCTTTGTAGCTTTGTGTTTATGATCTGGGAAAGTTTTCTCAATATTAGTAATTGCTTATACGTAGTGGGGTCTGCGTCCGCTTTATGACTTTGTTCCAACTCGTTTATGTCAGTAGTGAGGCCAAGGATAGCTTGTGTCTGTTCCTTTTTCCGTGTGGCAGTCTTGGAAATTTAATGTCCCCGTATCACACATATATGCGCTTCCCATATGGCTAATTCCGATACATCCCGTGTCAGGTTTTCTTGGAAATAACGTTTAAGACATGAAGCGGTCTCTTCTACTGCTGTTCGGTCTGTGAAAAGGGAGTCATTCAATCTCCACGATGTCTGTTTAGGTCGATATAGGGGAGTGAATGGATAATATCACAAGGGCGTGATCGGACCATGTCGTGATTCCTATTTGGACATTGTGGATAAGATGCAAAGTGTGGTGTTGGAGGAAAAAATAGTCTATTCTGCTATATGAGGGGCGGAGTAGAATGTGTAATCCCTGCCATCTGGAAAAAACGCCCTCCAGTAATCTGTAACGGTGTAAGGAATGCCTAACGAAGTGGAGAATATGTGTAGGGATACAGGATGTACCCTTTGAGGTATCTATTCTGGGATTCAGTGGCATATTTATATCGCCCCCCAAAATTAGAATACCCTGCTGGAATTTTGTGAGGGTAAGGAGAATATGTGCCAACATCTTGTGTTGTCTCTGATTGGGGAAGTAGATGTTGGCGAAAGTATACATGGAACCTGCAATTTCAGTCTTAACAAATGTATATCTCCCTTCCTTGTCACATTGTGCAATTGGGTCCTTTATAGGGACATGCTTATAGAATAAAATCGACGTTCCCTTTGTTCTAGAATCTGACGTGTTACTGTAATAAGTGTGAGTGTAGAGATTGCTTTTGAGCGTCGGGGCATGTGATGATTTAAAATGGATTTCTTGGACAAATTCAATGGATGCCTTCTAGGCCTTCCATCCTTGCAGCGCTCGTGTACGTTTTTCCGGTTTATTAAGTCCTTTGGCATTAATGGCCAAGATTCTTAGTTGGGCCAGGACAAACTGGTTCACAGGGACATGTGATGTGGTCATGTCTGGGAGGAGTTAGGATGGGTGGGATCGTATGTCTGCCGGGGTCGGTGAGGGGAGAAAAAAAAGGGGGGGTTGATAAAGGGGGGTAACTATATACAAATGTCCACAAGAGAAACAAGGGGAAGGGAAGGGGTGTTGCGGACTGCCCACTAGTGGGTCAGAAAAAGATATGGAAATCCAGTCCTGATCTCGGTCCACTACGTCTAGGGACACCTATCCAAATGGGGTGACGTGTCTCCAAGGGGACCAAAGTGGAAACCCAACCTGGACGTCAATTCACTAATCTTGCCATATATTGCAAGTTACAACATATAATCAATATCCCAACATAGAACATGGTATATAACTTGAAACACCAAAGTTATAGTAACTTATTTATTGTTGCAGTATGGTGTGGGGCATTTGTAGGAGGGTGAATTTTCCACTTTGGACATTGTCCCTGGAATCCAAAAACTCAATCCAGTTTATGAAATATCGAATTTGTATTAAATATGACATCTCTCGGCGGCATGGTAAGAGGACCTTTGGGACGGAGGGCTCTATGCGCCCTATCAAAGCGGATATTTGTATCCAGTGCCTGTCCTAGGATCAAATTAAAAAGCCGAGTGAGAATTAACTCCAATTCACCTTGTTCCTCTAACTCTGCTAGGCCGAGCATGCGAACGTTGCTCCGTCTCCCTCTATTATCTAGATCTTCCATAGATCTAATTAATTCTGTCACCGCTGCCACTATGTTTAACGGCGTTTCAACCACCTCGTCCATCTTCTTCTTCAGATTTCCAATAACCGCATCCATGGATTGTATTTTATGTTCCATATGACCCACGCTGTCTTTCAGGCCTCCTAGTTCAACTTTTACTGCATTCCTCCCTTCCACCCGGCAGGGAGGCCTCTGTAGGTGTTTGAGGCCTATCATCGCGATCTAGTGATGGTGCAAGGAGGAAATCCTTCATAGACGAGGATGGAGTCTTCGAGTAATGCCACGTATCTTTCGGACCCGGTGGGATCTTTTTATTTCATCCCATTGGGGCGATTGGTAGAGTTTGTGACTGATTATGTGCTGAGTGGTGTCGGAGCATGTGAGTTATGCGGCCATCTCAGTTTCCAGCCAAGCCACACCCCGATTTTATTTTTTAATGCTTTTTTTGTTTGGTTATAAATTACAATGTACAAATATAAAAAATAAAAATATTTACCACAAATAATTATTCGTTTTGATGTTTCAAACATGGTCATCTTCATAAAAGACTAACTGTTAATAACTGTACTATATTTTATGAAGGCAGAATAAATTTGGGGGTAATTTAGAAATATCCTTGTTTTAGAAAAAAAAAGCCAATTTTGTCCATTAAAATAACATCAAATATATCAGAAATACAGTAGACATTGTTACTGTTGCAAATGCGTATTGTAGCTTTAAATGGCTGATTTTTTTGCAACATCTACATAGGGTTACAGAGGTTCATTATCAGCAACCATCACTCATTGCAATGGCACATTGCGTTAGCTAAACCAAGTTTAACATTTTGCAACTCAAATATGTTTTTATGGAAAAATGTCTTAAGCGATCCCAAAACTCTGCTAAGTCCCTGGTGGTTAGTACCAGAGGCTCAACCCCAAGGTATGTCTCTATAAGGGTGAAAACATATGCAAACCCATCCAGACCCTGCTTGTTGATCATCCTTTCATGGTTACCATTACATCTTCAAAGCTTGTTATATTATGTACACTACATGTACACTACATACTTTTTACAGCCACCTTTATATAAAAAATAAAAATAAAAACCTGAAGAAAACAAAGCTTAATATTTCCAGGAAAAAATAATTGCAAAACTTTGTGTGTGTGATGTATCATGTAGCTCAAAGAGACTAAGAAAATTGATGCTAGGTATCAAAAGACTCACAAAGTGCTGCATAAATCAATCTTGTGTTACTTACAGCCAAGTTGTATGCTGACATCCTGACAAATTGACCTCCTGTTCTGTAGTGTCTAGAATGAGAAACTACTGTAAAATAATGCTGATGGAATTTTCTGGGGTGTTGAAACTTTAATACAATCTTATTGACGACTAGAGTATCATTATAGTTTAAGAGAGGTTTTTACACATTTTTTCCCTTGATCTTTGTATTTGTGATGTTGCATGTAAGAATGACAAATATAACAGCTGCAATTTGTTCTGTTCATTGCAATCTAGAACAGCTTACAGGTCTGAAATGCATCTATATCCTAAAGGCCTGGATGTGAAAATCATTTGCATTACACTTTTTTTTGTAACTGAATTATGAACGTTTACATCCAAGCTGAAGTGTGTCATATGGCACTTTATAATTTATAATAATATAGATTTATGGTAGTTAAATATCAGAGACACGTCAGTATAGGTAAAAAGCGTATTGCTCCCTACTCACTGTAATTTTCTTTTTCTGGGTATTTTCCATGGCAGCATTACATATGGGCAGATCCTCCAGGTCCCAGGTCCCTCCGGAATGCTCCAGTCTCAAGAAAAAACAAGAGGGAAGAGAATTATGGTCAGTAGGAAAGAATTAAGCTTTTTCTTTCCTAATCATGACAGCATTAAATATGGGCAATAAAAAGAAAAGAGGAAGAAAAATATCATGCGAAAAAAATGATTTATATAGATGACTTTCACACTGAATTGAGAATCAGCTAATAAAGATACATCCATTCTGTAGTGTCTCATGATGGTACCCACGGAAGGCTGCTCTACAAATGCTCTGGAATATTGTGCTGATAACTGCTGAAGCCAACTGAAGATCCTGAAGAGATGGGTGCAGGATTGGTCCCTGAGACAACAAATCCTATAATACTGGAAGTTCCCAAAGGGGAATCTTTGTTATTTTCTTGAGTAGTGTAAACTAGGGTCTTCTCAGCCAAAAGAGGTCTGATTCTTTCCTGATTTTCCTGAGAATCGTCAGAATAAGAGGAAATGGAGGGTTTACATAAGCTAGGCTGAAATTCCAAGGACTTGTAAGGGCATCTTTAATCAGAACCCAAAGGTCTTATCTTCATTTCTTTGTGACGTATGAGAAGATTTCTTTAGAGAGGCTCCATTCATCTGGGTCTTGATGAGTTTGTCACAGTGGTGTTCTCCTTCTCTGAATATGAGAGTAGGATCATACCATGACTGGTTGTATCTCCCTGATTAGTAGTGGGATTCCAGGAGCTCCTTGCCTGTTGATATAGGAGGCCACTGATCTAATGTCTATTAGATTCCAGAATCAGATGATAATGATGTAGAGCTCTGTATACAGCCTGTAGCTCTAAGATGTTTGCAGGGAGATGTCTGGATCATCATGGCCAAGCCCCCTGAAACTGATTGAGACCACATTGATATCCAACTCAGGGAACTTGTGGTAGTAACTATGGTCCAGTAGATGTTTCATACTGGGAAACCTCTGCTGAAGGTGCTGGTCTGTAATCCCCAGGCTAGAAGGAGATGAAAATCTTGAGGAAGAAAAATCCACTGAGACTAATTAGGACTGGATTTGTTGAACTGTGGTTCCCTGAAATGCCATGGAGCACATCAAATAACCAGGATACCCTCAGTCTCTTCTTTTTGTAATACCCTCAGTCTCCCTGATGTCTAGTAGTTCATCCAGAAGATGCCTGTGCTCTATTCGGTGCACACAGGCCAGCAGCAAGTGTCGGGCAGCATCAGAGGATGTCTGTGTGCATTGAGTAGAGCACATGTTGTTAAAGTATGTCTTCATGGGAGTGATTGAATTTATATTTGGTCTGCCAAACTCTGTAAGGCTACAAGTTAGCTTACTTATACACAGACACTCATGCATGTATATTTCTGATCTTAAAAATTGATCAGACACTGTTCCTTCAAGTCAGTTAAATGCCTTTTGCAGTACATTTTTATATGCTTATCTTATGTGTATGCTGTTTCCTAATGTGAACTATCTAGAAATCATTGGTCTGGATTACTGCCATTTTTTCTTGGCACATCCGTCTCGTAGTAAATTACTTACTAAAAACAAAATGACTTCTTGTTCTGATAATGTCTCTGGTTTAAAAATGCCAGAAATGCTATACAAGAAATAAGTGGGAATACTGGCTTTCTTTAACAGAGATAATGAGCCCTTTGAGTCTTTTGTCTGTCTACTTCTTGTATAACACATCTCCAAAGCCCTTACTGCTAGATTGTGTTCCTCGGCAGTTAGGGATAGTAAAATAAATGACCTGCAAAAAGCTCAGAGGACAGGTCACTTATTCACAGGCTGTCAACTCCTTCAATAAATATGTAAAAGTCCCCAGACCTTTCTCTTATATTCTAACATAAAAGGAAAATGAAAGTCTTTAGATCATGGTTTATGTGAAGTCAGCTAATCATGCAAGCCAACTATTAAGATTTCTTTTGCATTTTCCAAATAGTAATTAAATTGTATTTGACAAACCCTGGTTTGTGATCCATTGTCTGTATGGTTCTAGTGACCTTACCCGTGTCATTCTATCTCCTTATGTTTCAGACCTCAACAATTAGACTGTGGAGACTGTGTGACAGGAAGTTCTATAAAGTACACATTGATGAGCACAGGAGCTCATTTACTCCAATGATTTCTTCCACGTTAACCTACAATGGATCAGAAGATTTTAAGGGAAGCTTAAGGGAAGCTCTTAAAATACATTCTCACAGTTCTTGATGAAATTCTGTGTAACCTATGGCACTTTTTGGGGAATGTACAGAGATCTTACATAGTCTATTGGACTGCCCAGAAAATGTCATATATCTAAGTGCTGTACCATGTTTTGGTTTGGTTTTAAGAATATATAAATATTCAATTAGGACTGAAAATAAAATGAATGCTAATTGAAATATATATAAGTCATGACTAAAATAACTCAAACAAGTAAATAGGGAAGAGAAGGGGAGCTTCTCCATAGATTTCATAGTGGCACTGTATCTAATATATGAGAAATATGAATGAAAACATAGATGGGTCAATTCACTAAAATTCGACTTATAAGGTCGACTTTAATTTTGAGACTAAGTCAATTTCGGCACCCAAATTTGACTTAGTCTCAAAAAAAGCTTTAATGATTTCACCTCCCAATAATTTGAATGGGGAAGATTCAAACATGGGAGCCAATTTTGGCTCTGGTATATGTGCGTTAGATACTAGTTGTTTTCTAGTTTTCATGTTATATTTTTTAGATTTACACATTTCTTTTTATACATATGTTTTGAAACTTCCAATGAGAGTAAGTATATAAGTACCATTTTTTGAGTATATTAGAATGAAAGTCGACCGCCGAAGTCAAATTCTAATGAATAGAACCAAGAGAGTGACCCTTACATATTTAAATAACAGTTTAATTTTAAAACTTTGGTATAAAAAAGACAATGCTGTGGTAGCAGCACATGCAAACATTGGCATCATTTATCTAATCCATATTCCACAAATTCAGCTTAAAGGTAAAACACTCATAATAAACTCTAGCTAGAAGAAGGCTGATCTTTATTGTTTCCCACAATTCCCAATTCATTTTTATAGAACAGTCTAAATACATATATATGCATTGCATGTTGTATAGACGAAATGTCCATGTATTGAGCTATCAGGTTTGAAGTTTTGAAAGAAAAGAGGGTGAAGATGAAAACAAGAGAAAGGAATAAAATGGGAATATTTTAAGTGGGGTATAAAGTAAAAATGGAATATGACAAATTCCGTTATTTTGGTCTCCCCTTTTTAAATCTTATCAGAAACCTTTATGACAAGCCTATGACACGCATTACCACTAACAATTTCGATTCTCCTCCTATCCAAATGTTTCGAGGTGTACGACAGGGCTGTCCCTTGTCTCCACTCCTTTTTAACATAGCTCTAGATCCAATTTTATGTGTCATACATTCCATGCCAGGCTTCCAAGGAATTAAGATAGGAGGGGTGAAATTAGGGTCTATGCTTTTGCAGATGACCTACTGCTTTTCGCATCTAACCCCAAAGACTCACTACCTTGCATTTTCTCATTCCTCCAACAAATTGAGAACATAACTGGTTTCCAAATTAATATTGATAAATCGGTGGCTTTGAACTTGGGAGCTCAAAGAAAACTTACCCCCAATGTCCTTACACTGGACTCCTCCTCTATTGATTATTTAGGAGTCGTTGTCCCTAAAAAAAAAATACCCTCTACGCTAGGAACATCAAGAAACCAATACAAAAGGTCATTGCCGAACTCAATAATTGGACATCGCTAAATATCACTCTCCTGGGAAGAGCAGCTCTCCTTAAAATGGTTAGTTGTCCAAGGTTACTATATCCTCTTCAAGTCTTACCGGTAATCCTTTCTAGATCTGATGACCAGTTGCTTAATAGACATTTCAGGGCTTTCTTATGGGGGGGGGGGGGGGGGAAACCCAGAAAAGCACTCCGTAAGCTTCAACAGCCAAAATATAATCTCGGGTGTAACATCCCCAATATAAAAGATTACAATTTAGCTGCTCTATACCGACATGCTCTGGATTGGATCTCCCCTATACCTCAATTCACGGATTTAAACCTTGAACAACAACATTCTCCACATATCAAACTGGCCAATCTATTACACACCCCCTTTCAGGACATCCCAAATTCAGTAAAGGGTAACCCACTACTATTCTCCACCATTAAAGCATGGAAACTACTTAGAATAGTGCAAGGTACCTCATGGTAACACTCTTTGTGGTTGGGTTGGGTAAATAACCCCCTATTCCAGGGAGGACAGGCAGACACACAATTCCAACTTTGGGAGTCAAGGGGACTTCGCTGTGTCTATGACATGGTCAACACGAACACTAGACAACTGTTAACTAGGGAACAATGCATGGACAAATTCCCCAAAATAGAGATAACTAATTTTCAATATTTACAAGCCAAAAGCTATTCTACAGGAATATTATCCCAATTAGAAGATGACGATTGGGACAACTACCTAGATACATTCCTAAAGTCTAACATACTAAGGAAACACTCAATTAGTTTGTTATATAATCACATTCGTGATAGACTGGATCACACACAAGAGGTGACTGGTTTAAGCAGATGGAACGTTAATTTACCTGAGCTAGACACACAAATATTGACTGCTCATTACCTTAAGTCATTGAAACTCATGCCTTACACTTCTTATCAGGAAATGCATTTGAAAATAATTCATCATGCATATTATTCCCCACATCGCTTATTTGTCATGGGCGCCAGAACAACAGACTCCTGCCCCAAATGTGGCATGGGAGGGGCGGACATGTTTCATTGCCTCTGGGCTTGTACCACAATCCAAGACTTCTGGAAACAGGTGATAACATTAGCAAAAACAGCCCGATTAGCCTCTATTCCTTTAACACCTGCTTCCATGATTTTTGGCATGAAGCATATAGACAGTTCTCATGCATCCCGTATGCTCTTTCTAATAACTGCAGTCGCCAGGAAAACGATCCTACACCACTGGATCCTACCAGACCCGCCAACGTTAACGCTGTTTAAAGATAAGTTACACCATGTATTTCGTATGGAATGGTTGAACTCCACCCTAGACAAAGAACGTTCCACAACTCGTACATCTCTCAATTAAACCACACAATCCAAGATAAAATTAGGAAAACGTTTAGCCACACCACGTGGTACTCCGAACAATTACTATTAGGGCGAGACCCATTACCTCCTATATCCAATTGAGACGGGGAATGACAGGGGTGACAGTGGGCGACAAATCAGGGGATTCATTCACACTTTGTATTGAACTTAGATGTAAGCCACTTTGTTAATTGCGCTACCAACGCTACCTGTAAATTTAGTTTATGGTTATTGGTTTAGTTTTAAGAATATGTATAAATCAGTATACATACCTAAAGTAATCCCTACCCATTTCAAAAGACATACGAGTAACAGCTCTTAGACAAAAAGGGCGCTACTTGGGACAAAACACCTTATTGGGAATCAGGTGGTTATGAAGGAACAACTTAAATCTGTACTTGTACTTTACTAACCTGGTACTATAATACCTGATAACACTTGACTGATAGGTCTGGTTTGTTAGTCCAATAGGCCCAGGATGACGTCGCGCAAAGAACTCATAATAACTCTCAAAATGATCATTCATATATTTGTATGTATTGGCAAAATTCTTGCTTGACTACTGTTTGAAAGGACTTGCGTGTCCAATTAGTACAGACTTCCTATGTACCATGCGTTAGGGATTACTCAAAGTTCACATATGTATCTAAAAACAATAAAAAATTGTTATACAAAAAAAAAATGGAATATGACTGAAAGAGGAGAAACATATAGAGGGAAGGTTCACAAAAAAGTTTACTCTGCAAATTGAGAGAAAAAGGCTTGGGGGCAAATGTATGTATTTGGATTTGAAAATTGGCTAAAAGATAGAATGCGGAGGGTTGTTGTAAACAAAAATTTCTCAAAATGGACCAGGGTATTAAGCAGAGTACTTCAGAGGTCTGTTTTAGGCCCTCTTCTTTTTAATTTGTTTATTAATGATCTCCCAAGTTTTGTTGAGAGCCATGTCTCTGTGTTTGCTTATGAAACAAAATTAGATAAGGTAAAACAGACTTACCTTGATGTTTGTTCTTTACAGGAAGATTTGGACAGAGTGGGGGACTGGGCAATTAAGTGACAAATTAAGTTCAATATAGACAAATGTAAAGTTATGCATTATGGGAAAAATAAAAACAAAGCAATATATACTTTAAATGGGAAAAACTACTAATGAAAAGGATTTAGGAATAATTGTGGATAACATACATCACAACAGTGCTCAAAGACCAATAAGATATTGGCATGTATAAAATGAGGTATTGATTCACAGGAGGAGAATATCATCTTGCCCCTTTGCAAGTCAATGATAAGAGCTCACCTTGAATATGCAGTACAATTCTGGACACCAGTCCTTAAAAATGATGGAACTAGAAAAGTGCAAATGAGGGCTACAAAATTATGAAGAGAGACTTAAAAAGTTGCATTTATATACGTTAGAAAAAAAGAGTGTCAGAGGGGATATGATAACATTATATACATTTTATTTATTTATTTATTTGGAAAGTGTTTTACCAGGAAAAATACATTGAGATTTCTCTCATTTTCAAGTATGTCCTGGGGACCCAGTCCAGAATGGAATTACACAGTTACACATTTAAACAAGTTGAAAGGAGAACATACAGGGCATGTGCAGGACTAGTATAAAGAGCTCTCCAGTGACCTGTTCATTAACAGAAATGTAAAAAGAACAAGAGGTCACCTCCTGTGACTGGAATAGCAGAGATTTCATAGACAGCAAAGGAAGGAATGCATAATGCTTTATGGAACTCTTTGTCAAGAGAGGTGGTGTTATCAGGGCCGGCCCAAGATATTGTGCTACAAACAGGAAAGTTGTGCCAGCAATAAATCATCCGGAAAACTCGTTGGTATAGTGAAAGTTCAATATAAAAAATATTTATTAGAATTCAAAATAAAACCAATAATGGAGTAATGGAGATCGACAAAAAAAGACAAATGCTTAACGCGTTTCGCACCTGGTGCTTTCTTTTGAGTTTTTATTTTTATATGCTCACAAAAGCACCTTGTGCAATTCCCTAAAACATAATGTGAGGTGTGATCTTTAACAAAATCCAGATAGATATAGGCAGTGTCAGAGAAGTTAACCCCTGGATTATTTGACATATATAGGCAGTGTCAAATGAATTAACCCCTGGGTGGCTAGACTAATATAGGCAGTGTCAGAGGAGTTAATCCCTTGGGTGGCTATACAGATATTGGCTGTGTCAGAGGAGTTAACCCCTTGGGTGGCTAGACAGATATAGGCAGTGTCAGAAGAGTTAATCCCTTTGGTGGCTAGACAGATATAGGCAGTGTCAGAAGAGTTAATCCCTTGGGTGGCTAGACAGATATAGGCAGTGTCAGAGGCGTTATCCCCTTTTTCCACACACTCACACACATACACACTCACACACTCTCACTCACTGAAACTGACATACACACGCTCACTGACACACACACTGCCACATCAACTGGTGTAGTGCATACCTGCATCTACAACTTGAGTGTGTCCTTTGAAGCTGGAACTGATGGTACAAGGTGTAAAATGTTACACTGAGTTGGTTGTCAGTCTAGCAACAACATAGATAGTAGGTTCTTTTCATATACTAAGTGGCTCTTAGCAGCCAGGAGACTAGTCCTACAAAAGTCATATTCAAAACATGCATTAATAATAACTTGACAGATTATTAATCAGGCCTCCTTTTGTGAATATTTATATTGGGGAAAGTACACCCTACAAAATGAGTAAAATATGGCTAGTGCAACTTGAGCCATTTGGAAGCTATTGCAAAGTCTGTGGTATAGAGTCATGGGTAGCATGTGTGACATGTCTTCATAAATTGCAACAAATTAATAGAGGCAAGAATTATCTATGTGACATGCACGGGAGGAATATTAGAAACAAAATTCACTATTTTACCTGGGGTTGTTCCAACACAAGAGGGAGGAAACTTCTAGGTACACCTTCCCACCTCTGGGCCAGCTTAGAAACCTGAGTTGGCCTGAGAAGGTATTAATCTAATGGTGGTAAAATGACTAGTGTGCTTACTAGGGGCCAAGATCTAAAATTGAAGTTGCCGTCATTTCCTTGCCAAAGTCCCTCGGACAGAAAATACTGGTACTTCTCCATCTAAGTGAGTAGTTAGGTTAGGTTAGGTTTTCTGTTAATTTATCCTTTTTGTGTTTATCTGTTTGCCATCTCTTTTATTTTTTGTATGCACTGTAACTTTTTTTTTGTTCATAATAAATATTCTTTTATTAAGTTCTGCCTTTGTCTGGTGAAGAGACTCACATTACCTGACATTACAGAGCAGGAAACAAGGGGGTGGCTGCCTCATCTTGGGCTATGAATAATAGAATAAGCATTAATAATACAGATTCTTGATCAAATGAGAAAACGGATTGCCCTTTGGAGTCAAGAAGGAATTTTTCCCCATAGTAGGCAAAATTTCAAAATAGCCTCCTTTGACCTCTTTTGGGTCAAAAGCAGGAATGATAGGTAAAGGGTTGAACTTGATGGACTTATGTCTTTTTTTAACCTTATGTTATTATGTGAGGTAATGGAATGGAAAAAAATAAAACCAAAGATGGAACAGTATGTTTCATAGATATGTTAGGGACTATCACAGTTAAAGTCTAAGACAGCCCTAGGCCTTAAGAAACTAGTAAGCAATATGTTTAAACCACAATTTGGGCAAGACCAAATTTAGCAAAATACATTTGTAAGTGAAGTCGTAAAAGAGGTCTATAAAAAACTAACCAAGTATGAAACTACCAGTGAGGGGGCAACATACAGACAAACAGCAAAAGCGATTTTGTATAGCACAAAATCTCCAAACTGTAAAGCTAAAATTAAAAATGTAAAAGCAGGTGTTCTCGGTAAGAGAAAATTACCAAACTATAGCATTGTATGAATTAGTATGCATTCAGTGTGTAGCAAATCCATAAGTAATTGGCCTATGTATTGAGGTAGGTAATCTGCAGAGGTAGACTGGAAGCCTTATTTTAGAGATATAAGTCCTCATTAAACAGCTGCAACGGGTCTGGCATGACTAGAGAGTAGGTAAGTTGGTTGATACTGTAAATTATTGGGGGCTTAAGAAGTCTTGACATATTAAATTTGCTACTCATATATCTAGTGATGAAAGGAATCAGCGGCATCTGTTAGTTGAATGAGAATATGTCTTTCTCTATATTTGAGGACAATTGGGGATGTAAAAAAAATGTTACCGATAGTTTAGAATAGCAGTTGCAAATAAGAGATACTGTAGGAACTGGCACATTGTATTCATCAAAAAACAATGGTTTGGAGAGCTCTGGCCTTTTGCTTCACATCATTTTGATTCCTAAAGCCTTGAATAGTTACCATGGCATTTTGAGGGGCTTTAGATGCCTGAAATGTTTTTGCAAATCTAAATATACCATCATCAAGTATTTTCTTACCTGTTGTTAATGAATTACGCAAACACAAATGTCTCTTTCTCCTCAGCCATTCTTCCTCCTACAGGGAATTTTGTTTTCAAAGGTCTTTACTTTTTCGTAGTAGCATGATTTGTACCTTGGAAGCATCAACATTTTCCACAGTTCAAGATGCTGAAGCCTTTTTTGTTACCTGCTGTTTGCCATCACTCAAGGCACAGCATTTGCCTTGCAATTTCAACCACTTTTCTGTGTGGTTTCCCTAATTTCTTTCCTATCAAATACCCTGTCTCATTCCGACAGATTTCAGTATCCCCATTAACCTAACCCTTCAACCACTTCAGACCTCCTGAACTTTTGTTTTTGGTTCAGTGGACTAATTCTGCAACTCACACTGGGGTCACTCTCTAGATCTAATATTCACTAGGTTACACTCCATCTCTGAATTTTTTTACACTTGATTCCCCCCTCTGCCCACCACCTTCTAACCCACCCAATTTCACTCTACTACTACACATCATGTTCAACTCAAATGTGTAGACTGTTATCAAGTTCAACCTCTACCCTCCAACTATTCACTACTTCACTAGAAACTCTTCTCCCCTTCTTTCCATCCATCTCTAGTCCAGAGGTAGCATTAACCTCTTACAACAGCATGCTTGATGACGTTGCACCAGTTACACTGCTGAGCTGTCCTTTAGGAAATCCTACTCCAAGGAATATTTTCTACATTATATGTTCATGTTCATATAGCTCTGCTCTCTCATAGCCCAAGCAACACTACTTCTCAACCCCAATATCATTGATCTCAGCAAATCCCATACATCACAACTTAACTTTCTCCTCTGTCACCAAGCTTGTTCCCTTCTCATGGCCAACACCTTGCCTCTCATTTCAAAAATCACACAATCACATCCGACTTTAAAGACATATTACATAAGCTACATATAGATGTGTCACACAGACAGGGAGGAGCAAAACATGCAGAAGCGGTAGAGACTGTGATAAACGATGCTGCTCTATAGTTCTGATCGTGTGATCAGTGCAGTTTTTGACCAACAGAGTTTACCACACTTAAGACTAAGATTATACATGTAAGCATATATATTATTTTTAAATACATTTTCAACTCCTCTGTCCATTATTGCTCACTGGGAAGGGATTAAGAGGCTACACAGTGCTCTAACCATACACTTAACACCGGTTATCCATGAGCCTAGATCTAATAGGCTCAAACTCATGTGAGTGCAATTTCAATGGGAAAACATATCTTCTGAACCCTCTTCATTGTAACATACTGCACTATGAATTACCTCCTATGCATTTTCTTTTCCTGCATATGCTTAAAAACTCTGAACCAGAAGACCCTGTTTAGTTTGTAAGAATAAAGTTACTTTTTAATTTACTTTTTTCACCCCCCCTCCCACTTTCCACATAATGTTTACTTTTTTGTTTGATTTCAAGGGTTAATCAGAGTGGTTTGCTGCATCTAGCATTATTTGTTCAATACTTAAGAAAGCCTTATTCACTGCTTTTTTTATTCATTTTTTTTTTAGAACCTAAATCATATTAAATACTACTTTACAAGGATAAATAAGTCATAAAACAAAAGTCATACATTTCCTAAAAACAGTATATAGTTTGTATAAGTACAATAAATTATAAAAAGGGAAATTATAGTTCACAAATAAAATAAATGTCCCCAGTGGGTTTAGTGCAATACAAAATTAATATAAGGAACGTATGCATTTTTTAGAAATATATTACCTGATATTCTATGATCCAGTTACATTGTTAATGCAGTAAAGGAAATTTACATTTTTATGTTGGCTGTAAGAGAGTTTCATTGTTTTATTATTTCAGAAAAATGTACAGATAAAATACTGTGTATTAATAACATTCTATACCGAAGACTAAAGCAACAGATGATTTGAGCAGTTTCCCCATGTCCATAGTTTTCCACTTGTGGGTCACAAGCAAACTCTGCATGAAGAATCAGTAAGTGGTGGAACAGTCAACGTCTTAATCCACATTTTAAGTTTAATGTCTTCTGAAACAGGTCACATTTTTTTTAAAAGTAATGGGAACCTATTTTGTAACCATGAATAATTGAGATGGTTAGGGTTGGAATCTTGGGATGTGCAATGACGTAATCTCAGCAGAGTTTTGAGACATGTATAATGATATTTTCTTATTCCCTGTTATTGAAGTTAGCTGTTCAAGTTAAGAAGCATCACCTTTTATCCAGTGTTTACAATGAAAAAAATATCTCAAGGTTAAAATGATGGGAAACACAGGTTTGGTAGATATATGAGGGTGAGTCAAAAATTATCTGTACTCTAGCTGTAGAATAGTGTAGAATGTAGTGCGGATAATTTTTGACTCACCCATTTATTTTACTCAATTTCATTAAAATCCCACAAAAATACTTTAAAAATGAATAAAAATCAGTTAAAGCATTTTAAAACACTATATGATAATGGAAAGAAAATGTATGACAGGTCCTTTTTAAAGAATTCCTGGTACCCAGCTGTTATTGAACGGCATCTACAATCATAAAGATTACCCCTTCTTCCACTTCAGTAAATACTGATCAGAATCTCATGTGTTATAACCTTTTAATTAACAGCTAGTTTACATTACATTAAATTTGTTTACATAGCACTTGGTGCAGAGAAGGGAACTACATACTACGTTAGACGAACAGAGACTGACTGATACATGAGGTAGAGAACCCTGCTCCCAAGCTTACAATCTAGAGCTACTAAATACACAATATAGATCCTAATCTAAACAATTTAGAATAGGATTACACTCAGAGCTACTCTTATTTTTTTTTTTTTTTTTTAGAATTTTGGTTTTATTTTATCTTAGATTTTTTAGTTATTATTAATTTTATTTATGTTTTACATTTCAATTAGCGTTTTCAAAAAAGGCAAATTTAAATGTCTGTAATACATTAATCCACCTCGAATCCATTTGGATGATCGGGGCTATATTGTGTAACAGAAATTGTGTGTGTTTAATGGCGAAATAGTCTCGATCCGAAGGGCTCAAAAGATTCTGCTTCCGATCAGCCAGAACAGCTCATTCGAAATTGTGCAGCCGCATTGTGGTGATCAGAAATTATGCCCGATCTGAATCTGTTTCGGAATGGATCAGTGCATATTGTGTAGCCACTTAAAAGTAGTGGTGTCACTAAACATAAAGGGCTCTCACAATATGTACTTGGCTTTGCAAAATGCCAGTTTGTATTCTGCAGGAGTATGTACTCTTTCTTAGGTGTTCAGCATATATACTGATTACTGAGCTCCTGCAATACAGAAAGTATATGTCAAGATCTATTATCATAGTGCAACAAGGTTTTCTGTATGCAGTTGCTAGGAGCAAATATAAGTCTCATTAGCTTGCTTTATGTCCATTCACAAAACAAATTAAATTGGACTAGATTCAAGTTTAAATGCCGTTTTATGGCAGGTTAAAACATTTTCATAAAATTCAAATTGCCAACTAAAAAGCTGATATGTCGTCTTCATTTTTCGGTTGTACAGCAGAAGAAAAAATAAAGAAAAAAGCAGAAATCGAGATGTGGTACAAGTACATTGCTTTGCTTCACCACACCCGGCCAAGAATACTGAAGTAAGTAGTATCCCACTGTGGTCATAATGTGGCATAGTCTGCAGAAAATATATATAACTAGTAGTTTCTAAACATTTAAGGAGTTATCAATTTTTATTTAGCATGCCACTATGTTTCTGCAGTGCATCATTTTATTTTAGGAATGTAAAATAATAACTATATCATTCCTATAAACACTTCATCAATCATCTGTTCTTGCACTTGGCACGCAAGCAAGACTTCCAGGGAAGACAGCTCTGCAGACAGAAAAACGGATGTTGCTCTAACTGAGGTTGCGTGATGCTATTGTTCTGCAGATGTTGCCTGGTTGGGAACCAGGTGCGCCTCCTGCTCCTCCTGGTGCGGAATCAAAAAGACAAATACAGATGCTATGATTAGTATCACTGTTATACAGAAAATGTGGTACAACAAAAATAAACTACATAGCCCACATGTAAGACATGTATCAGAAGTTAAACATGTGGTATAGCTGGTCATGCGTATCCTATATAAATGGCCTTTGCTAACGCACTGAGTACTGAAAGTTGACATATTAAACAGACATATTTATCTATGTACTAACATTTCTTACAATTGAAACATCAAAGGATAAAGGGTCTATTTAAAGATGACTAAAAAATAACAACTATCTTTTACAATGAGTCAGAGAGCCACAATCTTGTAGCAGACTCTCTCCATCATTGTTGTGCGTGTGTGCGTGTCAACTGAGCATCAACTCCTCAACTGCAGGCGTGTTCAATATTTTACTAGTCACTAGCCAAACAGCGCTGCAACATCAGGAAGCAGTAGACATTGCTTACCTAGATTTCAGTGAGGCTTTTGACACTGTCGTACATAGAAGGCTTATAAATAAACTGCTAATAAACTGAGTTTAGATTTCCATATTGTTGAATGGATTAGACAATGGCTGAGTGACAAACAACAGAGGGTTGTAGTCAATGGGGTATATTCGAAGCAAGGTCTTGTTACTAGTGGGTTACCTCAGAGATCTGTACTTAGACATGATGATACAAAGATTTTATTTGCAGGGTTGATGTTCCAAATGCCCAATGATTTAGCTAAAAACAAAAAATAGTCAGTGCCATAGCAACTAACATTTAATGTAGATCTTGGGCATAAATTACCCAAAAGCAGTATATAGAATATTTGGTACAGTCCTAACCTCAACATCTGAGGAAAGCAATAGAAGAGTAATAATGTCAGAGGACTTAAAGTTAGGTAGACAATGAGAGAGCAGCAGGAAATGCTAGCAGAATGCTTGGTTGCATAGGGAGAGATATTAGCAGTAGAAAGAGGGAAGTGCTCATGCCATTATACAAAGCACAGGTGAGACCTCACTGGGAGCATTGTACGCAGTATTGAAGACCGTATCTCGATAAGGATTCTGATACTTTGGAGAAAGTTCACAGAAGGGCTACTAAACTGGTTCATGGTTTGAAGGATAAAACTTACCAGGAAAGGTTAAAGCATCGTAACATGTATAGCTTGGAGGAAAGACGTAACGGGGGATATACTAGAAACATTTAAATACATAAAGGAAATCAACACAGGAGGATGAGTATATTTAAAAGAATAAAAACTACCACAACAAGAGAACATGGTCTTAAATTAAAATAAATCCAGCAGAAGTGGTAGAGGTAACACAATGAAGGAGTTTAAGCATGCGTGGGATAGGCACAAGGCTAGATATATGATAGGGCCAGGGACTAATAAAAGTATTTAGAAAATTGGGCAGACTAGATGGGCCAAATGGTTGTTATCTGCTGACAGATTATATATTTCTATATTAAATTTGAGGCAAGGGGCCATTTTTCAAGCCCCTATCCCAGATATTATTTTTTGGGGAGCAGTGGACACTAGGGAACTAGGGGGGGTGACTATTATCCCTGCCTTTAAACACCCTGGTTCCTCATATACTGATCCCATGCAAAAACGAGGGGCTCTTTCTGCACTAGCAACGAAAGCTGGTCGCCGACCAGACTGCCGCCTGCTTCTTATGGAAGCATGGCAGCTGTCGGTCAGAGGATAAACTGGCGTGTACTATCAAAAGTACATGTAAGTTTATCCTCACACTAGGAACAACTAACTTTTCACTTGTGCTTCTATATTAGAAGCACGAGTGAAATACAACGTTTAGTGTTCCTTTAAAGTTTTGTTTTAAAAAAAAGTCTAGCAGAAAGTGAGGTGTGCACATGTGATTTCTTTTACCTATCTTCAACCTACAAAAAAAAATCCATACTAACCTAATTTAATATTTTAGCTAGTGCTTCAAATTAAGATTTTTTTTTAGATTTTCTTTATTTATATATGCATTACTAACACTTACTTTTATTATAAACGTCATGCTCCATTGACAATATAGCTATAATGTATTTTATGTGTTTTGTTTTAATTCTACCATAAAAGATGGCCCTGGCCAGTACTAGCATTTTAGAAACCATGACATTCTGGCTACTAAAAGGGGGTTTGTATTGGGAATTTATTTGAATTTAGCTTGCTGTATCTATTTCCCAATAAGTGTCTGGTCTACAGAAGGTCACTTAGTGACATCACTAGGAAAATATTTGGAATTTGGAATTTTGTGGTCCATTATCTACAAAGTGCGCTGTTTGAGGATCAGGTAAACTGGTTACTTAGTAGCCACAGTGATCAGTTGCTAGGTGATATAGGTCAGGTCAGGCTGTCTGGGGACAAAATAGTATTTCAAGTGCAGTGATTACATCACAAGGCATTTTCCATCAAACTTTAACCCTACTAAATTAGCTATAGTTATGTAAAAAAAAAAAAAAAAAAAACTTCTGTTTCTGCATAGCTCACTGATGTAAAAACATAGTTTGAAACAAAGCTATCTTGTTTTACAGCACATTGCTATTCACATACCAGTAAAATGAATTCAGCAGTTGGCATTGTAACAAACCAATCTAATTGCAAATACGATGAATGCTGCTTTGAGACATTAAAGTTATGTTCAGCCTTTCACTGTTACCCTTTCAACGATTGATTTTACTATATAACTTGCCCTCACTTACAGGTGCTGACCGCAACAGCAATACACAGGCCAAAATCTTGTAAGAAAATTTAAGAGACGCTGCTTACAAGCAGTGATAGATGGCTTGTTTATTTCATTGCCCTCTTGCTTGTGTGTGTTGACCTCTTCATCTGTCAGTTTTACTGCTTTTCTTAGCCAGAATGTTTTATGATTATTATTTCTAACAAGTTCCTTTATAAATTGTGTAACAATATGTGTAACATGTGCATTTTAAGGTAGTATACACAACTATTTTTTGTTTCTTTTTATCTTACTCTTACTTTTATTGTTAGTACATATACATAGAGCTTGTATCAGGTACAGTCAAACTGCCCATACCAGGACACCACTGTAAACGGTAATGCGAAAAAAGTAAGATATATTAGGTGGTCAAAAGACGATGGAACAGAATTCAGGATTGAATAGTAGTGCACAAACCAAAGTTACTGAAGATACAGACAACCCTGTGCAAGATGCAGCTAAAAAGAATTCCCAATAAGTGTATGAATAAAAATATACTTACAAATAAATGAAATATGAACTAGAAATAAAAAAGGAATAATAGTGTAACTCATCCCATTTAAATTAAATATATTAATAATGAAATACATATAATACACAGAGCAAATAAAAACCAATTAAAATCCCAGACACAGCTGAAAAATCAACGTTTTAATCTGAAGAAAACTAGCAGACAACAGGATTCAAGAGCGATGTAATTCAACACATGAGAAGTGGTGATTGGTTATTTTACAGGCAGGAGAGGCAGGATCCACTTCTCATAGGCAAAAGTTTTGAATGACTTTAGTGATGCAGAAGGCTAAGAGTGGTGTCTTTCGATAAGTTCCGCTTTCGTCTCAATTTTGACAAAGGGATGTCTATAGAAACCTCAAATGCCCAAAAATCTATGTGTTTCATCAGACTCGACAGAGTGCAATGAGAATTTAAAGGGACAATGTAAATAAAAATAGTACAATATCAAAAGTGCAATATATCAACATATCCCAAAAATTAAAAACTGCCTGCGCTTCTCACCCTAATAAACTTGGCAATAAATATATAAACATAATGTAAAAACTTTATTTTAACTTTATATAAACTGCTTTGTGTGTCCACTAGATAGGAGGTGAGAGTACGTTCTCCCCTTATTGAGAGTGTGCCTTGACGTAGCAGGTGAGCTTAATTATGCTTTGACCAATTCATATAACCAAAATCTCTTATTTATATTATGTTTATATATTTGTTGCCAACTCTATTAGGGCGAGAAGCGCACACAGTTTTTGTTTTTTGTATATATTGTACAGCCAATCACACTGTAGCATGTTCACACCTGTTGGGTAGGCTTCATTTTATACATTTATATTTTTTGAGCCGGTGACTAACTTAGCACACCAAACTTTTTCTTTTCCCCAATATATCAACATATTTCCAATAAATAGCAATTACATATATTTAATTAAATATACAAGGGGATTTAATGTTACTTGTTAAAAAAAATACAAAAATAGGAAACACCATATATTAGAAATCCTAAAATAAAAGCTAGGACCACTTGTATCAATCATATGGGATATAAAAAAAGGGAAATGTATGTAAATAGTGAATAATCTATAATTATTGATTATTTGATGTACATAGTGTACTTGACAATTAATAGATAAAATTGGCAAATTAACTAATAATAATATAAGTGTTATATATTCTAGAAACTATGAGAGTCAACAGGTTTGATTCAGTAGTGATTGTTAAACCACCAAAAAGTACTACTTTTTTTTTACTACATATTATTCAAAAGTAATTCAGTGGAAACACTATCCGAGCATCGCAGGACTTTTAAGAGAACACTACTACTGTGGCAGATTGTTTGAAAATCACCAAATTGGTGAATTTTCTAATGCAATTCAGTTATCAAATTTTATTTATAGAGGTGGGCGTGCAGGTTAATAGGGTAGCATTCAAGGATTGAAACTAGACATTATCTATCGCATAGACTGCTAAGGCATGTTCGTTATGAAAAGTCATGATTGTGATTCTGGGCACCAGTCCTTAAAAAGGATAGTATGACACTAGAAAAAGTGCAAAGGAGGGGGCTACCACATTAAAAAGGGGATTGGAGGATTTTATGAAGGTTATGAGGTTATGAAGAGAGACTAAAAAAGTTGCATTTATATACGCTAGAATAAAGGCCTCTAAGAGGGGATATGATAACATTATATAAATATGTGCAGGGCCAATATAAAGAGCTTTCCAGTGACCTGTTCATTAACAGAAATGTACAGAGAACAAGAGGTCACCCCCAGAGACTGGAAGAGCAAAAATTCCATAGACAGCAGGAAGGAATTCTTTATGGTAAGGACATAAAGATATGGAACTCACTGCCATGAGAGGTGGTGCTATCAAATAAAATAGATGCATTTAAAAATGGTCTGGATTTTCTGTTTAGAAAAGCAGGGCATACAGGACTATTAATAATGTAATAAGTATTAATAATAGAGCTTCTTGATCCAAGGGGAAATCAGATTGCCTTTTGGAGCTGAGTAGGAATTTCTCCCCCCTATTTGGCAAAATTTGAAATAGCTTCCTTAGGGGGTTTTGCCTTCTTTTGGATCAAAAGCAGGAATAATGGGTAGAAGGGTTGAACTTGATGGACTTAAGTCTTTTTTCAACCTAAATTACTATATCACTATGATAGGAGGGTGTTTTAGGGATTTTTGACCAGAGCTCCCTAAAAGTAATGAACAAATCAGTTAATTGCAATTCTTTGCAGTGTGGGTTTGGGAATGGGCATCCTGAATCCATTTTTGTCTTATTATTACACTCCATCCAAAAGTACAGGGTGTAGGAGAAAGGAGGGTCTCTTATGTGAGGAGTTGTTTGAAAAGAACCTGAGGAGATTTGAAGGCATTTGTTAAGATTTTAGTTACACCATCTGGAAGTTTGTTAATACCATACGCTGAAAGTTGAAGTTATAAAAGTTTGCTGACTTCGCATACGTTTTTCAATTTTTATGGTTTGCTTTTGAGCTTGAATGAAAAAGCAATATTTAATTAATAAATTGAGGGCCCTATTTATCAAGACAATTAAATGAAATTAAATGTTGTCATGTCACAAAAAATCCACTTTGAATTAAACCAATAATAAGGCTGAGCTGAACACATTGGAAATTGAACCTGCAACCTTAAACGTTGAACGTTTAATCCAGTTTGTGTACAGTTTGTGTACTATTAGATTTTTTATTAAAATAGAAAGTTTTAAATGCAAAGCAAATTCAAGTTGTGCAAATGCAATACATTTTGTTAGACATGAATAGGTTATTCCAAGAAATAACCTGAAAACATCAGGTATCAGAAAAACACAGTTCCTTATTTGTTATAGTATATTCTAAATTTTAAAAAAAGAGAAAGTATTTTAGTTTTGTACAGAAATTAAGCATCTGTACATATTATAACATTATAACATTATATTTCTAATTCTACAGTTTAACATAGAATTACAAAAAAATAGCAACACAGATCATAATAATGTATTTAAAACAATACACGCATATAGTCTCCATTCTCCTCTCTACCTGGATTCATTCTTTGGCATTTATTTTGTTTTTTAAATAATTTCTTATTTAACTGGTTTTATTTCTACCTTTTGTAGATATCTAATAAACTTTCTGTAAAATAATATTATTTAGTCTGTTAGCCTCCGACTCTAAGATCTAAGGAAGGCCCAGCGTCAAAACATTTGGGAAAGATCACGATATGTGGTTCTCCTGACACATATTTTGTGGGATTTTTTTATACTTTTTTATTTGCTTTTTTGTTTTGACTTACTAGTACATTCATGTGCACCTATATTAGAACCAAATACCTTGTACAACTTTTTTAATATGTGTTTCAATATGTGCATATCCATTAGTGTGCACTTCCACATTCATGTTTCCACTTATAGAAAATTACATATGATATATAAGATCATTTGTACATATTTTCCTAATGGTGTGACCCACCATATCCATTTTTTTATAGCCTCCAACTCTAAACTTTTTTTTGTATACTACATCCAGTTTACAAGAAAGAAATGGATAGATTTACTTTGGCGCTAATAAATATGAGGATGATGCTGCAGCCACTTTGGTTGTGTACTCCTCAAATACACTGCCAATAATGTAGACTGTATAGAACAATAATTGAGTTGTACAGACCACACTATTGGGTCTATTCACAAAATTCGACATTTGAGGTCAACTTCCATTCTGAGAAAAAGTCAAATTCTGCAACCTAGTTTGACTTAGAAAAAAAACAAAGGTTCGAATCTTCCTCACTGAAAGTAATGGGAGGTGAAATGATCAAAGCTGTTTGACTTAGTCTCAAAAATAGCTTCAATCATTTTGCCTTCCATCCTTTCAATGGGGAAAGTGGGGTGTTTATTTGTTTTCTTTTTAAGTCAAACACAGGTGCCAAATTTGATGTGGTCTTAGAATGAATGTTGAACTCCAAAGTAAAATTTTAGTGAATAGACCCATACGTTATGCATTCTCGCTTTGTCTTATATGGTTCAACAGTTGTGAAACCTCATATCTGGCTATTTATATAGAAGATAACTTGTGCAACCTCTTTTTTTGTCCTATGCCGATTTACAACAAAGAACTAGTTCTACACTGCAAAATTGTGTTGCTCAATTTCACTATTTGGATCTCTGTCATAGTACCTAAATCACATTGTGTGTGTTGTTCACAATCAACATTGAACATACTCTTGACATTAATGCCATATGTAAGCCTGCTTACCAGGTGAAGGAAAGAAGAAAATGGCTTTAAAACATTTCTCTTGAAAACAACAAATAAAACATAAAAATTAATTAAGTCACCCTATACTTGCTGAATAAAATAAACAAATTTCATTGTGTGATGCAACTGCTTAACCACAGCAAACTTAATCTGCAGACAGGATAAGATGGAGGCAATTTGCCTTGTGACAGATAAATGGTTTTACTTCCAAGTCCAAACACAGGAGGGGACACACAATTAAAACACTGATGGTAAAATTGACACAGGACTCCAAGCTTATGCTCCTATAGTTCATCTGTAATCAAGCTTTCAACTGACTCATTTATAGAGTTGAGCAGACACCTGGATGTTCGGCGGAACTTCGGAAAAAAGTCCGGGTTCGGGCTAGAACTTGACCACGAACTTGACCCCGAACCCCATTGAAGTCAATGAGAACCCGAACTTTTGGCCACTAAAATGCCTCAAAAAAAGTCCTGGAAAGGGCTAGAGGGCTGCAAAAGGAAGTAAAATGGGGGTAAGAGTAGGACAAGTGCCCTGCAAGCAAATATGGATAGGGAAATAACTTCAAATAACATAAAATACATACAAATTCAAAATACAGCTGAGCCTTAAAATACCACTGGAATCTTTGATTTTAGTTTTGGAAGAACATAAATCTAAAGCATGGCTGCCAGGAGGATCAACAGAATTATCCATTTGAGAGAGGGTTGGAGTGCAGGGTATTCTCTTTCAGTTTATACTAAGTGACCCATAGGTTGAGGAGGCGGTGACCGTGGCGGTGTAGGTGGAATCGGCGCTGGAGGAGGAGGAGGTAGCCAGAATTTTTCAAAGTGCGCTGTAGGCACCGTGTTGGACTGTTCTATTTGACTCTCAGATATGAAGTGCACCGCAAGACGCAAATGTACTATTTAGCACCCAAAACAAAATTTTTCAAAGTGCGCTGTAAGTACAGTATTTGACGGTTCTATTTGACTCTCAGATGTAATACATGTAATGCTATTGCTATTCTATAAACCGAAATAGAGTATCCATTCATACGAATAGGTCAATTGATCTATTCGTTTGAATGGGGACTCTATTTCGGTTTATAGAATAGCAATTAGACATGTGCAAAACTAAAATTTTCATTTCGTTTTCATCCATTCGGACGAAAATGTTATTTATTTCGTCTAAAACTAATTTCGTTCATTACTGCATTCGTTTCAGACGAAATTTGTTCATTATTTTCGTTTCGTTTTATTCGTTCGTACGAATCAATTGACCTACACATTCCATAAACCGAAAGTCTATAAACCAAACTTTGTTCAGTTTATAGACTTTCGGCTTATGGAATACATGTAATGCTATTGGCTTTCTATAAACCAAACTAGAGTCCCCATTCATAAGAATTTCTTATGAATGGGGACTCTAGTTCGGTTTATAGAAAGCCAATAGTATTACATGTATTCTATAAGCCGAAAGTCTATAAACCGAATGTCTTTCGGTTTATAGACTTTCGGTTTATAGCCGAACCCCCAACTCCAACACGAACATACAGTGGAATGTCCGTGTTCGGGTCCGGGGTCCGAGCACAGTAATGTTCGGTACGAACCCGAACAGTGCAGTTCGGGTTCACTCAACACTACTCATTTATAACCCAATACATTACCATACCAGGTAGTGAAGAGTGTTTGCACCAAAACCAGGAAGTAGAGAGTGCTTTTCACTGCCACTAGTTCATCTAATTGAAGGATACACAGTAATACACTACATCTAACTGTGTAAGCAAAATTCTTTCACTACTGCATACTATTCTATAGCGCTATTCTGACACTGCCACTACACTAATGTTAATGTTTTTGTTTGTATTATAGAAGCATCTTGCTAGTTAACTGTGATTCATTTGACTGATCAGATCAAGATCATAAAACAGAAACTTAAATGTTGAGTTAATGTGAGAAAGGACCATATGCAAGAATTTCTCTGCAGGTAGGCATTCACAGTGATATTTCAGTCTGCAAATGTAATGTATGCATATGGTCTAACTAACACATTCTGCAGAGTTTTAATGGGTGTGGAAACACATCATTACACACTTAAGGCAGCGGACCGTTTTTTCCATGCTGCTCACATTCATGCTGTAATTGTGCTATTTAATTCCTATCATGCCTTTTAATTGTGAATTTATGACTGTAATTAAAATATGAACATATTGTCCCTGCCAGTTATGGGAATATGATACACTGATCAATCTGTATTTGTCAGCATGGAAGAGCGTTGTAAGCCAGGCCAATTTTAATGTATTCTGCTATGTCAGTACATTAACTCGACTCAGTTAAAGGGACTCTGTCAACCTAAACATTGTTTATACTGTGGCTACAAAGAATAAAAATGATGAAACATCTATACATTGTGTTAGCAGAACTGTATGCAAATGCATAAAATGATAGCAATACATCTTTTAAATGTGTCTGTGATGTTTTCTGCTTATGACATCACTCGTGGCTTGATTTTCCAACTATATATTTCCCATTGAAATGATGATGTCAAGAACAGGAGACACCACAGACATCTTTTAAACACATGTTTCTCTTATTTATACATCTTCTTTTAATTCTGCTAACACAATGTACAGTTTATTTTTTATTATCAGTATAAGCAATGTTCCCAAAATCCCATATCCAAACATGTGACGTGGAAGAAAATCATGTAATCTTTCCAGTGCCACAATGGTGAGAGATGTGGTGGGCACCATGGCTAATCAGTTCGTTTCTAGTCTCTTTAATACTTTTGTTTTGATTTATTTAGAGGAATTTAAGTGAAGCATGTACAATGTATTCAGGTACATTTTTAAAGTAGTATGTTTTGTGTATAAATTCAGTATTCACATCAATATCGCTATAGAGTTCATTAAAAATATAAGTTGCATTATTAAAATGAAGTTAATATTTACTGATACTACTGTGATCAGTTACCACTATATGCATGCTGTCCTATATAAACACGATAACAGGAACTGCCCTCCCAACATTTCAAATGGCTAAAGAGGGACACTTTCATTTGTGGGAGTGGCTTGAGATGAGACTGTGGGAGGGACATTACAGAACATTTTAAGCTACTTTCTGGCCAATTTATAGCTAGTTATGTTATTTGGTAGATTAAGAATAATGTATTTGACTTACACTAATTAGTGTACAAACACATTTTTAGTGCAATGTAAACACATTTTATTGGTGAGTTTTATTGCTGTGGAGCTATATGATTCACTCTTACAAAAGAAAATTTTTGAGCTCTTAAAAAAGAGGGACAATAGAGGAGAAAAGAGGGACAGAGTGTTTGGGGTGCAACATATGGGCTGACCTTCCAAAATAGAGGCACTTGGAAGGTATGGATTACCAAAAACCTCAATCCTTCCTTTTGTCGGTCGATCCTATGTGGTAATCGGGTAAGACAGAACAGAAAAAGGGTTTATAAGGAAATGAATAGGACGTAGAACAGATGCATTAGCATTTGTTTAAAGAAGATCTACCCCCCCCCCCCTCCCCGCCACCCAAAAAAAACCATAGCTTGTATATACTACCATAAGGTCACTTATGCCTGTTTTACATTATTTTTTAAATGGTATTTCTAAAAACTACCATTCCAAAAAATATTCCACAATCTATGTTGAAAACTATCCACAGGTAGATGGGATGTTTTTCCACAACATGTAAATATTATAACTATTTTAAAAAATCATTTCTTAAATATATCGATTGCTACTGTCAAAACAGGTAGTAAAGATTATCTGTATTCAACTTTAATGTTAAATAAAGTAATACATTGAAATGATTTGTAAGGCTTAATTTTAGAAAAAAAAAAATTCTTCAAAAAAAGTACAATGAAGTTACTCTGTACTTCTGTAATATGGAAAGTTGTTAAGGAACAGGGAAGTAGTGTATTTGATTAGGGTGGAAATAGAAAAAATAAAGGCACTATCTAAAGTAAATATATTTTGTGGGATTCATTTTATTGGGAAATAACGTGCTGGAAAGAAATTCAGTCGAAATGCAATTAAGATTATTTTCTTATGTAGCAGGAACTGGCTGCAATTATTTAGATATCCTAATATATGCATTGTATTATTCATAACCACCATGAGTTTTATGATAAAGACATATGTATTTTCATTCAAAAATTATGTTGAAGTAAGCAAGAAAAAAAAAACATGACCAAAGTAGTAGTAATACCGATATATTAGTAATATTAATATTTGTAATTCTATTTATAGCGCCATCATATGGCCCCATTGTATTAGAAAAACAATACATGCACATTCAGGAACAAAAAAAAGTAAGGAGAGCCCTGCTCAAACAAGGTTACAATCTTAATATGGTTGTCAAAGTTTAGATGTACATTTGTATGTTCAAAAAATTGTGTATCATGCAAGAAACTCCATAATTTGCAAGATCCCAGAGTCAAGCAAATATACGGACAATTGTTTTAAGTATCAAAAAGTGTGACTGGCACTCAAAACCCGGTAACATCTGATGGCAAACATTGTGTTCCTTATCAGTGATTGAACCCCATAAACATTAAGACAAAAGAGCTCAGCACTCCAGGTCATGAATTTTAAACCACAAACGTATTTAGGCTCTATTGTACCCAGAAATAGGCCAAATAAACAAAGGCAAACTAATAGTTTAGAAAATATGTAGCCAAGAAAATGAATTAAAAAAATATACATGTGTATTTTGTCATTGTAATTGGATGCATTTATTCTACTGTTTACATAGTTTGTGTGTGTGTTTCCTCCTTTATTTATTTTTCTTTATTATTGGACAGTATAGAGTGCCCCTCCCTGTGAGCTTATACATCCTTTTGTGCTGAATATTTTCTCACCCCTTTTCTTGATTTTTTCAATGATAGAAATAAATACTACTCGTGATTGAATGTGCAAGTGCTAAACTGAGATTTATATAAGATATCTAAAACGTAATCTTTTTTTAATGTTTATAGAAATATAAATTATCTTACTAATATACTTACTTAGAATATCAAAAATTAAAATCAAGTGCAATGACCTTACTAATATGCCGACAAAGAATATCCCAAATTACACTCAAGTGCAATAATACTTCTTAATATTTGAGTTAAGCATCTAAAACACTCATGGTAAATATGTATTCATACAAATATGCATAATAATTAATAGATTTTAGGATGTATCAATTATTTAAATATAAAAAATACCTCTATATAAGAAACAAATACAAGATGTATTATTTGTCTTTAACCCCTTAGTGACAAGACATTTTCACCTTGACTTTCCCTTGGTGACAATGGCTGTTTTGACATTTCTAGGGTGTTTGTGTTTAGCTGTAATTTTTTCTTTCTCACATACATTACCCACACAAATTATATGTTGTTTTTATCGTCATAAGAAGGGCTTTCATTAGATACAATTCTGTTCATCATATCTTATAATTTACTACAAAAAAAATCATAAAATATGATGAAAAATGAAAAAAAAAAACTTTTTCTTACTTTGACCTAAAATATAATTTACACAAATAAAATCATTAAAAAATACCCCGTCTTAATAGCTTCTAAATGTTGTCCCGAGTTCAAAAATATGCATGTTTCCATATTTTTCGGTATTTTTTTGCGAGATATGGGGCAAAAACCAAAAATAGTGTTTTTTGTTTTTTTCCTATATTGACCTTTTGACCTCAACCCGAACCCAAAATTTAACCCTAACACTAAATTTAACCCCAACTCTAATCCTTATTATATCCCTTAATATTTTTTAATTTTCATTTAATTTTAACCCTATCCCTTATGCTAAAAATTACTTAATTTTAACCCTGTAGGCTAATATAGCTATATAACCTGTTTTTAATTAATTGAATATGTATTTTAAATATTTTCAATTGCAATGCTACTTAACTACCACTAGGGGCAGTCAAGTAGCATATTCAGAGAAACGGAAGTGAAGTTACTTTCACTTCCGAAGCTCAGACCGGCAGAGGGCTTAGCCATATTGACGGAGCAGCTCCGTGGGGCGATCATGGGTGCCCCAAAATAGAAATTTCAGTGCTGGCTATTGCCTCGACATCAAGGCAATAGACCAGCACCGTTAAAGAAGTTTTCGCGAAAACCGCTTGATTCACCGCAGGACGTGCCATGCACGTCCTTTGTCGTTAAGGGAGTTTCTCCCAGGACGTGCCTGGCACGTCCTTTGTCGCGAAGGTGTTAAAGAGTTAAAGAGGAGTTTAAAAACAGGAGTTTTTGAACAGAAGACTTCATAAGAAATGGGTAATATCTGCTGCGCTCATGGCATCTGGTGTTAAGAGTGAAGACCCAGAAGGCCTCCCTCTCACATAGATATCAACCACTTTTAATCATTTTGATTACACATACAGCAAAATAATTCAAACAGTTATTACTGCATATTTCAGAATGCCGAGACATTTAAGTTGTCAGCTAGTCAACATACTGCTGACTGCATTTCTCACAATTGATTACACAAATTAGTGAGGCAGTATAGCAATTAGTATATTGTTTTACTTGAAACATTTTACCATTGGCTTTAGAAACAATGCAGCTTCTATTTTTAACATAATTGCAAGTTTTACATATTTTGTTGCCACAGGGGAAAAGTCCCTACAGTATTAAGCCAATTATCTGTTATACTACTACAGGGTCTTGAAAATGTGGCTGCAGGAACCGGGTGCCCCAATTCACCAGGGGAATGCGGTTACCCATCATCAAGCCCTGTATCTCTGCTCCAGCCAATGGGCTCCTGATCTTGGGCACTCAGGGTCTAATACTATCCAGGACCCCATGCGTGATAGATTGATCATAGAATGAGAAGTGTTGCAGTCAGCAAAATGTGGGTGAAATATAAGATAAAAAATGAAAAACTTAAAATATAAAATGTGGGCACAATCTATATCAGTCAAAAAAATTTGAAAACATATTGTTATTCGCTTTAACTTTGAGAGAACCTGGACCAAATATAGATGTGGTATGATCTCCAAAAGGTTATTTTCCAAATGTGCTATCTGCTAATGGAGGAAGATATGCATTTTGCACTACTGGCAAAGATATTGAAGGAAAATGGTTCAGATCAGTTCCTTTTCTAAGAAAATCAGGAACTTTGATGGCATGAACTATGTTAAATATACAGCTAACTACAAATTAGTATTATGGACCAATTATTGAATACACTCTTACAAGCAAAAATGAAACACAAGGCTAACTGGCATTCATCCTGCACCCAAATTGATAAAAAATATGGTTCAGGAGTATTGGGACCATTGGCGGGACAATTTTAGCTGATGCTTGAGGTGTTGTTATTGGACCTTCAAACAAATGGTTGAAACACGAAGCAGTTCTATGTCGAAATGATAAAATAAGTCTAAATTAGGTTAATGGAATAAAGTTTTAAAAAATTAATTTACAGTAAAATTCTATATACAGTATCTAGTGGCAAAATTGCTAACAGCAATCTTTGAAAAATATCTAAAGTAAGTTATTTTGATTGGTAGGTCACAGTAAGTAATTATGTGCCGGTAGGTGCAAGGGGTCCAGGTAGGTGCTGCTTCTTTTTTGTTACACATCCTGCACTTGGTTAAGTTAAGTTCAGGTTTGAAGTTTTTAATTTTGTCATAAATAATGTGTGAGAAGAGTGAAGTTATTGACTCTTCTAAGGTTAGAACCTTAGAACCATCAACTGGAAATTATTAATCATCCTATAGATCTGGCTGTACAGAAAGTGTAGTTGAAGATGGCTGAAGATGCCTGGATGCTTTTTACAAGGTCTGAAGTGTAGTGAGGAGCCTCCTCAAGGTAAATTCAAATGCAGTGAAGAAATTCATAGTTAAGATCCATCCAATAACTTAAACAACAAGACTCTACAGAAGGCAACACACTCTCTAAAGTTTGTGGATATGTATTTGTTTCTTTTCAGTCTAGCAGATTATGTTCTAGTGACATTTTTAAAGAAGAGCTCTTTGCTTAATTTACACTTTTCTTCAAATGGGATGTTATAAATCTTTGTCCATGACAACATTTACACACAATCATGTCTTGCATATTAACATGAAAAAAAAAAAGATACTTGATTAGCACTACTGTGAGTTATGTCTATTCTCACCGCAGAAACGGTAAAGTTTCAACCCAACTGCGGTCTTTATCGAGCCATGCCAAAATGTGCAAAAATCCAACTTTATGCACATTTTTTCATGGCTTGATAAAGACCCCTCTTGGGTCGATACGTTACCGTTTCTAGTAGTGCTGAGAAATTGTCTTTATTTTTTATGTACTAAAGGTTTTGTGGAGTATTGGCCCATGCACTGTTCCTTTGAGTGCTGCTTTCTACCATTTCATTTGAGTGTTTGCATATATCTTAATGATTAACGTCTGCCAACTAACTAGGGTTTGTTTCTTACCATAATGCTATAAGTGTCAAACATCTCCATGCATGTAATGTTGATGATGACCTCTACAGGAAGATATACAGGTATAAAATCACTAATTATTCAGGAAAAAGAGAAAGCAATGCTGATTGAACTTAGCTATTGTTTAGCAATATTATAGATTTTAGAGAAATGTACCTAAAAGGATTACAATAACATCTTTCAAAAACCAAAAATGAAAGCAATATATATCCACGAATAAACATTCGTATGTATGTGTATCAAGTGTATATATATATATATATATATATATATATATATATATATATATATTCATATTTTAGTAAGTACATTTTGTTTACTCTATGTCTTATCTATGTGAATGAAGAGAGGGTTTGGCACAGACATTTAACAAGAATATGGTGTATGTTACCTTCTCTCAGATCCCTTAACACAGTGGGGGTTATATTTAAACTAACACTACCGCTACCAATTTATAAATAATTTTCGACAAAAGTTACAAGTTTACACCATGTGTGAAAATCCATTTTAGGCTTAGTGGCAGCTCCCCCAAATGTGTCAAGATTTATTGAAAAAAAAGGTGCAAAAAAAAACACCTCAGTGACTGCTGATTTATTGATTCCCAATACTTTTCTCTGATCTAGCTTTATACATAACCCTTAGTGTATCTCTCTTTTAAGGAGCCCTCGGATACACAACAACACACCATATTTTTCTTGTGTGATTTGGGCTGTAAATATGTTGACTAATTGCTGTTATAGTACCTTTGTACTTAAAACACTATAAAAGTATCGACTATACATGCTGTTTATACACATATATCTTGTTATCTTGGCATATATTGCATTGAAACATGGTAAACCAAACATGTTTTATTATAATTTATCATTTAAGATTAGTCATACACCTATAAGGACTTTCAGCATTTGGATGTCTGCCTGTCCCCTTCCTTTCCAAAAGGGTTTTTCACACAGTGTAGTACAAGACAATCTATCAGATTATTGTGCTTTATTAAACGCTAGCCTTTTCCATTTGTAGATTCTTCCTCATCTTATTTTTGTTTCAGTCCCCAGACTCCTTTTGTTTTCCTAACTCCATGTTTACTTCCTGCTGCAGGCATCTGACTGAACACCACATACACAGCTGGGGTCAGCTTGGCCTTGACTCGGGCAAACTGCAAAAAACAGCATTATATATGACAGCTACGCGGACACTTATTCTATTTTGAGATCTGTCCCTGCAAGGTGCATATCAGTGCCAGATGTCTAGGAAAGCTTCAGCGTCAGTTCCGAAACTGAAATCATTTACTTCACTTTTTATAATATCTATATACACGACCTCGCACTGTGCTTGCAGATGGCTTTTTAATGGAAGATTCGTCCTCGGATCAAAGTGATTTAGGAACCTGTATACTTTGCTCTTCTCTTATTAACAAAAACTAGAAAGAACAGGTTATCTAGACATAATATAAATGCATGTTTACATTATTATAAATTTGGTGATCTCTCAGCCTAGTCATAGCAAGCAAATTATAGTCAATTTAAACATTAAAAGGTATTCAGGTGATATGTTTAACTTGTCTGCCTGTAGTATAATTATATAATATATATCAAATACTTATGACCACTACATCCTTAATGTTTGCATCATATTGGTATATTACAAAAAAATAAGTGGAAAATGGACAAGGGCATTTGCATTCAATTATATCATTTTTTATGTGAATTCTTGAATTTTGAGGGTTTGTACTAATTCTGAAGTTGTATACACAAGAAAAAAATACATATTTGAATAGAAATTAATATATTTCAGACATGATTTACTTTGGTTATCTATTCTGAGCTGTAGGAGATTTCGGTTTAAGTATGACTACATATCACTGTCTTTTATGCAACTAGGTACCTAGTTGAATTCATGAATCAGAAAAAAACAGTAAGTCATCTAGATTCAAATATGTGAAACACTGCCAAATGAGCACTCTCCCATAGGGCAGACTGCAAAGTCCTGCCCATTTTTAGTCGAGCTTGCCTCACATAGCAGTTTCTGTTTTGTATACTACTAGGGGCTTCTGTACCTTACTAAGAAGGCCTATGATAGTTTAAAACATAAATCTTAGGTTGCTGTATCTTTGTCCTAGAGAGAGAGAGATCTCCTGACATTCTGGGTCCAGACTGGCTTTACTGCCAGGATTAGTCTGATATGCTCATGAATGTAATAGCACGATTGCCACCATTGGGTACTTTGCCATAGAGCAGACTGTTAAGTGAGCTTGTCTCACACATACCAGTAGAGTAGCAATTAAAGCTAGGAGACTGACTCACTAGTCTCAGGTTGTCAGGGTTCAACACTGAAATTCTGACTCATGCATTTAAAAGTCATTATTTATGTGCTTATATTCCTCCTGCCTCCTCTAGAGGCCTCCCTACCTTACTTTGCTTGTATTCCTTCCCCTCTGTTTGGTGTCAGGTGGGTTCGTTACCTTTTGCTCACACCCAGGTTAAATAGCTGCAGTTTCTGGCAAACAGGGCTTTTGCATTGAAGTTGGATGCCTGATTTCTGAGAGCTGCTGCTTCTGTTCCTAAAACTCTCCTTAAAGCACATTTGCATTGTGACCCTGTCCAGGAACTGGGAATCTGAACCTGAGTGGCTCAACCATCTCAGTAGATGATTTTCAGCATCTCCTGAGAACATCTGAGTACATCAAGATCTCTTCAGCTAAGTTATTCCCTTCTCATTTCTCACCCTCACTAGGGTGTTCCTGCTTAGCTACCAACCTCTGACCTCACCCCCTCTCGGGTGTTTCTGCTTAGCTACCCTTGCCTCTGGCCTGAACCTTTGCCTCTGGCCTGAACCTTTGCCTCTGGCCTGAACCCTTGCCTCTGGCCTGAACCCTTGCCTCTGGCCTCTCTCCTTGTTTAACTCTCTCCACCCCTACCTTTGCTTTGTCTACAGTCCCTGCTATAGCTCTTTGTTATTACTGCTGTTCCTACTCATACCCTTTTCCTATTCTGCAGTTCTTTGCTAAATTCCCTCTTGTCTCTCCTTCAGTCTTTATTCCAATACCTAGCTCTGTTTCTTTATCTGTTCTCTCTCTGCACAATATTTAACATGCAACCAAACACCTCCACTATCCCTGCGCTAAAACTCCTACCTGACCTGGTAAAGGCCCTGACACAGGTGCACAAGTGCAGAGGGAACAGATTGGTCTGTGCTACTTTAGTCTGGTAGCACAGATCCCCTTTATACTGCTAACGTGCAAGTAACACTATAAAATAAAAACGCACCAGTGCACTGCATTATAGGGTGAAGCATAGTACAAGGCAGCAGTATAAAAGTGATCTGTGGTATCTAAAAACCAGAGTACAGACCTAAAGATCCCTCAGCTAACACGGGTTAGCACCACCATATGATTGTTTGTTTGTTTTTTTAAATCATTCAAATTGGTATTTGAAAAGGTTTTCTGATTATAGCAAGAACACAATGTCTATTAAACGCTAATATATTTATTTAGAAAGTGTTTTACCAGGAAGAATACATTGAGATTTCTATTGTTTTCAAGTATGTCCTGGGGACCCAGTGCAGAATGGAATTACACAGAGTTTCACATTTAACAGTAGATTAAAAATGCATACATACATATATTTAAACAAGTTGGAAGGAGAACATACAAGGTAAATCATTATTAATACAAACAAGGAACAACATGTACACTATACAAAGGACTTTGAAAACTAATAACAGGTACAATCTGTTTTCAGGATTTGGGAGAGCCTCATTTTCAGGGATTTTAGACTAGATGATGATTTGGCAGAATCATGGCGGTTATTCCAAATATGAGGAGCACTGAAAGAGAACGCACCTCGACCTGCTTCCTTTTTTAAATGAGGGATCGCTAGTGAAGGGTTGGTGCAGGAGCTGAGATTGTAGGATGTGCAGCGAGTAAGTGTGAGCATGCCGCTCAGGTAGGTGGGGAGCTTTCCAGAGTAGAGGTTATGCACTAAGCACACTAGGTGGAGTGTGTGCCTGGAGGCAAGCGTCAGCCAGTTTAACTCTTTTAACATTTTACAGTGATGAGTGTTATAATCGCACTGTAGTGCAAAATGGCACAATGTATTGTACAGAGGTACTGGGTACAAGCTACTATTTACAGTAAAAAAAAATCCATTTAGAGACCACATCGCATACTAAGTCCAGTTGTTATATTGACGACCTCCTGCTTTTGTAAACAGGAGATGATATACTCAAATTGAAGATTTTATATCTTATGTAAACACTAAGACTTTTTACTCAGGGTTCACTTTTGAAAGGCAAACAGTTTGGATCCCATACCTGGATCTAGTTCTGGCTACAGAAGATGGCAGGGTTAAAACTAAGTCTTTTAGAAAAACGAAGTAGCTGGTAAGTGTCACATGCTAGGAGCTGTCATCCTAGGAGTGTGATACGTGGTAGCCCTGCAGGACAATTTGTCCATTTAAGAAGAAATTGCAGTAGTTTGATTGACTGTGAGGAACAGGCAGAGGACCTTAAGTGAAGATTCCTGCAGAGAGGTTTTAATGAAGGTGAAGAGAGCTTTTATAAATCCTAGAGACAAAGTATGTGCACATCTATTGGATGACAGTTTGTAGAAATCTCAAGATGCTGCTGAGATAGGAGACACTTTTACTACACCCTGTAGAGTGGACTTCAAAAAAATTAAATCCTTTATTAAACAACACCTCTACATGCTTTGTACTCATAATGTATACAGTAAGGTTATATATTAAGGAATTCAATTTGTACCTAATAGAGAAAAAACATTGGTCAGTATGGTATCCCCCAGTCTATTTCAGAGTCAGATCAAAACAAGCATATTGGTTTGGACAATTGGGATGTTTTCATGTGGACACAGGGTCTGTACATGTTGTGCTTTTGGTAATACGACAGACCATGTAGTTCCTACAGCTAATGGGTAAGACTTTAAATTGAAACATTATATCAATTCCGTGACATGCTGTCATTTATTTGATAATAATATACCAAGTGTAAAATTCAGTATGTGGCACAACACTGGGAGACCTAAAGGAAAGGATCAAAGAACATATAACAGATTTTGCACAGAAAAAACAATCCTCCCCTATTGGAAAGCACTTTATGGCTTGAAATGTCAGTGATTTGGGCTTTTTTAGATTTAATAGTATTGAAAGAATAATAACCCCACTAAAAGGACAGAGCCTAGTGAATCGAGCTAACCAGCGAGAAGTCTTTTGGATTTTTAGTTTGGATACCACAAAGTTGCCAGGTTTAAATTCACAGTATGCCATATCATGTTATCTGGATGACTGAATAGCTATTTATTTATTTAATTATTTATATGTATATGGAATTTTAGTTTGTTCATTTAATTAAGTACTTTTTATATTTAACACCTTAAAGCATAAGGACGTATATATACGTCCTGAATAACATGGTCCTTGAGGACCATGAAGACGTATATATATGTCCTCAGTTTTCATGTAGCGTTGCGCTCCTTAGCGCAACGCTACATGCCTGTAGCTACTCTCAGAGGCTGCTTCGGATCCGAAGCAGCTTCTGAGAGTGCTTTCGGCCGCCCCACCCCCACGTTCATTCGATCACCGCGAATGTGATCGTATGCACTTTACATACATAGGCAGTGAAAGCTGATCACTGCCTATGTGTGTGAAGTGTTGCAACAATGCCTCGATGATCGAGGCATCATGCAACACCTTCTATGCCCCCCTGGGCACCGCGATCACCCAATGATCGCGGGTGGATGCTGTATTGGAGAATGCTCCTAATCCTAGATCTAGGGTTAGGGTCCTAATTAGGGTTATAATTAAGGTTACAGGGCAGTTTGGGTGAGTACAAGGATTAGATTAAGGCATGGGGTAGATTTAGGGTTAGGGTAAATTTAGGGTTGGGGTTAAAAGGTCACTGTAGAAGAAAATGGTTGAAAAACAAACAAAAAATACACTAATATTGTTTATTGCCCTATTAGTTGAAATAAAACATAGACAAACATGGAAACATTGGTATTTATAAACTCAGGACAAATATTAGAAATATATAGACGTGGTATTTTTTACCATTTGTAATTGTTTAAAAAAATCAGGTCAAAGTTAGAAAAAAGTGTTTTTTATGGCATTTTTCATCATATTTTATATTTTTTTAATAGTAAATTATATCATATGATGAAAATAATAGTATCAAATGAAAGCCATATCCGTCCTATAGAAAATAATATATATTTTGTGTGGGTGGACTGAACACAAAGAAAGAAATTCACAGTTCAGTAAACATATCACAAAAATAATGGAATTCTGGTCTTCAAGGTACATCAAATGCAGCAGAGCTCTCGATCACTAAGGGGTTAAATATGTTGTGGCTTGGTTTGTATATTTCTATCTCTCCAATATCATTCTACTTTTTTGTCCACTGTTACAAGGGAGACCATATAAGTGAGATTTTTATATATTTTAATAACTATTTAATTATATGTAGCATTTACAGCTACTACTAGTCATTTGATGATTTTTTTTTATATTATATTACAGTCATTTTCCTTTTTTTCTCAATTATCCTATATGCCCTACCATAATTTTGATAATGTTTATAGATTATATGCATTTTTGCCCACATGCCTCTGAATATTAGTGACTTTTACAAGTTGAATGTCCCATTGTTAAGGACTCATTGCTTTTTGTACCTCAAGTTTTCACTGATTACTGTACAGGAGAGGTTTACCAAAACGTTCTATAAGCATTATTGCAAACTAATAGTTACACATAAAATTGTGTGTGTAAGTGTGACTGTGTGTGAATGTGTGACTCCGTGTGTGTGTGAAATTATGTCTATGTGTAAGTGTGACTGTGTGTGTGAACATGACTGTGTGTGGCTGCGTGTAAAATTTAAGTGTAACTTCACATGCCATAAACAGTTATACACATTCAATTAAATTAGCAATACTATATTGTGAACAAAAGAGGAGTTTACCAGCACTATTTAAAATAATAAATGAAATAAAAACATAGAAATGAAAAACAATCATTAAAAGTCCAGTTTAATTTATTGTAAATACTTAAAGAGGAAATAAAGAATATTATTACTTCAGATAAATAATATCCTTAAATATGTATTTGTGCGTGTAAATGTGTATGTGTCTAAGTATCACAAAAATCTGTGTATGTAAGTGTGTATGTCTTTGTGACCGTGAGTGTATTTGTGTGTGGCTGTGTATGAATGTGTACACTCACGTACTGCAAGTTACCATGAGTTGTATTGCTGTGGAGTGTGTGATACACTCACACTGCAGAGATGGATATATCAATTTATATATATATATATATATGTCTGTATGTGTGTGTGTGTGTGTGTGTGTGTGTGTGTACAGTATTTGCTTGAATATAAGACGACCCTGATTATAAGATGACCCCCCCAAACTTTGCATATTTCTTTACGACAAAAATTAAAAGCCTGAATATAAGACTACCCTATAGGAAAAAAAGTGTAACTTGTTTATATTCACATGTAAATTGCTTTTTCATATTTAATAAAAATGATGATAAAAAAAATGCATTTCTTGTTTTTATTTCCTTTTATTTGCCCATCTGTCTACCAAACTTAACCAATGCTGCCACTACCCCCTCGCCCATAATTAACCAGAATTGCTCCCTCTACCCAGACTTGCTCGTGCTCCCTCTCTCCGCTCCCCTTTCCCCTCCCTCCTCCAGACTTAATCGTGCTCCCTCTCCCCCTCCCTCACCCAGACTTGCTCATGCTTCCTCTACCCCCTTCATCCCCCTCCCTGTTTACTACTTTATTACTAATTTCTGTATGATTGTGTAAGAATCCACCTCTCAAATAAATAAAAGAAAAAAAACATACAGTTGACATGCATCTGTCTATTTGCAATCATTTAATATAATTATTAGAAATAAAATGTCACATAATGGGGGACTGAAAGGCTATTATTCTGCTGCAGCTGATGAAAAAAAAAAACAATTAAACACTGAAGTTATATGAAATGTAATTTAGGCTAGTTATGAATAACAATTGAGTTTGTGCTTTCACTAAGACAAAAGATTTCTCTATATAAATAAAATTAGTGTGCCCTGAATATAGTGTGAACATTTTAGAACCTAAAAAATAAGCTCCTTTGAAACAGAAAGCAAAATGTATTAAATAAATGACCATGTAAAAAAGCTGACTATTAACAGCTCTTACAGATAATGAGAAGATAATTGCACTTTAATATATATATATATATATATATATATATATATATATATAGCTTCTACTTCATATTACTGAAAATAGACCATTCTTAACTATCCACAGCATCAGACAGTTGGCAAATTCTGCTTTGTTGCTTTAACATGATGTTTCTTTCCACATTGCCCTGGAGGTAATTCCACCCTACAAAAATACAGACAAAGGAAGTCAGACATAGGCAGACATCGAAACAGATGACAGAGATACTGTTAGCAGACAGTGAAAAATCTGATTCTATGCTTCTATTTAAATGAAAACTCCTGATGAGCTGCAAGAAACTTTACTAGTGAAAAATTCAAAAATAGCTCATAGAAATTATATATATTGCATGTAAAATACATACAGAAAAAAGGACTAAACTCTAAAATTAGTTTTACCCAAACAGAAGGCAAAGAGGAGTGCAATCTGATGTAGCAGAAAGAGCTGTCATTGGTGTGAAAGCATGATGGGGGGGATGGACATCTCCCCATAAAACAAGTGAATTAATTGCGACCATTTGATGTGGCACGCTCGCCATGGAAAACATTCCATTAATGACATTTGTGCTTAGAAAGCAATCAATGATCACTTTCTAAGCTCAACTGGTGTTAGAATCTATTTTGCGTTTGTAGATTTTTCATGTAAAACTTATAAAAATGTTTTATTTTATTTTCATCATTTTTCTTATAGTAAATTATATGATGTGATCAAAATGATGGTATCTAAAGAAAACCAAAAATCCTCCTAAAAACTATATATTATTTGTGTGGGTAAAGTAAATGAGAAAGAGCTAAAAATTAAAGCTAAACACAAACATAGAAACATAGAAACATAGAATGTGTCGGCAGATAAGAACCATTCGGTCCATCTAGTCTGCCCAATTTTTTTTTTTTTTAGTACTTTTATTAGTCCCCCGTTCCCGGTCTTATAGCTAGGATAGCCTTGTGTCTATCCCATGCATGCTTAAAATCCTTGACTGTGTTTACCTCTACCACTTCTGCTGGCAGGCTATTCCATACATCCACTACCCTCTCAGTAAAGTAATACTTCCTGATATTACTTTTAAATCGTTGCCCCTCTAATTTAAGACTATGTCCTCTAGTTGTGGTAGTTTTTCTTCTTTTAAATATACTCTCTTCCTTTACTGTGTTGATTCCCTTTATGTATTTAAATGTTTCTATCATATCCCCCCTGTTACGTCTTTCCTCCAAGCTATACATGTAAAGATGCTTTAACCTTTCCTGGTAAGTTTTATCCTTCAACCCATGAACCAGTTTAGTAGCCCTTCTCTGAACTCTCTCCAAAGTATCAATATCCTTCTGGAGATACGGTCTCCAGTACTGCGTACAATACTTCAAGTGAGGTCTCACCAGTGCTCTGTACAATGGCATGAGCACTTCCCTCTTCCTACTGCTAATACCTCACCCTATGCAACCAAGCATTCTGCTAGCATTTCCTGCTGCTCTATTGCATTGCCTACCTACCTTCAAGTCCTCTGAAATTATTACTCCTAAATCCCTTTCCTCAGATGTTGAGGTGACGTCTGCGGTAACACCGCAGACGTATAAAACACAGCCATTATCATGAAGGGTGCAAAATGTAAAACATAGTCCAGTCATAAGGGGGTTAACATATTCATAAGTGTGCCAATTTTTTGGAGGACCAAGGCCTTCCTTAATTTAACCTAGTATCCTTCTTTTTTAGGGAACCATTACAATATGTGTGCATAAATGTAACAATATTAGCTGTGAAACATTTATGTTGTAGAGAATTTTTTATAAATCAGATTTTATAAATGTAATTTTTCTTGTCCCAATTAAATAAATAATTATAAATAGGTTATGAATTCATCTATCAATCCCAGTAAACTAAAATGTTATTATCCTTTGCTATCTGAAATGTAAAACATAGTGGACTTATATAATGAGCAAACTGACAGAGAATATAGCAAAATAGTTTTTTTAAATAGCCACATGGTTCATCCTATGCCTTGTACATCACAAACTGACAATATATAATGTATTAATCTCAGAATCGCCTTTTATAAACTACGTTAATCTTTGACCATACAATTTTCCTGGAAGCACAAAACACTCTGTGGGCCAATTTAGACTTTATAAAATAATATATGCATTGCTAAATGTTTATGTTAGGCATTGCAAAGCACAGGGAGTTAGCACAGAGGTTAAGAGTGAAATGCATTAATCCATATATTCAAATATGGCCAAATCTATCTGTATATAAATAAGACAATAAATGGTAGCAAAATACTAAATATTTGGAGCCTTAAATAGATTCCTCCTCTTCCTCTAGGTTTCCCACTCCCTCTAGATTGTAAGCTTGCGAGCAGGACTCTTGACCTCGTGTATCAGTCTGTCTCTGTTTGTCTAATGTAGTTTGTAGTTCTCTTCTATGCTCTGTACCAAGCGCTATGTAAATTGTTAATGTAATATAATAACACTTACCATTCTCAGCTAAAAAATGCCAAAAAGCACATGGATCTTGTTTTCCTGTATCTACTTTATGGGCTGTTGAGTAACTCCAAATTGTTCCAGTCAATGATATCATTGTTCAGAGCCATCCTAGTCACTCCCACTGCCAAGTATGGGCATATTTGACATTTCGTGTCATTTAGAATAAATGAACTGTGAATGGAGAGATCAAATTCATATGGACAGCTATAAACATTCATAGGAATCCGATTTATAAGGCTGAAATCTGGTAAATAGAAAATATGGATCATAAAGACTAAAACTGTTCATGAAACATATGTATTAATTTAAAATACAGAAAGTTAATTTATTAATTTAAAGTACAGAAAATACATAGACTATGATAAAATGCAGGAAGAGAATAAAAAAAAGGACATATACAGTAATACAAATGTCACCATATACCTCCTAATAAAAATAAAATATGTAATGAGGATTGTCACATAGTGCTGACTGAAGTTAGTAGAAGCTTCCTACTTGAGAAACAAATTGATTGTATGGTGCTTCAGAGGACAAATAGGAGATTGTGGAGAATATTATCTGGAAAGGTTTCAAATGTGGAACTGTCATCACAGAAACCAGTGAATTCTCCTACTGATTGCTACACTTTCCAAATTTTGTGCCACAGTGATAAACAACCTTAAATGCATCTACATATTATTAATGTTGACAAGTAATTCCATAAATAATAAAGGACATATTTTAATTCATTAAGTCGGTTATTTGATGTACACTTCCAGTATTATTCATGGTAAAAATGTAAAATAATTATAAGAGATTTGAACATAGATATTATAGGGTCTACTCAGGTAGCTCCAATTTTCAGAATAAAAATCAGAGCTCCAAGTTTTGGACTACTTCAGATCATAGTCCTTCAATTGTGGTCCTGATTTTATTTATGACATTTCGTCAGCTGAACTCTGGCTGGCTAAAATAGTAGCCTCATCCACCACATGGATGGTTTCTATGGGGAGAACATCAGCTTTGGGGTCATTTAAGGACTATAGAAGTCTATGGGAGGACTTCAGCTATAACCAAATTAGCCGAAGTCCCACCCAAATAGCCCCAAAATGGGCAAGAAGTTTAATACAAATAAAATCAATCAAAAAATAATAATTTAGAAAAACATAATACATAAATTAATGTAATACATAAAAATAAAGTAAATTAACAGAAAATAAAATATTTTTTTTATTAATATGTGAAAATGCATATATTAAAGTAAACAGGTATTAATGTAAATATACTTTTACAATATATATTATAATTGTATATGAATACTTTTGTGTTTAAAACATGTTTACTTTAAATTTTTATTTCTATTTAGTTCTCCAGCTAATATCTATTATAGCCAAATTCTGAGAAATTTCAGGGGCTTTAGGCCCTTATTGCATAGAAAGTATCCATGAGATTTCCCAGGCCATTTTCCCCAAATAAATATAAACTGAAAGAGATTGACTTGCTTTTCAAAATTTGTTGGAATTACTTTTTTTTTTTACGTCAGGGTGTTATGTATAACTAATGGCACTCTTTATGTGTCTAACGTTGATTCATGTAGTCATTTTTGCTCCTTTATGTCAGTATGGCATGTCTAAAGCTGTTTGAATGTGTTTTATGCAAATGAAAAAGGGCCACAGCTGCAACAAATGTTCTCACTTTGCAACAGTTCATTTGACTTTGTGATATTTTATTCTCTAATTGCAAATTTTTATGCAGAACATATAATACCAGTATAAGACAGTAAAGAATTGTAGTGCAATAAAGTGATCTAGAAAATGGCACACTTTTTTATGCAAAGCCTACCACAAAATTCTTAAAGCTAATTGGATCATTTTTCTTTTAGGAGCAATAGGACTTTTTCCAAGTCACCATTTTATCCATAGACACTAATTATGTTTCTACACCGTTCCTTCTTATACAGACTCTTTATGCATAAAGATAAACTGTGTTTTCTCTTTCATATTATAATTTTAGTGTTTTAACTAATTCAAAATGAATTCTTCTTCTTTGAAAATGCACCATTTTAGAATTCCTGTTCTGAATAGTATTTGTATTCCTAAATACCTTTCTGTGTATATGATTTCTTGAATTATTTACTCTAGGTATAGTCTTACAAGGGATCACGAAAGTGCCAATAAAAATGTCTGTGTTTGGCTTCTGCCAGTTCTCAAGAGCCTATCAGTAAGCACTAGGAGTATTGTGAAACGTGTTGGGCGTTTCACCTGCTTTTGCCTTTATTAACCCCTGTCTTGTACTCTGCCTTATATTTCTTGCTTGGCTCACACTTGTACTTTGTCAGACTAGGGTTGAAACACCAAGGACAGACCTTTAGCAGCAAATACAAGTGGCATATACCACTTTAATAGAGCCAAAAGCTAAAAATATTATGTCACTATGCCCGTGTAAACCCATAGTCTATGGTAGACGTAGAAATGAATGCATCTTTAAATATAATTTGCTTCTATAATACTACATCTTTATTAAGTACTTTTATTATTAAAAAAATACATTTAGAATTTTTCAAGGCAAAAACAATTTAATGTACATATCCAGTACACTGACTGCCAACACAGATAAGGAATGGAACATAACATTAGCTCCAACATTTAAAAAGTAATTACAGAGAAGTCATTTTTAATACAGTTTAAATCCTTTTTTAATCACCTAAATACTATTAATCAATTTCAGAATTATGCAAATTTAAAATGTAGTGATTCCGTTTGATTGCAGAATTATGCAATAAAAAAAGCAATAGCTAAAGTTATGTTTATAGATATATTATTCAACTAGCAATATATATTTTCTGCTCTGACACCAGCTGGTAGTAAACCATTACTCAAGATAAGTTAATAAGGATATGTGTGTTATAGTCACCATACAGAACAAAAAATAGTGAGGAACAGATGGATAATTTTATTTTAAGAAAACACATCATGATAATATTCTCACACAAGTTTAGAAGTCCTGGCATCTCAAATGAGGAGTTGATGGAAACATTTGTAGAACCTCAGGATGTTAACAGATAGACCGAACCATTCACCAACAATAAACAATAATAATCTGCTATTAAGCAAAGGAAATTATTCTTAACAAAAATGCAAACAGTTAAAAGAAAATTATAAGCATTATGTGGGCAGACCAAGGTTTGCAGGTGAATGTAAAAGTAATGAGAGATGAGGGATTGTCTTGAGTGTTTTGATTGATGGTGTGTTTCATGCCTCCCAATTGTCCAACTTTGAGTGGGACAGTCCTGATTTTGGGAGGCAATCCCACCGTCCTGGCTAGCTCTACCTCTGTCCTGCTTTTGGCAGAGTTCAGCAGAACAGCTGGACTTTAAACAGCAATCCTGTCAGAGTCACCGGAAACTGGTTATTTTGCCTTATGTGCATGTGCAGTAATGTTGCAGGTTATAATGATAGCACCTACAACGCTGGCACTCGACCTCACAAACTCTTCCCCTGTTATCCAGATTTTCTGGGGGCAAGAGTGGGGCGGTATTGTGTGTTACTTCTGCAGATTAATCGTAATACCTCTCATGCAAAGCTGGTCATTGACAGTTACTACCAGGAGCCAAGGTTTGTGTTTAAGATAAAGCAACATAAATATAAGAAATTATGGTAAAATCAAATAAAAGTCCATCTATGGTAATTGTACATGTGCTCTCCTCAATAGTACTTAGTTGTCATCTATATTTCGACACCTCTGTATTTCGTCCATATCTACAAATCGCTTTGACGAAATCATCCTATCTACACAGACAAACTGACGGCTGTTATAGTCAACGTCGACACGAAAACAATAGTGGGTTCTCTTCATTGGGTCTCACCATCGCATCTTGTAAGGCTTCACTGCTGTTATAATATTGACTTTTATTTAGATATATTGTTCTCTCCTGTTTTTATTTAGTATATTGTTACTAGTGTATTTATTGTTTTATGATATTTCTGTTGGTTGGCTCATGAACCTTTTTACATTTCTTCTTCTCCTATTTATAATTAAATCTTCATAATTTTTTATATACATATCGTGTGTACTCAATTGTTTCTCAATATTAATTTCTATTCAGAATACACTATGGTTTAATTTAACTGCTTTTTCCTATATACATCTGGGCCACTAAAACCTGCAGACTGATCATCAACAAATATTTATTGGTTTAAGTTTATTTAACACACTATTACTTTTTTATTATTATTTTTTGTGATTCTTTATTGTTAAAGGTTTTGTCTATTTTTTTCCTTATCTTATTACCCAGTTATTAATTTAGCGCTCCAGTTCACGTTTTCTTTGTTTTGCACATTTCTAATTGGAGGCTAATTGGTTGCCTCCTTTTTTTCTTGTAAGAAGCTTCACTTAATTTCTTCCTTTGGTTTTTATACTTATTTTTGTAGCGCCATCACTATCACATTTTATATCATTGGATATAAATCTGGCCATGCAATTTACAGAAAAAAAAATGATGGGCATATAGGTAAAAGTTATTAACATTTGCTGCTGTAGCCTGCTAAACCCAATTCAATCATAGTAGATAAATGGGAATTGTTACAAATTACTTGTCCAGCAAATTAATACATCTGGTAAATGGGATATATGTATATATATGAAATAAGGTTTATTTATCAAAAACATGAAAGAGTTGTTAAGTCTTATGATTAACGCCAATTATGCTTTTTTTTAATATCCAGGAAACAGAGATTTTTTGGGCAACATAGTACTTGTTTTACAAACCCCCATTGTGCTGTTGGAGTGAAAAACTAGGCTATTGAGGAAGCTGTGTGAGTACTTGTATCCATCATCCATCATGCTGCATGCATGTTGTTGTAATGGTGTGCTATGTGGTTTCCTTGTACACATTGGTCTCCTTGATAAAAGTGGAGCAATGTTTGAATGCAAAAAGATACTTGAACATCATTCACAATAATCAGAATAAATGCCCGCATGCCATGCGGCTATGATTGACTATTAGTGTTGCGCAAACCAGAACCGCACTGTTCGGGTTCGTACATTACGGTGTTTGGACCCCGGACCCGAACACGGACATTCCACTGTATGTTCGTGTTGGAGTTCGGGGTTCGGCGATTACATTGTATGTAATGCTATTGGCTGTCTATAAACCGAAATAGAGTCCCCATTCATAAGAATTTATTATGAATGGGGACTCTATTTCGGTTTATAGAAAGCCAATATCATTACATGTATTCCATAAACTGAAAGTCTATAAACCAAGAGACCAAATTAGAGTGGTTTTCGCGATTGTTGATCAGGAAAACAGCTCGTTTCACCGCAGGACGTGTCAGGCACATCTTTTATCGGTAACGCAGTTCCTGGCAGGACGTGCCTAAGGCGATAGCACCCAAGTTGTAATCAATCTGAAGAACTGCGGATATTGAGAATGTTTCAATACAGCTATTTTGGCCATAACTTGGGATCTCCAGTCACAATTCCATGTAATCCCTTTTATCGTGAATAAAGCTCTATCTGTTGCACATGTTTCTACTACAAGTGCCATGCACATAAACTCTAGACAGATGAAGAGGAAGCTGAGCCATCTGACCTGGTGAAGTCTGAAGAGGGGCTGCCAGATCTTCTCTGTCCTGTGCAGGTCATGGGGCCTCGCCATCAGATGTTGAGGGAGCACGGCTCCAGATACTAGGTGTAAAGTGAGAGAACAATGTTAATACATTTGACATACATAACACATTTGACATACATAACACATCAATGGATGCTCAGTACTTATAACCAGGTACGTCTGTGTCAACTGTCCCCTCAACCTGTGACTGCCTCAGGCCCCATGTGACAAAAATGAAGGTGTGCATGAAACACAGTATACACTTATCTTCTACACTATACAAGAGTAATAATTGCGAGAGTGCCTACATACACTGTCTCAGGCCCCCATGACCTGCAGGTGGCTCAGGAGGGCGGCAGTGGCAGCTGCCTTGAAACCTTCCTCTTCACCTGTCACTCGATGTCCAAATACCTGAAATATAACAGTGCGACATTGCTGTCAGTACACTTAATTCATTAAATCATCTGTGCATGTAATCCCATTTACACATATACATCTGTCTATCTCAACATGTATGTATGCACATACTGATATTCTGCTGAACCTTTGTACTGCAACTCCCATGGTTCTTAGCTACTTGCAGCATTCATTTGTACCTGCTGCAAGTAGGTGTGAGTACAGTGCAAAATAACATGCTGCCTATGGGGTATAAGTATTTCAATGCATTTACCTTTTCTTCACCACCACCTCAGACTTGTTATTCCCTCCAACTGCGTTAACAACATCCCCAATCTGCTGCCAGGAGTACATTCATCCTCCTCTGGTTTGTTTGCTTTGCTGATGCCCCTATCACCAGTTGTAGTGTTGGCACAGCTTATGTACCAATGCTTTGTTCTCCGCTGAGAAACTCTGCTAATACCTTTTGGGTCTAGACTTCCCCCTTTCCTGCTATCACTGAACCCAGCCATGCCCTGATCTCTGGTTTGCCCTTTCTGTTTGATATATTTTTGTTCAGTTTTAGTTCCTGCTGGCTGGTAATCCTGCTCTTAAATGGTGTTCTGGACAGTTGCTCATTAAATATGCAAGCATTCCTCCACAATGATTGGGTTCCAGTTGATTGCATCTATCATATGTATTTATGAACCTGTGCCTATTACCTATGGGTGTTTCAGTTTTTTCTATAAGATTTTGGATTCTTTTTGGTATGTCCGGGCTATTTTTCTGTGTCTGAAACCTCCTGTAGGATTATTGGGGCATTTTAGGCAATCACTTCACTACAGTGTATTTCGGACATGGTTCAGCTGCAGCTCAGTTTCATAAGATAACATTGTGGAATCTGCTATGATTTTCCAAATTTGGATGGCAAATTGGAGAGACCTTGGTGTCTCAACATTCGGGTCAGGATGTCTCACTCATGTACCCTGAATCAGTCTGCAATTTGGAGGGCCAATTATTGGCGCATATTACAGACTCTTAAAGTTTAAAAATATAATAAATGATATCACAACAATTCATGTTTTAATCCAGTAACTAGATTTTAAAGTGTGATTTATTTTGATGATGACATTTAGTTTGGTAGATAAATGGGGACCTCCCGTCTGATTAAGACTAGCCTTCAGTGCTGGATAAGCTATACATTAGGACAGAAGGACATCAGCCAAGTGTTTAAGGAGAAACTTCTCATTGTTGTTGGGTAAAAAACATGTTGCCATGCTTTCCTGCTGGTAAAGGGGAAGTTATTAACTGGTGGTCTACATACTGAGCAGAATTCTGTGCCTTAGTCAGCACAAACCTCTCCATGTTTTGGCTACATATTGCTGCTCCTATAATTAGAATTTGGATCACTTCAGGATTGTGTTACACTAGATTAGCTTTGGCGGAGGTTGCCTACGGGCACCAAGCCGATGAAAGGCGCTCATGATTTGGTTTATACTGTCAATCGATATCCGGTAATAGTGATTTACAGACTGTATCATTAATGCATTTAAACATTACTAGCTAGCCTTTTACTAAACTCAGGGTAGCGCATCTTTTCTGTAGACTTACTATGGCTGCTGTCTTACTCCTAAAAATACAGTAATTATTTATTCTGAGTAGTTGTGTGTTTAGTGGTTTTATTTAGTTCTCCTTGAGATATGTAGCTTAATTAAGCATTTCAATTATCAGCTAAAACTGTGGAGATTAATATTGCTTTCAATTTCACATTTGATTGTTGGTGGTAGTAATTTATTCGAGAGAATATATTTGTTTTAATTAAATGTGCTTAATAAGTGTTTTAAGTGTTGTTTTTTACTAATTTAATTCTGATATATTTGCTATAAATAGATCATGTGTAATCTAATAAATCAGAATTAAGTTTCTTGATTTCCATGCACATGAAGTATATATTTTCTTTTTTTTGTGTGTTGGTTTGTTATATTGATTCTATTGTGCCTTATCTTTTTGGTGGATTTGTAGTAGTAATTTTCATTTCCTTAAATAAATGATTAGTTTGTAATCAATAAAATCATTTCAGCATTTGTTTTTGTATGATTTACCATTGCTAATTTGTTACATTTTTACTGCAGTATTTTTCTTCCACTTGGAAATTATCTTTTGAAATATCAGATAAATTATAGTAGAAAATGTTCCTTTGTAAACTTGTTAATATTTGTAAGAAGGTGTTAATTCCAAAACCAATTTTGGGAGCCGTGATTAGATAATGGATGTAATAAAGGATCAGATAACAATGGCAAACATAATATTAGAACACCAATCAGAATGTCCTTTGCTTTTTTAATTGGCCATCAATGGTTCGGAATTCAGGACGTGCCATGAATTCTGTAAATCTCTTGTGCTTGTGTCCTACAGCCTGGATAGTTTGTAATCTGGTATCACAAGCTAAACTCAATTTTTGCTAATCTAGCATTCTCTGTATTTATATCTCCAGGCAGATTACATAGGAATAGTAAATACAACACTCTTAGAGCCCCTTTTGCCCAGGAGGAGACGGGGAGCTAAAACTTAACTACAACTCAGCCCATTAATTTTAGATGTGCCAGCCTGCAGCTACTGCTGTTTAACCTAAGAGACAGAGGCATAAATAGAAACCACTGTAGGAAATAAGCAACGTCCCTGCAAAGGAAACAAACCCTCACGTTGCAGCTTGTACATGCTGAGAATATGTTCCCTTAAGATACTAGCGCACACAGGCAACATTGTAACTATGATAAGAGACACTTGTCTGTCTGCCAAATATGTGACTGCCTAGGTGGCCATGCAGCTTATCTATGTAACAACATAAAGAAAAGGGGCACCCAGCAAGTAACGGTAATCATTAAAAACTACCATATGACATAAAAATGCTGTTACATTATCTCCCATAGCTATCATGACATGAACACCAGAAAGTCATATCATAAACACCGGATGAAACTAAAACATCGAGGACATATTAATTAAATTAAATTGCAATTGAAGGTCTTGGCACCAACATTGTTTATGGTGGACATTGACATGACTTTGTAAGGGAAAATTTAGGCATTATTCTATGGACCTTCACAGACCTTGCCATAGAAACGACAGGCGGAACAATAGGGGTGGAGCAGATGCAATGCCCCCAGGCTAGTCAAATTAAGGTTGAATGGGAGAAAAATAATGGCCTAATGAGTGGCTCAAAAATTGTTTCTGCACCAGGGGCCTTAATGGTATTATTCAGCTAATGATGGTCACTGGTGTACTTGTTTGGAAAAAGTCATAAAAGAGGTAATGACCAAGGTTTTAAGAGTACACTGAGATTTTACAATGTTGATAAAATGCCCCAATGCTGTTTATTTTATTTTTTTAAATATGGGATCACTTTTTAATGAAATTGGGATTGGTGACCAGAGATTTGAAGTTGAAGAATTAAGAAAGAGAGAAGCAGAAGAAGTTTTAAAAAAAAATCCTCATAAAACATCAATTATAATTTTGTAAAAAATGTTGATGCTGGTGGTTTACCATTCGATGATAGTGGTGTTCTATTTGTTGAAAAATGACAAAATTACCAATGCCATAAAGGAACTATAAATCTATTTATAAAGTCACATTATGTTGTGTCAAGGTGCCTAATCTGTAGCCTACTGTATATCGTACAATAAAAGAAATAAGAAATGATTCACTAAACAAATGCTTTCACATGTGATCGTTTCTAGCTCCTGCGTGGAGCTGACAGCATTGCAATGGTAAAAAGAGGAGGATGGAAGGGCAGAAACTTGGAAGGAGGAAGGTTCTAATGAAGTTGGAGGAGGGTTTTGACGGCAATTACTCCAGCTGCAGTGAGATATGGACCTTGATGGTGAATGTGCCCAGAATTATTCTTCACTCACGTTATTAGGAGACTGCATCTCTCAAGATGCATTTGAACAAAAATGGTATCTGAGAACAATCAGCAAAGTGGGGTGACTGATAGGGGAGGAGGAATGAGTCCTGAGAGGTCAGATTAAGATGTCAGGAGATTAAAGGAGGAGTGACAATTTATCAGTACAAAATCTCACAACTTCAGATGAATTTACAAATTCAAGCTCTGATTTACAAATTGAACACACACAAAAACTTAATAAGCTAATATTAAATTAGGTGTTTTATAATTTAATGGTTATCCGTTCTCTCATCATACTATAGTTCTCCCAGTGTGATAAATGTTGAAGAAAGGATTTACCCTTCATAACTTACAAGTAGAAAAGTATAAAGTATTTTAAGCGTCCGAAGATTTCCTGCTAATATTAGAACATATTTTTTTAGGCTTTTGGTGATCCATACAAAAAACCTTGAAGGTTGCGCGAGGCTGGCTAGACATAAATTAGACAAGGATGGTGTCGAACACTGATGAAACAATAACTGCAAATCTATTCATACACCCTGAAACCTTATATTTTATACATAAATATTACTGACAAGTAGCCTCTTGTTTTGGAATTGTGCAGCCAATATAGATAGACTATTTCCTTGAAAACTATTTTTGAAGTAAGTAATAAATTCAAATAAGTATTAAACTAATTTATACATTTTTACTGTTAGTCATACTATTCTGGAAAACAAGATCATTGACACAGACTAATGCTACATTACCTTAATGCAGAAACTGTACAGTTTCTTTATTCTAACATTTACTTTTCAACCTTAAGTGAATGCCAAAAAGAAAGAAAAAACACTGGCCTACTGAATGATTTAGTTTAAAATATCCGCTTGCAATTGGCAGTCAGTGTTTAGAGTGGTACAGGCAAACAGTGCCAAAATTTAAATAAATGCCTACTTGATGTCACGCCATCACTGATAGAAGGAGGATTAAATGAACTTTCGAGTGTAAAAAGAGGAGTGTTGAAGAATTAATTGGACGTGAACAGAGATTTTGTTCAGTGCAGTATTTATTGATCAATCTCTTATTTAAGAATAGCTATTTGCAGTGCTGCTACAATTCATGGGATAAAGATGTACATTGGGTTTTGTGCTTTTTTTAAACCATGCTAAAATATGACACAGTAGGATAGATTCATAAGAGTGTGCTAATTAAAAAAAAATATTATGCTGTAAATTAACCCTCCAATCAAGCCATTAACGGGTGTGATAAAATCAATAGCCCCCCCGCTAAGAAGAAAAAAAAAAAGCTCTATCTCAACACTGAACAACAAAGTAATTACCACACAAAAAAAGGATTCATTTAGTAAGAGGCAAAATAAAAAAAAACTAAATTTCAGCCAGTTACTATAAAAGATTTTAAAAAATGATATAACCTGTGCAAATGCTGTTTACCAGAGCTGATATTTGTACACTGACCCTTTCAGTGCTGTAGGGAACACAAACACCACATAGAGACTTAAACCTACAGGTAAAAAAAACTCTACAATCCACTGGTCCCCCATAACAATTGGGAGAGCTGGTGCATCTCTCTTTCCCATACAAATTTCAGGGCTGGGGGTGTTGTCAGGGCTGTGCATCAGGGTTGTCAGGGCCCCTTCATAATTGGGCATGATGCCCCTTATACACTACTTATTAATGGGGATGGGGACTGGCCTGGGTGTGAAAATAAAAAGACCGCCAGCTACATGTGTCCATGGATAGACAAAGATGGAAATGAGACATCTGATTGACTGACTCATGTCATCCAGTCAGAGGACTACTTGGCCCCAGCTCTCCCATTGGCTGTTTTTCAAAAGCCCATTAAGAAGTAGGAGAATCAGGGCACAATGCCTTGGCCCCAATTAATAATAGGAGGCCAAGGGTAATATTATCAGCCACTAAACTGGGGAAAGGCGGGGGACCTAAGTATTTTTTTACACCCCTGGTCCCTTTTATGTTAAATTAACGCGTTTCAGGTAATAATGGCATTGAATAGACCACATTAGGAGAGGGATGATTTCCTGTCGGATTCAATAACAGTCTCTCTCTTAGCAGACTCTCATTTTTGAATGCCAGCAACAGAGAGAACCTAATTAAGCAGTGTGCTAGCAGTGATGGACTGTTGGTTCAGCTTCCATGCTTCCAATGGTTGGCAGTTTGAGTCATGCTAGTTTATCCTCATGCTAGTGTCATTGGGTATTTCTCTTATGTTTCTACATTTGAAGCACAAGTGAAAAAAGTTTCATGGCTCTTTAATATTTTAAATGGGTAATCAACACATTTGTCCACTTTACAAAGGTTTCTGGCACTCACATGGTTAAATCTTGCAATATTCTCAGCCTTTACTTTCTTAATAAGAGATTCAGGTCACAGCTGCACACTCTTACTGATAATTGCGATGTTGGTACAATTTACTGTAATTATTGTTCTTTATTGAAATTTGGTCCTTTTAATAATTAAATGTGCAAAGTCAGTACTGTTCTTCAATCCATTCAAATGCTTTCCTTTTAATTGAAAACATTGACTTAAACATACGTGCAAAACATAATTTAAAACATGAAAATATTTGGGGGGTTTTATTCAAATGCTTAGGGTATTTTTGTCCCCATAATTTGTTCTCGTCTATCCAGGGATCTTGCATTTAACAGCATCACAAAGACTTTTCAACTGTGCTTAGTAAACAGCAAAGCAACATCATTATTAATTTAAATTCAAAGGAATCCACATCCATAGTTGAAAGTGTACATGCAATGAAAAAAAAAAAAAAAATTCTACATATAACATAGCAATAACATTTTCTATTCACTAAAATTCAACTTTGGAGGTTGACTTTAATTTTAAGACTAAGTCAAATACGGCATCTGAGTTTTACCTAGAAACAAATCCCAGGTTCGAATCTTCCCCTTTGGAAGTAATGAGAGGTGAAATTATCAAAGCTATTTTTGAGACTGTCAAACTCGGGGCCAAATTTTCAAAATAAAAGTCGACCTCCAAAGTGGAATTTTTAGCGAATAGACCTAATAGTATGTAACAAGGAAGGATACAGCCACATATTCTCTGGATTCCAAGTATGTCCTGGCGTGTTACTTTTTCCCAATATTCAGGAGACGTTACTATTACCCACATTTGATGGTACTTATTTTAGTAGATTAGCTAACAACTATATAGATGTTGAGACCTTATCCAAAAGAAATGTCAACTGTCAATCTTTTTGCCTCATATACTTCAAAGTCATAGACATAAAATGTGTGCTCTTAAAATCCTAAAATCCTAAATTAAAGGCATATCAGAGGAGGTTGCGTCTGAGGATCTGTCGCTTTACGTCCAAGACCTATTCCAAAGTATGGTCCCCAACCTTACACAGCTGGATGTATCCATTGATAGGGCGCACCGTCTGCCTCATCCACGCAGAATGACCACCAAGGGCCCCAGAGATGTGATCGCCCGAATTCACTTTTTTGAAACTAAGGAAGCGATTATGAGATGTGTGAGAAACAGTGAAGCCCTCCCACCACAATACTAGGAGCTTCAATTTTATAACAACATATCGCAATTTACTGTGCTGAAGAGAGAATTCAAAGAGATCACGGCAGCTCTGAGAGAGGCTCAAATTAAATACACGTGGCGGTACCCAACGAAGCTGATTATATCCAGGAATGGATTTACAAAGGTGATTACCTCGCCTGACCAGGGAGATCGTCTGTTAGACCAATGGGGCCTGAAAACACTACAGACTACTACAGCGCATCCCAACCCTGCTCCGGTGAAACTGACGAAAGACTGGACCGCGAAAAATAGATCTCGAACTCTAGAACAAGTGGGACATAACTAACTCTCTGTTGTTATGATGCCAGAAGATGGTGTTGACATTGCTGAACACCGAGTTTCCAAACGATGGCCCGACAGGCAGTACAGTGCCTTATCGCACTGCATATTGTAAATAGTGATACTGTTATATTCTTTCATAGTGTTTTGCATAATGTTCTATATGACTCCTTGTATAATGTGTGCCCAAGACAGTATAGCCAAGAGCACTCAGGAAACTCTAGAAACCAGTAAGGAAAAATCTATCCCCTTCTCTTAGATACTGAGTGCCTTTCGTGTTAAACTAATCGAGTAGTCTAAAGTCCTGACTTCTAACAAGATTACATGAGATTTCAAGGCTTGGGTAGGTTGGTCGACTAGAGTTTATATGCACAAATTGTAGGTGAGTTTTGAAATTCCTATACGTATACATAGACGGAGAAGAGGAGGAAAGAAAAAAAATGAAACAATAAAAAACAAAATAAATATGTATATATATATAACACAGACAGACAAATCCCAAAAGGTTAAAGCTCTCCATGACAATACAGCTAGGTCTCCTGAAGTAACCCTGGCCACCTCCTCTAGCAAAGATAGCACTAAGGTAATGTCAGGAGCTTTTTTTTGTGTACACATAATTATGTTCTATATTGAGAATACATGACCATGTTATTTGTTAGGCTTATATGGTTAGCCCAGCCACGGGCTCAAGAAGTGCCTGGCACACCCAAATATGTCACAATGGACTGGTTGGCTTGGTAGCCCCGCTGTGGGTTCACCCAAGCAAGTGATGGAAAAATTGGTAAGAGCTCACAGTTCAAATGTTTTGTTTGTTTACTATTTTTGTTTGTATATGCTGGTTCTTATTCCCCTCCCCCCCCCCCCCCCCATGTCTATGTCTATTGACGCTCAGAGTGGTTTGCCCGCCCATAACACTGATGTCTTTCCTCTGTTCCTTGTCACATATACTAAGTTTCCTGCTATACCTACCTAGACGATGACGGTCACATTTCTTTGACATAATGTTAAAGGTCTTAACTCCCCCTACAAACGCTCCAGAGCCCTGCAAGAATGCAAGAGGCTCAAAGCCCAAATAATCTGTCTCCAGGAAACACATTTCAAATCAGGCAAACACCCCACGTTAGACCCAAAGCTTTACCCCACACAATATCACTCCACCACGGCAAGGAGAGGGTGTCCATCCTAATACACAAGAGTGTAGCCTTTGAAGAATGAAAAATAATTGTTGACACTAAGGGAAGATTTATCCTCATATGTTGTTCCTTGAATAATCAAAATTATATAATACTGAATGTATACTGTCAGAATTCGGGCCAAAACACATTCTTGCATTCAGTCTTACTTAAACTGAGTAAAGTGAAGGAAGGCAGAATAGTGGTCTGTGGAGACCTGAACGCTGTCACGGATATAGATATGGATATATCAAAACCCTTGTCAGGCCCCCATAGACGCAAAACGAAACTCTTGGCTAATAATATTCATTCTCTCTTGTCCTGCTTTGACTTATATGACGCTTGAAGGGCAGACCATCCGGCGGAAAAAGATTTCACGTTTCATTCGGTGGTTCATAATACATATACTAGGATAGACAGATTTTTGACGGACAAATACACTCTACAATGTACTGAACTGACTGATATTGGGCTGATTGACTGGTCGGACCATGCTCCTATTAGGCTACAACTTTCTTAACAACATCCTACTACAGGCACAGGCCAATGGAAATTGAATGACTCTCTACTATCTGATGAGACTTTTAAAGATCACCTAAAACAAGCATTGGACTCATACTTTCAACTAAATGATGTTGATGAGACGCATATCTCAGTATTATGGAACGCACATAAAGCGACAATTCAAGGTCTATGTATCCAAAAAGGGTCTAAACTCAAAAGAGACAGAATTCGCAAGACTAAACTTCTGGAAGAAAGACTGAATAAACTGACACAAGACAACATATCGAATCCTGCACCTTAAACGTTGAAGGAGTTGAAACAGGTTCAACAAGAATTGAAAACATTGAAGCTTCATAATATGGGTCACAGCCTGGAAAGGCTGAAACAAACCTTTTATAACCCTACAGTCAACGTGGAACAAATTTGTATGGGCTGATAAACACCCGAGAATAGCCCTCAAAGTTCTCCAGCTACCAATGAAAGAAGGGGGTTTAGCTATTCCTAATGCGGAGAACTATTACAAGGCATCTATTGCGACTCAAGCTTTATCCATGGGCTACCCACCTTTCGACACAGCTTGGGCCAGACTGGAAAACAACGAATTACATCCTTCCACAATCCCAGAAACTCTATGGGCCTTGAAGCAAACTGGCCCACCATACTCTATGTTACCCACAACCAAAATGATGATACGCGTCTGGAAACAGATGAAGAGCAAATTGAAGATAGAGAATAAGCTGGCTGCTACTGCAAAAATAGAAGTACTTTCATGTATGAACCCAAACATATGTGTTGCCAGATGGAAAGCGAAGGGCATTACGGAAGTACAACACCTCTATGAAGATTTACAGCTGAAATCCTTCCGTCAACTTCAAGGCCAATATAAATTGGGTTTTAAGGGATTTCCTTTTATACTACAGGATCAGAAAACTCCTAAAGGACTTCATTCTGGATAGGGACAAATATGGGGTTTTGGCCCGATTAGACAAATGCTGGACATTAGGTACTAAAGCAAGAACGTCCATCTCACTATGCTATCATGTTTTCAACTCCACCTTTAGCATCCAAGACCTCCCGTTTAGGTCCCAGTGGGAAAAAGACCTAAAAAAAACCCCTAAATGATACAAAATGGAAACTGGCGCTTTCGGCCCTCAAGGGAACAACTAGCTGCCTGACACATATAGAAACACACAAGAAAATTCTGCTCAGGTGGTATTTGGTGCCGGCCAGACTGGCACGGATATACCGTACTTATTATAATCACTGTTGGAGAAATTGTAAAGACATCGGAACAATGTTCCATATTCGGTGGTCGTGCCCACACATTGTACATTTTTGGACTCAAATATTCCAGCTGATAAATAACACTGTTTCAGCCTCCTTGGCACCAACACCGGAATGTGCGCTGTTCCTTATAATACCTAATACGGTGAAGCCCTGCGCGCAGAAGATGATAAAACACATTCTCGTAGCTAGTCACTCAGCAGCAATTGCTAGAATGTGGAAGAACCCAAGAGCCCTTTCAATAGAGGACATAATCCAACAAATATCCTCTACTGCGGAATACGAACGCATGACTGCTTTCCAAGCTAACAAAATAGGAAAATGGCAAGAAATATGGAAACCCTGGCTACCTAATCTCACCCAGACAGACTCCCTTCTCCCCCACATACATAGAGCCCTACGGACGGACCCATTACCCCCATAACTGAGACTTATCCAGACAAACCTCCTGCTTCTACTACCCCTGCGGCCTAGACGCCTTACCCACCCCCATGTTTCCTAGTTCTCTTAAAAGAAAAATGTAAAAAGTTTGTGCCCATATGGATTGTTACATGCTTGTATGTTCACAATGTAGCTATGATTGTATCGACCTGTGAAACTCGAACTGATATGACAAATTACTGTATATCTTACATAATGCTTTATGTTGTTTGGCACTAAACAAATAAAAAAAAATTAAAAAATCCTTCCACCAGCCCTGCGTGTATGTATGTGATTGTGTGCAACAGTTTATGTGACTGTGTTTTACTGTGTGTGATTATGTATGTGTGTGTGACTGCATGAGGCAGGTAGTAGGGGAAAGCATTCCAGTTTTAAAACCAGGAAGTACAATGTCTTGGGCCAGTCCTGCTCTTGTTGCATGACAATGTTGTAACCCCTTAAGAACAAGAGTTTTGGGGGAAGTTTAACAGTAATTTCTCTCTCATTTAGTTTACTCATACAAACTATATATTGTTTTTTACAGAAATGTGGTTTTATGCTGATGCCATATTTATCCTTATAAAGCAGAATTTAATATGATTTTGTTTTTATTCCCCATGCCCCTTGTTTACTTTCATGATGTATACCATATTTGCTTGAATATAAGACGACCCTGATAATAAGACGACCCCCCCAAACTTTGGATATTCCTTTAGGAAAAAACCAAAAGCCTGAATATAAGACTACCCTATATGAAAAATGTTTAACTTTTATATATTCACATGTAAATTGCTTTTTTATATTTAATAAAAATTATAATATAAAAAAATGCATTTCTTGTTTTTATTTCCTTTTATGTGCCAATGATACCCCTACCCCCAGGCTTGCCCAATGCTCCCTCTCCCCCCGAGACTTGCCCAATGCTGCCTCTCTCCCACCTCCCTCCCCCCAACTTGCCTCTCTCCCCACTCCCTCCCCCAATGTTGCCTCTCTCCCCCCTCCCTCCCTCCCCCAATGTTGCCTCTCTCCCCCCTCCCTCCAACGTTGCCTCTCTCCCCCCTACCTCCCTCCCTGCCTCCCAATGTTGTCTCTCTCTCCCCTCCCTCCCCCCAACGTTGTCTCTCTCCCCTTCTCCCACCTACTATCACATGTGCATTGCATAGTCAGGTCACATCTGTGTACAATTAAAAAAAATATTTACTCCATTACAATTACTCCATTATTCCGCTACAATTTAACAATATGAGACATGAGATACAGAATAATATTACTGAAATAAAAAGTGAAATATCTCAATTAAGGACCAGCCTGCCTGAAAACCTCCCAAGAAAAGATTGAGGGGCTGTCTCTCCAAACAAAAGAACAGGAAGATAAGCCGGGATAACTTGAGAAAAAAGTAAAGGATCTGGAAAGTAAAATAAGCGATATCGGAGACCGAGCCAGAAGAAACATTAACAGAGTGAGGGAAATACCAGAAACTATCACTCAAGGGAATCTAGAAGTTTTTTTGTTGGACTTTTTTGTGTTCCTGGGAGTCCATATAAGCAAAGAGGCAAGGTCTGTAAGAGATTTCACAGAACTGCCAAACCTATGAATGTGCCAGAAGGCTTGTCAAGAAATGTAATTATTTGTTTGGCTTCTTATAAGTTTAAAAGGCCAATAACAAGTGCAATGTTCGAAAAAAAACCTTAAAGGCACGGAATACGAGGGGCTGAAAATCTTTGCTGATCTATCGTTCCTAAAGAGAAAATCCAGAAGAGCCTTAAGGAAGAAAGACATACAATACACGTGGGGCTTTCCGTGTCGGCTGATCCTTACTTATGAGGGACAGAGAGAAGGCTGTTCGTCACCAGAAGATGGATGCAGTCCACAAAGTTGTTGGAAGAGCCCTAGAAGGTCTAAGGACACAAACTGATGGGGGGATGAATGAGGGAGTACAAAGAGAGACATTTTATTTATTTTATTTTATTTTTGGTTTATCTGTTGTTAAAACGTGTAAAGACCTTGGGTTAAGGACACTTTTTTTTCTCTCCTTATTTGAGGATTCAAAAAACGTAGTGTCAAAGGAACGCTAACAAATCTAAGGGGGCAATATTTCAAAGGGGTTATTAGAAATGTATTTAGAACAGCTCAGAATAATACTGTCGGTGGTTAAGAAGGGGGGGAGGGAGGGTTTTTTTTCTTCTTTCCTGTGTGTATATTTCGGGGATTATGTGTAAAGTCTAAGGGGAACAAGACATTTAAGGATTAAAGTATTAATAGCGACACGGAGAAGGGTGAAAGAGGTAGACGATTTAAAGCAAAGGAATGGAGAAAAGATGTATCACTTAAGGGTATAAGCAATAGTAACTAAGAGATTATGTGTTGGTACTGGATTTTTTTTAATACAACAAAAATTAGTAAATTAGTAAGAGGAAAAGGTGTTTTCTCTCTGTTTTTTTTTGTTCCATAGGTAGAGCAAAATGTGTTTTATCCAAGGAGTAGAGTGGGTGTAAGGACACTTAAAGATAAGAGTGGGTTTTTTCTACTTTTCTTTTTCCTCATCTTCCTTTTTTCTTTTTATACAGGTAGAGCACAATTGGTATTACTCAAGGAGTAGACTGGGGGTAATGACATTTAATGGAAAGTACATGGACACTTTAAAGGGGGTAGTTGAGGTAGCCAGACAGTATTGATAATAGGATTTAAAATATATAGGGCTAAGCAATAGCTAAGAAGAGAATATATTTAGGCAAGGGACCTCTTTTTTTATGTATAGGTAGAGCACAATCTGAACTATTCAAGGAGATGATTGGATGTAAAGGACACTTTGTGGGGGAACGGCGTAGTTTGAGAATAGTGGCAATAAGACTTTAGATAAAAAGGGTTATATAATAGCTATCAAGAGCATATGTATAGGCAAGGGTTTCTTTTTATTCTCTCTCTCTCCCAATCCCCTTCCGCTCACTCTCCCTTTTTCTGGTTCATATGTAATAAGGTTTTGGAAAGGGTTGGATTCGGAAATCTCACATTGCTCAGCATTTGCACATTTTTCCCACAGGATCGGGGAAAGTATGATTTTAGCTGTACCTTATGAGTCTGGGGGAAATTACGCCTATATGTGGAATGGGGAATTGCCACTGTAATGGACGTAGTAGACTCTCTGCCCGTTGTAGGAGATCACCTCCTTAGTCCCTGATTACAGCTCAGCATCCACCCAGCAAGTCTTTCCTGCACCCTTGCTCTTTGTACCCAAATAGCAGACAGGACCACTAGCAGTTAGGTACTCTATTTCGGTTTATAGAAAGCCAGTAGCATTACATGTATTCCATAAGCCGAAAGTCTATAAACCGAATGACATTAGGTTTATAGACTTTTGGTTTATTCAATAGCAATAGCATTACATGTATTCTATAAACCGAAAGTCTATAAACTGAATGTCGTTGGGTTTATAGACTTTCGGTTTATGGAATACATGTAATGCTATTGCTATTCAATAAACCCAAATAGAGTCCCCATTCATACGAATAGGTCATAACTCTATTTCGGTTTATAGAATAGCAATAGCATTACATGTATTACATTTGAGAGTCAAATAGAACCGTCAAATACTGTGCTTACAGCGCACTTTGAAAAATTGGAATAGTTTTGGGTGGTAAATAGTACATTTGCGTCTTGCGGTGCACTTCATATCTGAGAGTCAAATAGAACAATCCAATACTGTGCTTACAGCGCATTTTGAAAAATTCTGGCTACCTCCTCCTCCTCCTCCTCCTCCAGCGCCGCTTCCACCTACACCGCCACGGTCACCGCCTCCTCAACCTATGGGTCACTTAGTATAAACTGAAAGAGAATACCCTGCACTCCAACCCTCTCTCAAATGGATAATTCTGTTGATCCTCCTGGCAGCCATGCTTTAGATTTAGATTTATGTTCTTCCAAAACTAAAATCCAAGATTCCATCTTGTGCTATTTTATGGCTCAGCTGTATTTTTAATTTGTATGTATTTTATGTTATTTGAAGTTATTTCCCTATCCATATTTGTTTGCAGGGCACTTGTCCTACTCTTACCTACATTTTACTTCTTTTTGCAGCCATCTAGCCCTTTCCAGGACTTTTTTAGAGGCATTTTAGTGCCCAAAAGATTGGGTCCCCATTGACTTTAATGGGGTTCGGATTCAGGGTCAAGCTCGGGGTCAAGTTCGAGCCCGAACCCGGACTTTTTTCCGAAGTTCGGCCGAACCCACAGAACCCAAACATCCAGGTGTCCGCTCAATTCTATACATTACACATAACCAATATACTAACAGAATATAACTAACTATCAATATTAAAGTATAGAGTTATGGCACATAAGCCAGGGCCCATAACCTATAGGGAGGTGTTTGGCCCTCAGCCCCCTCCAAGAACCCCAGTCACGCAAGCCGTCAGCAATCACTTCGTGACATATCCCCTTTTTCGGGTGGAGACTGACACCGGTGGAGCCCCCAGACTGCGTGTCTCCGAGGTCAGTCGGCATAGCTTTAAGCCAAAATTTGTAATTCCCACCATTCTCATAGTTGCCAAGGGACACATATTTGTTCCACATGCTGCAGAAAAGAGCATGCATGCATAGAAGCCATCTGCCTCCAGGGAACTCCCAGAGATGTCTCCAGTGGTATGTCGAGGAAATCCCAAAGTCTGGATCCTGCTGGATATTTTCCAATAACAAACCTGGGCCCCCAAAATCGGGCCTCCATGGGAGTGACATCCTCATCCCACAATCCACGACCAATTCAACACGGACCTGCTCCTCTAATTCAGCCACCCAGTCATTTTGGAACTGCTCTCCCAGGTATGGCATTCTCTCACTTAGCAAGCTCACATACCATTTCTGGGAGCTGGGAAGGACCTTTCTCCGGTACTCCTGGTCCCGTATAAGAGCGTTCATCCATAGATCCAGGCGGCTGCAATCTCACTGTAGCATTTCATCCATTGAGGGGGGTGGGGGAGTCATTTACAGAAAGTATACGGGATGTTGTGTCACGCTCTGGATATGGGGGATAGACTGGAACCTATCCAGATGTCGTTTTTTTCTTTTTTGTATTGGATATGTATGTACATGTTTATTGGCATCATATTTGTTCATTGCAAAAGAGAGGAGGAGGATGGCTCCAGCATCCTTTTTGGGATAGAGATCTGTAAATTAGGGTAGCATCTATTAATGTACACCTCAAAAAAGGAGCCTTTTGTTTGTTTTATTTGAGTAAGGAACATATACATATTTGCGGGCTCCAAGAGACCCATTTGAGAGCTACTGATAAATTTCAAGTAAAATTAGGGCCATATGCACGGATCATTAACTCTTCATTAGAAAAAAAAGAAGAGGGGAGTGGCTCTAATGTTTTCAAATAATCTGTCGATCAATATTCAGTATAAAGAAATAGATAGTGAGGGAAGATTTCTAATCCTTATCTGCAAAATAAATAACAATATCTTCTCTTTGGCAAACATATATGCACCAAATAATATGCCTACAAGATTCATTGCTAAAATAGCAAACAAGGTGGAAAGAATAAAGAGAGGTACAATGTTACTGTTTGGGGATTTCAACTGTGTAGTTGATCCACAGATAGATCAGTTCAAATTACTGGCAGGTATGGCAGAAATGTTAAAAACTTGTCATGCATGCTCCAAGGGGTAATACAGAAGGGTATGCCGTTTGATATTTGGAGGGTGTATCACCCAGGAGACAAGGATTACTCCTTTTCTTCTCGAATACACCATACATACTCCAGGTTAGACCTTTTCATAGAAGATCTTGCAGCAGTTAAAAGGACTAAAACAAAATCAATATTGTAGATATTATGTGGTCACAGCATAATGCTGTAATTTTAGAACTTAAAGACAGATGTAGCTCAATGAGGCCAGAGTGGAGACTAATTAAGTGCCTGCTGGTAAGAAAGAGTATGAGAAAGCAAAGGAATCCCTGGTGCTGATATATATATACTTAGCTTAGATGGATAGCAAGGGGCATTAGTAAAGTGGAAGACCTGATGGAGGGAAACGCAATAGAACCCTTTGCAAACCTAAGAGAATAGTTCCAAGCGGATAATAAAGATGTATTTCCGTATATAAGGATATAGCATTTACTAAAATCCTGCTTACCATTGCCGGAGTCTGACATTATAGATATTGCCCTTATATAGGATAAAGGCGGAAGTCAACCTGCCCTCTCTCTCCCAACATTTCAAATTGCCAAAGAGGGACACTTATTTTTGTGGAGTGGCTTGGGCTTTAGCTATGGGTGGGGCATTACCGGAATGTGTTTATTGACTTTATGGCCAAGAGGCAACTATTTATGATTAGTCATTTACAATAAGACACAAATTAATATAAAAACACATTTACTGCCATTTAAACTCACTTTATTGTTAGTTGTATTGTCAAGCTCTGTCGGTCTGGTGCCCCATGCAACATCTCACCTTGTGGAGTTTCAATGATCATGAGAACGGTGAGGATTCAGCCCAGAACTACATGGAAAATCTTGTTAATGATCTCAAGGCAGCTGGGACCATAGTCACCAAGAAAACAATTGGTAACACACAACGCCGTGAAAGACTGCAATCCTGCAACGCCCACAAGGTCCCAATGATCAATAAAGCACATATACAGCCCCGTCGGAAGTTTGCCAATGAACATCTGAATGATTCAGAGGAGAACTGGGTGAAAGTGTTGTGGTCAGATGAGACCAAAATCGAGCTCTTTAGCATCAACTTAACTCGCCGTGTTTTGAGGAGGAGGAATGCGGCCTATGACCCCAAGAACAACCCCACTGTCAAACATGGAGGTGGAAACATTATCCTTTGGGGGAGTGTTTCTGCTAAGGGGACAGGACAATTGCACCGCATCAAAAGGGCTGTACCGTCAAATCTTGGATGAGAACCTCCCTTCCTCAGCCAGGGCATTGAAAATGGGTCGTGGATGGGTATTCTAACATGATAATGACCCAAAACACACAGCCAAGGCAACAAAGGAGTGGCTCAAGAAGAAGCACAATAAGGTCCCTGAGTGGCCTAGCCAGTCTCCAGACCTTTATCCCATAGAAAATCCATTGAAGGAGCTGAAGGTTCGAGTTGCCAAAATGTCAGCCTCTAAACCTTAATGACTTGGAGAGGATCTGCAAGGAGGAGTGGGACAAAATCCCTCCTGAGATGTGTGCAAACCTGGTGTGGCCAACCTGTTATTCTGTCTCTCACTGTTAAAATACACCTACCATTAAAATTATAGACTTTTTTCCTTCACTGTATCTATCTATATTATATATATAAAAATCCCAATGTAATGAAAGCACTCACGGGACTTGCACAATAATCTTCCGTTTTAATATATTACTGTAATATATTAAAATGGAAGATTTTTGTGCAAATCCCGTGAGTGCTTTCATTATATTGGGATTTTTGGATATTCGGCTGAGTAGCACCAGGGCATCAGAAATTTGGTATCGTGCACAGAGAGCGGAGTGCTTATGCATGTTGGATTAATATATATATATAAGTACATGGAACATATTACTCTGACAAACACCGTAAGTTTGCTGCACTTCCAATAAATATTTGTATGTGGACTTGAAGTCTTATATAGCTACCATTTTCTTTCAGATCTCAAGTGGAAGTCTCACATTGCCAGGCAGGTTTATTTAGGCCTTACGAATTACATGAGAGGTCTATAACCACTTACAAAGAAAACGGGGAAGAGTAACTGTTCTAGAACAAAGAATAATCCTTCATTATAATCTGTGAAACTCAGTTATCCTCCATTCGATTTATGAATTCAATCTTCAAAGGTCAGTAGTGATTACTATTGTAACGTATACTCTAAAAATAGCTGCTGATCATTTGTCTTTACTTTTTTATTGTATCAATTTCTTTTTCTAATAGCGACATCTATCTGTATAGTCACAGACAAAAATCTTACAGGAAACTATGGAAAGCTGCATAAGTCTCAGGTAAAATCACAGTAACAACCAGTTTTGTAAAGTAAGAAGTTGCAGAGTAAGTCAGATTTAGCAAATAAACAAGCATGTATCTGAAAATAAACAAACCAAAAAATCTAGAAAGGAATTTCACTCAAAATGATTAGAAAAATGGAAATATAACCTCAGTAGAGGATTGAACAAATTAATTCATATGTTTATAGATATAAATATTGTTGAAGGCAACAGAAAATAGTTTTAGACTTGTCAGTAAGAGCAATACAATTAAGAAACCACTGTGGTACTTCACAGAACTGGCAAAATAGTAAAAAAAAAAAAAAAAAAAAAGATAGGCTGGTCTATAAAACTTGGCAAAAAAAGAGACAAGGCAAATTATTAGAGCCTCATAAGCACATGCAGAGGAGAAAATAGCACAATACGTAAAAAGCAGGGCTAGAAATTTTTTTAGATACATAACATTTAAAAAAAGGAAAGGAAAACAAGGATTAGTTAGATTAAAATCAAAATCAATGTGGAAGAGGATAAAAGTCTAGCCGACGATCTCTATAAATATTTTTGTTCTGTTTTATAGAGGAATCTGAAGGAAATGGACCTCTGTTAGGAAAAAAGACAAATTAGTCATTTGATACATGAACGTTCACAGAGGAAGAGGTTCTACTTCAGCTGTCTAAACTAAGACGAATAAGTCTATGGGTTATGATGGAATACATTGAAAGTTATTAAAAGAGGTTAGTGGTGTACTAGCAAAGCCGTTAACAGATTTATTTAACCAGTCAACTATAGGCCAGTAACTCTTACATCGATAGAGGGGAAACTAATGGAAACTATCAAAAGGATAGGATTGTTGAACATCTAAAATCACATGGATTGCAAGATTAGAAACAACATGGGTTTGCTTCATGGAGATAATGGCAAACTAATCTTAATAATTTTTTGAAAGGGTGGACATGGTGTATCTAGATTTTTGTAAGGCTTTGGACACTATTGGCTATTCACTAAAATGCGACTTTGGAGGTGGATACCCAAGTATTTCCCTTTTGTGAGTACACAAATACATTTGTTGTTATATTCAATAAATACTACGCTATCAATGCTTATTTTATTTATTATAGCATTTTTGCACCATCCACTGTTTTTTCTTTGATGTATCCAGTATCGGGCAAGCTTTTTAATTGCTAGCTGCTATATGCATTGTATTTTGGAGAGTGTTAACCTGTTTGCCAGTGCTGGTTGCAGTATTGGAGAGCATATCTCCAGAAGGATATAGATACTTGGAGAGAGTGCAGAAAAGGCTACTAAACTGGTGTTTACCATGAAAGGCTTAAGGATTTTAAAATGTATATCTTTCAAGGAAGACCAGAAAGAGGGGATATGATATAAAAATTAACCTTTCTTTTTTTGTCTTTTCTTTTAAATCATTCTTTATTTTTTATTTTTTCATGCATAGGCAGCGCTTCCCTTCTACTGGCAGGAGCATCGGAAGTGAATTTATTTCACTTCCGTTGCTCTAGGGGGCGCCAATCGATGCCTGCACAGCAGATCAGTGTGATCTGTGTGCTGGCATGTATGATAAGCACTTATCATACAGTCAAAGGCAATATTTGTAAATATTGCCTTTGACAAGTATTGATCTGCCTCCCTCTCCTCACTATAGTTTTAGTGAGGGAGAGATACAGATCAGAAAAAGGTAAAACATTTTTTTTGTAAAAAAATGAAATATTTAATAAAAAAAAATTAGAAATCAAGGGCTTTTATAAAAGCCATTTCCCATGTTAACCCCTTCCCTGCCATTGATCGCTGTGTACGCAGTGATCTTCCACAGCAGCACATTTTTTCCTGTCTGTGCATTTTTTAGGGCTTAATTTTTTTTTTACTGTCATTTATTACAGTATATCAAAGGCTCTTTTAAGACCTATTAACCCCTTGATTGTCGTATATCACTGCCTAAGCAGCGCATATGGAGCGATCTGGCTTCAGAAGGATTTTTGTTGCTATCGGCATTTTTTTTTGTCACACTCGCTATGGGTTAATTATACCCACTAGGGGATTACGTGTAACCCTTTTGAAGCGGTCTGAACGCGTGTATAGCAATCAGTAACAGCCGATCAGTGGCAAAGGCGGTTTGGTGATTGCAGATGAGCATAACCATTCGCCTGGTCAGATCACTATTGGTAAATATTGTTCTGACCCATATGGATCTGCCTTCCTCTCCTCACTTGAGTTTTAGTGAGGGAGAGAGACAGATCTGTATAATAAGTGTTTAATTGTAATAAATGAAATAAAATGTTACAAAATTGAGACCCAAGGGCTTTAATAAAAGCCATACCCTTTTATTAACCCCTTCCCTGCCACGGATCACTGCACAGCAGAACATTTTTTCTTGTCTGTGCATTTTTAGGGTTTTTTTTTTTTTTTGTACAGTACTACAAAGGCTCTTATAAGAGCTATTAACCCCTTCCTTGCCCTACATGTGAAAATTCCAAGTTGGAAATCAAAAAGCACACATCTCAAATGTGGCCTTTTAACACCCAAACAAGCTGATGGTGCTATCCCTGTGCACGGGAGATGTTGCTGAACACATATTGTGGTATTGTTTGGCAGTGACACATACCAAAATCTGTGAATTTGTGTCTAAATTACAATTTATGTGGGAAAAAATACACAATAAAATTACTACCACAAACTTTGACAAAGGCTGGTGTTAGAATTGGTGCATGGGAAGTGTTAAAATAACACCATTTAAAATAGCCTAGGGTGTCTACTTTTACAAAATATATGCCTTTTTTGGGTAAAACACACTGTCTGGCTTTAAAAAAAAGTCCCAAATGAAACATGGGCGCAGGCTGACTACACGTCAAAATTCCAAGCTGGAAATGCGCACCTTCAAAATGTGGCCTTTTAGCCCCCAAACAACCCAACAAACCTATGCATGGGTGGTATCCCTGTATTCAGGAGATGTTGTTGAACACATATTGGGTTGTTGTTTAGCAGTGAAACATACCAAAATCTGTAAATTCGTGTCTGAAGTACAATGTTTGTGAAAAAAAATTTTACTACCACAAACTTTGACAAAGGCTGGTGGCCGAATTAGTGCATGGAAAGTGTAAAAATACCACCATTTGAAATAGCCTAGGGTGTCTACTTTTAGAAACGATATCGGTTGATGGGGTAAAATACTCTGGCTTGCTTCAAATATGTCCCAAATGGGACATGGGTGCAGGCTGTCTGCATGCCAAAATTTCAAGTTGAAAAAACAAAAACTCCACCTCCCAAATGTGACCTTTTAGCCCCCAAACAACCCAACAAACCTATGCATGGGTGGTATCCCTGTACTCAGGAGAAATAGTAGAAACTATTTAGCAGGTTTTTTTGTTCGTTTTTGTCAAAGAGGTGAAGATGTTTCAAATAAAAGTCGGTAAATATGTTTTTTTTTTTTACCATATTTTATTTATTTTTATATACCGTATTTGCTCGATTATAAGACGACCCTGATTATAAGACGACCCCCCAAACTTTGTATATTCCTTTAGAAAAAAAACTAAAAGCCTGAATATAAGACTACCCTATAGGAAAAAAAAGTTTAACTTGTATATATGTAAATTGCTTTTTAATATTTAATAAAACATTTATATTATACAAATGCATTTCTTGTTTTTATTTCCTTTTATGTGCCAATGCGGCCTCTCTCTCCCTCCCCCAGCGTTGTCTCTCTCCCCCCCCCCAACTTCTCTCTCTCTTCCCCCCTCCCCTTGTCTCTCTCTATCCCCCCCTTGTCTCTATCTGTCCTCCTCCCCTTTTCTCTCTGTCCCCCCTCCCATTTTCTCTCTTCATCCTCCCTCCCTCCCCTTGTCTGTGTCTCCCCCCTCAATCCCCTTGTCTGTCTGTGTCTCCCCCCCTTGTCTGTCTGTGTCTCCCCCCTCCCCCCTTGTCTGTGTCTCCTCCCCTCCCCCCCCCCTCACCTGGTTTCTTTCCCTGGGTTGTTGTTTAGCAGTGAAACATACCAAAATCTTATTCTTTCTCCTATACTGTACCCATACAAGTTATATACTGGGTTTTTTTTCAGGAAAAGAAGAGTTTTCCTTAAACACCATTATCTTGATTATATAATCTAATTTACTATAAAAATAATGATAACATTTTCTGACTTTTACTAAAAAAATGTTTTTTTATAGATCTTCGACTGCTAATAAAAAACCCTACAAAATAGAATCTAATCTTATTTCTGAGTTTAAAAATACCCTATATTTTTATGCTGTTTATTCATGTTATAAGGTAATAACTGGAAGTAGTGCATTGCTTTTTCCTAACCATTTTTTTCAGGATTTCTATTACTGATACTGTAACCCTAACAAAAACATTTATTTAATTATGCAAGCTTGAGTGTTTGTTGTGAGGTGCTTGGCACACATGGACAAGCTGCCCATATGATTGCTGTAGGCAGCTGCCTAGGGCGCATCTTAGCTGGGGGCGCCGGAACCCTGCTTCAAAAAAAAAAATCCTCCTCCTTACTTACCTCGTCGGCGTCGCTGCGTCTCCGGTGCTGGGCCACTTGTGGCTGAGAGGGAAGCGTTGTGCGCTCCCCTCCAGCCAATGCACATTCAGTAAAGTTTTTTTTTTTTTTTAAAGAAACTTTATTGAATGCGCATTGGCTGGAGGGGAGCGCACAACGCTTCCCTCACAGCCACGGACGGACCTGCACTGGAGACACAGCAGCAGCAGCGACGAGGTAAGTAAGGGAAGGAAGTCCTGGCTGGCATATTGGGGGAAAGACAGTCCTGGCATATTGGGTGGCTAAGTCCTGGCATATTGTGGGGGAAAGTCCTGGCATATTGGGTGGCTAAATCCTGGCATATTGTGGGGCAAAATCCTGGGATATTGAGGGGCATAATATTGGCATATTGAGGGGCATAATCCTCGGATAATGAGGGGCATAATCCTGGGATATTGGGTGGCATAATCCTGGGACATTGAGGGGCATAATCCTGGGATATTGAGGGGCATAATCCTGGGGTATTGAGGGGAATAATCCTGGCATATTGAGGGGCATAATCATGGGGTATTGAGGGGCATAATCCTGGCATTGTGGGGGAAAGTCCTGGCATATTGGGTGGCTAAGTCCTGGCATATTTTGGGGGAAAGTCCTGGCATATTGGGTGGCTAAATCCTGGCATATTGTGGGGCAAAATCCTGGGATATTGAGGGGCATAATATTGGCATATTGAGGGGCATAATCCTCGGATAATGAGGGGCATAATCCTGGGATATTGGGTGGCATAATCCTGGGACATTGAGGGGCATAATCCTGGGATATTGAGGGGCATAATCCTGGGGTATTGAGGGGAATAATCCTGGCATATTGAGGGGCATAATCATGGGGTATTGAGGGGCATAATCCTGGCATTGTGGGGGAAAGTCCTGGCATATTGGGTGGCTAAGTCCTGGCATATTTTGGGGGAAAGTCCTGGCATATTGGGTGGCTAAATCCTGGCATATTGTGGGGCAAAATCCTGGGATATTGAGGGGCATAATCCTGGCATATTGAGGGGCATAATCCTTGGACATTGAGGGGCATAATCCTGGGATATTGAGGGGCATAATCCTGGGGTATTGAGGGGAATAATCCTGGCATATTTTGGGGGAAAGTCCTGGCATATTGGGTGGCTAAGTCCTGGCATATTTTGGGGGAAAGTCCTGGCATATTGGGTGGCTAAATCCTGGGATATTGAGGGGCATAATCCTGGGATATTGAGGGGCATAATCCTGGGATATTGAGGGGCATAATCCTGGGATATTGAGGGGCATACTCCTGGGGTATTGAGGGGAATAATCCTGGCATATTGAGGGGCATAATCCTGGCATATTGAGGGGCATAATCCAGGGATAATGAGGGGCATAATCCTGGGACATTAAGGGGCATAATCCTGGGATATTGAGGGGAATAATCCTGGCATATTGGGTGGCTAAATCCTGGCATATTGAGGGGGAAAGTCCTGGCATATTGGGTGGCTAAATCCTGGCATATTGTGGGGCAAAATCCTGGGATATTGAGGGGCATAATCCTGGCATATTGAGGGGCATAATCCTTGGACATTGAGGGGCATAATCCTGGGATATTGAGGGGCATAATCCTGGGGTATTGAGGGGAATAATCCTGGCATATTTTGGGGGAAAGTCCTGGCATATTGGGTGGCTAAGTCCTGGCATATTTTGGGGGAAAGTCCTGGCATATTGGGTGGCTAAATCCTGGGATATTGAGGGGCATAATCCTGGGATATTGAGGGGCATAATCCTGGGATATTGAGGGGCATAATCCTGGGATATTGAGGGGCATACTCCTGGGGTATTGAGGGGAATAATCCTGGCATATTGAGGGGCATAATCCTGGCATATTGAGGGGCATAATCCAGGGATAATGAGGGGCATAATCCTGGGACATTAAGGGGCATAATCCTGGGATATTGAGGGGAATAATCCTGGCATATTGGGTGGCTAAATCCTGGCATATTGAGGGGCATAATCCTGGGGTAATGAGGGGCATAATCCTGGCATATTGAGGGGCATAATCCTGGGATAATGAGGGGCATAATCCTGGGACATTGAGGTGCATAATCCTGGGATATTGAAGGGAATAATCCTGGCATATTGAGTGGCATAATCCTGGGATATTGAGGTGAATAATCCTGGCATATTGTGGGGCATAATCCTGGGATATTGAGGGGAATAATCCTGGCATATTGTGGGGCATAATCCTGGCATATTGAGGGGCATAATCCTGGGATAATGAGGGGCATAATCCTGGGACATTAAGGGGTATAATCCTGGGATATTGAGGGGAATAATCCTGGCATATTGGGTGGCTAAATCCTGGCATATTGAGGGGCATAATCCTGGGGTATTGAGGGGCATAATCCTGGCATATTGAGGGGCATAATCCTGGGATATTGAGGGGCATAATCCTGGGATATTGAGGGGCATACTCCTGGGGTATTGAGGGGAATAATCCTGGCATATTGAGGGGCATAATCCTGGCATATTGAGGGGCATAATCCTGGGATAATGAGGGGCATAATCCTGGGACATTAAGGGGCATAATCCTGGGATATTGAGGGGAATAATCCTGGCATATTGGGTGGCTAAATCCTGGCATATTGAGGGGCATAATCCTGGGGTAATGAGGGGAATAATCCTGGCATATTGAGTGGCATAATCCTGGGATATTGAGGTGAATAATCCTGGCATATTGTGGGGCATAATCCTGGGATATTGAGGGGAATAATCCTGGCATATTGTGGGGCATAATCCTGGGATATTGAGGGGAATAATCCTGGCATATTTTGGGGGAAAGTCCTGGCATATTGGGTGGCTAAGTCCTGGCATATTTTGGGGGAAAGTCCTGGCATATTGGGTGGCTAAATCCTGGGATATTGAGGGGCATAATCCTGGGATATTGAGGGGCATAATCCTGGGATATTGAGGGGCATAATCCTGGGATATTGAGGGGCATAATCCTGGGATATTGAGGGGCATAATCCTGGGGTATTGAGGGGCATAATCCTGGGGTATTGAGGGGAATAATCCTGGCATATTGAGGGGCATAATCCTGGCATATTGAGGGGCATAATCCTGGGATAATGAGGGGCATAATCCTGGGACATTAAGGGGTATAATCCTGGGATATTGAGGGGAATAATCCTGGCATATTGGGTGGCTAAATCCTGGCATATTGAGGGGCATAATCCTGGGGTATTGAGGGGCATAATCCTGGCATATTGAGGGGCATAATCCTGGGATAATGAGGGGCATAATCCTGGGACATTGAGGGGCATAATCCTGGTATATTGAAGGGAATAATCCTGGCATATTGAGGGGCATAATCCTGGGATATTGAAGTGAATAATCCTGGCATATTGTGGGGCATAATCCTGGGATATTGAGGGGAATAATCCTGGCATATTGTGGGGCATAATCCTGGGATATTGAGGGGAATAATCCTGCTATATTGGGTGGCTAAGTCCTGACATATTGCGGGGCATAATCCTGGGGTATTGAGGGGAATAATCCTGGCATATTGAGGCTTAAGTTATGGTACTTATTCTCCACCATTCTTAATAGGGGGCTTTATTGCAACATGTAACTCTGTTAACTCTCTTTTAATTTAAATGCTGAGAAAGGGGTGGAACATGTGATGTCATGATATGGGAAAATAATATGATGGGGGGGCGGAAAATTTTATTTTGCCTAGGGCGGGAAAAAAATCCTTGCACCGGCCCTGGCTGTGGGAGATACTAAAACTTAACCACAAGTGATCACTGTTATTGACTACCACAGTGATTACATGCACGGACCATTATGGTATTATCTCAGTATGGAGGTAGCAAAAAATAGCATTTAAAAGCCACTGGTTGCACACTGTTTTATTCAGACTAAACATTTTCATCATAGTTTTAGTCAACTGCATGTTTTCAGTGACTAAAACTAAACAATAACTAAATAAAAACTAAGTTAATAGGACTGTAACTATGACTAAAATTCATTGCAATTTTCATCAATTGACAATATTATGGAGGGACTATTGCATTTACCTATTTGGACTTCCGGTTCTAGTTCCCTTGGATCTCTGCCAAAGCCCAGTCCACTGACTCTATCTGCAGCTGCATTGGCTGAGATGCAGGCTCCCTGTATCTGTCTGCTGCCTGGAACTTCCTCCATTGGAATGCTCCTCCAGCCTTCTCAGACCTGTTCCCTACGTCACTGCTGCAGATTTATCAGTCTACAATCTACTGGTGATTTAGTCGACTAAAACCAAAACAATTCAGATGACTAAAATGGTATTTTAGTCAAAAGACTATGACTAAAACTAAATCAATATGTGCTGTCGAAATTAACAGTGGTTTATATGATGGCATTCACTGACATATTTGAACAGATACTAATGGGTCTGAGAGGAAGTTTGGGAAACTCATTCACACAATGTTTTAAGAAAGAGATTTTGCTTATTAAATGATTGATTAAAGATGGGGTTGCCACCCAGTCATAATTTTATTGGCAGGCTGGCAACATATTGGCTTGATGCCAATGTAAAACGCATGGAACCAATAGCATGTACAGTTTTTGTAGGAAAAGTGGCAACCCAAAAACCAGAGGTGCACTTACAATTTTAATGATTTTTATCATTAGCTTGAAAGATATAACAATAGCTAAATAAGTTGTATGTAATGGAAAATATATTCTAAATGCTTAAAATTGTAGAAATATGGCATCAATATTACCCTCAAGAGGTCTTACAGCAATTTAAACTGAAGGATTAACATAAACTAGGAAAAAGAGTTAATGAAAATGTGACTCATTAAGCCTAGACCCAACTGACAGACACATGCTAGAAACAAGTATCAGTACTAAACAATGTGTCTAGTTCAGCTGATGATTTATATTGCATTATGTTAGTTAGACATTTGTACGACTATGTTATATTACAACATTGGTTCTGTAAAGAAATTCTCTTGGTAAAATGATTTCTTGTGGCAATAGTTTTTCATGTTAAGGTATAAGCACTTTTGTGTGTCGATACCAACAGGTTCAAGGCCAGATTCGGTAAACTTGTCCAATGCCTAGTGCACCATATTTATAAGAGTGCTAAGTGAAGTAAAAACCGCACGTGTCAGGGGTGCAGCTCCCTATTTTGGTCTGGCTATGATCACATTTGCCTAGGCCTTGCCTGTTTTTACCTAAATCCTTCACACAGAGAATCCCCCTCCTCATTTATTTATATATTTAGATATAGTATAATTTTAGGGATTCGAGGGCACCTGAAGTCTCACAGTATGCTGGCAATTTGGATTTATATCTAGTCTTGTTCAATATACTTCCCACTGCCGTTCACGATGGAAGATAAGTTACAAATAGGAAGACCTTAGTAAAGCATAGCACTATTCTACATGCATAGCATTCACTGGTCACTGATCCCATATGAACATATGAAGCATATCAGAAATCCCAGAAGTGGATGATGTTAGAATTCATGTCCTCTGGAACTCTAGGGGTTAATTATGCTTTAGTCTAGTCTAGTGAGCAAACTTGTCATTTCTAGTAATTACTTATTTTTGCCCAAACAAGTCTGTGCACACTCCGGAGGTGAATGTTTTATGTGTTCCTGTGATGAGATATACAGCTTCTGAGAATCCGTATAATGCTATTGTAAAATCTCATCAAGCCATTGATTCTCAGATCCTCCTTTTTAAGTGTTTTGCTTGTTTGTTGTCGTCTGGATTTTTTTTTTCCAGCAGACTCCTTTCATTATAATGGTGCTGTGGGAGCAATATTCCACCAGACAAAAGAAACAAGGAGCAGGAAAATAGTTTTACATTTAATTCTTTCAAAAACAGAAACCAGTGGTATTAAACATGCTTAGGAATAAAGCTTTTATTGAAGATGAAACAGTTGTTTTGCTCCAGAAGATTCCAATGGTTCCTTTTATTTCTGAAAGTAACTAACAAAACTAAATTAGTTCATATCCTGTCATATGATTAGATAGACAATTATATATCCAGTAGGCATGTGCCACATAGTTTGGCAGCTTTCAGTACTACAGTGCTTGTGAATTATAACTCCCACGATGCTCAGTTGCTAGAGCTCTCAGGATAGTGAATGGACTGAAAAATGTCCTCTTCTGGCATATGAAAACAAAAAATCCATTATTATTAAAGGGACAGTGTCATGAAAAGATTTTACTCTCATATTTAGCATAAAATGATACATACATAGGCACAAACTGCACAAACTGGGCTGCAGACACCCCAATACTTTTGCCATGTAGGTTGGAGCTCAAACTCATGGGTTCACACAATGTGGCATGAGGTCATATAACTTTACCCCTGCTGCATACCTGGACCCTGTCCCAGGATGTTGGCAGGTATGGTCAAACAGTTTCACTGTTTTTAAATTCTATATCTATTTCAGTCTGCTTGACTGATTTTATTCTGATGCCAGTAATTCTGACAGGTGAGTTGGTCTACTCATGAAATCAATGTTTCATCAAACAGATGAGATGTTGCCGATTAAATGATTATTTTTAGCAAGCAGCCAGATGAGATAAAAATTACTTTTCCAAGGATATCAATAAGAGATAAACAAGTAACTGGGAATTTTTTGAATTATGTTTTCTTTACAATTTTATCAAATCTGGCATTATTTTAAAACTATTTTAGGATATTTGTATGCTTAAATGTAATCTTTCGACAGCGGCATGATGATCAACACCATCATGGCATTTGGTACCTTGGGGACCACATAGTGGCATAGAACGTCATATATTAAAACAGCTCAATCAGCGGCTTTTAAATGCTATTTCTGGCTACCTCTATACTGAGATAATAGCAGAAATATCAAGGAGCCGGACTTCCGTGCATTTGATAGCTGTGATAGCCAATCACAGTGATCACTTGAGTTTAGCTGTCAAACTTGGCTTTTACAGCTTTAGTATCTCCCAGAGCAATTAGTATGGGCAGCTTGTTCATTCACCTCATAACAATTAAACTTTCATAAATTAAAAAAAAAATGTTAGGGTTAGAGTTACAATGTCACTAATAGAAATCATTTTAAAAAAGCAAAGCGCTACTTGCAGTTATAACCTTGTAAGGTGAAAAAACAGCAAAAAAACATGGGGTATTTCTAAACACAGGACAAATATTAGAATCTGTTTGGAGGGTTTTTTATTATCATTTGTAGATCTGTAAAACAATATATATATTGAGTAAAAGTTAGAAAAAATATTTTTTTTCTAAATTTCCACAATATTTTATCATTCTTTTTATAATAAATCATATGATATAATTAAGATATATGGTATCTAAAGAAAAACACAATATAAAATGTGTGGATACAGTACGAGAAAGAAGAAAATTACAGTTAAATATAAACATTACAGAAATTATTTTTAAGTACAACATGGCCAAAACAGTCTGTCACCAAGGACATACTGAAAAAAATAAGGCAATGTTCATATGAGAATGTATGTCTCTATGTGTGAATTAGCTTTAATAAGTGTATATAAATACATATGTACAATGTATATAAATTGTTCTGGACCCAAAAATTGCCCTGGGCCCCCTTCCTCGACTTCACAAAGCAACATATCACACATTGCCTAAAAAAAGGCAACATTTTAATTCCTTGGAGGTGCTTTCATGAGGCACAAAGGAGTCTGTGCCTGTGGTACTAGCGCACACCTTTGTCAATAGGCCAATTTGGTCCTCTATGTTGGAATGAGTGAGCATGTCCAGGCATGATATCCCAAAGCTCTGACTCACTGACAAGTGCAAAGGAGCATCTGAGGAGATTAGTGCACCCACTGGGGCCAAAAAAGGCAGAGTCGGGGAACTGAGACCTGCCTCAGTGCACTCATGTAAGAAACAACATGGAAGAAAATAAAGGTTCACCATATCTTTGATCTTTCACACTGCCAATGAGCCCCTATCGACCACTGAACGCCAATGCTGAATGCAGAATGCATCATCAGTAGTTCCAACATTACTCTCAAAGTTGACCAGTCAGATCCTGATGGGAAATTAGTTTGATATGATTGTCTACAAATGTTTATTTTTTAAGGCAGTGTATTCAAATGCATATCCTTTTACCCACAAGTTTATTTGGTTACCGGATGTTTGAAAAACATTCAGGTTTGTGAGATTATGCATATATAAAACTTTTTTGCGCACTTAAACCAGGATTACCCACTGTTCTACAAGCTTACATAGCCCCACATGATGCTCTCCTTATAACACTCTCTGTCCCTTCTAAAGAAAGATGATTATAGCTGATGCTGGCAGATATGCATGCAATGATGGTTTGGGAGAGTCTGTCGGAATTTCTTTTTTGTATGGTTTGATTCTTTCTAAATGTCATGTTTTCATTCCACCATCTAGCATTGCTTTTGTTATATATTGTTCCCATAGTTATACTGCAAAGAAAATCCACTCACAAAAAAGGAGAGAGAATAAAAGTATTGCAGCTGAACGGGGAAGTCAGAGCGATGAATTCTCTCCCAAACCAGGAGATGTAAAATGACTTCTTTTGATAAATGGTGTGCCATACAAGTTGACGTCTATTGATATTCTGTGATATGAGGAACAATAAAACTATGTGACCAGGATAAAAACAATAAAAGAAATGTGAAAATATGTGACCAGAATAAGAGTAAAACAAACAAAACTGTAGTCAACACAAGATTTTGTGATTTTATTTTTGTGTAATTTGTTTATTTTCTCTATTATCACAGATAAAACTATAAAATCTTATTATTAAGGTCAGGATTCTGGTATTCACCTATGTTTATGTCATCTCCTGTGTACCAGTTTGAAATGCAACAACTAGCAGAGCAGTAACGAGGAGGTGACGAGTGGGGCACTAGCCTCAAGATGAGGGGGCGCAGTGATGATAGATGGTGGCTCTTATATACTGGGGGTTACAGAACAAGAGTGATAATCTGACTTGGGTTGAGAAGTATACAGGTTTCTTTAGATTTATAGGAACTATCCTGTTTCAACACATGTGTCTGAAGAACTACATACTGATGAACAATTATCTTACCATTACATTTATTATTCATCTAGATAGCTCCATATATACAGATGGAAACTATGCTATACATACTGTCAAATTATGGCTAACTGAATACTGATGGGGTCTATGTTATGTTCTACCACTGTTAATGTTTGATGGGAGCTATGATTTACCACTGTGTGTATGTGTACCCATAGAAGTCATAAAGTTGTCTACTATTTATTGACAGAAGCTGGTAGTTATTAGCCATTATTATTTTTTTGCTTTTTTTATGTACCTCTTTTCATTTTTGAAAATGCAAAATTCTGCAAATGAATGCTATAAAACACACCACAAATGCAACATGTGTCTTAAATAATGAACATACTGTATAATGATATACTTAAATCCTGATGTATTAAAAGGCAAGTTCTTTTTATTATATATGCCAAGGAAGCTCTTATATTCTGATCTCCAAAATGCTGGAGTGTACACTGGGTTAGAAGGATTCCCCACCTCCTTTTCAGTCGCACTTACTTTGCTTAGAGGAGAAATATACGTCTCAATATACTCACACAGTCCCTCAGGGATCACTAGATAGGGATAATATCTCACAAGGCAAATCTGTTTTTTTCACACCTCCAGTGCTGTATTTACCGCGAGGCATCCTAGGCGGATGCCTATGGCGGCAAATTTTGGGGGGCGGCAGCGCCCCCCAGCACTGAAAAAAACCCCCAATTATCCGGCCCTTTAAAAAAAAAAAAATAGACCGCGCTTGCAGGCAGAGATGGAGGTGAGAGGGGATCGGAAGATCCCCCCTCACCAACCCTCTGCCTGCCATGCTGCACGGGGAGCCGAACAGGCAGCACAGAGAAACCTCCGTGCTGCCTGTTCGGCTCCCCTTGCAGTGTGCCGACATGGAAGTCCCGACAGTCACGTGACGGGCGCGCTGACGTCATACGCGCGCCCGGTCACGTGACCTGTCGGCAAAATCGCCGGGAAGCCGAACAGGCAGCATGGAGGGACCATGCTGCCTGCCACTAGCCTCCAATGAAAGGTAAGTGCTGATGGGAGACTGTGTGTGTGTGTGTGTGTGTGACTGAGTGTGATGGGAGTCAGAGTGTGTGTGATGGGTGACTGAGTGTGATGGGAGTCAGAGTGTGTGTGATGGGAGACTGTGTGTGATGGGAGTCAGAGTGTGTGTGATGGGAGACAGTGTGTGTGACTGAGTGTGATGGGAGTCAGAGTGTGTGTGATGGGAGACTGTGTGTGACTGAGTGTGATGGGAGTCAGAGTGTGTGTGATGGGAGACAGTGTGTGTGACTGAGTGTGATGGGAGTCGGAGTGTGCGTGATAGGAGTAGGAGTGTGTGACTGAGTGTGATGGGAGTAGGAGTGTGTGACTGAGTGTGATGGGAGTGTGAGCTTGATGGGAGTCTGAATGATGGGGCATGTCTTAGGTGTGTAACGTGGGTGTGCAGCTTGGGTAGGGGGGTGCCCGGATTTTGTCTGCCTAGGGCAGCACAAAATCAAGATACACCACTGCACACCTCCCCTAGCTTGTTAGGTCAGACAGCATTTTATGCATATACCTCTCCTCTCTCTCAACCTGATCCTCCATGTTTTAGAGGCATATAGGAGAAAGAAACAACATTTCCCATTGTGTAGAACAGTATAAAAAGGCTTATATAATGTGTTGGTGAATCCACGCAAGAGAGACTCACAAAATGTGCAGAGTACAATGAAACAACCCGAAACACCTACAAACTTTGATGTCATTGGCAGCATCTGTGAGCACAGCTTACAAAATGAAATGTGACATCACTACGCATTTTTTTCCACTTTGGACCTTACTTTCCAATTCTTGAAAAAGCTCCGGCTCTGACAACCAGCTAACAGCACACTTCTATTTTGTGTGCGGGGTGGGGCTGAAATTAAGGCATAATTTAAAGTTAGAATACCGGACATTTCTGCGATGAGTGTTAAAGCACTAGTACTGCAGTAAGGGAATAACGGTGTTTGGCATAAAACTCTATACTCAATTTCCCCTCTCAAAATATGCTAGGGGCTTGGGAGTGTAATAGCAACCCCTAGTTCCTAGTGTCTCTCCCCAAAAAAGCTTAACCCACGCCCTGGAGCCAGCAGCCTGCTGCTAGCCCCATGAAATGTTAAGTACCGCCCCCACACCCCACCGACCGCGGCTGGCATGTACCAGGGGCCACAGAATTCAGGTCAGGGAGTGAGATTTCCTTTAAAAGCAAATTCAAAAAAACTGAAATGTTCCTTATCCCATGGAAGTAACTTTATTATATTTCGCAGAAGGATATTAAAGTTTTTATGGCAGTCATCCAAGGTAACTTTGAGGGTCTGCTGTCATGCCTTGCTAGACAGTTTCGCTCATACTGTCACAGTTCAGTAGCTTGAGTGCCAGTAAAATACATCGCACAACAGAGGAAATTTGGCAAAGTGCAATATTGTCCTCTAACTAATGCTACTTTTTTATCCAGAGTATCTTGAAGAGATGTCAAGCTCCAAGGTTCAAAATCAATAAAATGCACACTTTCCTTCAAACCAGCAGGTGAAATAGGCTAAAAATGATTCATTTTTTGTGTGTGAGATCTAGGTAAAATCCTTGTAATCGTATTACAAAAGTTTCCAGGCTGAAAAACTAGATAGGGAAATATTGAGCAGAACCTCTGAACCAGAAATATTAAATGCAGGCTTTCTGCTCAAAGTATTCTATGGTTATGTGATAAGATGGCCTCCATGAAACTGCTAAAAATGTAGTCAAGCAGACTGAAGAGCAAACAGCCTATTTAATACCTATGCACCAATGTATACCTTCCAACTGTCCCACGTTGCAATCCCGCTGTCCCGCGGATCGCTACCCCGGTCCCGCTCTTTGGGATGGAGGTAGAGCTACATGGGCCAGTGGGATTATTAAAGACTGCTATACTGAAGAAAAAAGATAAGTCTATGGTTACTGCGCAAGTGCAGTAATGCTGCCAGTGTGAGTGACAGCATCTACCGCACATGTGTGGTAGCGGTGCCACTCAACCTCTCAAACTACGCCCCCAGCTTCCCTCCGACAGCAAATGTCAGGAGTTATCACTATGGGTGCTTAATCTACACTTATATGCTAAGTTAATCAGCACAGGCCATTTATAAAAAGCAAAAGGAGAAATGTGTTTAAAAAGAGATAGACTTTCCACCAATTTGATTTAGCTTTCACTTGCTCAGGAGTAGTTGGAGAGAAAAAAATCTTACTGCTTATCTGAGATTATCTGGTCACACAAGGAAGGACTTTCTTTCCTCTCAAAATCATAAATGCATTTCTAAAAATAGTTGCTTCTGCAAAATAAGTTATTTTAAAGGTTTAGTGGCTGTTCAAACTCTAGAAGCTAAATATAACGTACAACATTGGATACTCATGAGATAACTTCAGTTTTTTTTTTATTTCCAACATATCCTTGTGCAATTTTCATTACGTTCACATGTATAAGGTTTTGATTTGAGAGTGAAGATGCAGGAAAGGCACGCTCTTGCGGACACCACTGACCCCACAGGGTGAATGGAATGCCAAAGCAGGAGGGCATAGGGGACAAGCAGGGCACAAGCAAAATAGAGACAAGTGAAGGTCAGTCCGAGACCAGGAAGCACCAAAGAATCAGCAAAGTAAGGTCCATGCAGAGGGCCAGGGAAGGCATCTAGCAGAGTCAGGGTAATCAAGGAACAAGTAAAAGGGTCAACAAGGCAACAGGCAAGTAGGGAGAATCCAGCAGAAAACCAGTAGACAAATAGCAATAAGGCAACATCTGATGTCTCTCTCCTCTCCCCACATGTCTGTTGTCTCTTCCCCCTTCATTTTAACCTTGGAGAGCCGCGGGCAGTATCAGGTCTGTATGTTTTACACACTCAGACCTCAGTAAGTGCTGCCCTGTGCTCACTGCGCATAGTGATGAGTCAGAGCATCTTATTTCCAATGCTCTGGATCATTGTCTGATGCCCGAGTGTGTTTCATGCACGAGTGTGTTTTGTCCCCATTGAAGCACACACTGCCTCCAGGTGGGGGCAGACTGCCCCCCCCCCCCCCCTCATGGCTGCCTACTGCTGAGATACATTTATCCCAGGCATCAGACTGCAGCTACCCCCCCTCCCCCCACACACATTTAGCCGGCACAAAACCCGGGGCATGGTTGCTCCCAAAGAAAGTTTAGGGGGACACTGGGACAATGTGTTGAAAACTGGGACTTCTGGTCACCGTTTTAATAGGTGTCTTTGAGTTTAAAGTGCTTTCTCTGCCCCCACACACGGCTACTGCCCTTTCCCGTGCAACGCACAGAGCACACCGCACCGTTGCTATGATCCAATGTTCCTCCGGTCACCATCCCTGTTTACCCATGGAAGTCCATACCTCTATGTAACTTATGTTGACAAATACATAGTAAATGTACCCCAAGAATACAATATTCTTGGTTTATTTTTTAATGCTCTAATGTCTTTCTCTAAAAATGACCTTGCAGTTAATTAAGGTCAGCCATTAATGTAATATGCAAGGTAGTCCAAGCCAAGATAATATGTAATGAAAAAAAACAGCTAGACAAACTGGATGAACAGCATGCCCAAAAATTATCTTACTTTCTAAATCAATAAACAAAATATTTAGGTGTATGTTGCCAAATAACAATGGTACTCAACAGTACTGCCTGACAACATATCACAGTTACGTTTTTTTATGGACACACTTCCTTTAATAATAGATAAGTACTTCCCTCAGTGGAATGACACGTTTCTGAACAGTACGTTTAGGGAAAGTTTAATCTTTAAATAACCTCAGATTTTAGCAAATGTGTCCGTTACGGTAACTGTGGTGACAATGAAGACTTTTGACAGAGCAATATACACAAAATCAATATGAAATAATCTAGAGGAGGTGATCAATTATGGATCAACAAAAATCAATCACTCTTAAGCATGCACTTGGTGAATAATGTAGAAAGAAAAAAGAAAAACACATGTAATGTGCAATAAAATACTGGATATGTTACATAGTATAGTAAAGATTAATTATACTGTAGCTGCACAACTGTATTCCACTTCATTCAAGGTTTACATCTTTAAAGCTCTTTCTCGGCTTTCCATCTTTTTTGTTTCTCTTTTATTCCCCTAATTACAGCATACTCTGTCCCTGAATCCTAGCTCTCTCTCATCTACAAATATCCATGCTGCCCTCCACACTTTTTTTTCTATTTCCCTCTTTACCAAATTCTTTTTCCACCCGTCTTTCTCTCTTCCAATCTAAATTGCATTGCTATACTTCTCTTGCTACTGATCCTAGCCTTTCCCTTTTTAACATAAAACTGTCTCTTTTATATTGAAATGTATTATATATGAGCACTTTGATGTTAGAGTAGGGAAACCTGACCATAAGTTATGATCAGTTAGACATGCTAATATTCTCCATTCAGTTGACAGATGAGGCCTCAAGAAAACATAGATCCCATCACATTGCCTTATGATATTATTAGTATCTAGAACGGAAGCATATGCAGTTTAGCTGCATTGGCATGACATTAAGCAGCGACTACCTTTTTGTATTCAAAGCTGCATAAGATTACCAGGACATTCTAAGAATTTACCAATGGACCATAAAGAAGCTACACAAATTTGCTGAGCACCAACAGTTGGATTACCGCAGGTTTGACATCACTGCATCAGACAAGTGATTAAATCAGCTAGCTTTTTGGCAACAAAGACAACGAAATGGTTGGCTACGCATTGTTGGACGCTGTAAGCCCTTCAGCTTATGTGCACAGCAAATGCCAAGTTTTTCAGTCATTCAAATGACTGACTGAGCATCATGGCAACTGAAGTCCACAATATCTGAGATGATAATGGCTACCTATCAATGAATTAAGAGAAGAACTGGTATAATAGAATAGTAATTTGACACCAGAAAGTAGGAGGTATCGACGTGTAGACCATAGTAACTGCTTGGTAGTACCCCAGGCAAGAAGGGCAGAAAGTTTGGCTGAGCATCATGTCTATTATAGTCTGTAAATGATTATTATCCATCTCTCTCCCTCACAGGACCTTTTCATCCCAGAATCATCAGAATCTTCTCTTTAAACAAATGTAATCATGTTATTCAAGGTTATGGTACTTGGCAAACAATGATAATAAAATGTTGCTGTTTATGGTTAAAAAAACAAACATTTGAACAGGTTATAACAACATTTAACCATACCCCCATTCTAATAATTTCACAATAATGTGTATTGTTCTGCTTGCATTGGAATGTTGCCTCTTTAACAAATGTGTTTATTTAAAAAAAAATTCAGGAGAAGGTCACTGTATTGACAGCAATGCTTATCTATTATTAATACTTTCAGCGAGATCCTTGAGTGTATTCTGCTGTACACAAGTTAAATCCCAGGCTCTAAAGAGATATATTTTTTAAATATATTTCCTGCATGACTTCCACATCTCTTCTTACCAGCATTATTAGAAAGAATTTAAGAACTACAAAAAAGCTTTCAAGGTCATGCCTCTATCTCATCAGTCTTAAAAAGATGCATCTATCCACATAAGATAATTTCATGTATGTCTACAAATGTAGTCTGCATAAGAATTAAATACAAATTCGGAAAAAATTAATTTGATTATATTTAGATTCAAAATATGAATCTCCCTCAAAGTGCATAACACCTCCAGAGTGCATATCAGACAGATTTTTCTTGTGTGGGTGGCACTTGAGCATTATGTCACTTGGGACTAAAATAGAAAACATGACCGCTGAAATAAAATGTAAATAGATATTTTTTGTACATTCTAAGTTTAGTGACCTTTTAGATTCAGTTGCAAAATACTTGGATGAAACGTCTTAGATGTCTCAGTTTCATACCTCTCAGGGGGAGGAAAACATTTTTTTGTGGTTTCTCTGAATGGGGTCACCGTTGATCACAATTAGACTTTCACTTCTCCCTTTTTCTTTACCAGCCCAGAACTGCCTTTAATTACAGTTCACTTCTCCCAGGTCTCAAGCCATCTTTCTTTTCATCACCATCTTGGGTTATCTCTTAGCTGGTATTCTATGGCAGAGTAGTAAAAAATCTGTCTGAAGCCAATGTTAGGTCTATGGAGGCAATCGCAAAACCTGTGTTTCTTTCCCTTTATTTTTTTAAACTTAGGTATTAACTTTCTGATGCTTCATGATGCTGCCATGATCAACCAAAAAGAAAATCCATGGCTGTGGTTCCTCCTTGTTATGGTAACTGTAATGGACTAAGACTGGAGAACGTCATTTGGAAGGATTATCTATATGTTTCCTGTGCCAAAGGAGTGAAAGGTTGTTGGCAAGTCATCGAGCTGGGTACACGACAACATCAACTAGATTCCATTTCTGCAATCACTGGTGGATAAACCAGTCGATGGCACAAATGAAGAGAAAGGGCAACATCCTTGTCTGACTCCATGGATAACTGCAGGACATTATGTTGTATGAGTTCTTGACCTTCATCAACAGCTGCCTCAGAGAGATTCTCCATTTCTGCTAGCCAGACACCATCAGCAACACCAACCATTGGAAAAGACTTGCCAACTCCCAGTAGGGGAAGAAATCCGGAAGAGAAAATGGGTCTAGATAGGGCAAAGTCTATGCAAGCAGCAAACCGACAACACCAGACCGGCACTGAGGTGGAATCCCCAAGGCAAGCAGAAAAGAGGCCATCCAAAAAACAACTGGTGACACACCCTCCATACTACACAAAGTTGGGCTACACCTGGTGAGAATGACCCAGGACCGAGGATCTGGAGATATGAGGTTGGTGATCAATATTTTTCTGACCTGTCAACCGAGATGAGAGCAGCTAGTCTTGTAATACAACCAGCTAGTATATCCAGGGAAATAAAAACATGATAATGATATATAGTCCAAAAAGTTTTAAACATATAGCAGGTTTTGGTAAGAGATTAAAATTTTTGTTTAAGTTTTTATTCTGAATTTAGGGTCTCAGAGGTAACTGTTCATGGCCAGGAGGTAGGGGCCTGCATTCTGTGGCCCCTGTTATTGTAAAAAGGGCGTTAGTAGTAAATAAATGGGCAATGCTGCTATGAAAAGGACAGTCTAGTCCCCAATTTCACTTTGGAGATGAAGATTACTGCTTTTATAGTGCACATTTTTTTTCCAGCGTGATTTGATGCATTTGTAGGCATTCTGCACAGATCACATTTTTAGTATTTGACTCAAGCCCTACCCAGTGATTACTCTGCATGTTTACTGCAGGTGCGGCAGCACTGATTATAAAGACACTGAGCACATAAAGTCTTGTTTAATTTAATCACTCCCTGTGCTCCTCGATTTGATTACATTGCGTGGACTCTAAGTTCTTGCTCTTGTTCACAGTAGGATCTCTTAACAGTGCAACACGTTATCTGATGAAATTGCTAGAGAGACAGGAAATGCCATTTATTTGAATGAAATTATTCTTATTGATTCCTACAGCAAAAAAAAAGGAAAATGACTTTAACTCAGCTAGTGTAGGCAGTCCTGGTTTCTTGCAAAATGCTGTAATTTCACAATTTCATCTAGCTGTAAGTATTTTACACTTTAAGCAATGCAAAAATGTAAAACGTGCATTTTAAAGTACTTTGAAAGCCCATTAATATGCATTAATATTTGGAAGATGCATTTTGGGTACCAGACCAGTCCCTTTAATGGGAGCAGTAATACCATTACCGCGCCCGTTAAAAAAATAACTGTCCGCTACTTTCTATGGAGGATTAACGGATCCATTAAAAAAACGGCATTGAAACACTGCTTTTCGCAGTAGTTACATTGCTTTTTGTCAATTTAGCCCCAAAAAAACACAAATTCTCTTAACGTAGTCAACACACGCACATGTTTTTGTAAATCAAAGTTTTATTGGGTCATAATAAAAAATTATACAGAATTAAACTTTTTTTCAAAAATTTATCACAGAGAGGGGGACCAACAAGGTCCAAGCAGACATGGAGACCCATTTTGTTTTACTTGTAATAGGACCTACAAAAGATAAAAAACGTTAACATAGAGTAGGACAGATTATAGGTAGTGAGGTAGACACCGTAGGTAATAAAATTAAGGTAAGATAGTATTACTGTACAAATGGCATTCTAGATTACATGTTCCCACTAACACAACAGTCCCATCCTGAAAGAATAAACCACATAATATGACCACAGTTAAAAGGGGGGGGGGGGGGGTCTCTGATACAGGGCAGCTATCAATGTTTTCCATTAAAAGGATGTTCTAGTAGCCTGTGTGACCACAGTCGCAACAAAGAGAGTTACCAAAACATTTTAAATAAATGGGAACCAGATGACAAGGCATTGTCAAGCCAATAGATAACTAAATAATCCCCCTACTCTGTACATAACCCCAATAATCAGGAGAAATATTCCCCAACACGTGCAGAGGGTGTAAAAGGGGGATACATATATTTGGTATACAAAAGCAAAAAAAGGGTAGAGGTGGTCAGAGATAGGGAGAGAATAAGAGAGGCAGAGGAGAAGTGGAGAAATAAAGAAGCAGCTCACGAGAGAGACCGCTGACCTTGCTTAAGAACGCCCAAAAATGGGCACCCCACCACGAGTGGCGGAGAAAACGCTACCCAATCACAACGGATCAGCGGAAAATGCACTGGGAATAATGAACACTTAACACAGCAAATGACTCAAGTCAAGGAGTAGTGAAGGATGCGGAATTATAGATCAGTTGGAGCCTCGCTGCGTCTCCATCAGCCGACATCCGAAAAGTGAGCGGAGGGGGGAGCCCCAGTGCTATCAAAAATGGTGCGATTTCAGATGTGTCAACGATTGATAGTTGCTTGTCATCCCGTACCACTGTGAGAGACCACAGTCCACTTATATTTAATTCCCAGGTTACGAAGGTGTGAAGTAAGTTTTTCAGCTGTGCCGCGCAGTTTCACTATCGTATCCCTTGGTGCGGACTGCGGGGCTCGCCTTGCCTTTTGCCCATGAACGCAATCCAGGATCTTGTGGTCATTAGCATTAGCCTCAAGTCTAACCTGTTTTAGTAGATCTTCCAGGTAGGACTGGAGAGCAGTGTACCCATAGATTTGCTGAACGGCTCTTCATCTCCATCACCAACATCTGGCGGCGAAAATCCTGAGCCAGCATGTCTAGGTCACATATTTGGGCTTTAGTTTCAGTGTTTGTCAAACTGTATTCATTGTGGCCTCCAAAGCCCCCACCTTTGAATCAAGAGCCATTATTTTGGCGCAAACAGATGCCATTTCAGACTGTTTAACAACCTTCAGGTCTAAGAACAGTGTATTCAGGTCACCCTTGGTTGTGGGTGTTTTGTCATAAGGTAGCTCAGGGGGTTCACTAATTTGGGTGGTCTGTTGCAGAGGGACCACGTCTTCCGAGGAGTTCTCTGATTCCGAGAAGCCTCCTGTGCGGTCTGTACCAGGCCGTGAAGGTGTAGGCATCTGCGGCCTCAGTAGCAGAGAGCCTATATCTATATAAAGGGCATTGGGGATGCCCGTTTTCTTGGAGCGGTGCCTCATTGTGTCAGGAACAGCCTGGCTATGTTGTTTGGGTCATTTTGGCTGGGAAGCCATCAGATTTTCACTGGTATCCCCAGTGTAGAATGGAGCACGACAAAAACATGTCCACTCCGGTCCACACAGTTAGCTCTGTTCCTGACACATGCACATTTTAACACTTGTTGTAGGGAACACAAACAGTACTCTCTACCGCACTGAACGGGTTAACCTGTAAAAATAAAAATATTAGGGGAGCCACAATGGCTCCTCCAGTGTCCCCAACCTTCCTTCCCGAATAAAAAATAAATTAATAAATCCCCTCGGGGCCAGCAGCCTTCTGCTGGACCCATGAACATTTTGGATCCCAGTGACCACAGGCCGGCATTGGCATTATGCCGAAACCCAGAATAAATATGGATTATTTTCACCACCAGTAGTAGAGCTGGGACAGGAAGGCTTCTACTATCTTTTGAAATTCCATCCCTTCTGGGCTGGTATTTCATTCTAAGTCTCATCACCACTGAGAGCAGACATATAAGAAATAGGCTACATGTTTTTTTTGTTTGTTTTCTTTTTGCCAACACAGATTTTTTTAAAGAATAGGAGTATTATTATTTTTATTATGTGTTTTTTTATGGATGGCACCTTTCCTTGGGCCACAAGCTGAGGATCCAGCACATTGCCGATCCCCACTGGAACCTGAAGATACAGGTATATTTATTCCCTACAAATGTTCCCTTTGTGTGCCAGAGAGGTGGACAGTGATTTTCACTTACAAAATCCCCTTGAGGGACAGACTGGGCTCAAACCCCTGCTGGCAAGAAACAGCTGATCGATACAGCAGGTATCAAAATCCACTGTGCACTTGGCAACAGCCTACTACACTGGACACAGCAAAAAGAAAAAACACTGGCAAAAAGCTGTGTCTTTGCCCTAAACATCTTGCACTTATGCATGGCTTCTCATATTTTCCCATTGGATTAAGCCATGGATTTTGGCATTTATCCTCCAGTGCCAGAATTTTTTCTTGGTGATTTTATCTATACCTCAGAAAACTGACACCATAAATGAAGATAGAACAGAAATCACTGGATGTCTCAACAGAGACCTAGGTGGACATGTGAGGAAAAGAGAACAAGGGATATAGTGTGACACCGTTCATATTTGGGATTTCCAGGAGTCCTTGCTGACACTTTAAGGAGAGTATTGTTCTTCTCTTTTCTTTATAGTTTTGCACATTAGTGATTTTCACTGCCCATCCTCATGGCACTCAAAGGGTAGTTTTATTTTACCGATTTTGTGTGCCATTTCCAATTGTCCACCCTAGCTGGGCATGGTACACTTAGGGGGGTTAGGTAGCATTATACTTAATTTATTTAATTTATTAATTTATTGTGCCAGGGACATTTGGCAAGCCCCTGGAACATAGGGATAGCAGGCCCACTGGCCCATGGTGCCAATTTGTTTATTTATATTGCGGCCATGGGTATTGTGCTGGCCCGTGCCCCCATTGGGCCAATTAATTTATGTTTACTGGGGCCACAGGCATTGTGCCTGTGTGAGGCCCCATGGGGGCCATAAATATTTTGGCAAGTGGGGGGCAATGAATCGCACGTTATGCCTTCAGGAATTGAATCTATGCCATCGTGCTTTTTTTTTGTTTGTTGTTGTTCTGAGTTCCATACAGTGCTTTCTTTACCGCAAATGCCTAGGGCGGAAAATTTTTGGTGGCGTCAGCGCCCCCCAGCACTGAAAAAAAAATAAAAATGTAAATGTAAAAAAAAATTCTGGCCCTTTAAAAAAAAAAAAGGGCCGCGCTTGCAGGCAGAGACGGATGTGAGAGGGGATTGGAAGATCCCCTCTCACCATCTCTGCCTGCCGGCAGGCTGCACTGGAAGCCAAACAGGCAGCACAGAGAAACAGAGAAACCGCAGTGTGGCACGGAAGTGCCGACAGTCACGTGACCGGCACGCTGACGTCATACGCGCGGCGGGTCATGTGACCTGTCGGCACAACCGCCTGGGAGCCGAACAGGCAGCATGGAGGAGACCATGCTGCCTGCCACTAGCCACCAGGGAAAGGTAAGTGCTGGGGAAATGGAGGGATTTGGGAAAATTGGCTGGGGCTTATTAAATGGCAAATAACACTGGCATATTATTGGGCAAATTAGCAGGGGCATATTAAATGGCAAATAATACTGGCTTAATGCCATGCTGGACGCCAAAGGCTGAAGAAGTTTTTTCGAAACGCGTCCCTTTTTTGGCGTCCTGTTCTTTCTGCGAAAAGACCTGGCCAGGCTTCTTTTTTCGCTCCGGATTCATTGCTCTGAGTCCAGCATTGTCTCAAACGGTTCTTCTTCAAAGGTGTGTATTATCTACCTGTTGTTACTATTGTTTTTATTCAGTTTTGTCCTTGTAGTTTTTACCTGCATTTGTTACCAGCATATCCTTATTGCTAAATTACAATTTAATTCATTTGTATACTGTTTTTCCACCACTGAGTTCAGGTGGTTCTGTGTGTATTTATTTCATTTTTATATTTATTAAATTTATATACTTTTTATACCATCAAAATTGTGTGTTTTTTATGGTGTATTTATACACATTTGTATTTATTCTATTCTAATTAACATTACTCTGTAGCGCTGTCTTCCTCCTTTCTACATAATACTGGCTTAATATTGGGCAAATTGGCTAGGGCATATTAATGGCAAATGATACTGGCATATTATTGGGCAAATTAGCTGGGGAATATTATAGGCAAATAATATTGGCAACGTGTATGTAATGGGGTGATAGAGGCATGTAAATGGGGTGATGGGGCATGTCCTTGGTGTGCAACGTGGGTTATGGGTCATGTCGTGGGTGTGCATTGTGGGTAGTGGGGCAGACATACACACAGTCAGTCACATAAACACACAATCAGTCACACACACACCCACTGCCAGTTATGTACACTAACACACGTCAGCAATTTTGTTGTTGTTATGATAAAAAAAAGTGCCTCATTCTAGCCTGGTCTGTGCCCTACTGTTGTTTCTAGCCCTGCTGAGCACACTGTGCAGCCGGTGCACACACTGCTCCCTCGCGCTCCGCTGGATAAATAAATAAAATGGTCCCAGCAGCGAGGGCACCATGCAGGTGCAACAATAGCCAGGCGCCAGGTATAATTTCCTGGTGCCCAGGATTTTTTGAGCCCTGATACATACCCAGGGCCGGCCTTAAGTGTTCCGGCGCCCTGTGCGGGCTTCCCCTGTGCCGCCGCCCCCACCTCCCCCCCAACCCTCCAGTGGTGCCCCCGTCTCTTTTACCCCCCTATGTATGTGTCTCTCTCCCTTCCCATGTTTGTCCCTTTCCTCTTCCTTGCCATGTCTGTCTCTCTCTAACTCCCCCATACCTGTTCTCTCTCTCTCCCTTCTCTCTCTCCCTCTGTTCTGTCTCTCTCCCTCCCTGTTCTGTCTCTCTCTCCCCCATCTCCCTGTTCTGTCTCTCTCTCCCCCCATCCCCCTGTTCTGTCTCTCTCTCCCCACTCCCCCTGTTCTGCCTCTCTCTCCCCCCCATCTCCCTGTTCTGTCTCTCTCTCCTCCCCATCACCCTGTTCTGTCTCTCTCTCCCCCCTCCCCCTGTTCTGCCTCTCTCTCCCCCATCCCCCTGTTCTGCCTCTCTCTCCCCCATCCCCCTGTTCTGTCTCTCTCTCCCCCCCCTCCCCCTGTTCTGCCTCTCTCTCCCCGGGTCCCCTTGTTCTGCCTCTCTCTCCCCCATCCCCCTGTTCTGCCTCTCTCTCCCCCATCCCCCTGTTCTGTCTATCTCTCCCCCCCCCCTCCCCCTGTTCTGCCTCTCTCTCCCCCCCCCCCCCCCCCTTCTAAAGTGGATCCAGGGAGGTGGATCTGAGAGGTGTAGCTCCGGGCGGGCACCCCCTGGGGTGTTGCTTCCTGTGCGCTCGCCGGCACTGTATATACCCATATATACCTATTGTTCATTGGCCTCAATTAAAACAGTCTGTATGCCGCCTAAGCATGTGAGCTTATTTACTCCACTTATAGACCTAGCAACGCCCCCGAAGTATTCTGCTTCACAGAAATCATATTTTTTTCAGTAGGGAAATGTTACATTGACCATATTCTGTCCTAGCTAAAGCCACTTAAAACATTTCTAGCATAATTGCACTAGGAAAGGTACAGTGGCATTTTTTTTCCATAACTCTAATCCATAGATCATATACTGTCATATATAACCCACAGCGACATGGATGACTGTGTGTTTCTAAGTCTTATTAAGTCTATACAAAGATCAGTATATTTTTAAAAAGTAAATATTATATATTTTTCCTTACTAGAACAAAAAGTAACTTTTTATTACGCCCCATGGGACGTCTTAAAAAGTCCTTTTCCCGAACTTAGACCTTATGTCCAATATAGGCAGTAGTAGATGACATCTTCGTGGTATGAGTCAGATATGAAAGTTCTAGTTAGTGGCTGCACACACACATAAAAAAATACATAAATAAAAATTACAAAAAAGATGATTTCTGCTAGAGGGAAAACAAGATCTGTTGAAATAGATGTCTTTTTGTACTGACTTAACTATGCCAGCCTGAAGAACATGTCTAATGAATTAAAAGATAATGATTTAATTGTATCTGGACATTTTATTCAGTTACCATAGAAACTACCAGAATGCCCTGAGTACAGGACAGAGTTCATCGCATTAAGGCAGAAAAAAATACATCCAACTACTGCACTACATGCACAATTAGTATTTAATAAAATAATAAGTATTTCATCAGCTAAATTCTCAATATTTATAATAATCAATATTATTTTGCCTATAATCTGATGGTTTAAACAACTACAGAATTTTAATTTTAAGGGTTGGTGTGTGTCTTGATAATTTATTTTAACTATTTGTATGATGAGTGGGCACAGAACACACTGAATTCTAGACACACTGCTAGAGATACTGAATTATGCATTCATCTTAGTAATCCTCCCTGTTTCTTTTGAATGCTTACCCCTTCATGATGCCCTTCAACACTCCTTTCTTTAGACACATGAAGGCATCATGAAGGGGTAAGCATTCATCATGTGGAAAATCAGGGTAATCATGAAGGGGTAAGCTTCACCCTGTGGAAATGTAAAATATTGGCCCAGATTTAAATGCCAGTCTCTAATTCCTAAAGGAATAATGTGTGATTTAGTGCTCACGGACTGCTCAGAAGTGACGTGCATTAAAGCTCTAGTTAGGCGGTAGAGATTTACCAATAAAAAAATGGCCATCTCCGATTCACCAATTCCTGGATCCTCCCGGGGAAAATGGGCCATCCAAAAGTAAAAATGTACCCCTATTCTATAAAAAAAAAAAAAAATGCCACAAAAATAACCACCACACCTAACTAATAGTGCACACCTGTAACAGGCAATCTAAAGGGGCAGGTAGGCTACAATTTAAATTTCTATACAAGCATAGTAGAGGAGCATGTCGGTCCCTTAAGTGACACCAATGATCAGCTGAAGGAGAAGGAACATCACCACAGGATAAGGTCAGATGGGAGGATAATCCTTAACAGCAGTAGAAAGACTGACCCAATAAGATAACTTTAAGTACAAGCACATCATTCTCAATAACTTCAATCATTGAAGACAGATTGTTCTGATATGTGCATTCGTTTTCGGACGAATGCATTTTCGTCTGAAAATAGCATTTTCGTTCATTCGTTTGAAAAACGAATAACGAAAATGCTAAGCTAACGAAAGCCGATTGAACGAATGGTTAATAAACGAAAATCATTCGTTCATTCCTCCATTCGTAGTACTATTGGTATTCTATAAGCCGAAATAGAGTCGGTTTATAGAATACAATAGCATAGTATACTACATTCCATAAACCGACATAATGAACTACTTTCGGTTTATGGAATGCATGTAAGTCTATTGGCATTCTATAAACCGACTCTATTTCGGTTTATAGTAATGCCAATACTATAGCACGAATGGACGAATGATTTTCGTTTATATTAAACCATTCGTTCAACTTCTTAGCTTTCTAAAATGAATGGAGACTCTGTCTCTGTGTAGTGAAAGCCAATAGTACTATTACATTCATTACAAATGCCGAAAGTCTATACATGTAATTCTATGTATTCTATAAACCGAAAGTCTATAAACCGAACGACCTTCGGTTTATAGACTTTCGGCTTATGGAAAACGTTTAGTAGTAGTGCCTTTCTATGAACCCATCCAAACCGACCTTCGGTTTATAGACTTTCGGCTTATAGAAAACATGTAGTACTATTGCCTTTCTATGAACCGAACGTGAGCCCCATTCATAAGAATTTCTTATGAATGGTGCTCTCGTTCGGTTTATAGAAAGCCAATAGTATTACACGTATTCTATAAAACTAACTAATAAAACGAAACAAAACGAATTTTCGTCTGAAACGAATGCAGCTGCCAGAGGAGCTGTTCTGCTTCAGAAAAATATAGCCAAGCACACTACATCTAAGCACTTAAAGGAGCATTCAACTATTTTGTCAAATTGGTAAATCCAGCCTCCTCGAGGCATGGATAGGCTTATTAGAAATGAGACCTTTTCACATCATCAAGCATTTTGCCTTTCCTTTGTATTTTGATTTTCAGTTTTGACCCTGCCTGCCTATGTGCTTTTTGGACTTCCCCATTGTTTCTGTTATATTCTGATCCGGTGTAACAGCACAAAATATACCTCCTCCCTAGACTATACCTGAGGTTAAAGTGAGCTAGTCTGTATATTACCCCGGGGTATATTCTGGGATAGTCCAGTGTATACCCTGGGTATAAAACAGGCTAGGCAACTTCATAATCCCAAGGCCAGATTATACCCCGCACACACTCAAAGCAGCCCTATGAGAGTAGGCTCAAATAACTTAATTTAAATTAAACACATTCAGATATTACATTTGGATTTTATTGCTCCTGTTGATGACACAACCTTATAAACTTTTTAATTTTAATCACTTAAATGTCATTGCACACTAAGTTAAGACTACAATGAAGCATGATTAAAAAAAAAAAAACATTTTACATCTAAACACTGATTACAACAATGAAGTGCTCGGACACATTTTTAAGATATAATGCATGATCTGTCAAGCAGGATAGGTTAGCCACTGCATTGAATGGCCAACCTTGGTATATACTGCAACATCATATCCTATTAAACTGGCTATGGCCATGACCTCTGCATCAGTTGCCCATTCTTCATCTAGTGATATTCCAGAGGCAGTCACATATTTAATAACGTTCTGGTTCAGGTAGTGTTGGAGCTTTGTGGTAATGTCAGTGTTCATGTGCTGCACGACTCACTCTCAGATGATACCATGGCTCTCTTCTGATCTTGTGAGTATATAACTGATGGAAGTAGCAGTTGCCATTGTATTTCATCTTGGCTGTTATAGTTTAGAAGGTTGGCCAAAGTATATTACTTCTGTTGATGTCAGACCCATCTTTCGAGCAATACTGGAGCGTGGGCTAAACATACCGTTCGACTTGAGTTTTCTGCTGACATGTTCTGTTGTGTCACTGGTCTTGTCTAGCTCCCTCCTTGGTCTCTTGGGCTGCTGTTGTTTGTCCCTTATGGTGTATGGTTGAGTGCTCAAGGTCGTCTGATCTTAATGTGGCATCTGTGTAGATCTTGAGGTTGCTGGCATGGTAGGTGTTACTACTATCTTGTCAGTTTTTACATTTTTTAGCTTGACACGGCCTTTGCTAAGGGACTCAACAATAGTATATGGACAATTCCAATGAGGCTCCATCTTGGATCCCATCCTGTGGATACGTTGACTGCTTTTGATGTAAATCTTGTGGACCTTGTGATAATCTCTGTTGCTTTTGTGGTTGCTCATCTCTTTGACTAGACTGTGCACTGGTAATGTTGCTGGAGACTGCAGAAATAAGGTCTTTACGAATGGTGTGAAGTTTCTGCAGAACATCGGGGCTGACATCAGAGTCTGGAAGTGGTGCTACATCCCTCTTGTCGGCAAACTTCAGGTCAATGGGCAGCTTGGCAGTGCAGCTATATATCACTTCAAAGGGTGTGCACTTCTGTATGACAAGCTTACTCAGTGTAGCCTTGAGTGTCCTGTTGTCATGTTTCCTTTGGCCATTTGACGGTGGGTGGTATGCCGAGGCTATACAGTGATGACATCAATTATGATGAAAAATCTTTTAATTTTTGAAAATGATTGTTTTATCGCAAGTTTTTTCATCATAATTTATATTATCACCATATAGCCTCGGTATACCACCCACAATCATTGCACATATAAGCTATCCAAAATATATACATTATGATGAAAAAACTCTGGAGGTCTGTCCTGTAGGATAATACCTACTTGGGAGAGCAGCTCCATTTTTTGCCTGCTTACACCATTGCAAAGGAACCACTCCATTAGCATATCAGACTGATCCCACCCATAAGGGCAGTCCAGATCCGAAATGCATGGCTAGTACCCTCTACACGAGGAACACAGCAAACCACAGACGTACGTTTCGGCCTACATGGCCTCGTCAGTGTGGTATGGCTGATGATCCTCTAGGTGCAAGCAGGCCAGGGACCCACGGCCGTAGGCATACCCTGTTACTCATGGCGACAAAGAGTGGGGTGGGTGCTACAATGCCCGAGAACAAACAGTACTGCAATAGTCTGTCCTGTAGGATAATACCTACTCGGGAGAGCAACTCCATTTTTTGCCTGCTTACACCATTGCAAAGGAACCACTCCATTAGCATATCAGACTGATCCCACCCATAAGGGCAGTCCAGATCCGAAATGCATGGCTAGTACCCTCTACACGAGGAACACAGCAAACCACAGACGTACGTTTTCGGCCTACATGGCCTCGTCATTATCACCACCTGCCTAATGTTGTGTAGGTCCCCTTTTAGTGCCAAAGGAGCACTGACTCATCGAGGCATGGACTCTGGCACCAAGACATTAGCAGTAGATCCTTTAAGTTCTGTAAGTTGTGATGTGGGGCCCCATGGATGTCTATGATTAAGCCGTGTGGTGAAACGCGTGAGATTGTATCTCTCCAATCATGATTTTAACTACTCACCAATAAACTTTGATTTTTTATGTTTCTATACAACACTCTGTAGATTTTTTTAGATTTACTGGAAAAGGGGATGAAAGGGTGTGCTATACTGGCTTGCTGGACTTTTGTTCTCTATTGCTTATTAATGGCTGAGGATGCTGTTTGTGCTGCACGTCATCCAAGGCATTTTCATGTATTCTTACACTGGCTCTCCCACGATGTGACTGTCTACACAGTTCACTTTTTTGTCGAAACTAGTTTGACCAGCACATTCCCATATATTCCCTTAGCACCAGCGCAGCACATGTATAACAACAACAAAAAAGTGTAGAAAGGCACTTAAAATGTGGTGGATCTCCACGAAATACATTTTGGCAGAGCAGCTATAAAAGCTCCCACATAGGCTTTGTAATGGCAGTTGCAAGTTTTTTTTATCACTTTTCAATGCTTTTCAAGTAAAAAAAAACCACTGCGACCGGATGTGACGTTATGTCACATCCGGTGACTGTGTTTCCATCCTTAATGCAGGAGGGAACACTGCACGGAGACAATATTACTGGGATCTGAATAGCACATTATTACTGGCATTTGGATGGCACA